>CM061142.1:239190647-240390647 GCA_030789695.1 Scilla litardierei | reverse complement strand
ACTCACTATGCCACTTTCGGTTGTGATATTCCATCGCGTGGGAAGTGGGTAGGTAGGAATCGAGTGCTGGACTACGAACTTCTGGGATATAATACACAGAGGAGCTCCGGAACCAAATAGAGTCAGAGTCCGGTGGGAGGCCACTAAGATAACGCCTAAGATGATAACAACTAAATCTTAGCATGTGGATCTAACTAACAAGCATGGGTGTCTAACTAACAAGCATGGGTGTCTAACTAAACCTTCCTATAATTCTGATGTTGGGTCTCCCTACTATGTTGGGACAAGGAACTCGGGTAAATTTTGTGTACAAGATAAATCCAGACGTTTCGGTTAATGTTAGTATTTCCAGTGTTCTGAGTTTCGCATAATGCACGACCTGTATGGGCCACCACAAAAACCTGTCACGCCACGCTTCACATAATACTTGGGGGCAAGGACGCGAGCATGTCCGCATGGGCTGAAGCGGTGAAGATGAAGCATAATAAGCGTCTGTGAATAATAACCAACCGTAGATATTTGCATGCAACAGAACAACAGAAATAATCATAATGATAGCTAACATCCAGAAAATAAAAGTACACAAATAAAGTAAGGCCCCAAGCATGGCCAACAAACAGAGTCTACAAAGTAGGTACACACCCACAGATAAGCAGAAAATAAAACTCTAAAGCAGCAACAGCAAGTGAATCTCTACGACTGGTCCTCTGTAGGGAGAACCTCTGGGTCGACGTACTCCTGGTCCAACAGATCACTCTGATCCAGCAGCTCGTCCTCCTGGTATCCTGTCGCGTGACCTGACATACACTCAAACAACATAGAATGTATGTTATCAAGGGTCCTGGCAAGTTATGGTTAGAAGGGAACCCTTGGTAAGATATATAAAAGATTATATATGGCAGTTTTAAGCAGTTATAAAGAGTTACACTAGCATGCAGTTCTATTATGAAAATTAAACATAGCAGTTCAATGAAGTAACAACATTCCTTTAAGTTTAACCTCCTTTTTCAAGTTGTTTAAATGTTTGTGCAAGTCCGTGACTAAGGATCCCGTCGTTAGACAGCTAGTATGAATCCACCTTCAAGTGCCCCCGAAGACGACGAGTTTACTACCGGCTAGTGCCCGGGAACCAAACCCCACCCACGTGTACTTTCTGGACCACGATCCAGAATGCTAAACCGTCATCTACTGGAACACGAGCCAGACTAGTCACAGTGACCCTACTAGACCACGAGCCAGACTAGTCACATGTGACCGACGAGAATAGCCAATTATAAGCCAACGGCAAGTATGTCTACGAGCCAACGGCATGCATTTTTCTGTGAGTAAGCCAAACCGGCTATCATGATCTATGTTGTTCAAGTTGTTTGTTTCACTGTCTGTCCGTTTGATGTCATAACAAGTATGTTCATTTTTCTTTATGGTGCCCCCACACACGCACGCATGTTCAAGTTTAGTATTTCGTTAAGGGTTTTAGTGTCAATGTGTCATGGCAATCTTGTGTACAATATATCACAGTTTAAGTTTTAAAAGAGTAACACGTAAATACTTGTAATAAATTGCACGCTTGCCTGTTTCTGATGTTTTTGACGTCGATGGGTCCGTATGGGAGGCGCGGACGTTCTCTGCGTCATTCAGTTTCGATATCAGTTTTAGACAAAAATAACTTATGATCAACTAATATGTCATGTAACCTAAATTACGGATGTATTGTATTGTTCCAAATAATAGGTTACTGTTCACTCAATATTGCACCTAGTTTATACACATATACATACTAACATAACTCAAGTAACCTATATTAACATAGCCTATCATATATACATAAATTACCTAATAGTGCTATGGTTCCACATACCAAATACTTTTCATTTAATTAATTTGTGCCTTCTGTTATATATAAAAGGGCTAAATCAACTTACTGGTTATTTTGCAAAACTTATATAATATTATTACTCCTAACATATATTAACAAAAGTATCTAACCCTTACATGTGATAAATTGAGTATATAATTACAGATTGTCACAAAGATTAAACCCAGAATTATGTAATATTTTTAATCCTAACACTAACTGCATACAAACAATGATAAAAAAGAAGATGCACAGTTTGTATATTAAAAAATAATTCTGACTAAGACTACTCCGAATTATAAACTAACAGCAACTAACATTAACTGTTATATACTAACCTTAATAGAATCATCCCTAACATATACTATCTACTAACAACTATCCTTTTAATCTTTCATCCTCCATTGTTTGTTGCAGATGGAGGAGAATGGAGGGACGCCGGCGTGCTGGCGGTGAGAGGCGGCCTGCTTGGTTACGACGGTGGTCAGAGAGTTCTACAATTGGCAGGAGGGCTGCTAGCAGTCGGAGAGGGGGTCGTGTGTGGCACTCGTAGGAGAGGAGCGTCAGAGGGGAGGGTCTGCAGGCTGATCGAAAAAGGGAAGAGACGCCAGACCTGTGCTGCTGGGCGTCGGGCTCTCGGGAGGTGGAGGAGAGGCCGAAGATGGTTGGAGCAGGTTGACAGAAGGAGGAGGGGAGGACAGCATGGTGGCAGGGTGTTTTATGGGCGTCAGTAAGGCTCGGAGGAAGGGTGAGGGTGCGTCGGCGGTGACTGCAGACCTAGTGGCGGTGGTGGTTGAGAGTAGGGTTGGGGGGACAGGCAAGGGTTTTGTAGGGGATAGGGTTGCTTCTAGCGTTTATAATAGAGAGAGAGAGAGAGAGAGAGAGAGAGAGAGAGAAAAGGAATGGGTGTCCTGGGGTTTTGTACGAAGGGGAGAGCTAGGTGTTGTGTAGGGTTTAAAAAAAATAAAGGCTTGGTGTTTGTACAAAGGCTGTAGGTTATTAGCTAAGGATTTTCTTTTTCTTTTGTTAGCCTAGGTTTTTATTTGTTTAGCCTGGGGTTTTGTTTTAGTATAGGAGGCGGGATAATAGGGCCTTGGGTTATTTGAATAGGGTGGCTAGCGTGCGGCCTGGGGTGGGTTAGGGTTAGGAAAAAAATTAGAAAGGATTTGAAAATGAAGTGGTTAAATAAAAGGAAGGTGTTTGAAATTTAAAAGTTTTGTTTTTAATACTAATTATTAGGGAATTAAGGCTAAGTAATTTAGGAAGGTTAGAAACATACTACTAATTAGGGAAATTAAGAGCAAGAGATAAAAGGAAGGTTTGAATAATATAAATAATTGTGATGGATTAATGGGTTTGAATGAGGTAAATATTTCCAAAATAGTTATAATTTAATTATGATTTAAAAGGAAAGTTTTTAAATAAATTTGAATTTGAATTTTGAAAATATTTGAATTTTTAAAACTTTTGAATTTTAAAACTCAAAACATTAATAACACTATTAATAAGTTAACTAACAAGTATATTAATGAGATCCATACATCAAAGTATATTAATGAAGACATACATAAGTGCAACTCAGTTCCAGTGTATCCGAAAATACAGGTCATTACAGCATGAATAAAGGGGGAGCATGCACACATGTTTGAATGTTTGAAACATCATTGTTGCATGCTTGTATGTTTGCACATCATTGCCATACTTGTTGCATATTGCATACATCCTCCATCTATCCAACTTCACAAACACATGTCACGATGATATCATTTGAATCATTATTGCAAATGTTATATTGGTTTGTCATTATCAAAGGGGGGAGATTGTTGGATTACAATGTATAGTTGGATACAACGATTGATGACTTCATGTTTGATGATAATAAATATGTGTGAACGATTTAATGTGTGTTCTAAGTATTTTCAGAAATGACGCTCTCGCAAATACTCAAAGAGAGACTAAGTCAAAGTGATGGAGAATGTGCCATGCATTAGCCAAGTGTACTAAGTCAAAGATGGAGATAAGGCTACAAAAATTGGACTAAGTTAAATATGGGAAGATAAGGGGGAATCAATTCAAATCATATTTAAATTGATTCAAATCAACTGGTGCAATATTCAAATCCTAATGCCATGTAAATTGAAGACTTGGTCAAAGATTGAGAGATATGGAGAATCACATGCAAATCAAAGGTGATTAAATGAGATCCAATTCAAATCCTATAGATACTCAAATTCAATTCCATAGACATCCATATTCAAACTCCATATCCATGGTGATTCATTCAAATCCTAGTCAAGTTAGGATTCCTTCCAATCTCCATCAATTATGGGATTCTAATTGATTCTATCATAACCCATCTTCCCCTATATAAACCCATACTCAAAGACAGAGATTTTGAGAGAGAGAGAGAGGAGGCAACCTAAAGCAAAATTTAGGCCAAGAAAAAGCTCCCATTTTCACCATGTCGAACCAAGATTAAGCCTCCCTACATTGCGCAAAAAGCCCTAACTTCCCTAGTATATTGCACAACCTCCTCTCTCTCTCTCCATTGCAAAAGCTTGATTGACATTGCTTCATCACCCTTGCGCAAATCCTTGCCAACTCTCCATTGCCATCTTCATTACATCAAGCAAGGCTGCAACTTCAAAAGCACATCCCCGTACACATTGCGCAAGCATCAACCAAGGCCAAAGCATCCTCTCCATTGCAAGCCAAAACCCCTAGCATTTCCTCCTTGCGCAAGTTCCAAGCTTGACACATCATGGTCGCAAGTTACTCGGGGGGAGCCTTCCTACATTGCGCAACATCATAGGAGGGAGCAATTTCATCAAGGCCGCAAGTTATAGAGAGGAGAGTCTCTACATTGCGCAACTACACAATGAGCAAGTTCCCTCAACCTCACACATTATGCATGATACAAGAAGGAGTCACCAAGGTCACAATTTCATCAAGGGGGCTTGCTGAGATCATCATCAAAAGAGGAGGACGTGACATTGGTGACTACATCCTATCAGATAGATTTGACCTGAGCTGATTGACAGAGACGACTGCCGCTACACAAACTGAAATTCTATAAACTCTTTATTATTACTTTGTGTAGTAGTAGCGATATTTGTAAGGAAAACTTTACCATTGTGACGTGTTTTGGGGTCTTGTCTAGTGGGTGCTAAACAAGAGGGGCTTGGCTAAGTGGGACTAGCCAATAGAAAGCTTATACTAGGATTAATTTTGTTGAACACGGTGAGTGGGGTACTGAGAGCCTGGTGTAACGACCACTTTTCGTTGTACGTTTTTCGTGCACGTGCTTTTGGCCGTGCACGTGTTTGTTTTAGACTTTGTTCGTTTGTAAACACTTTCGTGTGATAGCCGTTGTGAACGTCTCTGAGAATATTAAATAGTGGCACTATTTTGGAACGACGTTTCTCGAGTCGTTTTCCCACAATTTAAACTTATTCGATGAGACGTGGCGATTTTCACTTTTGACGGGAGACGTTTCTATTTTTAGTTTCGTCGTCCGACATCAAAATTGAGATCCGTATTCTTAGTTAGCTCACTCTCGTCATCGCGATCACCCCGATATTTATTTTATAATTTTTGGAGTTTATTTGACCACTTTTATATTTTTAACAAGTTTTATATTATTTTTAATAATTAATTTTTAAATTATTTTCGGCTAAATAAAATTTATTTGAGTTTTAAACGTATTAAAGAATTTTTGAGCCAATTTCCAGCTCATTTGGACCAAGTCAAATCCTTGGATGAGTTGGAGAAGTTGAATTTCAAATTTTAAATTATTTTAAACTCCTAATCTCATTAGGATTAGCCCTAGACCTAGTCAACCTCTCTACACTATATAAACAAACTCTAGGAAGACCTATTTTCGCAAGAAATTAACCCTAGCCTCTTCCAAAACCCAAATTTGACGTTGCGACGATTCGTCGCAACGTTGCGACGAACGGCCGCCGCACGACCGAAGAAAACTCCACCGTTCTACCGCTCCGATCGAAGCCCCGCTCCGCACCAAGCTCCGCACAGCCGCTCCGCATCGCCTCCGCTTGCACCCCGTGTCCGACCGAGAGATTCTCTCGGTCAGACCGAGGGAAATCCCTACTGTCCCCCGCATCCCCGCTCCGCACAGCGCCCGCCTTGTCGCCCGCCTTGTCGCCCCGCATCCGCTAGCGCCTGACCGAGCGGATCGCCCGCCCCCGCAACGTTGCAATGCTTGCAACGTTGCAGCGCCCGCTTCCCCGCATCCGCAGTGCACGACCGGTGCTGTCCCCCGCTACGACCGAAGCACAGCCCCGCACCAAGCCCCCGCCCGCTGCAGCGACCGACCCCAAACGCTGCAACCCTCGCATCCCATGTGTCTGACCGACGGAGCTCCCCGCACCGAGGCTGTACGACCGAGAGCCAAACGTCGCAACCCCGCACCCATCGCACCACTTACCTCCGTAGGCCCCCCAAGTTCTCCAGAGGTATTGTGGGTCCCCCAAAGGTCCCTAGGACTACTGTGGGCCCCACCTAGGTGCTTTCTCTCTGACGATTCGCCGTGCACGACGTTGCGACACGTCGTAGCCCGTCGTCGCACGTGCTAGCTTTGGAATCTGGAACCGTTGCTCCGGTAGACGCTCTGAACTTTCCAGCGAGGAAACTATATTGGAATCAGGACTTGGAGCGCGTTCTCTTATTCCAACCCCCGGCGTCGCTACCCGACGCCGGTGTAGCTTTCGCGTCGTGTTGAGGTAACGCTTTGCACCCCTAGGACCCCCAACCCAATGCATGCTAATCAAGACTAAAATCAGTATTTTTAAAGTATTTTAAATGTTTTAAATTCACTAATCAAGATTAATAATATGGACTTTAGGCCGATGGACTTGTGCACATAGGATAATTATGATTTTTGGACTCATTGGACGGTGTGCTCAGACGTCGTACTTGCAGGCAAGTGAAACTTGCCAAATCTTGTGTAGGGCCATGTTTTTAGGCCACTTCCTTGTTTTTAGCGTAAAAGAGACTAGTCAGTGAAATGATAGCTGGCTAGACGCCTACTTGATCTAGTTTGACAACGAAACTAGATCCGTCACCTAATTGATCTAGCTTGACAACGAAGCTAGATCCAACCCTTTAAACTTGTTGTTCATGCATACTAAACCGCCACGTTTACTTTCCTTAACTGTACGTACTTTTAACTGACATGCATTGCATCTTACATGTCATCCAAATTGATTGTTGCATCGTAGCACACGCTACAAAATACTTGTACAAATCCGTGTTTCCGTGTTTCTGGCTAGGTGCACCCCTACGCCATACTTGTTTAAAACACTTCCTGGCTCGTGGTCCAGAAGCGGGCCTAATGTGTTGGCTGAAAATCAATGCCCGATACACGTGGAGGGGTAGGGATAATCGGTCACTTGAGCTTAGGAGTGGCTTGATCAGCCCTCTAGCCAAAAGACGGAATCTATGTGCACGAGGTGCTTACTTTCCTTGTCTTGTATTTGTCTTGTGAATGATTCATGAAATACTTGTCATCCATGCCATGTTTAAATGCCATGCTCGTACTTTACGTTACTTTACTTTACTTTACTTGTTGCACTCATACTTTAAACTGTCATGTCATTGCATTCATGCTAGAACTGCTAGGTTGCTTTACCTACTTTCAGTTTCCTTGCACAAGTCTCTTGTAGACTTGCTGACATGTGCCCCTTTCTCTTTTGGGTGTCACATGTTAGACCTGAGCCATAGACCGTTGCTGAGTACGTGATGTTTTGCTGACGCTGAGCCTGAGTCCATGATTGCCAAGAGGTTTTTGGTGGACACCGATGACCATTCTTTGAGTCCTCGATGAGCTTTCTTTTGTTTTAGGCCTTTTGTTAGTTGTTGGTGCGTGGCACCTATGCTTTGTACTTTTGTTGGCCGTGTTTGGGCCTTTAAACTCTTTTTCTTCTAGCCTGGTGGCTTTTTCTGTGATGTTGAAACTTATTTAATTATGGATATTCTGAGATATCTCTTTTGTCTCATTTCAATATTATTATCTTTGTTTCGTTCGCGTTGCAAGGACCTGTAGTTTTAAATTTGATTGACGCTTATTGGACTTGCAGCTCTGTAGCTTCAAGTCTGAGCGGACCTTCTCACGCTTCGCCTCCATATTTTTGGGAAGCGGGGCGTGACACCTGGTTAGTGTAGAGACGTGAATTCTCTAGCTATTACGGTTGTACCTGTTACATTATTAATCTAGTATATGCTTTTGGGGCTGGACGTAGGTCGTGGGTGCGACTGAACCAGGGTAAATCTGCTGCGTACTTTGTGATTGCTTATTATTTACTCTGCATCTGATATAACTTCCTGTGATTTCTCATGGGTTGCACGAAAATTTTTATTAGCCTATTCAACACCCCACCCTCTAGGCTTAGATTAAGATCCAACATTTCTTCTGACTTCGAGGAAGTGTTTGGAAACCATGTGCAATGAAGAATTCTTTGACAAGGAGCCTAAAGAAGCATGTTAATATTTGGAGACGGTGGCGGAGAATGCACAAACGTGAGATACAACTTTAGAATTTGAGAGGACAGACACATCTTCCTCCCAACCAACTCACGGAGGCCATTATATCTTAAAGCCTGATGATGTAATGGAAACTTGCTTAGAGGCTATGCAAAAGAAGATTCAGGTCATGGAGTTGAAGGCGGCAAAGAATGTAGCCATAGACCAAAGTTGTGCCATATGCGAAACCACGGGTCATGATACTTATAAATGCCCGACCATTCCGATCATGAAAAAGGTCTTTTGGGGACAAAAGGAAGAAGTAAGCCAAGTTCTCCATGGGTTCAACCCAAACGCTTACAACTCCACCTCTTGGCACAACCATCTGAACCTAAGTTGGAAACCTCAACCTCCACCACCACAAGTGCAACAACAACCCCATCCACCATACAAAGACCCACCATTCAACAAAAATTATCAAGGGGTTGAATACCAAAGAAGGAAGGAAGAAGCTAGTGAACCGCATGCACAACCATGAATGAGACCATGCAGCAACTCATTCAAGTCCAATAGGCACAGAATTTGGCAAAGGAATGATTTTAGCAATTCCAACAATTTCAGCAGACCCAAAATTAGCAAATGAACAAGAATTTGGCAAGGTTGGTGGCAACACTCGAGAAAGGAAAGATTCCATCGCAACCACTCCGGAACCCAAATGCGAACACATCATCATCTGTTGAAAATTTGATCAAGCCATGTCAAGCAGTGACCACCCTACGAAGTGGAAGGGTGTTTGAGAATGTAGAACAACCCAAGGAATCACAAGAAGCGAAAACAAAAGAGGAAGAGCAAGTGGTCACCTTTGGTACAATAGGAGGAAAGCATAGAACCATGCAATAAGGAAACATCCAAAGTTCTTGAGCGACACTCCACACCCGTACCTTTTCCACGAAGGCTCCATCCTCCATCGAAGAACAAGTACCAAGCTGAAATGAGGGAGATCTTCCAACAATGTCAGATAAATATCCCTTTACTTGATTCTACAAACCAGATTCCTACTTATGCTAAATTCTTGATATATTTGTGCACGGTAAAATAAACTTTAAATGTAAAGAAAAAACATTTTTAATTGAATAGTTTAACTCAATCGTGCAACACAACACACCTCCAAAATTTAGAAACCTCGGATCCACTACCATCACGTGTACTATTGGCACCAAAAGAATAGGGCAAGCTCTCTTAGATTTTGGGGTCAAGTGTGAATATTTTGTCGTACCCTCTTTATGTCCAATTAGGATTGGGAGAACTCAAGAGTACGTCGGTTATCTTGCAATTGGCGGATAGGAGAGTGAAGATCCCACAGGGATGTGTAGAGGACGTGCTTGTCCAAGTGGAAAAATTTTACTATCCCGTAGACTTCATCGTCCTAGATATCCAAGAACCTCCATCGGGAAATCCCACGACCATAATCCTAGGAAGACCTTTCTTGGCCACGTGCAACGTATTGATAAATTGTAGGAATGGCCAATTAAAAATGAAATATGGTAACATGACACTTGAGTAAAAATGTTTTTAATGCTTGTAAGCTGCCACCACAAGATGATGACTTCGAAGAAGTTAACATGGTTGACTTCCTTGCCTCCGAATCTCATGATTCTCTAGTGGAAAAATTCTTTGAATCCGAGTTTGAGCATTCTATTAATTTCATTGATGAACTTATTGAGGATTTTGATGAAACTCATTTTATGTAGGATTCGGAAATGGGGTCAAGCATCACACAGACCCCGAGGTTTGAAGCATTGCCTACGGACTCCACACCGCAAGTGCCATCTTCCTTGGAACATCTCAACTTGGAGTTGAAGCTGCACTTGGAATATCTCAAGTATGCCTTCATTGGAGAAAGGGAGACGTTCCTGGTGGTAATAAATTCCAAACTTACTCCTAGGCAAGAAAATGATTTATTAGATGTTTTTGCAGGCACGCAAAAAGTCCATAGGATGGACCATTGCAGACGTTTCTGGGATTATCCCATTAGTGTGCTCGCATCATATCTATTTAGAAGAAAACACTAAACAATCGAGAGAATTACAACGTCGGCTTAACCCGACGTTGAAAGATGTGGTAAAGGGGGAGATCGTGAAATTGCTTGATGCGGGTATTATTTACCCAATTTCAGATAGCCGGTGTGTGAGTCACATCCATGTGGTCCCAAAGAAGTCAGGAGTGACCGTAATAAAGAATAAGAATGAAGAACTAATCCCCATGAAAACAACCATGGGTTTGTGCATGTACGTTGATTATATGAAGTTGAATACTATAACCTGCAAGAACCATTTCCCCTTGCCGTTCCTTGACCAAATCCTAAATAGGGTCGCGAGCCATGAGTATTATTGTTTCCTCGACGGTTATTAGGGCTATTACCAAATTGAGATAGCTCCGGAGGATCAAGAGAAGACTACCTTCACTTGCCTCTTCAGAACCTTTGCCTTTAGACGAATGTCGTTTAGCTTATGTAACGATCCCGCTACATTTCGACGTTGTGTGCTTAGTATTTTCAGTGACATGATTGAAGATGTGGTGGAAATATTTATGGACGATTTTTCGGTGTTGGAAACTCATTTGACCATTATTTAACTAATTTATCTATGGTTTTGGACAAGGGTATCAAGAAAAACCTCCTCATCAATTGGGAGAAATACCATTTCATAACAGTGGAGGGGATGGTTCTTGGTCACAAGGTTTCGATCTGTAGGAGAATATATGCCCAAAAGGCATTTATCCATAAGTATACGTCTTGTTCAGACCGTATATGGTACCTATTATTCTAAGTATAAATAGTTCGTATTAATATACTTAGATAATATCCATAGACTTATAGTTAGGTCCTTACGTATCTAGATGAGATCTCGATTATGAGTAAGTAAGTGACCGAATAGAACGTATGTCTTAAACGGTTCGTGGTCATAGATGTGTCGAGAACTGGATATCGACACATCGGATAGACCATTGTGTCTTAGTCTTACCTTAGGGTAATGATGATCTCATAGTCATTCGACTTAGTAAAGTCGGAGACGAGACACATGTTCTCATTAGAGAATGAGTTCACTGAACGACCAAATTAGAGTTATTAAATGGTTGACTTTAACTGAACTGTCTTTAATAACTCTAGGGTGATGATAGGTTAGCTAGTCCTTAAGACTTGAAGTCATTTGTACAAACCTGTGAGTGAACGGTGTAGCTTAGACCTATAATTTAGCTTCGAGGCTAGGCCTGCTAAAAGATCTTAGGTTGAGCTGCACCCGAAGCTCTCGAGGCGAGTAGATGACTAACATGGGATTCGTCACTTCCGTTAAAGGGAAGTTAGTGTTACAGGCTCAGTACGGTCTTTATGTTAATCCTCGGCCGGGGTGCGTTGTAAGAAGTACAACGTATATACAATAAAGACCGCCGTATACTGAGCAATGTTGTCTAATAGGGTTGACAGTAACCCATACCAAAGGCCAACAAGAACACAGTCTTGATGAAGGGACTATGGCTAACGGAGTTCATCACTGACACAGCCAATGTAAACCCAATGATGCTTTTGTCAAAGGGTCGATCACGTTATGATGATTCTGAAACAGGGACGACAGCTACTGCTCGTAGTGACCGTCGTCTAGGGGTTCCGAGCCCCAACCTGTAGTAAGGTCAGGCTGTAGGGTCTCACATCGAGTAGTGTTCGTGTCTTAGTAATAGGAAGATAGAATAGAGAGAGATATCATTTGATGATATTCACAAAGCTTGTTGTGAAAGTTAGTCGCAATAGCAATAGGGACAAACGTTGCATTTGATGCAAACTATGATTAAACGTGTCGTAAATTGGTTACGACAAATTTATAGGAACAAATATATTGGAAGGGGTTACCTGGATGATGGGATCGTCCCGGTCTAAACACAGGTTCAAACCGCGTCCAAATCGGAGCTCAAACGAGCCCGGAAACGCGAAAACAGTCCAAGGCGAAGTGGGTTAGACCCACTGGGCTAATAAGCCCATAGGCAAAGGCAAACGGGCGTAGCCCGCTGGCTGTAGCGGGCGCACGCCCACTGCACAACGGGTGGGCGCCCGCTGCTTCAAGCGGGCGCGGCCCGTTGCAACAGCGGGCGCACGCCCGCTGTCCAGCGGGTGTGCGGCCCGCCTTTGTCCTCTTGGGCAGGCGCGCCCGCTAAGCTTAGCGGGCGCGCCCGCAACTTAAGTCAATTTAGGGTTTTTTGAAACCCCAAAATGACGGCTACGAATTTTGATAATTTGCCCAAGCCCGCTGCGGCAGCGGACGCACGCCCGCTATCCAGCGGGCGTGTGGCCCGCCTTTGTCCCCTTGGGTGGGCGCGCCCGCTAAGCTTAGCGGGCGCGCCCGCAACTTAAGTCAATTTAGGGTTTTTTGAAACCCCAAAACGACGGCTACGAATTTTGATAATTTGCCCAACTTTGGGCAATTGTTTGAGGGGTCAAACGAAGTCGAAATTCATCGCCGTCGGTTCCTACGCGTTCACCATTCGAAGCTCTTCGGATTGATAGCTTGTTTGTTGTCTAAAGTTTAATAAGAAAAGAGAATTAATTAGTTAAAGTTTGCCTTTATGAAAATCTCACTTAAACTAGAAATTAAGCCAAATTGGCTTAATTGATTTTTCTCCCATTTGCGAATGTCCCACATTGCTCGCAACGAAGGATTGAGTGCTGACTCCCTATATAAATAGGGGTGCACTCTCTTCGTTGAAACACACACCAAGTCATCGATCGAGTAGCTCCAGACTTTTAGAGTAAGCTCGATCGACGACTAAATTATTCTCTCTCTCTCTCTCTTCCTGTTCTCCGGAGTAGTCCTAGCAAGACTACGAATGGGGTTTAGATTTTGATCCGGACGTCTAAGACGCGGGTTCTTCTCAAGTGAAACTTTCTACTGCGTGTGATCAGCTCGGAGGCGAAAGTCGGCTCGGGCGGATCGGTGCGAGGGTGCAAGGGTGCGAGGCGGCTCAGGCGGATCGAGTCAAAGCGGCTCGGCTACGAGGAGCTTCTGAAGACGGTGCGGTACATCTTGCCTGCTCCAGGGCCAAGATTCCGGGTATGTGGTTAAGTAGTTTTAGTGTAGATTTAATTAGTCGCTTTAGAGTAGATCCCTCTGTTGAATATTGGACTCCCCTGATTTGGTTTTGGATGATGAGCAAACATAAATAATTCATGAACTAACAATTTGTGAGCGCAGTATTGGAGATCGTCGCCAATTTCACGAGAATATTCAAAGCGACATCTCAACACTTTCCAAAGCTCATATTCATGCCTAAAGCTTCGTTGAAGCTCCTGCAACGCTTTGGAAGTTATGAAGATTCAATCGAAGCTCTCAAAGACCGTTTATTAAGGTTTTATTTATAGTCTTTTAGTTTCGATTGATAGAATGTTAAGCCTTGAGTATATCTTACGTTTCTATCTTCATTACGCTCATTTCGTAGCTCTAGGATCCTTGCACAAGTTCATTCTAACTTCCTCGAAGCGTCGCGCTTCGATTCGGACTTTGTTGTGCATGTTAGTTGGTACAAGAACAAGTACTGACCGACTAGATGGTGATCTAGTCGGTCGGCAACTGTTCTTGGACCGACTAGTTTGATTCCTTAATTTCTTGGACTTTACTGTTTACAGTTAGTCGGTCTACGTTGACTCACCGACCGACTAGTTTGTGAACTAGTCGGTCAGTGATGCTTCTTTGACCGACTAGTTGAGACTTACTGTTCACTCTAAAATTCCCCTAAGCTACTGTTTACCGTTAGTCGGTCTAAGAACGTTTGATGACCGACTAGTTGACAATCTAGTCGGTCAACTTTTGTTCTTGGACCGACTAAGTCAACTTGCCTTCAGACTATGTTGTTTTGCCTCTTAGTCGGTCTACGTTCATTGGATGACCGACTAGTTGTGAAACTAGTCGGTCAGACAGTGTTCTTGGACCGACTAGATTTCTAGGTCTGAAATTCTATCTCTTCTCAGATCTGCTCTTAGTCGGTCCACGCTTTGTGACTGACCGACTAGTTGATGAACTAGTCGGTCAGTGAGTGTTCTTTGACCGACTAATTCTCACAGATTTCTTTCCGTTGGAGATTGACCTAACTTGTTTTTATGGGACCCTATAAATACGAACCTAGGTCATTTCTATCTTCAACAGAGCTGCCATTAAGAGATTCATTGAGTTCTAAAGAGATAGCTATTCTCCCTCAAATCTAAAGCTCTCTTCCTCACAAGAAACCCATTCTCTCTCATTTCTAGATCTAGAGAGAAGCTTGTTCTTGGTGAGATCTTCAAGCTATTGCTTGATTCAAGTTTCCAAATCATCCCTAGGCACCCATTGCTGCTCATTTCCTTGGTGCTAGGGTTTGGTAACTTCATCTTCCTCAAATCCTTCATTCCACCTATTGGGTAAGAAAAACTCAAGGTATAGGATTTTGTGGTAAGAGTATTTATTTCATCTAAACTCTTTTATATTGCTTATTGGCTCTCTCGGTTGTGAGAGAAGGTTGTGATCCCGGGTTGTGGGATTCACTTTGCCATTGCATGTATGATTTGATCTTGTGAAGGTTTTTCACAAGATATTCATAGTGGAAATCTTGAGTTAGGATTTCTAACTCAAGTATCCGGAAGGGATCCGGGTGGTTGGGACGTAGGATCACCGGGAACAAGTCGGGGAGACTTGGGTGGATCCGAACCCATTAACATCGTTTGTTAGCATTGTTAATTTCGTTGTCGTCATTCAATTTAAGCTTCCGCAAATTGATTTGGTAGTTGATTGCAATTTAATTTGGAATTATACTCCTTATTATTTTAAAGTACTATTCACCCCCCCCCCCTCTAGTACTTGTGCAGTAGCTGGTAGGGCATTACATTTGGTATCAGAGCCAGATACTCAGCTATGTCTGCCAACGACAACAAGACCGTGCCTCCACCTTCCAACTACGACACCTTCAGGAACCATGAAGGAGCGTCATCGGTGATGGAAGGACATTCCTCTACAAGGCCTCCATTCTTCAACGGTACCAACTACGGGTACTGGAAATGTCGGATGGAAACCTTCCTCCGAAGTGCATCTTTATGGAGGACTACAATGAAGGAGTACATCGAGCCCGAAGAAGAAGATTTTGAGAAATGGACTACCGCGGAGGTCGCCGCGGAGGTAAGCAATGCCAAGGCAATGAACGCCTTGCAATGCGCAATGGAGCCCGAGGACTTCAATAAGATATGCACATGTAAGAGTGCATATCAAATTTGGAACTCTCTCCTCATACTACATGAAGGGACGAGTCGGGTAAGAGACTCTAAACTCGTAGTCGTAACCAAAGATTACGAAATGTTTCATATGCAACAGGGCGAGAAGATGAAAGAATATTACGCTCGCTTCGTTGACATAATAAACGAGTTAGAGGCCCTCGGCAAGATCTACACTCAAAAGGAGAAGTGCTTAAAGCTTATTGAAGGACTTCCCTCTTCTTGGGAAAAACGTACCTTCGCCATCGAGGAAGGTAATGACATGAACAAATATACCGTAGTTCAACTAATGGGTACTTTGATGTCATACGAGGTACGCAAAGATAGCAAGGTGAAGCTACAAGAAAAGATGAAGTCATATTTGAACCTAGATGCGCCTAAGAAAAAGGCGATTGCATTCAAGGCGGCTTCATCCACATCTTCCGATGATGAAGACTCGGAAAACGAGTTGGACTTGGAGTCCATGGCACTCATGGCCAAGAAGTTCAACCGTTTCTTCCGGAAAGGTAACTTCAAGACCAAAGGTAAATTTGGTTCTTCTAACGTCTCTTCCTCTCCTTTGTGTTTCAAGTGCAATAAGCCAGGACACATAAAAGCGGAGTGTCCTCTCAACAAACAAAAGGAGAGGTGGAAGGCGCCAAAATTCGATAAGTCCAAGAAATACAAAAAGGGGTACAAGAAAGGACTTGTCGAAGCAACATTCACCGACTCCGAGGATTCCTCAAGCGGAGAGTCGGATGATGAGAAAGTGGAGCAAGCACATATGTGCTTCATGGCAAGAGAGGAGAACGATCAAGGATCCTCCTCTTCCGATGATAGTAATGACGAAAGCGATGAGGTAACGATGGATGATCTTAGAAATGCTAACTCTCAACTTTGGTCAAAATACACTAAATTAGTAAATAGATATACTAAGGTAAAAGATGACCTAGCTAGCATTCAAACATCGCCTAAGAATATCATCACCAACAACGACACCGTTGTTGAAGAGTTAAGAAATGAGATTGTGAATCTCAAATCTAAACTTGAACATGTTAGCATTGAGGATGCGGAAGAACATGAGATAGCGGATTTAACTTCTCAAAACTCGACTTTGAGTATTGAGAACGAGAATCTTAAATCTCGTGTTTATGTGCTCACATCGCAAATATCCGCTTTGGATACTTCTTTGCGTTCTCTCAAAGAGAAATATGAGGACACATTGGGCCGAATCAACAAATTCAACAAGGGTAAGGGCCATTTGGATAATATCCTAAAAGATTTACTTCCGGCCAAACACCACATTGGCTTGGGGTATATGATGGGAAATTCATCCAAGTCGGTCACTACTTTTGTTAGGCCAACTTCCGAAGCCTCAACGAGTGGGAGCAAACACTCTATTGGTAGTTCATCTACCAATGGTGCTTCCACCTCGTCCACACCCTCTTTCGGAAAGAAACCCACTTTGGGTGGACCTCCAAAGAAGGGGCATGCCTACATGTACACTAATAACATGCCACGTAGGAACACACGTCCTACTCCACCGGCTCACACATATGATGATTTTTATGCAACACATTCTCGGGCACGTGCACACCATGTGAGACACCCTCACGCACGTGTTCCCACACATGCATATGTACACCCACCTCATCATATGAATAATTCTCGTCGTGCACCATTCCATCATGTCCCATATGCCTATCCACAACATGCATCACGTAGAAATCAACGTAGCATGCATGCACCCAATAGGATGATGGCTCCCAAAATTTTCACTATTTGGAGCCCAAAGGACACAAGCATGGACGAAAAACAAATGTACATGAATGCTTATTTTTCGGATGTTGTGCATAGTAAGAATTATGTGGGGAAGTCTAAGTCCACTTGGACTTGGCTTCCAAAGGTCTAATCCCTTGGACCCAATGACCTTGGGTACCATGATATGAAAGTGTCTATCTTTAGGTACTCAAGGAAAAGAAAAAGAAAAGGAGCATGAAATTTAAATTTAGCTCCAAAGGGAATTGGATACTCGATAGCGGGTGCTCCAAACACATGACGGGTGACGCTCGTTTGCTCTCCGGAGTGGTTCCCATTGCGAATGGAAACCGCGTCGTATTTGGAGGCAACGAGAGCGGAACCATCATAGGTGTTGGTAAAGTCGGTAACCCTTCTAAACCATTAATTAGTGATGTTTATCTTGTTAGTGGTTTAAATCATAATCTTATTTCAATAAGCCAACTTTGTGACAAAGGTTACAAAGTTAGCTTTGCGAAAGGATTGTGTCATATTTTAAGAAAGGATAATGAAAAATTATTATTTTCCGGAACTCGTCGTAAAGACATTTATATTTTGGATCTTCCTAAGTCATATGAACAATGTCTCGTTGCCAACACAAGTGAACAACACTTATGGCATCGACGCTTTGGACATGTGAACTTTGGAACACTATATAAGCTTTCAAAATTGAATTCTATTAAAGGTTTTCCGAAGCTTGTTTTTGAAAAGAAAAGTTTTTGTGATTGTTGTCAACGTGGCAAGCTTCCTAAATCTTCATTTAAACCTAAGAAAAGCATCTCTACTAAACGGCCACTAGAGCTATTACATCTAGATTTATTTGGGCCAACTAGAGTAGCTTCCTTAGGAAATGCAAGGTATGGACTTGTCATCGTAGATGACTATTCAAGATTTACTTGGGTATTTTCATTGTGTAATAAAAATGAAGCTTTTGAAAACTTCACAATTTTTGTTAAGAAAGTACAAAATCTCTTAGGAACCACCATTGTCACTATTCGTAGTGATCATGGAGGTGAATTTGAGAATGAGTCTTTTGAGACATTTTGTGATGAAGTTGGTATTACTCACACCTTCTCTTTCCCTCGTGCACCTCCTCAAAATGGTGTAGTTGAGAGAAAGAATAGGACGCTAGTGGAGTGTGCTCGCACTATGCTTGATGATAGCCAACTTGGCCATCAATTTTGGGCGGAAGCGGTACACACCGCTTGCTATGTGTTTAATAGAATACTTTTGAGGCCCGGCACTAAACAAACTTGTTATGAATTGTTGTTTGGTAGGTTGCCTCAAGTTAAACATTTTCGTGTTTTTGGTTCGAAATGCTTTATTAAAAACACATATGGTAGTTTGGACAAATTCGATCCGAGATCCGATGAGGGGATTTTTGTTGGATATTCTACGCGTAGCAAAGCCTACCGGATATTCAACAAACGAACCTCAACGATCGAGGAATCGCTTCATGTCTCATTTAATGAAGGATTTGTTCCAACTAGAATTTCAAATGATAATGATTCTATGGATGTTTTATGTGATTCGTTTGATAATTCTAAGTCTAATGATTCTAATGATTCTATTGAGACTAACCCAACTAATGAAGTTGTTGAGAATGTTCCTAGTGATCAAGGTATTCCCAAACGGCTTCATTCGGTTCGTGACCATCCCCATGAGCAAGTCATTGGCAATATCTATGATAGTGTCAAGACGAGATCGCAAGTTCACCACTTCGCAAATTGTGCCTTTGCCTCATCGATAGAGCCAAAGAATATTAATGAAGCATGCGAAGATAGCGCTTGGATCTTAGCCATGGAGGAGGAGCTCATTCAATTCGAGAGGAATGAAGTTTGGGAGCTTGTTCCATTGCCATCGAAGAACCACACCGTCATAGGGACAAAGTGGATCTTCAAGAACAAAACCGACGAAAACCAAGTCGTCGTCCGGAACAAAGCTCGGTTAGTAGCTCAAGGCTATCGTCAAGAGGAAGGTATCGATTTCGAAGAATCTTTCGCTCCGGTAGCTAGATTAGAATCAATTAGATTACTTTTGTCTTTTGCATGCCATAAGAATTTTAAATTATTTCAAATGGATGTTAAAAGTGCATTTTTAAACGGAGATGTCGTTGAGGAAGTTTACGTTTCTCAACCTCCGGGCTTCGTAAATGAAAAATTTCCAAATCACGTTTTTAAACTAAAGAAAGCTCTTTATGGTTTGAGACAAGCTCCTCGAGCTTGGTATGATCGCCTAAAGAATTTTCTTTTGGATTTGAATTTTAAAATGGGCGAAGCCGATTCAACACTTTTTATTAAGCATGCAAATAATGATATTTTATTAGTTCAAATTTATGTTGATGATATCATTTTCGGTGCTACTAACTTCGCTCTTTGCGAAGAGTTTTCTAATGTGATGAAGGAACAATTTGAGATGAGCCACATGGGCGAACTCAAATATTTCTTAGGTCTCCAAATTCGCCAAATGAACGATGCAATATTCATCCACCAAACGAAGTACACGGTGGAGTTGCTAAAGCGATTTGGAATGGAGAATGCATCCGGGAAAAAGACTCCAATGAGCACGACTACGCATCTTGACAAGGATACGGGCGGTAAGGATGTAGACATTCGTCTATATCGAGGTATGATAGGTAGTTTGCTTTATCTTACCGCAAGTAGGCCCGATATTATGTTTTCCATATGTATATGTGCTCGTTATCAGTCTCAACCTAAGGAGTCTCACTTAGTAGCGGTAAAGCGTATTTTTCGCTATCTAAGTTACACATTAGATTTTGGATTACTTTATCCGAGATCTAGCACATATGAGTTAGTCTCATATAGTGACGCTGATTATGCGGGATGCAAATCCGACAGGAAAAGTACTAGTGGCACTTGCCATTTTCTAGGAAATTCTCTTGTCTCTTGGTTTTCCAAGAAGCAAAATTCGGTATCACTTTCAACCACCGAGGCGGAATATATTGCCGCCGGTGCCGCTTGTGCCCAGGTTCTTTGGATGAGACACACATTGAAGGATTTTGGTATTCATTGTGATACTAGCCCTATCATGGTGGATAACCAAAGTGCTATTTGTCTTTCAAAGAATCCGGTGCACCATTCCCGATCGAAACACATAGATGTCCGACACCATTTCTTAGATGATCATGTTGCTAAAAAGGACATCATTTTAGTGTACGTTGAAACCCAAAAGCAAATCGCCGATATTTTCACGAAACCCCTAAAGGAGGACTCCTTTGTGCGGTTGCGTCGAGAATTGGGGATTATGGGTGAATCCGAAATATAGGATTCATATTTCAATTCAATCATCTTGCATGCTAATATATTTCGCGATATTTCATTCATGCTAGATTAATTGAATTTTTGGGAATTTTATGTGATTTATTTGAATTTATGATCGAATTCGTATTTCAATGTCGTACTTAAGATTTCGACGTTTTATGGGGTAATTTAGATGACTAATGAGTGAGTTAGGATGTTTCATCCAAGTGGTTTGTGAAGAGAAATCAAATTTCTATTTTTGGACTCTTCTAGTCGGTTTCAGTTCACTTGTCAACCGACTAGATGCTCATCTAGTCGGTCAGCAAATGAACTCAGACCGACTAGATCAAGCAAATATCCATCTCCTATCTTTTTCTTTCGTTAGTCGGTCATAGTACACTTTCCGACCGACTAGATTGAAAACTAGTCGGTCAGTAAGTATACTGCGACCGACTAAATCTAGCCCTAAAAATCACTCTGAGCTACTGTTTCGACTTAGTCGGTTCAAGCTCATTGACCGACCGACTAGATCGTAATCTAGTCGGTCAGTGCTTGAACTGTGACCGACTAAGTGTGTTAGGGCAGTTGAGTCTTTTCGCATCCCGACCGACTTATACTCATTTTTCATCCGACTAATTTCATTTTTAGTCGGTTTCCTCTCAGCTCAAACTCGAAAACCCCAAAACCCCCTCTCGAAACCCTTCGTCTTCCGGCCGTTTCTCCGTCGATCGCCGCCATCCGCCACCGTCGACTCCACCCCCTAGGTATCTCCCTCCCTCTCCTAGGTCAATTTCTTGCCCTAGGGTTCGTTTTCTCCTCCTAGGTTTTCTAGGGTTTCGAAATTTCTCCTCTAGGGTTTGTGTGTTCGATTTCATTTGGTGTTCTAGGGTTTTGTGCTAGCTTCTAGGTTTTGTGCTTAGGGTTGTTGATCCTCTGTGATTACTTGCTTGTGCTCGTAGTTCTATGGCTAAGACTAGAATTCCTATCGCCTCTTCCGGGGCCTCTCCTATGACCGTAGAACAACCTTCGGACCCTAGGAATCCCCCGAAGCCTAAGCGTCGTGCCAAGTCAACCCAAGGCTCTCCATCTTCGCCTCCTCCTAAGAAGCCTAGGACTGCCACAGTTAAACCCCGCAAATCCAAGACCAAAAAGCCTATTCTTCACACTCCGGCTACTCCTCCCGATTCCGACACTGATTTTATTCCTGAGGATGAGCCTACTAGGGAACCTACCCCACCTCCGAAGACCCGTAAGGCCAAGGGTAAAGCTCCTATGCCAGTTGGCGGTGTAGACATATCGTTGTGCCGCGATGACCCTCAGTGTCTCGCAGCGTACAATCGTATAGAGCACTGTCCACTGTTGTTAGAGCATTACGTTCAGTTCTCTGATTTTCTCGGCCTTGCTGATCTTCTCTCTTATAGTGGCCTTCTAGACTATCTCCGATACGACCCCAAGGCCAATCCCAAACCGTACCCTCGCCTCGTGAAATTGTTCTATGCCAACCGTATTCGAGGCCAGTACGATGCCAGCCACTCCATTGAGACGACTGTCTTGGGAACTCCTATAGTTCTCACGGCAGAAATCTTGGGGGAGATCCTTGGTTGTTCATCGTGTGGTCTCCTTCCTTCGGACATTTCCGTAGACGACATTTCTTCCTTGGATCAGTCTATTCTTTCTGAGATTTTCCAGGTTATCCCCTCTGAATTCATTGGTGTTCCATCGAAATCCTTTAAGCCGAATGCGTGGGTTCTTAACCTGATTTTGAAGTCGTGTCTCCTCCCTAAGTATGGATCCTCTTCACTCCCATCCCAGCCGTTCTTGAAACTCATATACGCTCTTTTCTTGGGGTGCGAGATAAATTGGGCTCGCGTGATACTCGATAAGATGGATTCTTTCGAGTGTATACGCAAGACCAATAAGTCTGCGCACATTCCATACCCCTGCTTGTTGACCCTCGTATTTCGTCATTTTCGAGTCCCCCTCCCTCCTGACGATGAGCGTCCTTTGGGTACGCCTCTGAACGCGACGGCCGTGAAGAAATCTCTAGCGGCTCTTCGTCACGTACAGAGGTCTATCGCATCTGCTTCTCAGGGTTCTCCGTCTGCTGCCGCAGCCCCCTCTCGTCCTGCTACATTGGACGATGTCGTACGCCTTCTTCGTCGACACGAGTCACGTTTGGCTCGTACCGAGGAGGTCGTTTGTCGTATGGCTCGTCTGATGGGGATCGATCTTCCTCCTTCAGTTTCTGAGGCCGAGGAGATGGACGATGAGGAGATTGACGAGCTTGTCACTTCTTTTGCCCGTGGCGATGAGTCCACTGCTGCTGCTGCTGCTGGTACTTCCACTTCTGCTCCTGGAGTTGCCACCACTTCCGGTGTTCCAGAGCCATCTGCTGCAGCTCTTCAGCCTTCTGAGCCTGCTGCTGACCCAGTTTCCGAGCCTGCTCATGTATCTGCTGCTGCTGCTTCTGTCGAGACTCATGCTGCTGTTGAGCCTGTTGCTGAGATCTCCACTCCTGCCCCGACGATTCCATCTGTTGAGACACCTCTTCTCCCTGCAGAACCTGAGTCCACTCCGTCGACTGGACCCACGGACGCTGCAGATCCAGCCTCCTCCCCGTGATCATTGTTCCGAGGACTCTCCATATACATTCTGGATGATATATCTTAGCGAGAGTATTTTGGGTTAGGATAGAGTATGAGGGTTATGATGTTTTGATGTATTTTGGATGGTGTCGTTGTTGTAGTATTTATTTTGATGAGGATGATGATGATGATGTATTTCTTCTTGATGGGTATGTTGTATTTTGATGTATTGATATCTTCTTGGATGTACTCTTGATGTTATCATTTATATATATACATCGTCGTTGTCTTTATCTTAATTCGTCGTGCACATTTTAATATTCGTTGAATGTATATGAAATGTGAATTCGTCGCTCGTAGCATGCAAACTTGGTTAAATAGATTATATTTCTATATTCATATAGAATTGTTTTCCATGCACAAATTTAACCAAGAAATATTGAATATTGGAGAGTATGTTTCATTATTCAATAAATGAAAAAAAATACCAAATATTATTTTTGATGATTTTGATTATCGTTGATTTTTATTGATAATGGAAAATTTGGCACACCTTGTTTTGATTTCCACATTTTTCCCTTGGTGTCAAGTTGGTCCATTGTCTTTGTCTACGACTCCCGATGTTGGATTTTACATTTCCTAGTTGTTGTCGTTGTATGCCCCCCATTTTTGGGATAATGCCAAAGGGGGAGAGATAATGATAATAAATAGCGCAAATGAAAATTTAACTCAATTTCCAAGAATCTAGTTTGATATGTTAGATTCAGGGGGAGTTAAGATACATATAAGGATTTTCAAAATCCGATATTTCAAAAATCAATTCATTTTATTTATCTTACTCGTCTGCTTGATGCAATTTATTTATATTCATTTTGGAATTAACGTGTCATCAATGCAGGGGGAGTAAGTATTTTACATTTGAATTATTATCTTTGATTATTATTTATGTTGGTTTGTCATCACCAAAAAGGGGGAGAATGTTGAATATTGGACTCCCCGGATTTGGTTTTGGATGATGAGCAAACATAAATAATTCATGAACTAACAATTTGTGAGCGCAGTATTGGAGATTGTCGCCAATTTCACGAGAATATTCAAAGCGACATCTCAACACTTTCCAAAGCTCATATTCATGCCTAAAGCTTCGTTGAAGCTCCTGCAACGCTTTGGAAGTTATGAAGATTCAATCGAAGCTCTCAAAGACCGTTTATTAAGGTTTTATTTATAGTCTTTTAGTTTCGATTGATAGAATGTTAAGCCTTGAGTATATCTTACGTTTCTATCTTCATTACGCTCATTTCGTAGCTCTAGGATCCTTGCACAAGTTCATTCTAACTTCCTCGAAGCGTCGCGCTTCGATTCGGACTTTGTTGTGCATGTTAGTTGGTATAAGAACAAGTACTGACCGACTAGATGGTGATCTAGTCGGTCGGCAACTGTTCTTGGACCGACTAGTTTGATTCCTTAATTTCTTGGACTTTACTGTTTACAGTTAGTCGGTCTACGTTGACTCACCGACCGACTAGTTTGTGAACTAGTCGGTCAGTGATGCTTCTTTGACCGACTAGTTGAGACTTACTGTTCACTCTAAAATTCTCCTAAGCTACTGTTTACCGTTAGTCGGTCTAAGAACGTTTGATGATCGACTAGTTGACAATCTAGTCGGTCAACTTTTGTTCTTGGACTGACTAAGTCAACTTGCCTTCAGACTATGTTGTTTTGCCTCTTAGTCGGTCTACGTTCATTGGATGACCGACTAGTTGTGAAACTAGTCGGTCAGACAGTGTTCTTGGACCGACTAGATTTCTAGGTCTGAAATTCTATCTCTTCTCAGATCTGCTCTTAGTCGGTCCATGCTTTGTGACTGACCGACTAGTTGATGAACTAGTCGGTCAGTGAGTGTTCTTTGACCGACTAATTCTCACAGATTTCTTTCTGTTGGAGATTGACCTAACTTGTTTTTATGGGACCCTATAAATACGAACCTAGGTCATTTCTATCTTCAACAGAGCTGCCATTAAGAGATTCATTGAGTTCTAAAGAGATAGCTATTCTCCCTCAAATCTAAAGCTCTCTTCCTCACAAGAAACCCATTCTCTCTCATTTCTAGATCTAGAGAGAAGCTTGTTCTTGGTGAGCTCTTCAAGCTATTGCTTGATTCAAGTTTCCAAATCATCCCTAGGCACCCATTGCTGCTCATTTCCTTGGTGCTAGGGTTTGGTAACTTCATCTTCCTCAAATCCTTCATTCCACCTATTGGGTAAGAAAAACTCAAGGTATAGGATTTTGTGGTAAGAGTATTTATTTCATCTAAACTCTTTTATATTGCTTATTGGCTCTCTCGGTTGTGAGAGAAGGTTGTGATCCCGGGTTGTGGGATTCACTTTGCCATTGCATGTATGATTTGATCTTGTGAAGGTTTTTCACAAGATATTCATAGTGGAAATCTTGAGTTAGGGTTTCTAACTCAAGTATCCGGAAGGGATCCGGGTGGTTGGGACGTAGGATCACCGGGAACAAGTCGGGGAGACTTGGGTGGATCCGAACCCATTAACATCGTTTGTTAGCATTGTTAATTTCGTTGTCGGCATTCAATTTAAGCTTCCGCAAATTGATTTGGTAGTTGATTGCAATTTAATTTGGAATTATACTCCTTATTATTTTAAAGTACTATTCACCCCCCCCCCTCTAGTACTTGTGCAGTAGCTGGTACGGCATTACACCCTCTTGGGGTGGTCAGATCCACCCCAAGTTGGCATAGATCGGGCTAGGTTCTGGCTCCCTCAGAGCCTAGCTAAATAGTTTAGCTAGTATAGAAAATTTTGATTTTCGATTTCCGCTGCGCTTTTGTGCCCCTGTGATCCGTCCGACTTAGGACGGATACAGACCCGAGCTCTGGGGGTCCGCCAAAACCCCAACACGATTCGTGTCATTGAAGTGAACAAAGCAAAAAATCGACGTCATTGAAAGTTGCCAGCACCCAAGACCGTGAGAGACATCCGGTCATTTTTGGGGCATGCGGGGTTCTACCGATGATTCATTAAAGATTTTAGTGCCATATCTAGACCCCTTTGCCATTTACTAAACATTGATGCTGAGTTTATTTGGACACGGGAGTGTCAATGTGCTTTTGAAGTGCTAAAAAGTTTGCTAATCACTTCTCTCATCTTGCAGGTCCCAGATTGGAACCTACCATTTGAAGTGATGTGCGACGCAAGTGATTTTGTGGTCGGTGTTGTATTATGGGAAAAGAAAGAGAAAGTGCCCTATGTGATCTATTATGCAAGAAAAACCCTCAATGATGCACAAAGAAATTACACAACTACGGAGAAGGAACTGCTTGCTGTTGTATTCACATTTGAGAAATTCCAAACCTACATCCTTGGGGCATCAATTTTTATTTACACTGATCACTTCGCATTAAAGTATTTGTTAGAAAAAAGATGCTAAACCTCAATTAATTCGTTAGATTTTGCTTTTGCAGGGATTCAATGTTTCTATTAAGGACAAGATGGTGTGGAGAATTTGGTGGCAGACCACTTATCGAGATTGACATCTGGGAACAATTCCACCGATGCACCTATCCAAGACTCATTCCCTGACGAACAACTATTCGTCACATCCACCTTACCATGGTATGCTGACATAATGAACTATTTGGCGGTAGGTAAGACTCCTAACCATTGGTCACCCATGGATCTGAAGAGATTCAAACACGAGGTAAAATCCTTTTTCTCCAATAATCCATACTTATTTAAATATTCTAATGACCAAATCGTTAGGAGGTGTGTACCAAACGAAGAGATCACTAGTGTTATGCAATTTAGTCATGATGGTGCATATGGGGGGCATTTTTGGGGAATAAAACTGTGGCCAAGATATTGCAAAGTGAGTTCTATTTGCCCACCATGTTTAAGGACACTTTTAATTTTTGCAAACCATGCTTGTCTTGTCAAAGATTGGGGGGTATAACTAAGCGAAACATAATGCATTTAAACCACATACTTGTGATTGAGGTGTTTTACTGTTGAAGGATAGACTTCATGGGACCGTTTTCCATTTCAATCGGACACACGTACATTTTAGTAGCCATTGACTATGTGTCCAAATGGGTGGAGGCCATTGCTTGTAGAAACAACGAGGGTTCCACCGAGATAATATTTCTCAAAGAAACGTCTTCTCACAGTTTGGAGTACCAAAAACCCTAATAAGCGATGGAGGGTCTCACTTTTGTAACAAACAATAGCCACACTAATGAAAAGGTTTGGGGTGGTAAACAAAATTTCCACACCATATCTCCCTCAAACCAATGGCCAAACTGCGTTGGCAAATAGAGAAATAAAAAATATTTTGTAGAAAACGGTGAATCATACATGTAAGGATTGAGTTTCCGATTGTCGGAATCACTTTGAGCATATCTGACCGCATATAAGACTACTCTTGGGATGCCACCATACCACATTGTTTATGGCAAACATTGCCACTTACCTATAGAGTTAGAACACAAATCATGTTGAGTGATTAAGTGTCTTAATGCAAGTTTGGACTCATCAATTTTATCTCGTAATTGCAGATTTGCGAATTGGAAGAATGGAGGCGTGATGCCTATGACAATGCAAGAATTGCTAAGGAGCGGATGAAGGCCGTGCATGATAAGATGATCCTAAGGAGGGAATTCATCTCGGGCCAAAGAGTGCTACTCTATAACTCCCGCCTTCATTGGTTCCTGAACAAGCTATACGCTCAAAGTGGACCAGGCTATTCATTATAAAACACGTCTTCCCACACGGAGCAATACTTCTTAGGAACAAAAAAGATGAGAGCGAGTTCAAGTTCAACGGACAACGGGTAAAGCATTACCATGATGCTTGGACTAAGGATACAAACGCCGAGGAACTTTTGGACCCGCCTTCGGGCGGTAACTAAATAGGTGTGTTTGTTCTAACTTTTGCTTCTACTTCTCCTTTATACATTGAGGACAATTCATATCTTTAGATAGGGGGATAGGTAGAATTTTTGCTTATTCATATTTTTTACTTATACACGTTTGCTTATACACTTTTGGGAAAAAATTTAAACTTTTTCTTCATTTACAATTTGAAAAACATGCACACATATCATACACATACTAATTGTATAGGGAAGTTTAAAATTTTGTGGTAATACTTGCTTGAATATATCATTGACCACCTTTTGATTATTCTCGACCCTTTGAAACCCTTGAGGTGAACTTAGTCTAACTCCTTTCATGAATAATTAAAATTAGTTGTTGCATGGTTACGTTGAGTCATTTTCCTATGGAGTCCCCTTTAAGGACACATTTTTGTGGAAATTATTCATATTATCATAACATATCGACCCAATACACCCATGGGAGCTTGATTCAAGTATCTTGTTGCATGATTCCTAGGTAGAGGCATTCAAAATGATTGAGTCAAAAACCAAAGTTATTTCGCCTTGACTATACCCCGGATTATCATCGACAATTGTTTTTAAGCGTGTAAATAAAAAATAGAAATAAAGTGCATCGTTCTTCGAAGTCCTATTGAGTAGTCGGATCTCAGTGACTCGGGAATCATTGGAGCCTCGCGTCAAAAAATAGGATCGTAGAAGAGTGCACAAGAGAGACAAAAATAAGTTTAGACGATTCGAGTTAGTAGGTCCGTTAGGGTTTCTAAAAACCCAATGTCCGAAGATCATTTGATCTAGGATCCATTAACCTAAAGCTTGATATATGGATTGTGCTAAATTACACAAAAAAAGAAGAGAGAAATAAAAATTGATGAAAAAGTGAAAAGAAAATGGTTGCAAGCTCGAATTCATGAGTTCTTGAAAATCTTGGGTATATCGGTGGTCGGATTCTTTTGGTGTGCGGGAATTATGATAAGAGATTACATTATACCATGGAAGCCTGCAAATTTTGTCTTGAATCTTGCTTACTTGGAAGTTTTTGGTGTGTGTCGTAGTGATTACGAACTTTCCAATTACCGATCTTGAATGAATGTATGTTTTGTGGGATATTAACTGTCGTAAACTATGCCGTGACTCATTTATAGGATTTCCATACTTATAATTATTTAGACTTTGTGTCGCTTCTTTTGCTGAAGATGTAGCAAAAAGCTAGTTTGGGGTGTGATTCGGCGTAAAAATTGCATATTTGTCCCCCCATTTTGTTGGTCTTTGTGCATGTATCGTTTACATTCGAGCACCATTATACACATTTTCATGATATCATCATATTTTGGAGCTAATTACTCATTCTTGCACAAAACCATGCTTTTATAACTTAATCTTGTCTTCTATTATTTTGCAGGATTTTTAGGAATTTTCCTAGAATTTCTAGAGATCAAATGACATGAAATTGGAAGCTTCAGTGTGTCACACGGCAGTGTGATACATTCCACACGACCGTGTGATGATTCTCAGCTGCAGCTGCTGCAAGCAGCAGCCCATATCGACATGCCAACGTCACTATTTTGATGC
This sequence comes from Scilla litardierei, assembly GCA_030789695.1. Lineage (NCBI taxonomy): Eukaryota > Viridiplantae > Streptophyta > Magnoliopsida > Asparagales > Asparagaceae > Scilla > Scilla litardierei. The sequence continues at coordinate 240,360,926 of CM061142.1, read as the reverse complement.
AGTCGTGTCGATTGTATGGCAATGTGGCTGGAGCACTGTCGTTTATACGGTCGTTTTGTATTGACCAAACAGTCGCGTCAGTCGGCGCCAAAGGGGAGAAATAGAAGAGAATTTACAGATATCTTAGGGTTTTAAATGGTCATGTCGACCATTTGACACAACCGCGTTGATTTCTTGGGCTCAAAGGAGAAACGACCGCGTCAACATCGACGTGGCCATGTCAATTTGAAGTCGGAGCTAAGCGTTAAAGAAGCGACACGACTGTAACGGTCGCTTTCCGACCGTTCGTATTTTCTACGCGTACGACTCTTTCGTGTGCGTATTTTATTTGGACTCTTCCTGGATTCGGACTATGCCTTGTGATATGCCGTCGTGACCGTATGGAAGCGTATATTTTTATAGTAAATATTTACAAACGTCATTTCACGGGTCGTTCTCCTACAAATCAGCCTTGATTAGAGAGACGTCGTAACTTTAGACTTCGACGTTTGATCTTTTTATTTTTATTTTTTTTGTTCTGTTATCCGTTAGCCTAGCGCGCGACCGAACCCCCATATTCTCGACCCTCTCGGAGGCGCGATCACCCCGATACCTTCTTTGTAATGTTAGGATGTCGATGGATCTATCTGCATTTATACCTTTTGTTTTATTAATAATAAAACTTTTAGCATGTATTAGGATTGTGGGCCCTGTACGTTGTTTTCTTATCCTAAGCAAATTATAATGCTTGCTCCTTATCTTGAAACCTTAACACCCTAACTCCTATTAATAATATTATTATACAATTCGTAAGTGATTTCAAATGTTGAAATGTTCATAGCTAGTAGCCTATCTTAGAGCAAATCCTAACCTATTATTCTTTCAATAACTACTGCCTTAGCACCCAGGCTTATTCTTGTGTTTTTTTTAAAAAACCCTACAGTACAACCCATCCCATCATTAAAACAATAGGGCCATGCCTAGTTTCAGCCACACAACACCCAGGCCCTCGAATCCCCCTAGTCACGTGATGCTCTCCACGATAGAAAACCCAAGGCTAGTGAATTCAACCATATAACATCTTGCAGCCTACCTAACCCTATTCTTTTTTCTTATATAAAAATCCCTAGGGTCTTTTCTTCACCCAACAAACAGCAGCCGCCACCTATTTTTTTAAACAAAACCCTATTCTAAGAAACCTAGGTTTAGTTTCGCAGCCACCTCCCAAACTCAAAAGCCGAGCATCACCTCTCATCTCCCTCTCTCGAGCCTCTCTCCCTCGCATCTCTCCCTCCGACGTCCGACTCCCGATCGCCGCTCAACCGCTCGCCGGCGCCGCTGAGACGGAGGACCGCCGTGACGTCGTCACAGCTCCACGTGACCCCGACGGCGCTGCAGACCGCCCCGATCGACGACAGCATCCGCAACACACCGCCGCTCGCCGCACGGCCCCGTTCAATCGTCGGCGGCTGCTGCAGACCCCCGTTCCGCCGTCTTCCTCGTGCAAGCAGCGGCAGCAGCGGCAAGATCCGCCGCTGCTGCGAGTTTTCCGTCGACCCGACGACCCCCAACGACCCCGTCCGCCCAACGCAGTCATCGCCTCGACAGATCCGCCACCGCTACTCCATCTGAAACTGCCACATCCCGACGTCCTCCTCCCCATCGCCGCAGCTGCCTCCCGTCCGCCAATCGAGCTTGTCGCACCACCGTCACCACGTCGCCGTGCCGCTGTCGCCGTCCAACGTGTAGCCCCTGCAACAGACGTGAGTTGTTTAGAAGTTGATATATGAATGCTTGCAGTTGGTAGAGTTATGTTATGAATTACTATAGTGGTAGTACATCCTACATTATTTTAGTTGTATATATTATGCTATATTATAGTGGAAGTACACCCTATGATATTTTATTTGACTATATATTATACTGCAGTTCCTGTTTGTTTTTAGGGGAATGTTAGATATATATATGATTGGTTAACATTAGTATATATGTACTTCTATACATCAGAATACCTATGTAAACTGAGTAAACATATTATTTTATTAAGTTGATCACTCTTGGCTTGATAATAATTTAATGACACAGAGGCAGTCACGCTTTCCGTTCGACCACGTGACACTAAAGATCAGTGACGAGACGTTCCGGAAATTGGAGTCGCGACGCGATCAGCTACCGTTTCCAGACCCGACGTCGGATCCGTGCGCGATCGACAAAAGGTTAGTCCCCTAACTCGTAGCAAACCCACACGGTAGCAAAACTGAACCTTAACTAAAATCGGACAACTGTAACTAAATTTTACTTTCTGCTCCCTTAAAACGATGTGGAACCGTAGATCGACGATCGGACTTTTTGACTGTGCACATAGGATAGAATCGTCGGATAGGCTGAACGGATATTTTGACATGGGACTGTTAGGGTAGCCACGTCCAACCTAGAAACAAACCCTAATAGGATTTGATGAAAATCGCGACCTGACACCGTCGCCGTGACCTGTTTCAGACGAACTGCCGCGGACGCAACGCCTGGACGAGACGCCCCGGACGGACGACACACTCGCCACCACAGGCAAGTGTACTCGCTTGCTCTTTCGGCCGTGCCTAGGCCTTAGACTGTTAGAACTATTAAACTGTGAACAAAGAGAACCGGGCGTGAAATGATAGCGTCCGGGACGACTCCTGACGGCTCAGACTTGACGACGAAGTCTGAGCCTGACAACAACATTTTTTTATGCTATAGGGCTATCATGTGTGTGCGTGTGTGTGGACACCCTAGAATAACCCTTCCCGTCTTGTCACGTCACGTCACGTCTTGTACAGCCCGCTGGGCAATAGGGCACTCGCCGAGTGATCCCTTGTACTGATTCACAGCCTGCGGGCAATGAGACGCTCACCTAGCAGAGTAAGTGATCTTTGTTACGGAACACCTACGGGGAGCTCAGCACCCACCTAGCAGAGTGAGTGTCCCAGCGGACCGAGAGGATAGAGACGCTCACCTAGCAGAGTGAGTGGTCCTATACAGTAGTACGGTTTCACCTACGAGGCGTTATTCGCTCACCTAGCAGAGTGAGCGATATGCTACAGACCGTGGGGATAGAGGCACTCACCTAGCAGAGTGAGTGGCCCTATATTGTCTTGTCCTGAGTTCTGGGGTTTGGGGTAGGGTTGAGCGTGCGCACTGCAAGAGGGTCTGATCCCCCTCGAACCGTAAGGCGTGAACCCTTCATGTTACAATTGTCTTGCCTTGTCTTGTCCTGTCCTGTCACGTTTCGTCCTGTCACGTTTCGTCTTGTCATGTCTTGTCCTGACACCGGTTAGGCTAGTCCCGTAGTTGGTGGCACACGCTACGACTACTGCTTGTCCCGTTTTACTTTCCTGCTGCGTTTACTTCCTGTTGTCTCCCTGTTATAACCTCAGCATGTTAATCAACCAGTAAACCATTGTTAATAGTTCGGTACACTTGCAGTAGAGTCTGACCTCTTTTGTAGACTTTACCTGACGTACAGTTCCCTTCTTTTGGTGCTGTACGTCAGGTGTGGAGCCAGAGTACGCAGAGCCGGAGGACGCAGACCCAGAGTACGTGCCCGAAGAGGACCAGAGCTAGGGATCTTCACGTTGCTGATTCAGAGGTTTCACTGCAGTTTAGTTGGGTGCGTAGCACCGTTTACTTTCTGTTTAGGTTGGGTGCTTGCACCATTAGTTTACTCCAGTTGTTTTGTAGCCGTGTTGGCTTTGTTTAGACTCTCCGTACTTTTCTGGATATCTGTGGAATAAATGAATGCATCTCTTTTAGTACTTTTGTTGTTCCGTACTAACCTGCAGGGACCTGTTCCTTCGTCTTGGAGTACCACACAGACGCTTATTGGGTCCGAGCTTCATAGCTCCGGCCTAAGCGGGCCTTGTCACGTTTCGCTTCTGCCGTTTTGGGAAGCGGGGCGTGACAGCGACCGTGTCATCGTTTGACGCGGTCATTTAAGCTCGTGCTAACTGGCTATTTTAAGTTGTGGGTTCAGCTGATTTTGGACCCGATTTCTTTCTCAAATCTCAGCCACTGATCAAGATTTTGTGTGGTGGAGAGTCTTTAACTCATGGGGGCTGACCTAACTAAAGGAGGGAAGAGTGAAGTGGCCCAATCACTTCTCTTCCCTCAAGATTTCAAACACTTGGAGCCTATTGAAGAAGAAGAAGGAATTCTTGAAGAAAGCTTGGGAATCATCTACAAAGTGGGATTTTTTGCTTTAAAGTTTTAGTTTTTATTTATCTCTTTGGCCTTTGCCATTTGTATGAACCTTTGGATCTCATCTTTGTTATTAAAATGTTGTTTCCTCTTCCCATAAGTAACTAATCTACTCTTGTGTGGTACGTTTGTGAAGTTGATGATGTTTTAGACTTTAGATCACCCTTCTCTTGCCTATTTTCATCATAATGAATGATGGATTTTTTTTGCATCTTGATGTTTGTTGTATACCCCGAGAGGGAGAGGAAATCAAGAGGAATACTTTTGAGCATATGGTGCCACAACCCGTCATTTATTTATTGCAAGAGAACTCTTTCACACATGCATAAAACCCTCGATTTAATTGTGCCCTAGCGGGATGATGGAGTCGAGATTATTTATGATTGGGTGTCTCTAGTCTAATCACCTCAATGGATCAAGCACTACATAAGTTCCTCACTTTGTGAACACTCTCACTTTTTCCTGCTCACTTTAACTAGTTTTCAACATAGTTCATGTACTTTAGAATCACCAATTGCTCACCTCAAAGGGTGGTTTCGCAACCTCGATCAGTCCCTCGGATCAATCATCATTTCACTTAGTCTAACAACTTATCCCTGAGTTAGACCATGGGCTCACCAGGAATTTACTATTTGGCGATCTCCTATACTTGGGAGTTTACCACACAATATTTTAGTCGAGTCAAGTTTTGGCACCGTTGTCAGGGACAACAGTTTATGCTATTTTGATATCGATCGTTAATCTTAGGATTATCATTGTGGTAATTCCATCTTTTTATACATACTCATACATAATTTTCTCTTTGTTTATTGTGCTCGTGTTTCACACATTTTGTTTGCTCGGTTGGTTTATGTGGCATCGAACATCTCGAACACATAGATTGACACGAACACACGTCATGGCGGAAGAGAACTTGACCAATGATAACCATAGTAACCATGACACTCATTCACAAGCCGATGCACCCTAGGTCATTGAGAGACCTTTTGAGACCTACTAGGTCTAGCTCGGCTTCATGCTTCGTGTTACATCCAGTATCTCACCACTGGAAGTGGAACTAAGATACATGAAAACTTATAAATGCACCAAGTCATACATATAGTTTTAAGTTGTTGGTTTAACAGTGTCCCATTGTCAATATGTATTTTTATATATGTTCAGCGAAGATACGGCACGACCAATGTATGTTTATCGTGGGGCCCACTTGAGTTGTACTGAAATAAAATTCCAAGCTACAGTAGACCACATTTTAATTCAAGAACTTGTGGTGATATGGTGAGATTTCGTGTCAGAGGGAGTCATCTTTTTTTAATACATCGAAAAGCATTTTAAAGCACACGTTGGACCTTGATTCCTCGGGGTCCTCGCCTCTCAAAAAGGAAGAGAGAGAGGATGCCAACCGAGCAAAGGCTCGTTCGCAGAGGAAATCATCTTTGAGAATGAAATGAGAATGATACCTGTAGTTAGCAGTTACATTTGAAATGAAATGGAAACTTTCGTTACTGATTCACTATAGAATTTATATGATATGCACCTTTTTCGTGGTGGATTGTTGACTCAGGACCAACAGACCACATAATTAACGGTGGTGCCACAAAAAGTTCAAGGAGAACCATTACATTTGTAACGAGTGTAAGATACTACCAGCGTATGAGTTGCAGGTATTACCACGATCAAGCTTAACAATGTTAATAGAAACTACCTTCATGTTTACCATTTTTTTTATTAAAACTACCCATTTCTTTATATAAAGTATGTATCTTAAGCTTTAAAATGCTTTACATAAACCACCCTAAACTTTATAATTTTTCTACCAAAACTACCTCAAATTTTGAGTTAATTTTATGAAAACTATCTTAAACTTTGAAAAGGCCCATGTCAGATTTAACATAATTGCTGCAGTTTCTCTTTACAGAACAGACCATGCATAATTCATTCAAAAACCAAGCATATTCTAATCATCTTTACACCACCGAAAGAGCACAATTCATCACAAGTGAAGCACAATCCATTCATGCCGCCAATAGAAGTGCACATTCCAAATAAAAATTTCCTAAAACATTGGATGAGTAATACAACTTGATCTTGTTTCCAAAAGTTCATTTGAACAGAATCTATATTCTCACAACTGAGACAGCACTCTTATAGTCTTTCAAACAACCACCACTAGAAATAGAAAATCTAGTAGAAAGAATAGTTGATCCAAAACAAACAAACAAACAAACAGCTTAATCAAAATTATTGTGACAGAGCACCGTCCAGATATGCGGAATTGCATCACTTATGCGATCAGGCGGTCGCGAAGGGGGGAGGGGGAGTTCAGTCAAACGGTAAATGTGATTACGGTAAATGTGATTGTTGATGATACTGTTTTCCAACCAAACTAAACGCCCCTGCACACAAAACAACGCTGTCGAACCTGATTGGAACGGGCATCTCCCGGCAAACGAGTGTCATTTCATCCTGTCGCCAGGTCGAAACGTGCCCATCTTGGAGTGCTGACGGATCATCAGCCTTCAACGTCTCGAACCTTGGCCACTAGCTCGAGCTTTCCTTAGCAGGCTGAAAATTTAGAATGAATAGCTCAATTGTGAAACTGGACTCATTTACAACTACGAGTCCCAGACATGCCATAGGCCCATAGCCATGCCAGACTTGATTTTCTATTATCAATTACCTCCAGTATCTCACCATTAGAAGTGGAACTAAGATATATGAAAACTTATAAATGGACCAACTCATACATATAGTTTTAAGTTGCTGGCTTAACATTGTTCCATTGGCAATATGTATTTTTATATATGTTCAGGGAAGAAACGACACGACCAATGTATGTTTCCTGCGAAATTTTTCATTTGGAACGTATGACACCAAAATGCATTATTGCTCTTTTGCATGAATACGAGCATCTGCTTGTCCTGGAGGGTTCTTTGTTGATTATCGTGGGGGCCACTCGGAGTTGTACTGAAATTCTGAAGTTTATATAGGTTTCATTTATATTCTGATCAGGTGGGTACGAGGAGGTGAGGAGAGAGTGCTCTCAGAAATTGTTATGTTTTTGTTGTGTTCTTTTCTAGAACACAAATCTTAATTTATGGACATGATATATGACTTAAGGGCTATTTACCGAAATATTCGTGTTTCAAGAACAAGATTTTCTTTCAACTTCTATAATCCTTGCAGTTTCTCTTGAAACTGTCTGCAAAACCTCATCCTATGTCCTTTTTCTTTACAAAAAATGATATTCAATATTGGACAGATTTCTTCGTGTATAGATTCTGGCCTCTTTTATCTTTCTTTTCCTCTTACTACAAAAGCTTGGTAGGCGACTTATGGACTGAATCTTCACCAACAATTATCTTTCTTATCTCATTTGAAAGAGGTGCATAAGTGTCATCCTCTAACTTTATAAAGTCACCTGCATAAAATAGGTTGTGACAAGATACTCAAAAGGAGATGCTAAAGAAACTAGTAAACAACATAATTATTCTCTTCTTTAATTTCAACACCAATAGTTAGCGGTTGATCAATTAATCCATCAACTGAGTTGAGGTTCACATGAATTGGTGTACCTTCGTCAATGGCATACATAATTGTAGCTTCAAGAATATCATATTTGTTTAAAAAAATTCCTATGTAAAGAGTTTCAAGTCTCTTCCATAATTTTGTTATTAAACGGCACTTCAAAACGTTGTACAAACTCTCATCAGCCATGCACAATTGAATCATACTGACGGCCTTCAAATCGAACTTTATCTAATCATCTTCTGTCATTGATGCAGCTTTTATTGATTTTTCTTTCAATGCTCTGTGTAAATCTTGTTAGATGAGAAGATTGTGAACTTTTACTTGCCACAAACCAAAACTCTCCCTTCTATCGAATTTCCCCACCTCAAATTTCATTGTTATAGCCATTTTTTCGTTACTACAATAGCCCGATTGAACTGTACTAACCTATTACACCAGTTTGTTACATCAAAAAATGAAGAAAAAATGAAAAAAATTATTTTTTTTTTATTTCATCCTTAACAAGCTATATTTTCACACACACAAATCTCAAACTATCTTATGAAAAATTATCATAAACTCCACAATAAATTCTCACAAGTTCTAAAAACCCATTGACGCTATTAGATCCGATACTCTTTATTTATACTAATCCATAAACTCCCAAACAAATGGAACTATTTGTTAGGAACTAACAAAGATGGAATTTTTATTAGAAAACAAATAGCAAAATAGAAAGATAATTGAGCACAAAAGAGGTGTGCTCTCCTCCCAAGACGCCTATAGGACGTCCGCACTCGTCTACCTATGGAATCACCAAATAACAATCATCAAATTAGCATAGGCATACAAGAGAGACTCCCCCCCCCCCCCCCCCCATTTATAATAGAAACTAGGGCAGTCCTAGGACTAGGGGGATTAGGCAATCCTATGACTAGGGGGATTAGGCAATCCTAGGACTAGGGGGACTCGGAGCCAAGAGGAGGTTGCGGCCTGGGCCTGCGGGTGTAAACCCGCAGGGGCTGCGGCTGGGCCAGAGGCCCATCAATACTCCCCCCCCCAAGAGCCACCTTGTCCTCAAGGTGGAAGTCTGGAAAGCGCGCCACCATATCATCCATGTCTTCCCACGTGCTGTCGTGCTCTGGTAAGCCCCTCCACTGCAGTAATACATGCCTCTCACCTGTGTCACTCTGCCGAACCCCTTTTAGCAACTCGGGCTCCATCCTCACCTCCATATCCGCAGTAAGGGTCTCTGGTAATGTAGGGGAAGAGGTGTGGTTGCCAATGGCCTGGCGTAACTGGGAGACATGGAAGACTGGGTGAATGGTAGATCCTGGGGGTAGGCGCAATCTGTAGGCCACCGGTCCTATCCTCGCCGCAACCTCGAAAGGTCCAAAATACCGCGGCGCCAACTTTTCATTCCTCCTATGAGCCACCGACCTCTGCCTGTAGGGCCTTAGCTTTAGATAGACCATATCACCCACCTCAAAGTGCACGTCTCGACGGTGTAAGTCTGCCTGAGCCTTCTTCACCTGCTGAGCCCTCGCCAAGTGGAGCTTCAGCTCCTCTAGAATCAAGTCCCTCTCTGCCAGGTACTGCTCGACATCTGATACCGGAGTAGTCTCATAACCGTAATGAAGTAAGTGCGGAGGATCCCTACCATACAAAATCCTGAAAGGTGTAGTCTGCGCCACTGTGTGATATGAAGTATTGTACCAGTATTCCGCCCACGGCAGCCAACGTGCCCACTCCTTAGGATTCTCCGAGATGAAGCATCGTAGGTAAGTCTCCACACTCCTATTGACTACCTCCGTTTGACTGTCAGTCTGGGGATGATAAGCTGTGCTCCGCTTCAAGGCCGTCCCCTGTAGTCTAAAAAGCTCCTGCCAAAACTTGCTCTGGAATACCTTGTCTCTATCTAAGACTATGGACTTCGGCGGGCCATGCAAACGAATGACCTCTCTCACAAAAATCTCTGTCACTGAAACGGCGCTGTAAGGATGCTTAAGCGGGATAAAATGTGCATATTTGCTGAGGCGGTCTACCACAACAAAAATGACGATGTAACCACCCGACTTAGGCAATCCATCGATGACGTCCATAGAGAGGTCCTCCCAAACTCTGTCTGGTAAAGATAGCGGCTGTAGTAGTCCTTCTGGGGACATGGCCTGATATTTGTGACACTGGCACACGTCACACTCTGCCACCATCCTTGCCACATCCTTCTTCTGTCCCTTCCAATAGACCTCACGTGATAGCCGCTGATAGGTCTTGAGGACTCCAGAATGTCCTCCTATAGCACTGCCGTGGAACTCCCGGAAGATGGTCGGTATAAAAGTAGAAGTCATCGGTATCACCAGTCACCCCCAGTAAAGTAGCCGCCCATCCTGCAAAGAATATCCCGGGTACTCAATCGACCCCTGTAAAAGGGCCTCTTGTATAACCTCCAACTCCGGGTCCTGCTCCACCTCCTGCTGCAGTGGGCCCCAATCCTCTAGGATCGACACCGTAAGGGCTGCTAACTCCGTCTCTTCCTCCCGCCGAGATAACGCATCCGCTGCCTTGTTCTCCAATCCCAGGCGGTACTCGATCTCGAACGTGTAGCCCATCAGCTTTCGCAGCCACCTCTGATGTTCCTCTGCTACCATCCGCTGCTCCAACAGGTATTTTAAGCTCCGCTGATCTGTGCGCACTATGAAGCTCCGTCCCAATAAATATGGTCTCCACTTCTGTATGGACAACACTATCGCCATCAGCTCCCTCTCATAGACCGATCGCAATCGGGCCCTCGTGGTCAGCACCTGGCTGTAGTAAGCTATAGGACGATGCTCCTGCATCAGTACTGCTCCCAGCCCATGTCCTGATGCGTCCGCCTCTACTACGAATGGTCTGGTGAAGTCGGGCAACGCCAATACTGACACAGTGGTCATTGCCCTTTTCAGGGCCTCAAAAGCTGTCGTCGCCTCATCCCCCAAGTGGAACTGATCCTTCTTCAATAACTCCGTCAATGGCCAGGCGATCATCATATAATCCTCTACGAATCTGCGGTAGTAACCTGTAAGGCCCAAGAAGCCCCGTAGCCCTCTGAGAGTAGTAGGGCGCGGCCAGTCCAGCATGGCCGCTATCTTCGCTCTATCGGCGGCTACCCCTCCTGCTGAGACCACGTGTCCCAGATACTGCACCTGCGGCCCGAATAGACACTTATTTCTGTTCAAATATAGCTGGTGGTACTGCAGCTCCTGAAAACCCACCTTATTCATGAGAGCCTGAAAGGTGGCCGGGGCGTTGGTCAACCCAAAGGGCATCACCAGGAACTCGTAGTGGCCCTCATGCGTCCTGAACACCGTCTTGGGCACATCCTCCCGTCGCATCCGTATCTGGTGATAGCCTGACTTAAGATCTAGCTTGCTGAACCAGGCTGCTCCGTGTAGCTCGTCCAGGAGCTCATCAATCACAGTTATCGGGAATTTATCAGGGACCGTCTCCTTGTTCAGCGCCCTGTAGTACACGCAAAACCGCCAACTACCATCCTTCTTCTTTACTAGCAACACTGGGCTGGAGAACGGGCTTACGCTCGGCTGGATCACCCCTGCCTGCACCATCTCAGAAACCATCCTCTCTATCTCGTTCTTCTTGTCACGCCCCGCTTCCCAAAATGGACGGAAGCGAAACGTGACGAGGCCCGCTTAGGCCAGAGCTTTAGAAGCTCGGACCCAATAAGCGTCTGTAGAGGTACCATTTTAAAAGATTTTCAGGTTCTTGCATTTTTATAGTTCGAAACAACAAAAGTACGGAAAAAGATATTGCATTCATTAAATTAGAGATATGTTATCCAACAAGTACAAATTCTAAAAGAAGCCTAAGCATGGCAACAAAGGTTTAAAGACAAACCGAAAAGTAGCAACCTCTGAAAGTGACGACTAAAACAATGACCGCTAGGTCAGGTCCTCGTCAGGTACGTACTCTGATGACGACGTCCTCGGCTCCACGTACTCCAGTGAGTCTGCCTCGTCCTCGAACTCTGGCTCAACACCTGACGTACAGCACCAAAAGAAGGAATTGTACGTCAGGTCAGGTCTACAAAAAGGGTTAGACCAAACTACAAGTGTATCAACTTTTAGACAACGTTTTACTGGTTGATTAGCATGCTGGGGTTATAACTGGGTAACAAATAGAAGTAACGTAGCAGGTAAGTAAAGCGCAACAAGTAGTAGTTGTAGCGTGTGCTACCAACTACGGGACTAGCCTACAGGTGTCAGGACAAGACGGGACGTGACGGAAACAAGGCAGGACAAGACAAGTGAGACACGAAAGGGTTCACGCCTTACGGTTCGAGGGGGATCAGACCCTCTTGCCGTGCGCACGCTCAACCCAACCCCAAACCCCAAGACAAGACAAGACATGACACCAGTACAAGGGATCACTCGCTCTAGCTTGGCGAGTGCCCTATTGCCCGCAGGCTGAGAATCAGTACAAGGGATCACTCGGCGAGTGCCCTATTGCCCAGCGGGCTGTGCAAGACGGGACGTGACGTGACAAGACAGGAAGGGTTATTCTAGGGTGTCCACACACACGCACACACATGATAGCCCTACAGCATTAAAAGTTGTTGTTGTCAGGCTCAGACTTCGTCGTCAAGTCTGAGCCGTCAGGAGCGTCCCGGACGCTATCATTTCACGTCCGGTTCTATACATTCACAGTCTAACAGTTCTAGCAACCTAAGACCGAAGCACGGTCAAAAACGCAAGTGGGTACACTTGCCTGAAACGGCGAGTGCGTCGTCCTCTCGAAGCGTCTCGTCCAAGCGTCTCGTCCAAGCGTCTCGTCCGCAGAAGTCCGTCTGAAATATCGCCACAGCGACGATGTCAGGTCTCAAATTCATCAAATCCTATTAGGGTTCGTTTCTAGGTTTTCGGGACTATCATATTCGTCAAAAGTCACTTTTTTGATGTTTCAGCCTAATCGACGATCTATCCTATGTGCACAGTCAAAAAGTCCATTCGTCGATCTACAGTTCCACATCGTTTTGAGGGAGCAGAAAATAAATTTAATGAGTTAAGTTGCCGATTTTAGTTAGGTTTTCAGTTCTGCTATGGTGTGGGTTGTGCTATGAGTTAGGGGAAACTAACCTCGTAATGTCGTCCAACAAGCGGAAGTCGGGTCTGAACGGCGCAACGTCGGCGTCGTCTGGAACTCCTCGGCCGCGGGTAGCGCAGCGAGGTACCTCTGGACAGCGGGGTGATGACGTGAAATCAGCGAGCTAAACAACGATCTCCTTCCCGTTGCGAGTAGCGCAACGGTTCTTCACGATAACAACGACGTTGGCTAAAAGTACGTGCGTGCGGCAACGCACGTGAACTCCCAGAGTCCAAGGGGGCTGTAGGTAGATGAAGTGGGACCAAAGGAAGTTGCTCGGCCCGGTGGATGGCCGACGACGTGAGCGCACGGCGGTGGGCGGCCGTGAGAAGCCGGGGAGGACAGATTCGCGCCACGTCCGTTGTCGCGCGTCTCAGTGAAATTTCGGAGACGAACAACGGGAACGGAAAGCTGCAGTGGGTAAAGGACTTCAAAACGAAGCCAACGGCAGTGGAGTTGTCGCCGGGGGTGGTCGGAGGTGGCCGTGCGCGGGCGGCGAAGTTCAGCTTCCAGATCTGTGAAAAACAGCGGATGCGACGTGTTCCGACGAGGATTCCGGGAGCTACAGGTGGGCTATGAGCGTGAGGAAAATTGCAGTTGGTAGGTGGTTTCGATAGGAATCCAACGGCGGTAGGGTGGTCGTCGTAGGTGGCCGGATGGCCGGTGGGCGTGAGTTTTTCCGGCGGTGGCGCAGATCTGTAAAACTGTCGTTTGGGTTGTGTTTGAAAGCATTTTGAGGGAGATAGAGATGAGGGAAGAGGGTAAGGGGAGGTGGAGATGCTTGGGGGGTCAGAGAGGAGTTGATCGGGGGTGGTGGTCGCCGGAGGGGGTGGCCGGAGGTGGCCGGCCGGCGGTGTTTTCCGGCGAGGCGCAGTTCTGGCCTGGGCTGTGTTTTGTGTGGTTTTCATGGAGCTTTTGATGTCTTGGAGAGGTGGAGATGGAGGAGAAGGAGGAGGAGAAGGTGGTGGCCGGTGGTGGGAGGCTAGGGGCGGCCGTCGGCGGCTGGAGGAGAAGCAAGGAGGCGGCTCAATGGGTTCATGCGTGAGAAATAGGGTTTGAGGTTGGATGTTGTTAAAAAGAGATGAAGTTTGCTATTTGGCTTTGGGATTTTGGTTAATTGGGAGAGAGAGATAGGGATAGAAGGAGTGGAGTTTGAGATAATGGATGGTGACATTAGAGGCTGATGCATGATTCCCTCTTACGTTAGAGAGAAATGGGGGATTTGATTAGGATACTAATTAATCTGAATTTGAAAAAGTCAAAGGTTAATTAAGGAAGGAAAATTGATTAGGGGATAATTCTCGCTACGGGCATCGGAAAAATAATCCGAAAATACTGGGACGATCGTGGAGACGAGAAGTACGGGGCTACGGTGTCCGATCGTGTGTAAAGCCTACCAAGAATTTACGTAAAATTGGAAACAGCGTTTCGAGTCAAAATGACTAAAACGCCCCCACCATTCAAAGTCGTTTCGCGCGGAAACGAGCCGTGAAAGACGTTCCCAAAAATTACCATAAAATTCTACACTTCCATACGGTCACAACGGCATATCACATCGTATATACCAAAAACAAGAAAGATTCAAATAAAATACGCGCACGAAAGGTACGTGCACGTAGAAAATACGAACGGTCGGAAAGCGGCCGTTACACTTCTGATGCTGAGGGTATCGGTAGGGCCGCACACTAATCGGGGAGACACCCTCTCGTAGAACTATGGCGTGCTCGTGGTCCCGTGGTGGTGGAAGGCCCCGAGGCTCCTGGAAGATCTCCACAAACTGGTCCATCAGCTGCTGAACCTCTCCTGGGATGGGCTGCTCTGTAATGGCCTCTGCGCCTCCCTCACCTGTCAAAGAGTACAGCTCTACTAGGTATCCGCCTCCCTCTGTCTGGATGGTCCTGAACATGGTCTTCAAAGAGACCAAAGCTCTGCAGAGGCTAGGGTCTACCTGGAGTATCACTTCTCGTCCCGCCTCCCGAAACTCCATCCGTAGCAGCTTCCAATTTATGGTCATCTCACCTAAGGTATGTAGCCATGTCATGCCGAGGATGACGTCTGTGCTCCCCAGGACTAGGGGTAAAAAGTCTGCAATGATCTGTATCCCCTGCATGGTCAGCACCAACCCCCTGCAAACTCCGCGGCTGCTCTCCTTCTTCCACGTCCCCATCATCACACTAAAGCTGCCGCAGTCTGTCAGCTGAAGTCCAAGCTGTGTCACCACCCTCCTGGAAATGAAATTGTGGGTAGCCCCACTATCAATCAGCACAGTCACCTCCTGGTCGCCGACCTCTCCCCTCAGCTTCATGGTATGGTTTGGTGTGAACCCTACCACGGAGTTGAGGGACACCTCCGCCACGTCCAACTGCTGGCCCTCCAGCTCCTCCTCTCCCTCAGCGGCCTCCTCCTCGACATCAAACCCGCCGTCGTCGTCCTCCAACAGGATCACCTGGAGCTTGCGCCCTGCGCACCGGTGGCCCGGCGAAAACCGCTCATCGCACCGGAAACATAAACCCTTCTGCCGCTTTTCCCTCATCTCTGCGTCCGTCATGCATCTGAACTGCCCCCCAGTCACTGGCGTGCTGCTCTTCTCCCCAGCCCTCTCCCGGCTCGTCTGGGCCACCCTGCGGTGGTACCGGATCCTCCAGCCCCAGATGGGGTGCCTCTCGAAGTCTGACTGCTGTAGCTGCCTCGGACCCGCCTATCCTCAGTCTGTGCGTCCTCCACCATCTGGGCCATCTCTATGACCTCTGAAAGCCCCCTGGGCTTGTAGGGTCTCACTGCTGCTCTCAGACTGGGGCGCAGTCCCTTCAGAAAAGTACCCTCCAGTGACTCGTCAGACACCCCATGGACTCGCCCGGCCAATGTCTCAAATCTCTCAATGTAATCCTGAACCGGCCCCTCCTGCCTGAGGGCGTACAGCTGCTCGTGTAGGTTCCCCAGACGAGGGTCTCTAAACTTCTCCAGCACCATGTCCTTCAGCTCCTCCCAGCTCCTGATCTGCTGCCGCCTCTCCGTCCACTGGTACCATCCCAAGGCACGCCCCTCCATGCAGATCGCTGCCGCCTCCAGCTTCTGGGCCTCGGTCATGTGATGCGTCGTGAAGTATCTCTCTGCGGTAAATAACCAGGCGTGTGGGTCCTCCCCAGAAAATAGCGGCATCTTCAGCTTCCGGACGCGGCAATCTCCTCCAAAACGCCCCTGCTCGGGCCTCCCCTCCTCTCTGTGCTGCGGACGGTAATGCCGACGTCTCTTGTCCAGTGTCTCGTAGCGCCTAGATGGTACCCCTCTGTGGCCCCCGTAGTCTCCACGGCGATCTCCACGCCGCCCCTCAAAATCGTCCCAACCTACGTCGTCGCCGAATTCTGCCTCGTAGCCACCCCTACCGTCAGAATAATAATCTCTCCCGCGTCCGTCGCCGTAGTAAGGGTCCTCCGCTGCTGGTCGACGCTCCGGAGGGTCAAAATAGTCTCCCGAAAACTACCCGTAACCCTCCTCGTTCGCTGTCCGCTGTCCGGGAGGCTCAAAAAAGTCATCTGGGGGCTGTCCACTCGTTCCCCGCCCTTCGGGAGGCTGCCAGGGGGGTTCCCGCCCCTGGCGGCCCCAGCTGGAGGTGCCGCCGCCCCCTGGCGACTGCCAGGGGGCCTCTGGTCCTTTGTCGCACACAGGCGGGCCGCTCCGGGGCCCCCGGAAGGGCGGCAGGCCCTGCCGAGCCTCTGGCAGGGCCGACAGGCCCTGCCGAAGGCCCGACGGGGTCGCCGGGCCCTGCCGAGCCACGGCAGGGCTTGGCCGCCCCTGCCGTGGCCTGGCGGAGGCGGGGAAGGGTCCCCCGCCTGTTTCTCTTACCGGCCGACCCCCTGGATGCATGGGGGGGTTCGGCCGGCCTTCATCTTGGCCGTGGCTATCTCCGAGGGGGCGGCTAGGCCCCCCTCCCCTCCTATGGCTCTCTTGCGCCTTCTGACGTATATCCTCGCGGTAGTCCTCCCTCCATGGCTCCCCGTCATCTTCCTCGTCCATCTCCTCCACGTAATTGGGTTGCTTTTGGGGGAAAGTCTCCTCCTTCTCCTTCTTCAAAGGTGCCGTCTTTTGCATCGGATTAGGGCTCCCATCGCCTTTGGAGTTTGTCGCCAATTGATTTAGGGCTCCCACCAATTGTGCGAATTGATCGTCGTGCTTTGCTTGATTTGACGCCAATTGGGAGATGTATGTAATTAATTTCGCCATGGATTCGTCGTTTCCCGCCAAGGACTTTTTGATTGCATCAATTTCGCACGTGAATTTCGCCTCCAACGCCTCAAATTTGTCTTGCGATCTTGTTGAAGCCGCCATGGATCGTCACGTACTCTGATACCAAATTGTTAGGAACTAACAAAGATGGAATTTTTATTAGAAAACATATAGAAAAATAGAAAGATAATTGAGCACAAAAGAGGTGTGCTCTCCTCCCAAGACGCCTAGAGGACGTCCGCACTCGTCTACCTATGGAATCACCAAATAACAATCATCAAATTAGCATATGCATACAAGAGAGACTCCCCCCCTATTTATAATAGAAACTAGGGCAATCCTAGGACTAGGGGGATTAGGCAATCCTAGGACTAGGGGGACTCGGAGCCAAGAGGGGGTTGCGGCCTGGGCCTGCGGGTGTAAACCCGCAGGGGCTGCGGCTGGGCCAGAGGCCCATCACTATTATTCATAATTGTCGTCCAAATTAAAATTCTAAATAATGCAAGTATCACAAAAAAAAAGAGAAACATAATTGAAGAAACAAAACTCAATTAAAACTCAAATTAGATTTTGAGTTAAATTGTAACACAAACAAAAACAACCAATGCCGGGCGGACTAAAAAACTTATATAATTGGTTGACTAAATGTTTCTACAAGGTTTAACCCCCCTCTCCCATACAAAATGAACTTTAGCATCAGAAAGAACGATCATAGTTAGCATACATCTCAAACCCCTCCTATAAACTTTTGTTTATAGGCAAAAATGTTACATTGCTCTGCTCAGCAATCCAAACAGGGACTAGCACGCAGACATTTTGACAGTGTGATCCATCATCTGGGGCGCACCATGCCAATTGCGTATCTGAACAGCAAAGATACCTGCATGCTGATGCCAAACATAAAAAATAGCAATAAAAATTAGAAAAATTCATCAACTTCATGGATGGATCTAGGGGGCGGGCATATGCGGCGCTCGCCCATCCGAAATAATTTTTCTAAATAAAATCGTGTTCCATCAGTCAACTCAAACATACCTTGCCTTCATGGCATCCTCTCTCTCTCTCTCTCTGTCCAATGAAGCGACCCACCACTGGTTACATCCGGCGAAGCCTACACAGCACAAGTTCACGAACCTGTCAGATACCAATGACCAAGAGACCTTGCGACGTCAAATTCCATCTATCCAATACTACTGAAACGTTCCTGAACTGAATGGACGTGATCCCGCTGCTGTCGTTTAGAAAGCTCTGTTGAAGGCCCTTGTCTTCTATTATCTGTTTGCAGGTAAAGGGCCATGGGGGGGCTTGTGGTTGAATGCACTGGGAAGTGGGTGATGCTCATAGAGGCTGATGCAAGCATCACATTCGAACAATTTTACTGACAGGCCAGTCAACATGTATCAATGGATGAAGCTCTTGCATGGTGTACCAGGATCAGATTGTTCCTGATTCAGGCAAACCATGAATATGAATTAATTCAAATGATATATGACGGCCTCACTGTTTGTTACAATTTTAGGAATAAATAGTCGCTCGCCGTCGTCGTCATCGCTACTACCATTGGTTACGGTTGAATTATGGTCCTGTCTCCGGACACTTGAGATAGTCTCATCTAGGATAATTATAGAAAGCAGCAGCATGGCAATGAGAGCATCAAAATTTGATGGGAAATACACTTGTGAATGAAAATGCCAAATAAGAAGGCAAAAGAATTGCCAGCATAAAGTCAACTTTACTTTTCGGCGACAGCAGTCAGTTTTCAAAGATTCAAATGTCAATTTGTTTGTATTGTAAGAATGGCATGGTATCAATATTTGGTAGCATGCATAACAATGACCACTGTAACAAGCAATCTGCAAGTATTATATTCTAGCATGAATATTATTTATAAATTGAGTGATCAAATGACAATCAGTTTGTCGGGACTAATAAAGACTACAAAGTCATTTTCTTGCTCATAGGAAACAATAAGCATATCATCTAATGACAACATGACAAGTTTAAACATTTTAATCGCACATATACGTGTGAAATTTAATAAAATTAAATGATTCTTTCAGTTGTATGGCAGAATACAAAACAACTAGAGTTACCTGAAACATTTGAAGGCCTCGTTTACAAAACAGTAAACCCTTCAATGCCTTTGACCATCATTTTTATCTGCATATCTTGTGCAAAATGATGGCTAACAGGACAGTTGCATTGTTCTCACTTATTATGTTTTCCCA
Source organism: Scilla litardierei (assembly GCA_030789695.1). NCBI lineage: Eukaryota > Viridiplantae > Streptophyta > Magnoliopsida > Asparagales > Asparagaceae > Scilla > Scilla litardierei. The sequence goes on along the minus strand of CM061142.1, from coordinate 240,341,619 downwards.
ATGTGTAGGCTTTCTATAGATAAGGAGAAGAAAGGGACTTCCGATCAACTCCAGTGCTTCCTCTGCAATACGAATGATACTTCTCACCGCCATGGAACTGACATACTATTTGAAATACAAAGTCGAATTAAGCTTTTGATGCAGCAGGAATTTCCACTGTCATTCGTAATCACAGAGAGCACATCTCTTGATAATGCATATCGGTTTCCACTTTCAGTTGATTCCTTAAAACATCCAACACCACGTACAGCTCCCCAGATCGAAGATGAGTCTTGTCATGAGCAATGAATCTATGAAGGGTCCCATCCACCTCAACCTCACTAAATCCTGGTGCCTTCCTAACCCCTCTCTTCTCCATGGCTTTCCTCATGGTCTTTGCTTCCTCCCATTGCCTTGCAATAGCATAAACATTTGATAGCCCAACATATCTTCCATCATGTTCCGGTTCCAATTCTACAAGCCTCCTCCCAACAATCTCTGCTGGTCTCATCAACCCATGGGTTTGACACCCGCTCAACAATGCACCAAGAACGGAACCAGTTGGCTCCACAGGCATCGTCCTCACAAACTCAAATGCCTCCAGCATTTGGCCTGATCTACCCAAGACATCTACCATGCACGCATAGTGCTCTATATGCAGTGTCAGTCCCCTTGCTTCGAGCGATTTAAAGAAATCCCACGCATCATCCACTAGACCTCCATGAGCACACGCAGTCAACAACCCCAAGTAGGTAATCTCATCTGGCTCAATTCCCAAACTCTCCATCTCTTGGAACATTGCAAGTGACTCTTTGCTCATACCATGCATTGCTAGACCACCAATCATCGTGTTCCAAATAAGGACATCAGTTTTGCTCAATGGAACTGAACGGAACACCCTTACTGCCTCCACAATGGATCCACACTTGGCAAACATGTCAACCAAAGAAGTAGCCACTGGAAGACTTAACAACAATCCATTATCCTTCAAATACTCATGCACCTTCCTCCCTTTATCAAGCGCCCCCAAGTGTGCGCAAGCACAAAGAACACTCACCATCGTGACCGCATTTGGCTTTGGGCCCAATGGGGAAGCTTGCATAGCTTCAAACAGTGCAAGAGCCTCTGTATAATCCCCACCCTTGACATACCCATCAATCATCGCGCTCCACGAGACAACATCACGCTCCAGCATTCTATCAAACAACTCCCTCGCACACTTCAACTTCCCGCATTTTGCATACCCATCTATCAATGCATTCCAAGAAACCAAATTCGGAAGAGGAATATCGTCAAAAACCTGACGGGCAGCTATGATATCGCCACACGAGGCGTACATGTGGATGAGAGAGTTCTGAACAAACCTGTCCAGCTCAAGCCCGTTCCTAACAACGTGACAATGCACGGAGAGACCCAATTTCAAAGATAAGAGACGAGCGCAGGACTTCAAGAGGAAGGGGTATGTGAGGTGATCGGGCGAGTTCTCGGACCGGAGCATTTGGGTGTAGAGAGAGATACAGCGGATGGGGTTCTTGGTTCTTGAGAACCCTCGGATGATTGTGTTGATTGAAAAAGTTGTAGGTTGGGTTGTTCGGAAAATGGTGTAGGAGTAGTCAATGTCGCCGGAGTCAGAGACCGAGGTGAAGAAGATGAGTTTTGAGACAAGGAACGTGTCGCCGGAGAGGCCGAGGGCGGTGATCTGAGCATGAATTTGTTTGAGTTGGGACATCGATTTGCATCGATCGAGTATAGAGATTAACGAGGATGTAGGATGCATTTGAAAAGTGGGTGGCGGGAGAAATTTTGGTGGTCTCGGTGTTTTTAGGAGTGCTGCTAGTCACATTACAAACTTTGCTTTAAACAGTATATTTATTTACAAGTTTGCCATTTCCCTAATCACTAAGGGCCTGTTCTTTTTCTTGGAAGTTTGCCAGAAAGTAAAGAAAATGCACTGTTTGAAGAACTATTCATCAGACAACTTTCTCCTCCAGATTCCTCCTCATGTGTTCTTTTCGGCAAAAACTTTCGCACTGATTTTAGCCTAGCTGGATCCGATGTGGAGCGGAGGTGGATGAAAATTTTCCACGAGTAGAATCGTCGGAAATTCCGGCGATTACACTACAGAATCTCGAAAATGCACTGTTCCGCACTGTTCCTACGAGAATTCTTTGTCCCATTCGAGTTCGGGGGCAATGTTCCTCCGAGAAACTTTTGTCCCATTTGATTTCGGGGGGTACTATTCCTCTGAGAACTCATCACATGCATTAAAATTGTTTTAATTTAAGTAGTTTAGTTTAAGTAACTTTGTTTAGTTTAAATTAGTTTACTTTAATTAATTCTGTGGGACCCACAAAACATTTTCAAAACAACTTTCCAATCCACTTTCCAACAAAAAAAACACAAACATCTACTTTTCTCACCCCAAGATTCTAACTCACAAAAACTATTCACAACTTTCTCAAAAACACATTCTCAACAAAAAAGAAATGTCCCTAAATATTGAGTGACTTCAAATTTGACCATCATTACTTTTTTTGTATGTAGTTACATTACAAGGATAATGGCGAACTTGTACATAAATGCAATATTTTTAGCAAAATATGTAATGTGACTAGCAGCACAGCACTCGTTCTTATAGAATTGGTGGATGATAGGACATAACAAAGAAGGCCAGAAGGATGAATAATAAAAACAGCTTGGTGCACACCCACACCCACATGATGCAAACAGCTTGTGTGCATCCCCACACACATGGATAATACACATGAGCTTGAATGTCCCCCTCCTCCGGTTTCTCCTCCTCTGGGTTCCTTGGACGACGACCGAATCAAAGAAGCAATGAAAACAAAGAGAAATTCAAAAGAAAGAGAAGAAACAAAGAACAAGAAGAGAAAAATGTCAGAAAAATCTCAAATGAGAATTAATTTGCTTCACTTAATCGATGCTTAATCAAATGAGAACAACAAGCAATAGTCCATATGGCGCTCCGATGGTCATGGTGAAGAAATCTGATGGTTCATGGAGAATTTGTGTAGATTACAGCTCACTGAACCAACAGACAGTGAAGGACAAGTTTCCCATACCATTGATTGAAGAACTTATGGATGATCTCCACGGAGCCGTGATCTTCTCCAAGTTGGACCTTCGTTCTAGGTACCACCAGATAAGGGTACAGGAGGAAGATATCTTCAAAACATCGTTTAGAACCCACGATGGACACTATGAGTTTGTTGTAATGCCGTTTGGACTGACAAATGCGCCGTTGACATTTCAATCTCTAATGAACCACATTTTCAGGTCAGTGCTACGAAAGTTTGTCTTAGTTTTTTTTGACGATATATTCGTCTACAGCTCCGACATCCACTCTCACCTGGCGCATTTGGAGGAAGACTTTAGAATACTGAAGGGGAACCAACTGTTTGTGAAATTGTCCAAGTGCCAATTCGGTAGGGACTCCATTGATTATTTGGGACATGTCATCTCTGGGAATGGAATTGCTATGGATTCGAAGAAAGTTGATGTTGTGGTAGCTTAGGCTGAACCCAAATCCGTGAAGGCATTGCGTGGATTTCTGGGATTGGCGGGTTATTACCGCAGGTTCGTTAAAGGTTTCGAAAGTATAGCTGCTCCTCTGACTGACATGTTGAAGAAAGGAGAGTTTGCTCGGAGCACGGAGACACGAGCAGCATTCCATAAGCCGAAGGAAGTCTTGGTGACATCCCCAGTTCTTGCACTACCAGACTTCAGCAAGAATTTCGTATTGGAGTGCGATGCCTCCGGCTACGGCATTGGGGATGTGCTTATGCAAGAGGGCAACCCCCTAGCTTATCTGAGCTCTAAATTGAAGGGAAGGCACATTCTTCTCTCGACTTACGAGAATGATCTATTGGCTCTCATTGCAGCCACCAAGAAGTGGAGCCACTATTTGATTGGGAGGAAGTTCATCATATGCACGAATCACCGCAGTCTGAGTCATCTGTTGGAGCAGCGTTTACAGCATGGAATCCAAAGCAAGTGGTTAGTCAAGTTGCAACAATTGGAATATAAGGTTGAGTACAAACCTGGGAGGAGAAACTTAGCCGTCGATGCATTGTCAAGAGAGTTAGAAGGGGAGGAAGTCGTGTTGGAAGACTACTACACTGCCTCCCAGTTTCAATTGTCCAAGCTAACTGGATGCACGGGATCAAAAATATGGTTGATACTGATTCATTCTTCCAGGAGCTGGAGCAAAAGACACAAGAAGAAACTACAGAGGCTAGCCACCTCAAGAAGGTGGATGGAATTTTCTTTTACAAGTGAAAAATACTTGTGAACCATGATAACCATGAAGTTATGGAGATTTTATTGAAGGAATATCATCGCTCCCCCTAGCGGGTCATTCAGATAAGATCAGAACTCTGCATAGGCTGAAGAAGGATTTTTTTGGAAGGGTATGAGGGCCAATTTGCGGAAGTTCATAGGGGAATGTGAAGTCTGTCAGCGTAGCAAAATGGAGAGCATAGCTTCACCAGGACTATTGCAACCTCTCCCTACCCTAGACAAAGTATGGAAAGACATCTCCATGGATTTCATAATTGGGTTGCCACCATGTGGGGATACTAGTGCTACATTGGTGGTAGTGGACAGACTGACTAAAGGAGCTCATTTTTTTTAGTCAAGTATCCCTTCACCGGAAAGCAAATAGCTCAGATCTTCTTTGCTGGAGTCTTTAAATTGCACGGCCTACCAAAATCAATTGTAAGTGATATAGACACCATCTTCACTAGTTTGTTTTGGAGAGAACTATTCACATTGCAGGGAACCACCTTGGTAATGAGCTCTGCGTATCACCCCCAATCAGATGGGCAAACCGAAATCACCAACAAACAGCTGGAGTGCTACTTGAGGTGCTTTTGTAGTCACAAGCCCAAGGAGTGGCTTAAGTGGTTGCCACTAGCAAAATATTGGTTCAACACTGCCTGGAAATCCCCAACTCAAATGACCCCGTATGAGGCCATGTATGGCAGGAAACCACCATCTTTGTTAAGCTACACCCCCAAAACATCTCATGTACAAGGAGTGGATGAGGAGCTATGTTCCAGGAAAGTGACTCTACAGCTATTGAAGGACAACTTGAACAAGGCAAGAGACCAAATGAAGAAGTAGGTAGATCAGCACTGGACTGCGAGATCGTTTGTGGAGGGGAATTGGGTGTACCTGCATCTCCAACCCTACAGACAAGTGTCAGTGGCTATGAGAAAGCCTCACAAGTTATCTCCCAAGTTCTGTGGGCCTTATAGCGTAATCAAGAAGATCGGACAGATCGCGTACAAGCTAGAAATGCCGTCATCATCAAAAATCCATTTTGTATTCCATGTTTTGCAACTCAAAAGGAAGCTGGGGGCTCGAGCGGTGGAATAGAATAACCATCCCCATATTGGAACATCCCTAATATCGCATGATTTATGGAAAGGCATGCCATCTCCCGGTGGAACTTGAGCACAAGGCTTATTGGGCGATCAAGCATCTGAACTTCACTAGCAAAAGTGCGCAGGAGCGACGTCTTATTCTACTGAACGAATTGGATGAGTTTAGACTTGACGCTTATGAGAATTCTCGAATCTACAAGGAAAAAGCAAAGAAATGGCACTATAAGCACATCATAAAAAGGGAGTTCAAGGAAGGCGATATAGTCCTACTCTTCAATCATGTTTCGCAACTCAAAAGGAGGCTGGGGGCTCGAGCGGTGGAACAGAATAACCATCCTTGCTACACGGCAGAGATAATTGATGAACCAGAGTCCATCTTAGACCGCAAAACTCTCCGTCTGTGAAATGCTCTGGTCTCACAAGTTCTGATTAAATGGAAACATAGGGACTTGGACGACACCACTTGGGATAACTGTAATGCCCTGAAAGCTACTGCACAAGTACTAGAGGGGGGGTGAATAGTACTTTAAAAATAACGAGGAGTATAATTCCTAATTATCGTGCAAACTACTACCAACAAATGCGGAAGCTAAAATTGACAACAACAAATATTCAATGCAAACAATTGATATGATGGGTTCGGATCCACCCAAGTCTCCCCGACTTGTTCCCGGTGATCCTACGTCCCAATACACCCGGATTCCCTCCGGATACTTAGGTTAGAAACCCTAACCCAAGATTTCCACTATGAATACCTAGTGAAAAACCTTCACAAGATCAAATCATACAATCAATAGCAATAGTAAATCCCACAACCCGGGACCACAACCTTCTCTCACAACCGAGAGAATCAATATCAATAAATGAGTTTATATGAAATAAACAACAACTTACCACAAACCATATACCTTGAGTATTCTTACCAAATGAGGTCAAGGAGGGATTTGAGGAATGAGTAGTCACCAAGACCTAGCACCACCAATATGAGCAGCAATGGGTGCCTAGGAATGAATAGGAGACTTGATTCAAGCAATAGCTTGGATGGCTCAACAAGAACAAAGTTCTCTCAAGATGGATTCTAGATCTCAAATGAGGGAGAGAATGATTTCTTGTGAGGAAGAGAGCTTTGGAAATGAGTTTCAATCTCTAACTCTTTCAATCTGAATAAGGCTCTTAATAGCAGCTCTTAACTTGAGAGAAACGACCAAGCTTTGTATTTATAGGGTCCCATAAACTCGAGCTAGGTCAAATCCCAACGGTTGGAAATCTGAAGCAATTAGTCGGTCAAAGAACAAACACTGACCGACTAGTTCATCAACTAGTCGGTCGGTGAAACAACATGAACCGACTAAGAGTGAACAGTGATCAGATGAAATTTCAGACCTAGATAACTAGTCGGTCCAAGAAGACTCTATGACCGACTAGTTCATCAACTAGTCGGTCGGTCAGTAAACTTAGACCGACTAAGAGTTGAAAACATTAGTCTGAATACAAATTGATTTAGTCGGTCTAAGAACAAATGTTGACCGACTAGTTCATCAACTAGTCGGTCACCAAACGTTCTTAGACAGACTTACGATAAACAGTAGCTCAGTAGAAAATAGGCATGTACAGTAAAGCTCAACTAGTCGGTCACAGAAGCATCACTGACCGACTAGTTCACAAACTAGTCGGTCGATGAGTCAACGTAGACCGACTAACTGTAAACAGTAAAGAGCATGGAATTTAGGAAACAAACTAGTCGGTCCAAGAAGCTTTTCCGACCGACTAGATCACCATCTAGTCGGTTGGTTCTTCTTCTTGAACCAACTAACATGCACAAGAAGTCCCGAATCGAAGCGCGATGCTTCGGGAAAGTTTGAATGGACTTCTACTAAGATCCTAGCTCTAAGATAGGAGCGATATGAAGATCAAATGATAATACCTACTCAAGGCTTAACATTCTAAAGAACAAAGCTAGAAGACTAAATATAAATATAGACAAACCGTCTTCAAAAGCTTCGATCGAATCTTCATGACTTCAAAGTTGGTCCAAAAGCTTCAACGAAGCTTTAGGCATATGAATACGTGCTTTGAGAAGTCTTGAGACGTCGCTTTGGATGTTCATGTGAATTTGGCGACGATCTCCATAACTGCGCTCACAAAGTGTTAGTTCACGATTTATTTATGTTTGCTCATCATCCAAAACCAAATCCGGGGAGTCCAATACTCAACATTCTCCCCCTTTTTGGTGATGACAAACCAACATAAATAATAATCAAAAATAATGATTCAAATGTAAAATACTTACTCCCCCTGCATTGATGACGCGTTAATTCCAAATTGAATAAATATAATACGCATCAAGCAGAAGTGAGAGGTATAAAACATGATCCAATTATTGAAATTTAGGATCGTAATCCATTTTTATATCTTCACTCCCCCTGAATCTAACATAATAAATTAGATTCATGGACAATAGAGTTAAATTTTCATTTTGCCCTTGTCATTATTACTATCTCTCCCCCTTTGGCATTATCCAAAAAGAGTGGGGGCATACAACGACAACAACAAGGCTAAAGAAAATCCAACATCGGGAGTCGAAGAATGCGACGATGGTCCAAAAGACACCAAGGAAAAAAATACATGAAGAAAATCAAGGTGTGCCAAATTTACCATTATCCAAAAGCGAAAAATGAAATCATCAAAATACCAAATATAATTCACTTATTGAGTAAAGGAATGTGCTCTCTAATCTCAACATTTTGGTTAAATCAGTGCATGGAAAACAATTCTATGTTTTCATAGAAATAAATTCTTTTTAACCAAGTCATTATCGTCGAGCGACGAAATCGAACATCAAAGACATTAAAACGAATATAAAATGTGCACAACGAAGTAAAAGAGAGCAACGATGTATATATATATATATATATATGAAGCATCATGAGTAAAACCAAAAGATACATCCACTCCATACAATCAAAATGTCACATAATATATTGACTACATCAAAATGTCACATACTATATCAACATCAAAATGTCAAAATCCATCATCGTCATCAACATCATCAACATACATCCAAAAATGATACAACATCGACATCAAGCATCAAAACATCCAAATACATCAAAAACACCACCAACCCTGTCCTAACCCATAACTCTCTCTAAAAGATGAATCATCCAAGGAGCATCGGAGAGTCCTCCAAACAGACTCTCAAGAAGGAGTGGTAGGATCAGCAGTCTCCGTAGGTCCAGTCGAAGGAGTGGACTCAGGCTCTGCTGGGAGGAGTGGTGTGTCAACAGAAGCAATTGTCAGGGCAGGAGTGGAAACATCAACAGCAGGCTCAACGGCAGAGGCACCAACAGGAACGTCAAATGGAGCAGACGTCTCTGGAGCACCAGTAGACTTAACCACTGGAGCAGAAGACTCTGGAGCACTTGAAGAAGTAGCAGCTCCAGCAACGGATGTGGTAGCAGCAGCAGCAGTGGCCTCAGTGCCACGAGCAAGAGAATCAACGAGCTCATCGAGCTCCTCATCATCCATCTCCTCATCCTCAGAAACTGGAGGAGGGACCTCAACACCAATAACACAAGCAATACGACACAAAATCTCCTCGGTACGAGCATACTGAGACTCGAGACGACGAACAGAACGAGCGAGATCATCAAGTGTGGTGGGAGGTCTAGGAGCAGCAGCTGCAGAAGAGGTGCCCTGAGAAGCTGAAGGAGTCGTCCTCTGCACGTGACGGAGTGCCGCAAGAGATTTCTTGACGGCCATCGCGTTCAGGGGAGGACCAAGTGGACGCTCATCGTCAGGAGGCAAAGGCACGATGAGCGAAGTAGTTCACTTGCGATCTCGTCTTGACACTATCATGGATATTGCCAATGACTTGCTCATGAGGATGGTCACGAACGGTATGAAGCCGTTTGGGAATACCTTGATCACTAGGAACATTCTCAACAACTTCATTAGAAGGGTTAGTCTCAATAGAATCAATAGAATCAATAGAGTTAGAATTACCAATTGAATCACATAAGACATCCATGGAGTCATCATCATTAGTAATTCTAGTTGGAACAAATCCTTCATTAAATGAAACATGAAGCGATTCCTCGATCGTTGAGGCTCGTTTGTTGTATATCCGGTAGGCTTTGCTACGCGATGAATACCCAACAAAAATCCCCTCATCGGATCTTGGATCGAATTTGTCCAAGCTACCATACGTGTTCTTAATAAAACATTTTAAACCAAAAACACGAAAATTGTTTAACTTGAGGCAACCTACCAAACAACAATTCATAACAAGTTTGTTTAGTGCCGGGCCTCAAAAGTATTCTATTAAACACATAGCAAGCGGTGTGTACCGCTTCCGCCCAAAATTGATGGCCAAGTTGGCTATCATCAAGCATCGTGCGAGCACACTCCACTAGCGGCGTATTCTTTCTCTCAACTACACCATTTTAAGGAGGTGCACGAGGGAAATAGAAGGTGTGTGTAATACCAACTTCATCACAAAATGTCTCAAAAGACTCATTCTCAAATTCCCCTCCATGATCACTACGAATAGTGACAATGGTGGTTCCAATGAGATTTTGTACTTTCTTAACAAAAATTGTGAAGTTTTCAAAAGCTTCATTTTTATTACATAATGAAAATACCCAAGTAAACCTAGAAAAGTCATCAACGATGACAATTCCATATCTAGCATTACCTAATGAAGCAACTCTAGTTGGCCCAAATAAATCTAGATGTAATAGCTCTAGTGGCCGCTTAGAGGAAATGCTTTTCTTAGGTTTAAATGAAGATTTTGGAAGCTTGCCTCGTTGACACGAGTCACACAAGATTTTCTTTTGAAAGACAAGCTTAGGGAAGCCTCTAATAGAATTTAACTTGGAAAGCTTAAAAAGTGTTCTAAAGTTCACATGACCAAAACGTCGATGCCATAAGTGTTGTTCACTTGTGTTGGCAATAAGACATTGTTCATGTGATCTTGGAAGATCTAGGATATATATATCCTTATGGCGTGTGCTGGAAAACAATAATTCATTATTATCTTTTCTTAAAATATGGCACATTCCTTTCGCAAAGTTAACTTTGTAACCTTTGTCACAAAGTTGACTTATTGAAATAAGATTGTGGTTTAATCCTTTAACAAAGTAAACATCACATATTAGGGGTTTAGAAGGATTACCCACTTTACCAACACCTATGATGGTTCCGCTCGCGTTGCCTCCAAAGACTACCCGGTTCCCATTTGCGATGGGCACCACTCCGGAGAGCAATTGAGCGTCACCCGTCATGTGTTTTGAACACCCGCTATCGAGTATCCAATTCCTCTTGGAGATAAATTTAAATTTGTTGCTCCATTCCTTTTTCTTGAGTACCTATAGATATGAAATGTCGTATCACGGTACCCAAGGTCATTGGGTCCTAAAGATTAGACCTTTGGAAGCCAAGTCCAATTGGACTTAGACTTCCCCACATAATTACTACTATGCACACCATTCGAAAAATAAGCATTCATATAAACTTGTTTTTCATCCATGCTTGTGTCCTTTGGGCTCCAAATAGTGAAAATCTTGGGAGCCATCATCCTATTGGGTGCATGCATGCGACGTTGATTTCTACGCGATGCATGTTGTGGATAGGCATAAGGAACATGATGAAATGGTGCACGATGATAATTATTCATATGATGATGTGGGTGAACATATGTATGTGGGGGAACACGTGCGTGAGGGTGTCTCACATGGTGTGCACGTGCCCGTGGATGTGTAGCATAGAAATCATCATATGTGTGAGCCGGTGGAGTAGGACGTGTGTTCCTACGTGGCATGGTATTGGTGTACATGTAGGCATGGACCTTCTTTGGAGGTCCACCCAAAGTGGGTTTCTTTCCAAAAGACGGCGTGGACGAGGTGGAAGCACCATTGGTAGATGAACTACCAATAGAGTGTTTGCTACCACTCGTCGAAGCATCGGAAGTTGGCCTAACAAAGGTAGTGGCCGACTTGGATGAATTTCCCAACTTATACCCCAAGCCAATATGGTGTTTGGCCGGAAGTAATTCATTTAGGATATTATCCAAATGGCCCTTACCCTTATTGAATTCATTGATTCGGCCCAATGTGCACTCATATTTCTCGTTAAGAGAACGCATAGAAGCATCCAAAGTGGATACTTGCGATGTGAGCACATAAACACGAGATTTGAGATTTTCATTCTCAATACTCAAAGTCGAGTTTTGAGAAATCAAATCCGCTATCTTGTGTTCCTCCGAATCTTCAATGCTAACATGTTCAAGTTGAGACTTGAGATTTACAATCTCATTCTTCAACTCTTCAACAACGGTGTCGTTGTTGGTGATGATAGTTTTAGGCGAGGTTTGGATGCTAGCTAAATCATCTTTTACTTTAGTATATCTATTTACTAATTTAGAGTATTTAGACCATAATTGCTCATTAGCATTTCTAAGGTCATCCATCGTTACCTCATCATCTTCGTTGTCGCTATCATCGGAGGAGGAAGATCCTTGATCATGCTCCTCTCTCGCCATGAAGCACATGTGCGCTTGCTCCACTTGCTCATCGTCCGACTCTCCGCTTGAGGAATCCTCGGAGTCGGTGAATGTTGCTCCGACAAGTCCCTTTTTGTACCCTTTCTTGTACTTCTTGGACTTATCGAATTTCGGCGCCTTCCACTTCTCCTTTTGCTTGTTTAGAGGACACTCCGCTTTCATGGTGTCACGCCCCGCTTCCCAAAAACGTGGAGGCGAAGTGTGAGAAGGTCCGCTCAGACTTGAAGCTACAAAGCTGCAAGTCCGATAAGCGTCAATCACTTTAAACTGCAGGTCCTTGCAACGCAAAACGAAACAAAGATAATAATAAGGAAATAAGACGAAAGAATAATCTCAGAATATCCATAATAATAAATTTCAACATCACAAAAAAAGCCACCAGGCTAAAAGAAAAGAGTCTAAGGGCCCAAACATGGCCAACAAAAGTACAACGTACAAAACAAAGGTGTCAAGCACCGACAGCTAACAGAAATCCTAGAACAAAAGGAAACTCAGCAAGGTCACCGGTGGCCACAAACTCCACCTGGACAGACATGGGCTCAGGCTCAGCGTCAGCAAATACCACGTACTCAGCAACGGTCTCTGGCTCAAGGTCTAACATGTGACACCCAAAAGAGCAAGGGGCACATGCTAGCAAGTCTACAAGAGACTTGTGCAAGGAAACTGAAAGTAGGTAAAAGTAAAGCAACCTAGCAGTTCTAGCATGAATGCAATGACATGGCAGTTAAAGTATGAGTGCAACAAGTAATGTAAAGTAAAGTAAAGTACGAGCATGGCATGGATGTCAAGTTTTACAAGAAACACTCACTAGTACAAGACAAGTAAAGTAAGCACCTCGTGCACAGAGATTACGCCTTCTGGCTAGAGTGGCTGATTGGGCCACTCCTAAGCTCAGGCGATCGTTTATCCCTACCCCTCCACGTGTATCGAGCCAGGACCTTACCCCCGAACACGGAATGCTCGCTTCTGGATCACGAGCCAGGAATGTTTTTAACAAGTATGGCGTAGGGGTGCACCTAGCCAGACAAGGAAGTACAAGTACAAGTATTGTAGCGTGTGCTACGAATGCAACAATCAACTGGATGACATGTAAAATGCAATGCATGGCAGTTAAGAGTGCGTACAGTTAAGGAATTTAAACGTGACAGATACAAATGCATGAACAAGTTTAAGGGTTGGATCTAGCTTCGTTGTCAAGCTAGAACAATTAGGTGACGGATCTAGTTTCGTTGTCAAACTAGATCAAACAGGCGTCTAGCCAGCTATCATTTCACTGACTAGTCTCTTTTACGCTAAAAGAAAGGAAGTGGCCTAAAAACATGGCCCTACACAAGAGTTGGCAAGTTTCACTTGCCTGTAAGTACAACGTCTGAGAAACACCGTCCAAGAGAGTCCAAGTCACAAATAACCTACGTGCACAAGTCCACCGGCCTAAAGTCCATATTATTAATCTTGATTAGTGAATTCAAAACATTTAAAACATTTTAAAAACATCAATTTTAGTCTTGATTAGCAGGCAATAGGTTGGGGGTCCTAAGGGTACAAAGCGTTACCTCAACACGACGCGAAAGCTACACTGGCGTCGGGTAGCGACGCCAGGGGTTGGAATAAGAGAACACGCTCCAAGTCCAGATTCCAAATATAGATTCCTCGCATGAATATTCAGATCAGCAACCGGAGCAACGAATCCAGATTCCAAAGCTAGCACGTGCGACGACGGGCTACGACGTGTCGCAACGTCGTACACGGTAAATCCTCGAAGAGAAGGCATCTAGGTGGGGCCCACAGTAGTCCTAGGGACCAATGGGGACCCACAATACCTCTGGAGAACTTGGGGGGCCAACGGTGGCAAGTGGTGCGACGGGTGCGGGGTTGCGACGTTTGCTCTCGGTTGTACACAGCCAAATGCGGGGGCTTGGCTCGGTCGGTGCGGGGGAACGGGCTTGCAACGCTGCGGGGTGCGGGCTCTCGGCGGGTGCGGGGCTGCCTCTCGGTCGGAGCGGGGGAAAAGCGGGGTCGGGCGCTGCAGCGGGGCGCTGCAACGTTGCAAGTGTTGCAACGTTGCGGGTGCGGGGGATCTCTCGGTCGGTGCGGGCGGGAGTGTCGGTCGTAGCGGGGATGCAGAGCGAGGTGCAAGTGGGCGGCTGTGCGGAGCGGGATGCGGGGGAAGCTCTCGGTCTGACCGAGAGCTTCTCTCGGTCGATGCGGGTCGGTGCGGAGCGGCGGTGCAGATGCGGAGATGCGGGCAGGGGCCTCGGTCGGAGCGGGGAATTTGGGCCCGTTCCGTCGGTCGGTGCGGGGATGTTCGTCGCAACGTTGCGACGATTCGTCGCAACGTTGCGACGATTCGTCGCAACGTCAAATTTGGGTTTTGGAAGCGGCTAGGGTTATTTTCTTGCGAAAATAGGTCTTCCTAGAGGTTGTTTATATAGTGTAGAGGGGTTGACTTGGTCTAGGGCTAATCCTAATGGGATTAGGAGTTTAAAATAATTTAAAATTCAAATCTACTCTTCCTAATCACATAGGGATTGGGTGAGGCCAAGATAGGGGCTAAGATTTGGCTCAAAAATTATTTAAAACGTTTGAAACTCAAATAAATTTTATTTGGCCGAAAATAATTTAAAACGTAATTATTAAAAATATTATAAACCTTGCTAAAAATATAAAAGTGGTCAAATAAACTCCAAAAATTATAAAATAAATATCAGGGTGATCGTGATGACGAAAGGAAGCTGACTAAGAAGACGGATCTCAATTTCGACGTCGGACGACGAAACTAAAAATAGAAACGTCTCCCGTCAAAAGTGAAAATCGCAACGTCTCATCGAATAAGATTAAATTGTGGGATAACGACTCGAGAAATGTCGTTCCAAATTAGTGCCACTATTTAATACTCTCAGAGACGTTCACAACGGCATATCACACGAAAGTGTTCACAAACAAATGAAGTCTAAGACAAACACGTGCACGGTCAAAAGCACGTGCACGAACAAAGTACAACGAAAAGTGGTCGTTACATCCTCCCCACCTTAGAATAAAGTCCGTCCTCGGACTTTCTAACATATCTAGTCGTTCTAGTAACTACCCCAATCATGTCACATTATAATTCAAAACAGGTATAGTCAATACAAGTGCTTATATATGCACTAGGTAGTCAAACATTAACACTACCAACTTGTTTATATATATATTCACGTACGTTATACACTTATACCCATTATAGTCAGTCAAATTCATACATGTATTTCAATCATATCTATAAGCATACATCCCTTATATAACTACTACTTACCTAATCGCAAAACAATATTTCAGATACTCATATAAGTATGGTCTCACACTTGCAACTACAATCATTGTTCTACGTATAGATAACTACCTATGCACAAACAAAACATGGGTATACAACTCCCTAATATTTCCTAGTATACATCCAACACCAAACACATCATCTCATTTGGTCACACCACACCATTATTAATCAAGCTTCACTATATCTAATACACATTCACCTCTACTATAATTTCACAATATATATAGTCATTTAAATGCATTCAAATATTTCACCATACATTCACATTACGTACGGTCCTGTAACTGTATTTACGACACGCCACATATACCATAGTCATCAATAATTATAACTAAGCACATACTTACCCGTGCATGGTGCACACCCATACACGCTAACATTTCATTCATACCAATCACATCACTATATACTTAGCACATCTACGCACCTAGTTTAGCTAGCACACATATGTTCACGCAAGCAAGTCCTTAGTAGATAACTATACCACAAGACCAACACTTATAACTATATGCTGGCGTAGCGACCCACAATCTTGTGCGTAGCACAACCAGGCACAAGCACTCCTATCACTATACATACATCATCCATCGCTATATACAAGCTACAGTCATACATAATAATATACTTAGAGTTTACCCACTCAAGCTTGGGTGAGACTCAATACACATATCAGAATATTCTATATACGTAACACGGCATTCATACCCATACCAATACCACTCCAATATTTATACGTCTACCAATACAACCATATACATACCATAAGTCAATCACACTTAATATTTAGTCAGGTAATACTCACATAGTTCAATCACTCTATATACCATAATAATAATACAGACATCAGCACATGTATAATTATAATACACTCCCTAATTCATACGCATTCATCGTATAGTCACACACATGTAACATATATATTCACACCATAGCCTACTACCATAATTAGTATACCAACACATCTACACATACATAATTAAGATGTGCAATAGTCGTGTATACCTCACGGTATGCACGCACACAACATCTCGTAAAAGCAAGCAATACCAATCAAAATTATAATCCTACTACCATATGTATATCACATATATACTCATGCATCAAATACATACTACTTACGTCTAAGCGCAACACATAACTACGCACGAGCACATGCTCACACGTACAAACACATAGGTCATATAATATGCCTACTTACTTAACTATACGCACACCTATTATATCACACCTAACATACACATAGCTTTACCAATCATTTTATTTCAACCATTACAAGTATCTCTAACTACATACACCACATCAGGTATTCCAACGCTAACTCTTATATACACAGGCATCCCTAGTATGGTATAGCTATCCACACACAAATCTATAAATACTAACACACAAACAACCTCATAATATCACGAATAACTCCGAGTACATATATATCACACAATGGGCAACCATTAATATACTATGGGGGAGTACACTCATTCGAGCCCACATCCACAACTTAGATACATGCACTATGACAACATCACAAGGTCCAATGGCCTACTAACCAACTTAGAGTTGACATAGTCATTGAAGAGCACTAACGCCTAAGTAATAAAGGGAGGTCGAGGTCGAAAGCGTGACGAGAGAAGGATCGACAAGCACGAGTTCAGATAGGATGAATACAAGGAGACAGCTTGATTAGGTGAAACAGCGAATCAATTGCGAATGCTTAGGTAGAGGAAGGGAGGTGTAGTGATACCCTTACAGGATACAGAATGAAAATAGTGCAAGTATCAAAAGCTAAAACACGTGAAATTGAAAACTGTCGTGCTTCAAAAGTTGGAATCCTCGTCTGAAAAGAAATATTTGGAGATCGATAAAACGAGTTGTTCAAAATAAGTTTGAGTCGAATATTCATAATAAGATAAAATGATTTAGTGGCTTATACAAAATCATAATAAAAGAGTAAATCATTTACACGAATATTAAAAACGTAGTTTTTAGAAAATATTATACGGCAGTAATTTAATATAATGTTGGCAAAAGTTTGAAAGTCGAAGAATGAAATTAAATGAACTGAAGAATTTAAACTCATGTTAAATACTTTCAAATCTTTAAGCTATGAAATTTTTTAAAATAATCAATATTGGAACTACTTTTAGAGGAATCAGGATTTGTCAAAAAGAGAAACTGATTTGCACAAGGTTCTTAACATACGAGCACAATGATCATGGTACGAATATAAAAATAATTGAAATTCTAATTAGTTTAGAAATTCTTCTAAAAGTATGTATGGTGAACGGAAGGATAATAATAACTTAGTAGTAGAATTATCAAAATTGGTAAGCTTTAAAACCAAACTATGGAAGGTCCAGATTAGGAAATGGTTATGAAATAGTATTTTTACAAAAATCTGAAATAGGGAAAACGTTGAGCATAACATTGACTTACTGGAGGCCGAAATCCAAAGTGACTTGAAAGTATATTAAAGTAAACACGACGTATCATTCGAATGGCACAAATAAGAAGGAAAATTATAAATCGAATTGGGCAAAGCAAAAGTAGAGTTTAGAATAAAATTAATATATGAAGGGACAACGCATTTACATAAGTACGAAAATATAGGCTGGAAAAAATATTATAAACTAGTGTTCAAAAATTCCGACAAAAGTTTTAAAATTTTAAATCAACGAAGGAGTATGAAGTATAAGTATATATATTAAAATTTTGAACAAAGTTAAACTTAGTGAAAGAGAAAATTGAAAAATACTTTCAGAAGATTCAGGATTTGTAACGGAAAGATTCGAAAATTGATGACGATCGTCATGAGGCGATCTTGTGGATCGAGGCAATGAAAATGGTCGGATGGTCAAAACATACATACGCCTAGGACATGAACCAGGAAAATCTACGGGAAAGCTCCTACAGTCGACCAACCAAAGATTAAGAACTAAGTGCTAAGGCCTTCTAAGGAGCTAGACGGTAATGAAATGCGTTCAGCTTGGTCCGAAATCGATGAACTCAAGCGAACGACTAAAGGAAATTCTAGAAGTCTAATATGGTCAGAGTTAGACAAGAACCACTAAGGTAACTCCTACGACGGTCAAGTCAATTGCTAGAATGGAGTCTAACTATCAATCAGGGGCCTCTAACTAGCAAGCACAGACGTCTAAATAAGTTTTCTTATCACCTAGTGACATAGGAAAACGACTAGACTCAGGGCTCATGACTCGGATGTTGCAATTTATTTAATGGACATTCCGTTATTATCGTTGTTCCGTTAATTCACAATTGCAAGACGGATACCTGCATGGGCCACCAACAAAACCTGTCATGCCCCGCTTCCCAAAAACGTGGAGGCGAAGCGTGAGAAGGTCCGCTCAGACTTGAAGCTACAAAGCTGCAAGTCCGATAAGCGTCAATCACTTTAAACTGCAGGTCCTTGCAACGCAAAACGAAACAAAGATAATAATAAGGAAATAAGACGAAAGAATAATCTCAGAATATCTATAATAATAAATTTCAACATCACAGAAAAGCCACCAGGCTAAAAGAAAAGTGTCTAAGGGCCCAAACATGGCCAACAAAAGTATAACGTACAAAACAAAGGTGCCAAGCACCGACAGCTGACAGAAATCCTAGAACAAAAGGAAACTCAGCAAGGTCACCGATGGCCACAAACTCCTCCTGGACAGACATGGGCTCAGGCTCAGCGTCAGCAAATACCATGTACTCAGCAACGGTCTCTGGCTCAAGGTCTAACATGTGACACCCAAAAGAGCAAGGGGCACATGTCAGCAAGTCTACAAGAGACTTGTGCAAGGAAACTGAAAGTAGGTAAAAGTAAAGCAACCTAGCAGTTCTAGCATGAATGCAATGACATGGCAGTTAAAGTATGAGTGCAACAAGTAATGTAAAGTAAAGTAAAGTACGAGCATGGCATGGATGTCAAGTTTTACAAGAAACACTCACTAGTACAAGACAAGTAAAGTAAGCACCTCGTGCATAGAGATTACGCCTTCTGGCTAGAGTGGCTGATCGGGCCACTCCTAAGCTCAGGTGATCGTTTATCCCTACCCCTCCACGTGTATCGAGCCAGGGCCTTACCCCCGAACACAGAATGCTCGCTTCTGGATCACGAGCCAGGAAGTGTTTTTAACAAGTATGGCGTATGGGTGCACCTAGCCGGACAAGGAAGTACAAGTACAAGTATTGTAGCGTGTGCTACGAATGCAACAATCAACTGGATGACATGTAAAATGTAATGCATGGCAGTTAAGAGTGCGTACAGTTAAGGAATTTAAACGTGACAGATACAAATGCATGAACAAGTTTAAGGGTTGGATCTAGCTTCGTTGTCAAGCTAGAACAATTAGGTGACGGATCTAGTTTCGTTGTCAAACTAGATCAAACAGGCGTCTAGCCAGCTATCATTTCACTGACTAGTCTCTTTTATGCTAAAAGCAAGGAAGTGTCCTAAAAACATGGCCCTATACAAGAGTTGGCAAGTTTCACTTGCCTGTAAGTACAACGTCTGAGAAACACCGTCCAAGAGAGTCCAAGTCACAAATAACCTACGTGCACAAGTCCACCGGCCTAAAGTCCATATTATTAATCTTGATTAGTGAATTTAAAACATTTAAAACATTTTAAAAACATCAATTTTAGTCTTGATTAGCAGGCAATAGGTTGGGGGTCCTAAGGGTACAAAGCGTTACCTCAACACGACGCGAAAGCTACACTGGCGTCGGGTAGCGATGCCAGGGGTTGGAATAAGAGAACGCGCTCCAAGTCCAGATTCCAAATATAGATTCCTTGCATGAATATTCAGATCAGCAACCGGAGCAACGAATCCAGATTCCAAAGCTAGCACGTGCGACGAGGGGCTACGACGTGTCGCAACGTCGTACACGGCAAATCCTCGAAGAGAAGGCACCTAGGTGGGGCCCACAGTAGTCCTAGGGACCAATGGGGACCCACAATACCTGTGGGGGAACGGGCTTGCAATGCTGCGGGGTGCGGGCTCTCGGCGGGTGCGGGGCTGCCTCTCGGTCGGAGCGGGGGAAAATTGCAGGGTTTTCTAGGACCCTTAGGGCACAAAAACTCTAGTCCCGTCCTAAGTCGGATGGAACATAGACAGAAATGCAGCGGAAAAAATTTTATGTTAATCTAATTAACATGCAACCCTAAGGAACCAGACCCTATTAGCCAGGAACTCTGCCAACTTGGGGTGGATCTGACCGCCCCAAGAGGGATCTAACTACTGCGAATAATTAAATGAAAAGCTTAAACACATACCCGGAATCTTAGCCCTGGGGCAGGCGAGATGTTCCGCACCGTCTTCCGAGCTGCTCCCGTCCCACGTCGAGCCGCTCCTTGAACCGCTCCCCGAACTGCTCCTCGAACCGCTCCGCATCCCGAGGCGATCAATCCCATGTCGCCGAGCCAACCATGCGCCGAAGAAAGTTTCACGCGAGTGAAACCTCCGCCTAGATTTCGGATCTGAATCCGAACTCCTTTGCGGCTTTGCTAGAGCCCTCAGGAGCAAGGCAGAAATTTATAGGGAGAGGAGAAATATTAATTTAGCTTAGATCCGAGCGTGCTCCAACATTTACGAGAGCCGCTCAGATCTAGAGCTTGGGACTAGTTTAGAGGAAGGGGGCAGACCCCTATTTATATAGGCGGCTGACCCCTCCCCTCTACTCAATTTCCGATGTGGGACTAAAAATTAGAGTTAATTAAATCAAGTTAGTTTGCACTTCACAAAGTGCAAACTTCCGTGAATTTTAGCTCACTCACCGTTGAGCTTCAAGATTGATACAACCTATCAATACGATGAGCGTTCAACGGTGAACGCATAGGAAAAAACCGTTCGTCAATCGGAGTCCGTTTGACCACTCAAACATATGTCCAAAGTTGAGCCCAAAGTTGTATTATCATCCAAAACCAGCCGTCACAGAAAAAAACACACCTAGGGTTCGTAACCCTAGGTGTGGGGCCCCACACAGGGGCCCCACGCATCTACTGCGTGCGCAGCCCAAGGGGCGCGTGCTTGGCACGCGCCCGTAGGCGCGTGCCAAGCACGCGCCCGCAAGCGCGTGCCAAGCACGCGCCTCTGCAGGGCGCCTGGCGCCCTGCGGCGCGTGCAAGGCACGCGCCCGCAGGCGCGTGCCAAGCACGCGCCAGGCAGGGCACACAGTGCGCCCTGCGGGCGCTCTTAATTTTGCGCGCGCAGGGATCCGGCCAAAGGCTGGGTCCCACCTCCTTTTAAAAAAAACTTTTTTTTGTTTGTTTCTTAAACAAAACAATTATAGGCTGGTGTGTGGGCTTCTATTTAAAACACTTTCAAATAGTCTTATTGGGCTTTTGGACTCCGATTTCGACGCGGTTCGAACCTGCGAATAGAGCGGGATGAACCCGTCTTATCGGCAACCTTTTCCTTGCGTTAATGTTATTAAATATTGTCTTAAACTATTTAAAAACACATTTAATCTCCTTTGCATCGAATACAAAATAGTCCCTATCTAATCTTAAATAATCATTTGCATCAAATACAAATGATCCGAGGGCATATTCCTCTACATCTCCCACTTGCACTCAGGATCATTTATCCCGAATGCAGGAGATGATTGCAACATCTTTTGCAATATGTTATCCCTTGCATCAAATGCAAATTATTCTCCCTAACTAATTTCTACCTATTACTAGACGAAGATCGCACTCTGTGTGAGACCATACAGCCTGACCCTTACAACAGGTTGGGCTCGAAGCCCTATACGGCAGTGACCACAAGCAGTGGTTGCCGTCCCTGCTTCAGGAATCATCATTATGTGGTTAACTCATTGACATGAGTATTGTCGACACCACCCTGACTGTTTCCGTGATGAATTCCGCAGTTATAGTCTCTTCGTCTAAACTATGTCGTATAGATCAAGTCTAGGGTACGGTCAAACTGTCAACCCCAATAACTTGACTCCAGTTAGTTTCTATCGATCTTTTAGTCAAAATTGTTGGACTTCTTCCAACATACTCTGGCCAGAGTTTTTACTAAAGACCGAACTAACCCTACGACACTAACTCCCATTGACCGGGAGAGACGAATCCTCTCTTGGTCATTACTCTCCTCATACGCTTCAAGTGTCACCCAATCAAAGACCTTTCGACAGGCCTTGCCTCTAAGCTAGGTCAGTTGATCTAAGTGGCACCATTCACGCATAGGTTTGTCAAAATGACCTCAAGTCAAAAGACCAACTAGCCTATCATCACTAAGAGTTATCATTGACAGATTGGTCAATATAACCATATGATAACTCTTGTGGATCGTTCAGTGAACTCATTCTCTAATGAGCACCTGTGTCTCGTCTTTGACTTCGCCAAGTCAAGCGATCATGAGATCATCGCCACCGCTATACGGTGAAGACTAAGACACAATGGTCTATCCGATGTTTCGATATCCTAGTCTCGAAACATCTACGACCACGAACCCTTTTAGACTTATGCTACAGACAGTCAAACATTTCTCCATGATCGAGAAACTCATCTCGATACCTG
The DNA here is from genome assembly GCA_030789695.1 of Scilla litardierei. Classification (NCBI taxonomy): domain Eukaryota; kingdom Viridiplantae; phylum Streptophyta; class Magnoliopsida; order Asparagales; family Asparagaceae; genus Scilla; species Scilla litardierei. The sequence goes on along the minus strand of CM061142.1, from coordinate 240,318,824 downwards.
TTTGACCTTGCATAAAGTCTTAGGACTTTACCTAAGATAATGTCTAATGTTAACAACATTATAAAATAACTTAGATAAATTATTACCAAACAGCTTACTGTTATTTCGAACAAGATGTTTGTGTTATTCACACATGAAGATAGATAGCCTCGAGGGTATCATCTCTCAACATCTCCCACTTGCACTCAGGCCCATTTATCTCGGTATCTAATACCGTTTTTACACATAAGTTTTCCCGACTTCATGTGGTAGAGCCTTCGTGAGTGGATCTGCTAAAACCGTCTACACTATAGACTTAGGGAGTTTCTATGTTCATATTAGACCAACCATTTGAATCTCATTCAAATAATTCACTAGGTCTGTCGGAATCCATAATATTTATTTCCCTGGATCTTATCCAATTCATCGTACCTTACGATAATCATTTAAATTAGTTACTGGTCATTTCAAATGGCTCATATTTATTTCTGATAAAGTATCAAACTCTTTTGATCACTTTGTCAAAATATATGTTTCATCCCTTTGATGCCTCGCATGTAATTTATACGCTCTCACTGACCTTGAAAACTATCTGGCTAATTCATATAAGTTGGTCCGTCTAAATCATATTTAGAAAAATGAACTTATAAGTGAATGCTCCAATTTTCATGGTCAACTTAAGCGTTTACATCGAGTTTGGTCCGAGTAGTTCTGTACACATCTGCTGGTGGAAAACGGTTTCATTATAATCCGTTTTATAGGAATTAGTATGGAAAAACCGTTCTCGACCAACATGATTGCACTTCACTATTATCCTTTCTGCACCAATCTTTCAACTTAAAGATTTACTTGCAGAAAGTGAGGAAACATTTTCCTTGGGTACGTAAACTAAATTCTCAAATTTATTTACGCACACGGACCTATTCTGATTGCATCAAGTTTTAAATCGGAGTTACTACTCCGAATTTCATCCCGGAAGTTGACAAGTCATCATCAGTTATGATGTCTAACTCGACAATTCGTCTCACGAAATTCGAGTAGTTATACAACTTCTTTAATGATCGATTTAATGAATATCTTATTGACAATGTCCTCATAGGACATTATCAAAAACTAGGCATTATGATCTGGGACTTAACCCAGAGAGAGGACTTAACTCAGAGTCACTTACTATGTATCGCACCAAGTCTCACTAAGTGTGATTCATACATTTTAACACACGGATGTGTTAACAGACTTGACCTGAGAGAAAATCACATTTTCTTTTAATTACACAAGATTTTATGTAGCTAAGTATTTGACCATTCGATCTAATCGAATCAGTTTAAATACTTTCTACTTTTCGTTCTTTATTTTATCAGACTTGTGTTTCATCAAGAACACGTGTCTTAATAAAATATACGAATAACTTATTTTGGTTAAAATAGACTCGGGTACATCAGTATGTACGAGACTGAGTTCGACAACTCATTCTTCCACTGTCTTACAGATGGTTTTCAGCCATTATATCTGAGAGGATAAGATTCACAAGTGTCCGTAGACTTCATAATACGAGAGGTCAGACCCCTCTTTATGTGACTTGTGAAGCTTAGTCTCTCGACACGGCCTAGTCTATTTTACCATATAAGTTTACTACTATCTTGTGTATTTATATATTAACATTTAATATATATATATATATAGTTATTACAAATTACTTAACACAAAACATTGCTTCCGAAGCAAGGTGACGACATTCGTCAAAAAATGTGTTAGACGTTTTTGTATAACTATTTATTCTGAAATCGTGACATCAAACTATATCACATTTTCATTTCCTCCTACTTATGCCTTTACTAATGATAAATTAAACTAACTTTCTCAATTGACTTTCCGGAGTGCCTTCTTCCTTTTCTAAATCACATTTAGATATTAATTAACCCAACATAAATAGCTATGCAAGCATCTTATGTATCCAAACGCTTGAGCTTTGCAATCTCGAGTTTAGCTCAAGAAGTTGCTTGTCTCAAGATCCGGTTGGGATATATAGTCTTGCACCGCTCATGCACTCGTATTCGACTCAAACGGTTTGATCGAATTATCGAACTTTGCGGATCGGAATTGTTTGTCCATACAACCTTGATGGTAGCTCGACAAGTTGTAGGGAGAAACATACTTCGAATGTCCTATATGTTCAAGCTGCCTCATATAGAGAAGAGTGACATGTAGCTTTAATTTATTTGTTGGACCCAGAACTTAATGAAATCATATTTCTTAAGTCTGTTCTTAAGAAGGTCATTTAATGTCAACGAGAACATAGTTTAATTCCATCAATTAGAATTTAACTTGATATTCAATTAATCAACTATTTGACCAGTTAACTTATTCCAATATTATATTTTGATTCCTTCGGTAAACATAGTCTTGCCCTAGTTTTTGCATATGTTCAATATTAAATATAGGTAGATTGGCTTTCATCTATCTATATCCTCCCACTATTTTTACGATCGTTTTAAAGCTTAATAACGAACGATTTAATCGAATTTAAAAAATTAGTGAAAGAGGGATCCAATCATCCCGAACCTCACAACCTTGAGGAGACTCAACAAGTTGATTGGTTCCATGATTGGTAGACTAACTCTTGGTCAATCACATCACATGTGATTCCCTGTCGATTTTTACCCACAGTCACTTATGATCTTGAGGAGGCTCAACAAATCATAATGACTGGTCTAGTCAGACCCTTGATTTCGCGTCCAGATTTGACTTAGATCGATATTCGAGGAGACCCGACGCATCGATTTGGGTCAAGTCTAGACTACATCACATGTATGTTGGAGTTTGTTCCTTAAAGAAAAACAAGTTACAGCTTGAGGAGACTCAACAACTATAATTGTCTTCTTTGAGTTACCAAGCTCCAAAATCAAGGAGGGATACGAATTAATCTTTAATAAGATTTATAACGCATTGACTAGATATAGTCCAGGGTGTCATACAATCATGATTCGCGACATTACGGTCCAGCGGAACACAGCCAGGGAATTGACTAAGCCAGGATCACTGCCCCTTGTACTAGCAAGGGTTGACCCAGAACTCTTAGCTAAGCACATTGACTGGATCATGGTCCATTGAATGAAGCTTGTCATTTTTGTATGTGTGCCATAGACTAAACAGCTTTTATTAACAACTAATTAATCCTATCAACTAGTTGCATCCTTAAATTCAAAATTTTAGGATTTGTTTAATAACTTTTATTAAGTCCTTATCAACTATAAGGTTTATGTGCTATCCTAATCATTATTAGGATTTTAATAAATTTTATTAACAACGCTAAAAGCGAAGTCCTTTAATGAAAATTAATTATAACAATTAGAATTACAAATTCATTAAAGGGACTACCCTAATCAGGAATTAGGTCTTGAAGTGTTGTTAATGTTTTATTAAAACACAGCATGTCATTAAAATTCAAGTAATAAATTTTAATCATTATTTAATGGCTAACCTAAAGGGTTGTCTTGTGTTATCAAATAAGGGACAAGAAGACATAACCATTAAAAATTTTACACTAATTTTATCGCATAAAAAGTGTACAACTATTTAACAATTAAATAGACTAAAGTTTATCGCATAAACAATTTTAGCATGCATACTTAAATTTAACACTTAAATTTAAAAATACGATTTTTAAAACATTTTATTTTATCTCATAAAGTAAAAGTTTGTTTAAAAATCATAACATTTGCATGCTACTTTAAAATATTTATCACATAAAAATTTTAAACTTTTTAAAATCAGTTTTTAAAATATCTTATAAATTTAAAACATCATTTAAAAAATTCCATGTTTAAAATTTATCACATAAAATTTTAAACAACATTTTAAACTTATCGCATAAAGTTTTAAAGCTTTAAAACAATTTTAAAATTTATCACATAAATTTAAAAATTCCATTTTAAAACTTTCATGTTTAAAATTTATCATAAAAAATTTTTAAACAAAAAAAATTTAAATTTATCGCATAAATTTAAAGAAAACATTTTTCTGTAAAAGCATTCAAATAATAAATTCGCAGTCCTAGATCAGCATACAGAGATGGCTCTGATACCAATGCAGGGTTTTCTAGGACCCTTAGGGCACAAAAACTCTAGTCCCGTCCTAAGTCGGACGGAACATAGACAGAAATGCAGCGGAAAAATATTTATGTTAATCTAATTAACATGCAACCCTAAGGAACCAGACCCTATTAGCCAGGAACTCTGCCAACTTGGGGTGGATCTGACCGCCCCAAGAGGGATCTAACTACTGCGAATAATTAAATGAAAAGCTTAAACACATACCCGGAATCTCAGCCCTGGGGCAGGCGAGATGTTCCGCACCGTCTTCCGAGCTGCTCCCGTCCCACGCCGAGCCGCTCCTTGAACCGCTCCCCGAACTGCTCCTCGAACCGCTCCGCATCCCGAGGCGATCAATCCCATGTCGACGAGCCAACCACGCGCCGAAGAAAGTTTCACGCGAGTGAAACCTCCGCCTAGATTTCGGATCTGAATCCGAACTCCTTTGCGGCTTTGCTAGAGCCCTCAGGAGCAAGGCAGAAATTTATAGGGAGAGGAGAAATATTAATTTAGCTTAGATCCGAGCGTGCTCCAACATTTACGAGAGCCGCTCAGATCTAGAGCTTGGGACGAGTTTAGAGGAAGGGGGCAGACCCCTATTTATATAGGCGGCTGACCCCTCCCCTCTACTCAATTTCCGATGTGGGACTAAAAATTAGAGTTAATTAAATCAAGTTAGTTTGCACTTCACAAAGTGCAAACTTCCGTGAATTTTAACTCACTCACCGTTGAGCTTCAAGATTGATACAACCTATCAATACGATGAGCGTTCAACGGTGAACGCATATGAAAAAACCGTTCGTCAATCGGAGTCCGTTTGACCACTCAAACATATGTCCAAAGTTGAGCCCAAAGTTGTATTATCATCCAAAACCAGCCGTCACAGAAAAAACACACCTAGGGTTCGTAACCCTAGGTGTGGGACCCCACACAGGGGCCCCACGCATCTGCTGCACGCGCAGCCCAAGGGGCGCGTGCTTGGCACGCGCCTACAGGCGCGTGCCAAGCACGCGCCAGGCAGGGCGCACAGTGCGCCCTGCGGGCGCTCTTAATTTTGCGCGCGTAGGGATCCGGCCAAAGGCCGGGTCCCACCTCCTTTTAAAAAAAACTTTTTTTTGTTTGTTTCTTAAACAAAACAATTATAGGCTGGTGTGTGGGCTTCTATTTAAAACACTTTCAAATAGTCTTATTGGGCTTGTTTGGACTCCGATTTCGACGCGGTTCGAACCTGCGAATAGAGCGGGATGAACACGTCTTATCGGCAACCTTTTCCTTGCGTTAATGTTATTAAATATTGTCTTAAACTATTTAAAACACATTTAATCTCCTTTGCATCGAATACAAAATAGTCCCTATCTAATCTTAAATAATCATTTGCATCAAATACAAATGATCCGAGGGCATATTCCTCTACAAAAAGCGGGGTCGGGCGCTGCAGCGGGGCGCTGCAACGTTGCAAGTGTTGCAACGTTGCGGGTGCGGGGGATCTCTCGGTCGGTTCGGGCGGGAGTGTCGGTCGTAGCGGGGATGCGGAGCGAGGTGCAAGCGGGCGGCTGTGCGGAGTGGGATGCGGGGGAAGCTCTCGGTCTGACCGAGAGCTTCTCTCGGTCGGTGCAGGTCGGTGCGGAGCGGCGGTGCAGATGCGGAGATGCGGGCGGGGCCTCGGTCGGAGCGGGGAATTTGGGCACGTTCCGTCGGTCGGTGCGGGGATGTTCGTCGCAACGTTGCGACGATTCGTCGCAACGTCAAATTTGGGTTTTGGAAGCGGCTAGGGTTATTTTCTTGCGAAAATAGGTCTTCCTAGAGGTTGTTTATATAGTGTAGAGGGGTTGACTTGGTCTAGGGCTAATCCTAATGGGATTAGGAGTTTAAAATAATTTAAAATTCAAATCTACTCTTCCTAATCACATAGGGATTGGGTGAGGCCAAGATAGGGGCTAAGATTTGGCTCAAAAATTATTTAAAACGTTTGAAACTCAAATAAATTTTATTTGGCTGAAAATAATTTAAAACGCAATTATTAAAATATTATAAACCTTGCTAAAAATATAAAAGTGGTCAAATAAACTCCAAAAATTATAAAATAAATATCGGGGTGATCGTGATGACGAAAGGAAGCTGACTAAGAAGACGGATCTTAATTTTGACGTCGGACGACGAAACTAAAAATAGAAACGTCTCTCGTCAAAAGTGAAAATCGCAACGTCTCATCGAATAAGATTAAATTGTGGGATAACGACTCGAGAAATGTCGTTCGAAATTAGTGCCACTATTTAATACTCTCAGAGACGTTCACAACGGCATATCACACGAAAGTGTTCACAAACAAATGAAGTCTAAGACAAACACGTGCACGGTCAAAAGCACGTGCACGAACAAAGTACAACGAAAAGTGGTCGTTACACATGTGTCCTGGCTTGTTGCATTTGAAACACAAAGGAGAGGAGGAGTTAGAAGAATTGAACTTCGATTTGTTTTTGAAGTTACATTTCCGGAAGAACCGGTTGAACTTCTTGGCCATGAGAGCCATGGACTCCAAGTCCAACTCGTCTTCCGAGTCTTCATCATCGGTTGATGTGGATGTGGATGGAGCGGCATTGAAAGCAATAGCCTTTTTCTTTGGCCCGTCTTGCTTTAGGTAGGACTTCATCTTGTCCTGCAACTTCAACTTGATATCTTTGCGTACCTCGTACGACATTAAGGTACCCATTAGTTGAACAACGGTATAGGTTGTCATGTCATTACCTTCCTCGATGGCGAAGGTCCGTTTCTCCCAACTAGAAGGAAGTCCATCGATGATCTTCGAGACTTTCTCCTTTTGGGTGTAGGTTTTACCGAGAGCCTCCAACTCATTTGTGATGTCGACGAAGTGAGCATAGTACTCCTTCATCTTCTCACCCTGTAGCATATGAAACAACTCGTAATCTCTATTAACTACAACAAGTTTAGAGTCTTTTACCCTACTTGTCCCTTCATGCAATATGAGGAGGGAGTTCCATATTTGATATGCACTCTTACATGTGCATATCTTGTTGAAGTCCTCGGGCTCCAAAGCACATTGCAAGGCGTTCATTGCCTTGGCATTGCTTACCTCCGCGGCGACCTCCGCGGGAGTCCACTTCTCGAAATCCTCTTCGGCGGGCTCGACGTATTCCTTCATCGTGGCCCTCTATAGTGAAGCACTCCAGAGGAACGTTTCCATCCGGCATTTCCAGTACCCGTAGTTGGTACCGTTGAAGAATGGAGGCCTCGTCGAGGAATGTCCTTCTATCACCGAAGACGCTCCTTCACGGTTCCTGAAGGTGCTATAGTCGGAAGGTGGACGAACGGTCTTGTTGTCGTTGGCAGACATAGCTCTGATACCAAATGTAATGCCCTGAAAGCTACTGCACAAGTACTAGAGGGGGTGAATAGTACTTTAAAAATAACGAGGAGTATAATTCCTAATTATCGTGCAAACTACTACCAACAAATGCGGAAGCTAAAATTGACAACAACAAATATTCAATGCAAACAATTGATATGATGGGTTCGGATCCACCCAAGTCTCCCCGACTTGTTCCTGGTGATCCTACGTCCCAATACACCCGGATCCCCTCTGGATACTTAGGTTAGAAACCCTAACCCAAGATTTCCACTATGAATACCTTGTGAAAAACCTTCACTAGATCAAATCATACAATCGATAGCAATAGTGAATCCCACAACCCGGGATCACAACCTTCTCTCACAACCGAGAGAATCAATATCAATAAATGAGTTTATATGAAATAAACAATAACTTACCACAAACCCTATACCTTGAGTATTCTTACCAAATGAGGTCAAGGAGGGATTTGAGGAAGGAGTAGTCACCAAGACCTAGCACCACCAATATGAGCAGCAATGGGTGCCTAGGAATGAATAGGAGACTTGATTCAAGCAATAGCTTGGATGGCTCAACAAGAACAAAGTTCTCTCAAGATGGATTCTAGATCTCAAATGAGGGAGAGAATGATTCCTTGTGAGGAAGAGAGCTTTGGAAATGAGTTTCAATCTCTAACTCTTTCAATCTGAATAAGGCTCTTAATAGCAGCTCTTACCTTGAGAGAAACAACCAAGCTTTGTATTTATAGGGTCCCATAAACTCGAGCTAGGTCAAATCCCAACGGTTGGAAATCTGAAGCAATTATTCGGTCAAAGAACAAACATTGACCGACTAGTTCATCAACTAGTCGGTCGGTGAAACAACATGAACCGACTAAGAGTGAACAGTGATCAGATGAAATTTCAGACCTAGATAACTAGTCGGTCCAAGAAGACTCTATGACCGACTAGTTCATCAACTAGTCGGTCGGTCAGTAAACTTAGACCGACTAAGAGTTGAAAACATTAGTCTGAATACAAATTGATTTAGTCGGTCCAAGAACAAATGTTGACCGACTAGTTCATCAACTAGTCGATCACCAAACATTCTTAGACCGACTAACGATAAACAGTAGCTCAGGAGAAAATAGGCATGTACAGTAAAGCTCAACTAGTCGGTCACAGAAGCATCACTGACCGACTAGTTCACAAACTAGTCGGTCGGTGAGTCAACGTAAACCGACTAACTGTAAACAGTAAAGAGCATGGAATTTAGGAAACAAACTAGTCGGTCCAAGAAGCTTTTTCGACCGACTAGATCACCATCTAGTCGGTTGGTTCTTCTTCTTGAACCAACTAACATGCCAAGAAGTCCCGAATCGAAGCGCGATGCTTCGGGAAAGTTTTAATGGACTTCTACTAAGATCCTAGCTCTAAGATAGGAGCGATATGAAGATCAAATGATAATACCTACTCAAGGATTAACATTCTAAAGAACAAAGCTAGAAGACTAAATATAAATCTCGACAAACCGTCTTCAAAAGCTTCGATCGAATCTTCATGACTTCAAAGTTGGTCCAAAAGCTTCAATGAAGCTTTAGGCATATGAATACGTGCTTTGAGAAGTCTTGAGACGTCGCTTTAGATGTTCACATGAATTTGGCGACGATGTCCATAACTGCGCTCACAAAGTGTTAGTTCACGATTTATTTATGTTTGCTCATCATCCAAAACCAAATCCGGGGAGTCCAATACTCAATAATAACTACTAGGACCTCGTCAAAAGGTTTCCTACCTTGGACCTTGAGGCAAGGTCGAAAAAAGGGGGAAGCAATGTAAGAATCTCGTTGGAGTCACGGGAGGTTGAAGCCACCGAAGCACCGTCTTCCAGCTTTGGAGCTCTGGTTGCCACGAAGCTGTATTTGAAAGGAGTAGCCGTTGGAGAGTGTGTAACCATTGGATTTGAGGGGCAAGCAATCTTAGTGCTTCGTGGGGATATAATCTCGACCGTTGATATGTAAGGAGAACTCAATTTCCACCCTTCGCTAGCAGGATATCCGAAGCGAGGTTTGTTAAGTTCCAACGGTCGGATTGCATCATCTTCTTCTAGATCTGGTAGCAGAGAATCATTTCGATGGAGGCGTAGCTGTCTGTTTGTAACAAACTCTGTTAGGAATTGTTAGAGTTTGTTAGAGAATAGCTAGAGTATCACATATATAGGAAAATGGAGGGAAATGTTAAGCATCGATTAAGTGAAGAAAATTAATTCTCATTTGACTAACCACTTGCTTTAAATTTCATGCTGCAAACGCTGCTCCAACAGATGACTCAGACTGCGGTGATTCATGTGTATGATGAACTTCCACCCAATCAAATAGTGGCTCCACTTCTTGGTGGCTACAATGAGAGCCAATAGCTCCTTCTCGTAAGTTGAGAGGAGAATGTTCCTTCCCTTCAATTTAGAGCTCAGCTAAGCTAGGGGTTTGCCCTCTTGTATAAGCACAGCCCCAATGCCGTAGTTGGAGGCGTTACACTCCAATACAAAATTCTTGCTGAAGTCTGGTAATGCAAGAACTGGGGATGTTACCAAGGCTTCCTTCAGCTTTTGGAATGCTGCTCATGCCTCTGTGCTCCAAGCAAACTCTCCTTTCTTCACCATGACCACCGGAGCGCTATATGGACTATTGCTTATGCCCTGAGCTCAGCATGTCAGCTACCTGCTTTTCTATCTCCCCCTTTAGGAAGTGTGCATGCCTGAATGGGCATACGTACACTGGCTTGGACCCCTCTAGCAGTGGAATATGATGATCACAATAACAATGTGGGGGTAGTCCCTTGGGTTCTTCAAAGATAGAGGAATACCTTTGGAATAACTTTTGCAACTCGGGAGAGTATTTAGGGCTACTATGGGCATTGCAACTCATGTAATCTTGGTCCATGGTTAGGGAAGTACGTTGGATAATATACCCAGCTCCTTCTTAGCTCAAGGCTCTCTGCATCTGCTTCTCATTAATCAGTTGAGAACTCCCCTTGTACCCCCGCCATAGGCACTCCTTGCCTTGGTGTTGAAATTTCATCTGCAGCTTCTTAAAATTCAGCACGATATCATTCAATTGTTCAAGCCATTGAGCCCCCAAAACTATTTGATTTCCTCCCATAGGTAATAGGAGAATATCTAGAGATACTGTTACTCCTTGACAACTGAGGAAGCCTCCCTTGCATACTCCTGAGCCCTCCACCTTGTCACCGTTTTCCACTCCCACCTTGAAATTCTTGGATCCTTCCACTTCTAATCCCAAAGATTTGGCGAGTTTCGGATGGATAAATATGTGCATAGAACCTAAATCCACCAATACTTACACAGATTTCCCCTTGATGCTCCCTTCCAGTCGCAGTGTGTGTGCTGCTGGCACCCCCACACATGGCTTGTAAGGAGATTGCGGCTGAGCTTTCACCTTTCTCTTCCACTGGTTGCTGCCACTGGACTTGTTTTTTCTCCTCAAAAGCTTCTTCCACATTCCCACTATCATCTGGATCATCATCTTCTCATACCCCTTCCAAAATGAACAACTTCTTGCACTTGTGGTCTCTGCTCCACTTCTCATCACAACCGAAACATAGGTGATTCTTTCTTTTGTACTGGAGTTCCTCTTGAGATAATTTCTGGAAATGGGAGTTGGATTTGTGCTCTTATTGGAATTCACAGGTGTTGAGGCTTGGTAAGGAGTTTTGGGTTGAGCTCCCCCCATGCCAATGGGTCGGCTTGATTTCTTGGACAGTAGAAACTTCTCCTCGAAATTCTTTGCCAGTCGAATAGCCTCCCTTAAATCCTGAGGTTCTATAGCTGTGACCTCAAACATTATTTCCTCCTTGAGTCCCCCAAGGAATTTGTCGAGTATATACTTCTTAGGGAGACGGTCCAAAACCCCCATAACCTTCTCCAACTTCTTCAGATAGTCTCGGACGGACCCTTCTTGTTTAAGTTTGGTGAAAGCTTAGAAGGGCGTATCCATCTCAGGAGGACCAAACCGTGCCATGATTTCCTTCTTAAAGCTATCCCACAAATGAAACCCATCTATATTAGTTTGTGCCCAATCAAACCACTGGAGAGCGTCCTCCTTCAAGGAGAAGTCGCAGATCATCACCCACGACTCCCTCTCAGTCTTATAGTATTCGAAGATCTGGTGAACTTGATTCAACCATGGAATGATTTCCTCTTCCCCCTTGAATACAGGAAACTCTGGCCTTAAGCCCTTGGGGTTCCCTTCTCTACCACCCCCAACATTCCCCCTTCGATGGCCAGAGTAATCTCCCTCGTTGTAGGAAGGTTGATTAACATCCCATTGAACGGATTTGCCATGGTTATCTATCACGCCCCATTCTCATAAATACCCTAAAAGGCATTCTATACTATGGAAAAGGGAGGATGGAGCTTTACAAGCCGCTGTATTACACCAAGCGTAAAAAGAAAACACACAATAAGCAGGCCACTGCGAATGCTGGGATCATACATCACACACATATATAAAAGGAAAACAACACATACAACCATCACAGAGAGTGCAAAACCACAGAACTACATAATCAAAGAAAGTACTACACACCAGCATCAGGTACAAAGTGAAACTAACTCAAGTATACATGAGAAGGACTACAAGCCACCAACAAATATATCACAGCTACAAAAGACAACTCGCTCACCGTTCGACCCAACTCACACTACAAAACACAGCCCAAAAAAGAGTGGTGTCCCCAAGTCAACTCACGTTTAAGGAATCTCCTGAGGAAGATTCCGCTCTGGTGTCACCTGCTCAAGACCTGAAAAGTAAAATGAGCACGTCATAACGTGTCCAGAAGGACACTAACTAGGGTATGGAAAATCATTTAGGGGTTATGAGTGTTAGGCAATGGGAGCACAAGCAACCAAGGTAAAGAGTACAACACATAAGCGTGCATCAACAACACATATAAAGTTCATTAGTTAGCAGATGTTAGTGACTCTTTGGAAGACTGGGTATCACCTAAAGATAAGGGCCAGGACTTCACACCAAATTTGGGGTGAACATATTACACGACGCAGTGGACACGGGCACTGTACGCCGGGCCTCTCAGCTCCCCCGTCTCTGGCAGGAGTTAGGCTCTCCACATAATAACACAACCTCCTTATGTCCCCTCCACTTCCGGTAAAGGCGAGTGGGAAATAAATATCACATATCACATATCTCTTTCCCCAACTTCTCAGTCCAACCCATTATAGTTAAGTTATACCCAAACTTCACCCATCCCCATACCAGGATGCTCACCTGCTTTAGGGCAGATCGAGACGTCCCAGTTGACATGTCATGTGTCATGATCTTCAATGAACATACACAATATCTCAAAGGTAATACATGGCACACACGTTATAATGGCCATTTCCCAAGTTTCTTTAATTTCAATTCATTTGGGTATTTTAACAAACATATAGCGTTCACCATGTAAATGAAAAGTGTACACCTTCAAATTTACTAACAAATAGCATAAATAAACATTCTTATAGGTGCCAACATCATTCATGCATATTGGAATGGAAAACTAATATTACCACACAATTCCAACCCCATCCAAACAATCCAGCATACTGAAATTATAGGAACAGCTACATAGTCAGCATTTTTAACAAACTTCTCTTGTGAATTTGACAAAACTCACTGATGAAAGTTGAAGATATAATAGTCCTGAGTTCACCCATAAAATTTCATGCAGAAATTTGAACCAGGCAATTTATGGTGATTTATTTAGTGTAGCATGTCCAGACTATTTTTCAGACAGAATTCTGGGTCTGTATTAAAATCCAATTTTAAGCATGTTGCAGCCAGAAATTCGTAATATGAGCACTCTGATGAGATTATAGATAAACTTGTTAAATTTACAACAAGACCAAGAACAGCAAATTCCACAGAGTGTGCAGGAAATAAACCTCATTTTTCTAAACTGTGTCAAGTTTGACAGATTTCCAGACATGTTGCAAACATTGAATTTTCACTCCTACTTATTGAACTCAACAAATGACAAATTTTATATGAATTTGGGGTAAGACTTCAATATCTACACATACATATTTTTTTCAGATAGTAAATCAAACTACAGATATCAGAATTGAGGCAGAAACATACATACAGAATTTCAGTATTTTAGGGGAGGGTGACTTGCTAGGAAAAACGAGGAAAAATTGAATCTTTTGGGCTATTGCACACAAAATACATGGAATCAAGAACATAAACAATATAAATAACATCATAACATTCTCATAGCCCTAAATAAAAATCCCCAAACCTAGGTTAGAATCCTACCTCAAGGAAGCCTCTCTCTTTCTCTCTTCTCTTTTTCTCCCTTTTATCCTTCTTTTTCCTTGAAGTAGCCTAGGGGTTTCTTGGATTTTTGAGATGAAATTAGGGTTTTGAAAGCTTGAAGAAATGAAAAGGAGGGAGAGGGGGTTCGGCCATGGTTTAGGGATGGGAGAGAGGAATAGAAAATGAAAAGAAAAAGAGAGAAGGTTAAAGAAAGATGTAAAAATGTTATACAAAATATCTAGCTCTAGAATTCTCTTTAGGATAAGCATGCATAGGCTAAAATAACCTTGATACCCTTCCAAAATTACCCCTCAACTTTCAAGTATTTACAAGTTTGTCATTACTTTATGCACACACAACTTTAGTATGTACGCACAGCCAATAGAGGGGTAGTGAGATGGAAAGTTCCAAACATGACACTATGTCAATGATGGAAGTCGAGTACATCACAACAAACGATACAGCGAAGAGGCAGTCTGGATAAAGAAGTTCGTCAATGAACTCAGAGTGGTTCCTAGTGATTGCACATGAATATTGGAAATCTATCCCCCTATTTCATGGGCATTTTGTGCATATTTCAAATATAATTTAGCTCCGATACATGCATATTTGTGATATCGTGAGATTTTGGAACTTATAATCAATTTATGCATAAAACACTATTTTATCCATTATTTTTGTCTTCTCATATTTTCATAGAGAAGGTGGTTCTCTCATTCCATCGACTATTTTTGTAGATTTTTTTGGAGATCGAGAGCACCCTCTACAACACTTGGAAGATGACATCAAAAGACAGGAGCAGACGTCTGGCAACATAACACCAGACATCTGATGCATCAGCTACATAAATGGGCTAATTCCATGACACGTCATCCATCTGGAGCATGATGTCCAGACGTTTGAACAGTGCATCAAATGTCTAGGAAGTGTACTCCAGGCGATTAGCACGCAAAAACAGAGAGTTGGGAACAAGTGCATGCAGTGTAACCAGCCGCTTTAAGAAGCCCAAACATATGTCTGATCTACCATAAGACGCATGGCACCCTTTTAGCAGACGACTGATCGTTGCCACCCAAGTTGGAATTGCCAAGCAACCAGACCCCTTGTTGACCTTCACTAGATGTATGGGAAACTTAACTTAAAGTATGCCACATCAGCATGCCCAAACTGCAGATGTCTGATGGCTTCTTCCTCGAAATTTCAGGGGTGATTTTAGCTGAATCAAAAATCAATTTGGACTGTCGATTCAAGTGATCAATGGTAGAGATTCAAGGGGATTTAAGGCAGTATATATAAGAGCTTAAGGCTTTCATTTTCATTTTCATTTTCATTATCTTGGGGGAGAAAAACGAAGGGGAACCTATTAGAGTTAGGGTTTGAATGAACTCAAGGAATGATTTTGGGGCTTCATCTCTTACCAAGAAATCGCAGATTTGATTCATCTTCCCCCTCTTTGTGTATTTTGATTTATTGCATTGTAATGATGATTGGAATTTTTTTTCTCAATAAAAATGTTTCCTTTCATGCTATGATGAATTAAATCTCCCTTTGTATGTGCTTTGGGTGATTTTAGGGTTCATGTGATGTTGTGATTACTTTGTTGCATTGCACATTTCTAATGCTTAGATTCATTATGTCATTATTGTCGGATCTCGATCTAAGCCTAGAGGGGGGTGAATAGGCTAATGAAAATTCTTCGCAAGCATAGGCAGTTATTAGCACAAATATTCAGACACAGAGTAAATAAAGACAATCACAGAGTGCACAAATAGATTTCCCCTGGTTCGGTCGCACCAACGACCTACTCCAGCCCCACATCAGATACTAGCATTAATATGTCAAGGGTACAACTAAAGCGCTACGAGCACCGACTCTACGCTCACCAAGTTCGTACCGCACTCACCAAAGTGCCAAACATTATTAATCTAGTAAATGCTCTCTCTTGACTAGCCCCGACTAGTCAAAACCCTCTTGTCTAGCACCGACTAGACAAGACACCAAAAGAATGAATAAGTAACCTACAAAGAACAACACACCAATACACGAACATAAAGAAATATAGAGTTCAGAAAATCTCAGTTCGTGTAGGTGTCGTCATCTCTGTCGTTCAGCGCTGGTCAGATTCGATCTGATAAAATGTAGTCGTCTATCTCAAGGCGTGGCACCCCCAAGATGTTGTGGCCTCCCTCTTTGGCTTTGAATCTTGTGGCTATGGAGAGAGAATCCCTTGCAACTTGCGGTTATGGATCCTCCCTTGGTAACTTGCAACCTTGTGAGCTTCCCTTGTGGTAGGTTGTGGCCAAGGAGGATGGAGATGCTCTTGGAGTTTGTGGCAATGATGAAGACCTCCTTGATGACTTGCGGCCTTGAGAGGAGTTGAAGCTCTTGCTTGGATTTCGGCAATGGAGACGATGGAGACTCCTTGTGTTGCAGCAATGGGAAGTGAGAAGTCCTCCTTTTCTTTGAGACTTGCGACAATGAGAGAGGAAGAAGCTTCTCTTGGAGTTGTAACCTTAAGAGATGAGACTCCCCTTGTAGATATTGCACAATAGAGAGTGAAGAGCACCTTTCTTTGGCCTTGCACAATGGAGAAGAGGAGCTTGGCTTTGAATCTTGCAACTTGCGCAATGGATGAAGAGGAAGCTTGAAACTTGCTTGGCTTGATGTTGCGCAATGGAGAAGGTTGAAGCTCTCTTTGCTTGCTTGGTAGCTTGCGGCTAAGGGGAATGAAGGGGCCTTGTAGCTTGTGCAAGGAAGGAGGGAGAGGCTCTTGGCTTGGTTACGGCTTGGAGGGTAAAGGAGCTTGATGTTTATTTTGGCAATGAAGGGTTATGAAGCGTTGGACTCTTTCATTGTAATGGTCACACCCGCATGAATTTGGTCTTGTTTGGAGATGGGTTTATATAGGAGAGGAGGAGATCAATTAGGCTCTTATAGATTCCCTTAGAATAAGGAGATTGGATGGAATCCTAATGTGAATAGGATTTGAAATAATCATATGGAAGATCTCTTCTAATCACAATAGGATATGGAGTTTGAATTTGGATTGCAATAGGATTTGAATTTGAATGGCAATGGGATTTGAATTGGATCTCATTTAATCACAAATTGATTTGCATGAGATTTGGTTCAATCACTTTTGATATGAATGAGATCTCTCCATATCTCTCCATGTTTGACCAAGTCCACTTTGACTAAGTCTTCTTTGCATATTTCTCCATCACTTTGACTAAGTCTTCTTTGCATATTTCTCCATCACTTTGACTAAGTCATCCTTTGAGTATTACGAGCTAGCCACTCCTGACTCCTGAAAACACTTAGCACACGCATCAAATTGTTCACGCACGTTTGTTATCATCAAACACAAAGTCATCGATCGTTGTATCCAACTACAGTTGTATCCAACAATCTCCCCCTTTTGAAGATGAAAACCCAATATAAGATTTAAGCAATAACGATCCAAATAATATCATCGTGACATGTGTGTGTGAAGTGTGATGATGGAGGAAATAATACAAATAGACTGATATGCAATGATGTTCAACATGTATGCATGCTCCCCCTATATTCATGCTCCCCCTTGAACATATATTCATTAGCACAATATTCACATATTCACATTATTCATTAGGCACATTCAGCATTAAGCACATCACTCGACCAAATCTTCTCAATATTCTCCCACTTTTGTTATCATCAAAAGCGTACAATGAAGTCAATGTTATATCATATGCAAAAAGAGAGTAATATAAACTATAACAAACACTTGCATGTAGTCATTCTTAGAATAAGTAATTCAAATCCAATGAAAATTATAACAAAGACTTCTACACCATCGTGTAAGTGTGATGATTAAAAATTGAAGTACATAAGGAGAACTTTCAAGAAATTCAACCAAAACCAATCTACTTTTCCATGTAACATGATATCATCTAGGATTGATTTTTTCCATCTCATTAACAAATGAGTTCAAGGTCCCACACCCAAAACATAGCCTATCAGGACTCTTAGATGTGGAGTGGCAATGCTTGACGAGTATAACACCAATGCTAAAGTTTACTCTTAAATCTTATGTTGGATACTCGTGGGTAGTGTCGTTGTCATGGATCGTATCCATTTTTCATACGGAGCTCTTTTCTTTCTTTTTCATTTATATTTTTCTAATTCAATTCTTTTGAGCTCTATTCTTTATCCAAGGCAACACACATCATATCCCTTAGATTTTCAGTTATTTTTCATCATACATTCACTTTCCAATATTTCATAAAAGATATCTCCAAATGTACAACAACATTTAATACTTGTGGAAGTGAAAGTGTAGGTGTAGAAATCGAATTATTCTAATCATTGAACATGTCATGGTTATTTAGAAAATCAAACATACACATGTAGCTATAACAATAATACATCAATTTCTATCTGGATATGAATGTCATTCATTAATACCAAATTAATGATTCAAAAGAAAGATACGCATTAAGCACCATTTTTTATAGCTTTTTCTATTTTTCATTTTTATTTTGTTTTGTGTTCATCAAGAACTAAAGCCTCCTAACAAGCAAATGCTAGCACATAAACAAAAACAAATCAAGCACACAAAAATGCTATGAAGATGTCATTAAGCTCAATAAAGAAAAACATACCTTCGCGTGTTGTCGTTTGGCTAAGGAACTTTAATGAAATGCGACGTCTAATCCATAGTTCCTCGCCATTCCATCTTACCTATACAGAAGATGTTATATGTGACCTTGAATCCAACAAGGTCCACTCATGTTAGTCATCAAATTCTTAGGAACCTAAATTTGTTTAAACTTTATGTTTTTGTTCCTATATTTGCAATAATAAGAAGTATGACCAACAACCACACGTAAAGCACTTTGCATGAATATTTCTAGCTTTTGATGTCTCAATGTGAACTTTCTTATATTTTGACTTTTCAACATGTTTCAAATCATATCCAAGTTCACGCCTATTATTGTCATATATTTGGTTTCAGAGAATTATATCCAAAGATTGTTTCTCCACACCAAATTTCTTAATGGTCAATTCTAGGTTTGCGACTTTAGATTTCAAATAGGTATTTTCATTCACATGCAAAATGCATTTACTAATGAAAGCTTTCTTATTGTCCTCTTCATTCTTTTTCATGTTTTCAGCTTTCTTTTCAAACTCAATCATTTTTCCTTTAAGCTCTATGATTTCATTCTTTAGCATGCACATCTTTTCAATAAGCTCTTTATTTTCAATTTCTAGCTTAAGCATTTTTTCTTTATGCATGTTATTATCTTTTAATGAAGTAGGACAAATAAGGCATTCAATTTTTTCATGCATGCTAGATTTCTCCTTTTTTAGCAAATCAATGTTGGATTTATAAGCAACAATTTTATCTTTCATCTTATCAAATTATATAGACATGTTGCAATTATCTTGATGCAGTTCACCATTCGCATTTTTATAGGAATTTAAAGTAGATTCATATGCAACAATTTTATCTTTCAGTTTATCAACTTTTATAGACATGTCACAATTTTCTTGTTGCAGTTCATAGTTAGCATTTCTGTAGGAATCTAAAGTGGATTTAAATCATCAATTTTATCTTTCATTTGACCATAGATATTTATAAGTTCAGATTTAGTACCTATTTTTATCTCGTCATGCTTTCACATCAAGCAAAGGGATGTATGAGCAGTCTCCACGGTCTCATGCAATCATCGTCCCATGTCACTGCCAAAGACTTTCCTTTCTTCTCCACAGTATTATTCTTTCCTTGTGGGCATTTCTTCATAAAGTGTCCCTGCTTTTGGCATTTAAAATATTGAACTTCATTAGTAGTATCCTCACTAATATTCTTAGACACACAAGCATCATTTTTATTTAAGAGAACTTTTCTTCACTTTCGCTTCTTCTTATTTTGTGTTCTCTTTTCATTACTGCTGAAAGATTGCTTGCGTCCATATGTTGTCTCAACGTCCTCCATATATCCTGTGTAGAAGAGCAATGTGAGATATGATCAAATATTTTCTATCTAAACCACACAATAATATGTTCATTGCTTTAGAATTCATAGCACACACATTTCTAGCATCCAAATTACTTTTAGGCTTAAAGATTTTAGTATATCTGTTTTCAATAATCTTCCAAGTGTCAAAATCTACGGATAATAAATAAACTTTCATCCTAGCCTTCTAGTAGATATAATCATGTCCACTAAATAGAGGAGGTCGTTCTATAGACATGCCTTCAACAAAAACAAAGTTTGGGGTATTCATTATTTCTAGACTAGATCCTCTAACCTGCTCTGATACCACTTGTTGGATCTGGATCTAAGCCTAAAGGGGGGATGAATATACTAATAAAAATTCTTCGTAAACACAGCCAGTTATCAGCACAAATATTTAGACACAGAGTAAATAAAGACAACCATAAAGTGCACAGGTAGATTTACTATGGTTCGGTCGCACCAACGACCTACTCTTGCCCCAAAGAAGATACTAGTATTAATATGTCAAGGGTACAACTAAAGCACTACGAGCACCGACTTGTTGGACGCAACGATCTAGGATCTCTTTGTTTGATGATGACAAACGTGTCGTGATATCTAATGTGTGTGCTAGTGTGTTTCAGGATTGGCGAAACAATATATTTTCACCTTTTGGCGGAATTGCTATTCGTATAGCATATTGAGAGAGAGGGAGTGTGTGTGCACAAAGAAGATCTGACTTGGTCAATGTGGAGAGAGATGGAATCTTTGGGATGTGGTCAAATCAATTAGAGATTAATTTCAATTTCATATTCAATTTGAATTGCTAACAAATCCCAATTTGATCAAATCAAATCTCCTATTTGTGGTGCAAAGTGATAGATTCAAATCTCTAATCTCCTATTCAAAATAGGATTCCCCGTAACCGCATCACCCTATCATCACCATATAAAAACCCATCCTCTAGGGTTGAAAAGAAGAGTGGCATACATCAAAGAATTGTCACGGCCAAAACTTCAATCTCCTTTATCATATAGCCGCACCCTTGCAAAAACCCTCTTTTATTCTTCAAAATATCCCATGGGCTACTGCGTATCTCCAAGAGAACAGCTTCTCTAATTCTCCAAGAGGCCGAAAATTCCAAGAGCCAAGCAACAAAATTTTTGGAGGAGGCCGAAAGTGTCTACTGTTTCAAGCTGCTGCACAATCTCACAAGTCTTCACAAGTTCCAAGGGAATTTGACTTCCTCAAGGCTTCATTTTAAATTGATCTTTATTTCTTGTTTCCCACTAACATACGTTTGCATTGCAGGCACATCAAAAAAAGGGCTTGTATTATTTGTTTAAAGGAGAAACAACGTACTGCCGAATTTGATATTCCCCAAGGCCGGCCAATTTTTTTGCATCTCCATACACATTTTGTTTTTGCTTTTAACAGGATCGAAATTCTCAAAGGGGCGCACGCATCAACAAATCAGCCGCATGATTTAGGGAGAGCCGCACAATTTGAAGCATCAAGCAGCCGATTTCTTTTGTGCCGTTTTTTTGGAGTTGATTGTTTCAACATTAAAGACAAGTCTCCATTGTTTAAGCCTCTAAGCCCAGGCCGAAAGGACAATTCAAAGCACAGGTTCTATGTGTTAAAAGAATCAAGTTTGCTGCAAGAGTTGAAACACCTCATGTGCTACATGCCGAATTGATTGACTAAAGAGCACCAAGCACTTACACCTAATCAAAAAAGGGAAGATTCTCTCTCTCTCATTTTATTCTCTGCCGAAAGTTGAAGCAACATTGAGGAGAGCCGACCTTCTGCAATATCACCATAGTGCCATCAAGGCAAGGAACTTCAAGTGCCGCAAGTTGCCAAAGAGAGAACCAATGCCGCAACTTGAGTTGCGAATAGGTGTCGAGGAGACATCTACATCTATGTCAGACGAGATCTGACCCGTGCTGATCGACGAGGACATCGCCGCTACACAAACTGAGATTCCTAAACTCTATTTATTATTATTTTGTGTAGTTGTTGTGTTAGATCCTCGTAGGGGAAACTTTACCTATTTTGTGACTATTTTGGGACTTGTCTAGTTGGGACTAGACAAGTGAGACCCAGCTAGTTTGGGACTAGCTGGTAGAAAGCGTTACTAGGATTGATAGTGAGAGAAAACACAGTGTGTGGGGTACTGAGAACCTGGTGAGTGTAGAGACGTAGAGGGTGCTCTGAGCATGCTCTAACTTGTGGTTTTGTACCTATTGCGCTATTCAATACTAGTTCTGCTTTGGGGGCTGGACGTAGGTCGAAGGGTCGACCGAACCAGGGTAAATCTGCTGTGTACTCTGTGTCTGCTTTTTATTACTCTGGTTGTGCTTTTAACTGCGTGAGATTTCTCGTGGGTTGCACGAGAATTTTTTATTAGCCTATTCACCCCCTCTAGGCTAGGATCCAGATCCAACAAGTGGTATCAGAGCAGGTTTTAGGATCTAGCCTAGGATTGACCATGAATAACCATATGGATAGTGCTTTTGCTGAGGGTCAGTCTGTTTCCCGTCCCCCTAGATTTAATGGAGGTGATTATGCATATTGGAAAAATCGAATGAAAATCTACCTTATTGCAGTTGATTATAAAGCTTGACAAATAATTGAAAAAGGATATAAACTGCCTGTTATTAAAGTAGAAAATGTTGAGATTGAAAAACCAAATGACAAATGGGATGATAATGATTGGAAATCTTATTCTTTAAATGCTAAAGCTATGAATGCTCTCATTTGTGCACTTGATAAATCTGAATATAATAGAATCTCACATTGTTTAACTGCGCAGGAAATATGGCATACTTTGGAGGTGACGCAGGAGGGAACGTCACAGGTAAAGGAGTCTAGACTCTCTCTTTTGAGTGCAGAGTTCGAGGGATTTCGCATGCTACCATCAGAGAGCATATCAGAGATGTATGCGAGGTTCACCGACATAGTCTACAAGTCTAGCTCGCTTGGAAAGCCATATGATAGCCTCGATCAAGTGAGGAAGATCCTAAGAGCATTGCCAAGATCTTTCAGACCAAAGGTCACCACCATCCAGGAAGCAAAGGTATTGTCTCAAGCAAAGGTATTGTCTCAATTGAAGGTGGAGGACCTTATTGGTAATTTGATGTCCCATGAGTTGGAACTGTAAAATGTTGAAGCAAGAGAGAAACCTGAGGAGAAAGAGAAAGCCATAAAGCCCCTTGCTCTGAAAGCTGACGAAAGTGAAGATGATGATGACGACATATCGCTAATGGTGAGAAACTTCATAAAGTTCATCAAGACCAAGCATGGGAGAAATGAAATGGCACCCAGGTTTAATCGTTCTAACTTTAATAATTCTTTCAAGCAATTTAATGATCAGAAATCTACTGATAGAATGCAATGTTTTAAATGCAAGGGAAGAGGACATCTGATGAAGGATTGCCCAAATGAAACTGCTCAGCTCGCTAAAGGAAAAGGAAAAGCGAAGGTATTAACATGGGATATGGATAGCGAAGCTAAAAGCGAGGAGGAAAATGAAGCACATTCTTGTATGGCTTTGATGGGCATCCAAGATGAGACACCGTCAGGTAGCAAAGCTGAACTTCTTAAAATTTGTGAAGAAATGCAAAATCAAATAGTAGATCATGAGTTTACTATTGAATGTCTCCAAAATCAGAACTATGACATGCAAGTTAGAGATGATAAGGTGTTTAAAGAGAATGAAAAGCTTAAAATTGAACTTAATGCATGTAAGTCTACTATTGAAATCATGAAGAAGGAAAAAGCTAGCTTTGATTAAACTGCTCCTTGTATTTCTTGTCCCTCTTTATTAAACCAAATTAGCATGCTTAAACTTGATTTGATTACGCTCGAAACTGAAAAAGACTATGTGATTAGAGAGCTTAATGATAAATTCTGCATATTGGGTAATGACTTTTTAAGAAAAATGATTGAATTTGAAAAGAAGGAAGAGGAAAACAAGAGAGCTTTTATTAGTAAATGCACGATGCTTGTGGAAGAAAATAAACAATTAAAAACCAAAGTCTCTCATCTTGAAGTAGCCATTAAGAAATTCTCTATGGGAAAACAATCGTTGGACACTATTTTAGAGAATCAATTATATGGCAATAATAGAAGAGGACTTGGTTTTGGTCTGAAAAACGTTGAAAAGCAAAAATTCAAGAAATTCCACAATGTATCCTCTATTGCAAAGAACAAATATGTGAAGTGCTTTACTTGTGATAGTATAGGCCACACTTCATATTATTGTAAATTTAGGAACACAAATATCAAGTTTAAACAGGTTTGGGTTCCTAAATCTTTAATGGCTAACACTCGTGGACCTTGTTGGATTCCAAGGTCACACTTAACATCTTTCATGTAGGTGTGATGGATATTTGGCAAGGAGCAAATTTTTCAATGTCTCATTCATTTAGCTTCTTCGTCAAATAGCGACGAGAATGTCTAATTTTTATCCCCCTTTTGCATTTCATCGCATACCTTCATAGATTGTTTTGTGTGCTTGTTTTTATTTTGTTTTGTGTGCTTGTTTGCATGATTTTTAATGTTTTTATTTCCGAAAAAAACAAAAAAAATTGAAAAACCAAAAATCAAAAAATTGGGCTTAAAAGAATACCCTTTATGTTTTATCCTAAGTGGTATTGTATGAATGATTAAATCTATCCCTTGTAGAAGTTAATTCATTATTATTGTAGCCACATGATCATGATGTTATTCTTTTTAGTAGCCATGACATGTCTCATAAGTTTTAAACTTGACTTCTACACCTACATTTGCACTTTCACGATAATTGACTTTTTAGTGCTTTTGGAGATTCTTTTGAAGAATAATGGAAAGTGAATGTAGGAATGATTAATTTCTGATTTTTCTAAGGGATATGAAGTGTTTAGCCATGAATTAAAATTGAGCACAAAAGAATTTAAAAAAATGAAAATTGCTCCGTATGAAAAATGGATACACTTCATGGCTAAAATACAACCCACGAGTATCCAACTTATGCTACATGGGTAATCATTAGTGTTTGTGTATATAACTCGTCAAGCAATGCCATCCCACATTTAAAAGTCCTTTTAGGCCATGTTTTGGGGTTCGGTAACTTGAACTCATCTTTGATGAGGTGGGAAAAATCAATCCTAGTGATAATCATAAAAAAATGGAAAATGTGGGTTGATTTGGTTGATTTTCTGAAATTGAATCTCCCTTAGTACTTTATTGTCTACATCATTACACTTACACGAATGTGGAGAAGTCTTGTTATGAAATTCTATGAGCTTGAATTGTCTATTCTTTGGAAAACTCATGCAAATTACATGCTACATTTAATAATGGTTTACTTTTGCATGGAATATTTTTTGTGATTTCATTAATCCACTTTTGGTGATTACAAAGGGGGAGAAAGAAAAGATTTTGCAGATTTGATGTCGGGAATTATTTGTTCGGGAATTATTTGTTGAAGGGGAAGCATGGAAAGTACTTGATGGAAAGTACTTAATAACATTGAAGGGGGAGCTTGAGAGAAGGGGGAGCATGCTTTTATATTTGTTATAATGTTGTGCATGCTATATTGTAATACTTGAATATCTCATTCCATGATTCATATTGCATTATACCCTTCACCACACTTCACACACCCATACTTATTGCTCAAATGTTTTATGGGTTTGTCATCACCAAAAAGGGGAGATTGTTGGACGCAACGATCTAGGATCTCTTTGTTTGATGATGACAAACGTGTCGTGATATCTAATGTGTGTGCTAGTGTGTTTCAGGATTGGCGAAACAATATATTTTCACCTTTTGGCAGAATTGCTATTCGTATAGCATATTGAGAGAGAGGGAGTGTGTGTGCACAAAGAAGATCTGACTTGGTCAATGTGGAGAGAGATGGAATCTATTTGGGATGTGGTCAAATCAATTAGAGATTAATTTCAATTTCATATTCAATTTGAATTGCTAACAAATCCCAATTTGATCAAATCAAATCTCTTATTTGTGGTGCAAAGTGATAGAACCAAATCTCTAATCTCCTATTCAAAATAGGATTCCCCGTAACCGCATCACCCTATCATCACCATATAAAAACCCATCCTCTAGGGTTGAAAAGAAGAGTGGCATACATCAAAGAATTGTCACGGCCAAAACTTCAATCTCCTTTATCATATAGCCGCACCCTTGCAAAAACCCTCTTTTATTCTTCAAAATATCCCATGGGCTACTGTGTATCTTCAAGAGAACAACTTCTCTAATTCTCTAAGAGGCCGAAAATTCCAAGAGCCAAGCAACAAAATTTTTGGAGGAGGCCGAAAGTGTCTACTGTTTCAAGCTGCTGCACAATCTCACAAGTCTTCATAAGTTCCAAGGGAATTTGACTTCCTCAAGGCTTCATTTTAAATTGATCTTTATTTCTTGTTTCCCACTAACATACATTTGCATTGCAGGCACATCAAAAAAAGGGCTTGTATTATTTGTTTAAAGGAGAAACAACGTACTGCCGAATTTGATATTCCCCAAGGCCGGCCAATTTTTTTGCATCTCCATACAAATTTTGTTTTTGCTTTTAACAGGATCGAAATTCTCAAAGGGGCGCACGCATCAACAAATCAGCCGCATGATTTAGGGAGAGCCGCACAGTTTGAAGCATCAAGCAGCCGATTTCTTTTGTGCCGTTTTTTTGGAGTTGATTGTTTCAACATCAAAGACAAGTCTCCATTGTTTAAGCCTCTAAGCCCAGGATGAAAGGACAATTCAAAGCACAGGTTCTATGTGTTAAAAGAATCAAGTTTGCTGCAAGAGTTGAAACACCTCATGTGCTACATGCCGAATTGATTGACCAAAGAGCACCAAGCACTTACACCTAATCAAAAAAAGGGAAGATTCTCTCTCTCTCTCATTTTATTCTCTGCCGAAAGTTGAAGCAACATTGAGGAGAGCCGACCTTCTGCAATATCACCATAGTGCCATCAAGGCAAGGAACTTCAAGTGCCGCAAGTTGCCAAAGAGAGAACCAAGGCCGCAACTTGAGTTGCGAATAGGTGTCGAGGAGACATCTACATCTACGTCAGACGAGATCTGACCCGTGCTGATCGACGAGGACATTGCCGCTACACAAACTGAGATTTCTAAACTCTATTTATTATTATTTTGTGTAGTTGTTGTGTTAGATCCTCGTAGGGGAAACTTTACCTATTTTGTGACTATTTTGGGACTTGTCTAGTTGGGACTAGACAAGTGGGACCCAGCTAGTTTGGGACTAGCTGGTAGAAAGCGTTACTAGGATTGATAGTGAGAGAAAACACAGTGTGTGGTGTACTGAGAACCTGGCGAGTGTAGAGACGTAGAGGGTGCTCTGAGCGTGCTCTAACTTGTGGTTTTGTACCTATTGCGCTATTCAATACTAGTTCTTCTTTGGGGGCTGGACGTAGGTCGAAGGGTCGACCGAACCAGGGTAAATCTGATGTGTACTCTGTGTCTGATTTTCATTACTCTGGTTGTGCTTTTAACTGCGTGAGATTTCTCGTGGGTTGCACGAGAATTTTTTATTAGCATATTCACCCCCCCTCTAGGCTAGGATCCAGATCCAACACGACTCTACGCTCACCAAGTTCGTACCATACTCACCAAAGTGTCAAACACAATTAATCTAGTAAACGCGCTCTCTTGTCTAGCACCGACTACACAAGATCCCAAAAGAATGAATAAGTAAACTACAAAGATCAACACACCAATACACGAATATAAAGAAATATAGAGTTCAGAAAATCTCAGTTCGTGTAGGTGTCGTCCTCTCTGTCGTTCAGCGCTGGCCAGATTCGATCTGACAATATGTAGTTGTCTATCTCATGCCGTGGCACCCCCAAGATCTTGTGGCCTCCTTCTTTGGCTTTGAAGCTTGTGGCTATGGAGAGATAAGACCTTGCAACTTGCGGCTATGAATGATTGAAGGAGATTGCAACTTGCAGCTATGGATCTTCCTTTGGCAGCTTGCTGCCTTGTGAGCTTCCCTTGTGGTAGGTTGCGGCCAAGGATGATGAAGATGCTCTTGGAGTTTACGGCAATGTTAAAGACCTCCTTGATGACTTGTGGCCTTGAGAGGAGTTGAAGCTCTTGCTTGGATTTTGGCAATGGAGAAGATGGACACTCCTTGTGTTGCGGCAATGGGAAGTGAGAAGTCCTCATTTGCTTTGATACTTGAGACAATAAGAGAGGAAGAAGCTTCTCTTGGAGCTACAGCCTTGAGAGATGAGACTCCCCTTGTAGATATTGCACAATGGAGAGTGAAGAGCACCTTTTGGCATCGCATAATGGAGAAGATGAGATTGGCTTTAAATCTTGCAACTTGCGCAATGGATGAGGAGGAAGCTTGAAACTTACTTGGCTTGATGTTGCGCAATGGAGAAGGTTGAAGCTCTCTTTGCTTGCTTGGTAGCTTGCGGCTAAGGGGGATGAAGGGGCTTTGTAGCTTGCGCAAGGAAGGAGGGAGAGGCTCTTGGCTTGGTTACAGCTTAGAGGGTAAAGGAGCTTGATGTTTATTTCGGCAATGAAGGGTGATGAAGCTTTGGACTCTTTCATTGTAATGGCCGCACCCTTCCCCTTGATATTTGCTTTTGGCCGCATGAATTTGGTCTTCTTTGGAGATGGGTTTATATAGGGGAGGAGGAGATCAATTAGGCTCTTGTAGAATCCCATAGAATAAAGAGATTGGATGGAATCCTAACTTGAATAGGATTTGAAATAATCATATAGAAGATCTCTTCTAGTCACACGGATATGGAGTTTGAATTTGGATTGCAATATGATTTGAACTTGAATGGCAATGAGATTTGAATTGGATCTCATTTAATCACAAATTGACTTGCATGAGATTTGGTTTAATCACTTTTGATATGAATGAGATCTCTCCATATCTCTCCATATTTGACCAAATCCAAATTGCAAATGAATTGCAATTTCTCCATCACTTTGACTAAGTCTTCTTTACATATTTCTCCAACACTTTGACTAAGTCATCCTTTGAGTATTTACGAGCTTGCCACTCCTGACTCCTGAAAACACTTAGCACACACATCAAATTGTTCACACACATTTGTTATCATCAAACACGAAGTCATCGATCATTGTATCCAACTACACGTTGTATCCAACTACACGTTGTATCCAACTATTATCTCTACACCTGCTTGATGGTCACCCGAAAGGGCTATGATCCAAGGGGATTATGCTTAGAGGCTCCTCTTGGCCTATTTTAATGCTATAAGATTATTGTCATGACGAATCACCTAATGCAACTCGTACTGATTTAATTGATTCATCATCTGATGGCATAGGTCCAAAAGGTACCGTGGTTGGGTTGTATGATGGTTTAACCCCATTAAGGCATCTGCCTGTGGTGCTAGCCTAATCAGCTCACCATTGAGTTATAGCATTCATCGTGCACTCCCCAAGAGGGCAGGCCTATCAAAAGGATGCACGATTGTCATTGTAATCACAATTCACATAAACCCTTGATGAACTCGTAACACATACAAATCCTCTTATATTGCTCTCCAATAGGCAAACCTACGTTTGCAAATCCTAGATCACTTTCCACACTACATATCCTACCACCCACTTCTGTCACTTGAGACGGATCTTGTCCCACCACTATTTTTCTTAATCAATTAAACTTGCATAATTGTGGAGCGAATTGTCACTGTGGAATATAACCTCTGACTCACTGAGATTTACTACTTAACGACCTCCGATACTTGGAAGTTATATGCAACATTTTGCACCCGTCAAGTTTTTGGCGTCGTTGTCGGGGACAATGGTTTTTACAATTCGCATGTTTAATTAATTTTGGAAATTTTGGTTAGGCTGTTCCTTCTCTTTAGTGTGAGTCGTTGCATTTCTTTATTTTACACTTATTGAGTCATTTTATTTTCTTTAAAAAAATTAAAATTTTTAAAAATATTATAGATCGTGATGCATGCATTTTAGATTTTATTATTGGGATGACTCAAATCCTACCAGTTTTCTGCGGTACAGAGGAGGATAACCCATATTTACACTTGCAAAAGTTTGAAAATGTATGCCACAATTTGTTTGATTGGAACCCGTACATTGATAGACTATTTCTTAGATATTTTCCATTTTCTTTGATAGATCAAGCTATCCTTCGCTTTGATTCCTTGCCTCAAGTCTCAGTTTCTACTTGGTTATGTTTTCAAAATGAATTCTTTAATACATTTCTTTCTCCTTTTGCAGTGCACGTACAAATGCAGCATGCATTAAAGAAACAGATATGGGGCTTTGCCTAAGAGGACGGAGAATATATCTTTCTGGCTTGGGAAAGGTTCAATGGATATCTATGTGACTGCCCACATCATGGTTTCAAGATACACAAACTACTTGGAATCTTCTATAAGGGACTGCAGCTACATGTAGATGAATACTTGGAGATAATAATGTAAGGACCCTGGCTATGAGGAAACACTAGAAGGGGGTCGAATAGTGTTTATAAAACTTAAACGATAGTTATACCAATTTAAATTCCTAACCAACAATAATTGCGGAATTATAAATAAACTCAAAATGAAGCAATGCTAACACAAAGTATGTTTCAAGGGTTCGTATTACCCAAGTTAACTCCCGACTTGTTCCCAGTCATCCTACGTCCCTTCCACCCGAATACCTCCGAATACTCAAGTTCGAACCCTAACTTGGGGTTTCCTTTAAACCCACTTGTAGCAACCCTACAAGTGAAATCGAAACACAATCGATGTTTTTGACTCCTACAACTTGGGATGAAGCAAAACACTCTCATAAATCGAGAGTAAAACTAATATCGAAAGATATGAAATAATAAAATAGCAACACTTACAATTACCGACGCCTTGAAGTAGAACTTGAAGGAGCAAGTGTGTTGTGTGTTGAAGTTTCTTCCAAGAAGAGAGAAAGCCCTTTCTCTTGTCACCACCAATTGCCTAGAGTATATCACTTTGATTCTAGGTTGGAGAGCAAGAGAGAATGCGACTGGAAATCTAGGGCTTTTGGATTTGAGAGCTTTGAAAACTTGAATATGAAAGCTTAGGGTTTTCAAGAGGTGATCAAGAAGTTCTCAATGGAACAGTAGACGCCCTCTTTATAGGTTCTCTAAAACTCTCAAACAGACTTCCCAAAAGCCCATTTGAAATCCGTGGAGAAACAGCCCATGGATAGAATTTACACAATGGACAGTCGACTGATGAAGAACTAACAGTCGACTGCTGCACTGTGTCAGAGGGTAGGTGAGAATTCAAACGGTAACTTACCACGTAAGACAGTCGACTGATGAAGGTCTGACAGGCGCCTGTAAACCTAACATGCGTCTGAGAAACCTTCTACAGGCGACTGAGCGAAACATGAGTAAGCTGAGAAAACTCAAGAAGTTTTGAGAAGACAAGACATGCGACTCATGTGGTATCCATAGGTGCATGTGCCATGGGCAGGTGAATGTGAAACCAACATCAGTCGTCTGGCCGAAACTTGCAATCTTGTCAATCATAAAGTGTTAGGACAAGTATCGACAGGTGACTAAAGAAGCATTCACATGCGCCTGTGCCATGGACAGTCGACTATGAAAGCAACATCAGTCGTCTGACCGAAAGATAACAAGTTAGAGATCTTTAGGCAAGAGAGAGACATGTGACTGACTAACAAATCACAGGCGTCTGTAATTGGACAGGTGCATGTACTTTGTACAGCAGTCGCCTGATGAAAGTTATAGCAAAAGCCCAAAAACCAAATGACAAAGTATGTGCAAAACATACGACTGTAGAACAAATCACAAGCGACTGTTTTGAGACATGCGCCTGTAAAACATGCAGCAGTCACCTGTTGGAGTCCAAAATGCACATGCTTGAAAATTATGAATTGGAGGCCAAGGAAATGTGATCTTATGATTTCCTAGGACAGAAATAAAGATGTGTGTGCGCTCCAACATAGTTCTACTTCTAAGCTACATACTAGAAGAGAATAAAAAGATTACATCTTGTATGTGCCTCTCTTCTTTCTATTGAGTGAGCTCGAAGTCTTCTAGGAGCTTCAATCAATATCTTCGATCATCCAATCCACTTTGCATGCTTTGATTGATCCTTGAGTGACATCCATTGCTAATTGATCTTCAAGATATGCTTAGGCAATGGATTAACTGCAAGTAAGGGATTAGTCACAAGTATTTATGTTTGCTCATCATCAAAACCAAGTAGGGAGAAGTCCAATACTCAAAAAATAAGTGATGGGGCGTTCCTAGAAATGGATATTGAGGATGCCTGGAGATTTCTGGATGACCTTGCAGAGCATGAACAGACTATGCCACCTGGAGATCAGTCACTTAGATATGAAGACGATGGCCAAAGTATTCCTTTAGATGATACATTTTAGCATGTCCAGTGACAGCTTGAGGAGTTACCCAGGAGTTCTTACCAATGTCACCTTATGGTATATCAAGAGAAATCAGATTAGAGGAAGCATTAGGACCAAGTAGAAGAGCCTGAACGTAGACATTTGGATGATCGGGAGGGGATAGATGATGGGGTACTTGTTGACCATATGGGTGACACGATGCATTTTCAGGTCTGTGATGATGAGGTGGACACAAGTGAAGGTGAGGGCGAGATCAATGACATTAAGGAGCCTGAACCCTATCCTACTTCTGAGTCATCCCACCAGTTTGAGGAATATGAGTACATCGGGGGAACTGCTACCCATTTCTACTTTAGTGGTGAGGAGGATGTGTATAAGGGGGAGAGCTTACAAACGATGATGGAGCCCGAGCCATGCCCCTTACCGATCTGTTTCATCAGTCACCACTTCTCTCACCTCAGGATACACACCAAACCACCATACATGGAGATTTTTAGGACGAACCACAAAGTTTAGGGAGGCGTCCATAGCATGTACTTTTTGATAGCGATGATGAGGAGAGCGAAAGCGAAAGCGAATGCATAATGATCTACAGTAATCATAAGCCATTTGCTCACCCTGACTTCTTTCTGCATCTCCTTCCCTCTCCTATTGAGGCAGAGTACCAAAATCATGTATAGCGATATTTTCAAGGAAGTTCTCATTAACTCATGCCCTTTATTTCCGAATCCCAATTTTCCATTCTATACATTTTAGATTCAGATTATCGTCAAGTACATTCAAACTCTTTTACCTGCTTTGGAATTATTTTTTTATAGGGCATGATAATAGTGCTGGGATTAACACGGCTCGTCTCCCATCAAATATAGGAGGATTTTTTACGGGGATGCTGTGAGCCATGTTGCTGGTATCTAAGAATGTCAGTGGATGTGTAGCTCTGAAGTAGCTAGCAGTGGAGCAAAAGGAGCTGATAGAGCAGCTCCCTCCACCATTAGACATCCTAGATTTGTCATGTCATTTGATCATAGTGTGTTCTATCTAGTAGTGTAGATAAATAAATAAATTTTTTATATTTTATTGCTTTAGGTATGTATTAATTTTTCCTATGCATTTACTTTGAATAATCTTGTACTCTTTCAACATTGAGGACAATACGTGTCTTTAAGTTGGGGATAGTATTAGGTAGTTAGATGTTTTTAGTTGTTTTTTCTTAGAAATTTTTTTGAGACATCACCAATCATGTTGCATGCATGTCTTGTTTTTTTCCAACCTAGCCATCTAGCTTTTTTGATTAGTCTCTTGTACATACTTGTGTGCTTATTGCTTAGTCTCTTGTATATACTTGTGTTAAATTTTTCGGAATACTTTCGTTCAAAATTTTGATGTGATTATGATATGATTTAGAGTAGCTTCTCCCATGATTTGGTATGAAAACGTGTCATCTATGATATAAGTGCATGATTTCCATGATATGAGCTCTCGAAACAACTTAAGATTAGTTTGTATAAATTCATGAGATGCGGGATTCATTTGTAGGCAAATTGACTTGAATAGTTAGTAATCCTCATGGATTTGGTTATTAACATTTGTTGAATTTAATGCTAACGAATGGATTTGATTTGCTAAGTCATGATAAAAAAATCAAACGATGAAAAATAAAAAAATAAATAAAATGCATCGTTCTTCTTACTCTTATTGAGTAGCCGGGTTTTCGTGCATTAAGAGGCATTGGAGATTCGCATCGAAAAACTGGATTTGGAATAGTGCATATAAGTGAAATTTAGGTGGTTTGAATTAGTAGGTCTAAGGGGTCCTTCTAGGCCTAATGCCCTAAAATCATCTGATTTGGGAGCCATTGACCCAACGCTTAATACGTGGACCTTCATAAGCTTTCATACAAAAAATAGAAAGAAAGAGAAAACAATCATGATTTAGCATGTCAATGCCCATGAGTTAAGGAAACATGACACAATTGTGAATGCCAAATTCTTATGAGATTCATGAAACTAGGATATGTCATTTTGCTCTACACGTGATAATTGCATGTCATCGATTTATATGTCACTAATTACATGTTGGATAGAGATAGTATCATGACATTGGCCCATATGCATAAATGTTACATATTATGTATCGAATTATGTTGAAAGGTAAGATCTTGAGTTGTGCCATTGTTGCTTGATAAAATTTTGATATGCTTATTGTTTATTTTGAAAGAGATCGCTTATTTTGCTAAGGACTACCAAAAAGCTAGTTGGAGATATGATTGCACATGAATATTGCATATTTATCCCCCTATTTCATGGGCATTTTGTCCATATTTCATATCCAATTTAGCTCTTATACGTGCATATTTGTGATATAATCAGATTTTAAAGCTTATCATCAATTTATGCACAAAACACTATTTGTATCCATTATTTCTGTCTTTTCATATTTTCATATGAAGATGGTTCTCTCATGATTCCAGTGACTATTTTTGTAGATTTTTTCGAAGATCGAGAGCACCCTCCATAACACTTGGAAGATGACAACAAAAGACAAGACTAGACGTTTGGTAATATAACTCCAGATGTCTGATGCATCAGTTGCATAAATGGGCTAATTCCATGACACACCAACTGTCTGGAGCATGCTGTCCAGATGTCTAAACAGTGCTTCAGACGTTTGTGAAGTGTACTCTAGTCGGTTGGCACCCAAACACATAGAGTTGGAAACAAGTGCCTGCAGTGCCACCAAACACCTAAAGATGCCTAGAAAGACATCTGATCTACCATCAGACGCCTGACACCCTTTTAGCAGACAATTGATCGTTGCTGCCTAAGTTGGAATCGCCAAGCAACCAGATGCATGGTTGACCTTCACCAGACGTCTGGAAAGCTTAACTTAAAGTACTCCACGTCGGTATGCCCAGACGTCTAAAGACCCTTCTCTGGATGTCTGATGGCTTCTTTCTGGTGATTTCTAGGGTAATTTCGATTGAAACCAAATCAATTTGGCCCGTTTATTCAAGCGATCAACATCAGAGATTCAAGGGGATTTAGGGCAGTATATATAAGAGCGTAGGGCTTTCATTTTCATTATCTTGGGAGGCGCAAAACGAAGGGGACCCCATTAGAGCTAGGGTTTGGAGAAACTCAAGGAGGGATTTTGGGGCTTCATCTCTTACCAAGAAATTGTAGATTTGATTCATCTTCCCCCTCTGTGTATTTTGTTTTATTATATTGTAATGATGATTAGAATGATGTTTCTCTATAAAAATGTTTACTTTCATGCTATAATGAATTAAATCTCTCTTTGTGTGTGCTTTGGATGATTTTAGGGTTCATGTGATATTGTGATTACTTTGTTGTATTTCACATTTCTAATTTGAGATTCATTATGTCATTATCTCTACACATGCTTGATGATCACTCGAAAAGGCTATGATCCAAGGGGATTATGCCTAGAGGCCCCTCTTGACCTATTTTAAGCCATGAGATTAATTTCACGAGGAATCACCTAATGCAACTCGTATTGATAATGTATTCATCATCCGATTGCGTAAGGCCTGGAAAGGTATTACAATTGAGTTATATGTTGGTTTAACCCCATTAGGGCATCTTCCGGTGGTGCTCGCCTAATCATCTCACCATTGAGTTATTGCATTCATCTTGCAATCCCCAAAAGAGAGGTCCTCCCAAAAGGATGCACGATTGTCATTGTAATCACAATTAGCATAAACCCTAGATGACTCTATAGTACGTACAAATCCTCTTATATATCTCTCCAATAGGCGAACCAACATTTGCGAATCCTAGATCACTTTTCACACTACATATCATACCAGCCACTTTTGTAGCTTGAGATGGATCTTGTCACATCACTATTTTCCTTAATTGATTAAACTTGCATAATTGTAGAGCGAATTGTCCCTATGGAATACGACATCAGACTCACCGAGATTTACTACTTGACCTCCTACGCTTAGGAGTAATGCGCATCATTTTGCACCCGTTACCTAGCATTGATAATACAATACCATTGTATTTTGATTATAATGCTATTAGCGACAGAACCTAAATCTCACAAGTAGTTTAAACACATCTTGGAAAAAGAATCACCTGATACGAGAAATTCAAGATTGCCATGACATAAAAATGCAACAGGTTAACACTGAGAACATTGTAGCAGATCCACTCACCAAAGCTGTTCCACAGAAATGTCTTGATACACTAGTGGATAAAATGGTATGAGATACTGTAATAATTGGATGTAAGTGTAAGGGGGAGATGTTGGGCAATATGCCCTTATATCAATCATTGTAATTGTAACATCTTAAATAATAGTAAGCTATTTGGTGTGCCTTTTACTTGTGTTATCTTAGTTTATATTTAAACCACCACTAGTAAAAATCCATGGAATGATGCCAGATTGATTAGAATCGTAATGTGATTGTAATTATGAGATATTGTCAATTGAGTAAGCCCATTCCTAAATGTTCCTGGTCATGGGAATATCTAGATATGCTATCAATATTCTAGATAGACCAGCACATGTTCTCTGCCATGCAATGGTAATGACTGATCTCAAAATCATTCGATATAGAGACATCGTAAGATAGCATGCGTGTGTTTATTGAGAATAAGTTCATAGAATATTCACAAGGGATTTTTGTATGGTTAATTTAACCTAAACCATCAAATGACAAAACCCAGCGATGGCTCACACAGGTTAGTCCTTCGACCTGAAACACGCAATAGGATCTTACTTGTCGGATAGTCACTCTTTGACTACTACTGAACAACGGTGTTAGATCATTACTATGTAATAGTTGGGATTGATTCGAAGCTTATGAAGGGAGTGGGTTTGGATATGGAATTCATCTCCTCTGGTATTAGAGGATGATGTCGTACTTAACTAGTTAAGATACGACCGCGGTAAATCCTTGGCCAAGGTGGAATAAACCAAAAATATTGGGAATATGTTCAGTCCATGTTTGACCATCGGCTTGTATCGATGACTAAAGGTTAGAGATGATGATGATGATGCTTGACGATTTCTACCATGCCTTAAATATCTCGAACGACCTAGTGTGACAAAGGGGCCAGCCTGAGTGGAAGCTGTCGCTGGGAAGCCCTGATTTGATTGGAACGAGGGTTCCATCAACTATGTAATGACAGTTCTTATAAGGGCAGTCGCCACATGCAGCTAGCGTCACTGACGTACTTGTGACATATGATGTCACTATCGTAATAGGGACTGGGCTTTTAGAGTCTCACACAGATGATGTGTTCGTCGTGACAAATTGATCGTTCCCGGATATACACCCGGAAAACAATTGTAGTTTTACCGCAAGCGCACGGTATAGTGGCGAGCGGGTATCGAACACAAGGATGTGGTGTTGGCTCCAATCTATCTTAGGTTGGTTCTACTACAAAGGTTTATTGGTGGATACGGTTATGATGTGATGTAATGGAAATGGTGATGGATGTCGATGTTGGTGATAAAGATGTTGGATAAAATTCAATATAATAAAAGAGTCTAGAGCTAGGGAATCGCCACTACAGATTATTATGCATCATTGTGAATCGTGAATCTCAATATTACTAGACTTGAGTTGAGATGAACTAGTCGTAATTAAATAGAGAACCAAGCTCACGCTCTCGCGCTATTGCAGGTCTATAGCAACCTAGATCAGAGCCCACTCTCGTGCAAACTCTAATCTAAGCCACTAGCATTAAGATCGACATCATCGTCCAATCACAACTCAAGCCCACTCTCGTGCAAACTTGAGTTATGATCTAGACTGTGATTGTTCGTATTCGTCCAATCTCTTACAAACGAATATGTGTATAGACTTATAATAAAAATGCTAGCTTTGGTCCAATATCTTGCAAACCAAACCTAGTGAATCTCGATTATAAATCTAAATCGAATATCAAGACCTTCCCATCGATCAGAGCCCAATCTCTTGCAAACTCTAGATCAATAGAAATTCCTAGCTATCCGTAATAAATCAATCACAATCTAACCTCTTAGCGATTCTAGCAACATATAAATTCATTCATCACAAATCTAGCATTAGATCCATAGGGTTCATCCCCTTCCCTAGAGCAAAGATCAACGAACCATAGCAATATATAGGAATCAATAAAAAACATTGCTTGCTTATAAAAAGATATTAAATCAAAGATTCAAATAACAATAACAAAGATACTTAGCTTTCATGAAGAATTCCAATCCAAATACAAGCTTTTAGATCCAAGAGGGGGCTTAGGGCATGGTCTAACCTCTAAAAAAGTCTCCAAGGAATAATAGGAACTCCCCTCTAATGACGACTACAAATCCTATATATAGTCCCCTCAAAATTCTTGCAAATAACCCTAAAACCCCTCTGAAATTCGTGCCCAAAGTCAGGGCTGCAACTTAAATTCTGGGCAGTAAGATTCTCACTCTGGCCGAGTAGCAATTTCAGCACGGCAGCGTCAACTTGCAAAAATTCTCCAGATTTCATCCGATCTCTGATTGGCACGTTCTTAGCGGCATTGGAACCGTCATGAAGTCTACTATCCATAAAAATATGAGAAAAATACTTTGCCCACTGGAATGATAGCAGATTTCAAAATAGTGAGAGATTGTCTGAAAATCTGGGCGCTCGTGTCACTCAGCCGAGTGGAAATATTACTCGGCCAAGTGAGAATTCTACTCGGTCGAGTATGACAGTCGGCAGATCATCCAGAAAAACAGAGAAGTCAGCCTGGCTCTCTTCGAAATCTTGGACTCCACTCGAGCGAGTGGAGTTCTTACTCGGCCGAGGGAAATTCACCACTCGTCCGAGTACATTGTGGTACTCAGGCTGGCAGATGTTGGCATATCAGTATTAATCGGCCGAGTACGCTTCTTCACTCGGGCGAGTGGGTTGCGTTACTCGGCCAAGTGGCATGTTTCTGAATTCTGATCTTCTCTTCTTCGCCTCCTCATTCCAATCTTCTTCTTTTTCCACTCATCCTCCAGTACCGTGAGCTCCTTGATATGGTCATGGGCAATGCTCCGGCACGCGTGCAAGTCGCTCATTTTTGCTCTCGATTGCTCCATATTTTCTGAAATCGGACGAAAACGAGAAATAGTGAAAAGTAACGAAATATCGTCGAATAATCATGAAAATCGCAATATGAGTAATCGAAATGGCATGCAAATATGCAGAAAAAAGGTGTAAAATATGTGCTGATCAAAATCCCCCAAGCTTAGCTCTTACTCGTCCTCGAGGAAGATGAGTAGGAAAGCGAACTCGACGAATAAAAACAAAGAAAAAGGGATGAATGAAAAGCAAGATGAAGAGATGGAGATGCTAGATTATTCTCTCAGATCTCAAGCCATAAGCTACACATCACGATAACTTGGAAAATACGAATCACATGCTATAAAGATTTCGTGTCTTACTTAAACATGGTACTTGCAAGCTTTTAAGAATAACAAGAGGGATTCTCTAAATTTATACAATCAATTCATATCCACATCACGTATTTCATATAATGTAATATACAAATCATTAGCGACGCACTTTTCAATCAAGAGTTATAACAGAAGCATATCAGAATCACACCAAGCATGCAATGGAGAATGGAATAAATCATGGCATTCACATATTTATATCGAATCATAAGAAATCTCCATAACTAAAGTATTTTGCTAAGTTTTAGCATTATCAAACTTCCCCATTTGTGCACCTCTCCACTCTAATGTCGCACTCACTCATATCGTTAAGGGAATTCACCCCCTCCCCCCAAGCTTAGCTTGAGGCATCGCGTCTAAAGAAATATGATAGTGGACAATGGCATTTTTGCCTTGGTTTTTCCAGTATTTTGTGGCTCCAATAATGAGATAGAGAAATATTTTTCTTTTTCTTTTTGAACTTTTTGTTTCTCATTTTTCTTTTTGGATTTTTGTAGGAGCTATATGATTTGTGTTTTTGGTTTTTGGATCATTTTTGGCTTTTGTATTTTTGGAGCTAACTTTTTCTTTTGTAGGGATTTTTGGGAAATAGATGCGATATAAGTAGCTTTAGGAGGTGAACTCAAGTGACGTGTAGAGAATAAAAGGATAAATGTGGAGAAGGAAATGGTGTAATGCTCGGTTCACTCTATGATGTGCACAAATGGTTCAATAAGATAATATATCAACTAAACTTATATGTAAGTATGGATATTCTAAATCATTTCAATAAATAGTGAAGTCAAGTAGTAAAGAGTACAATCATATCAAGCATACAACAGAAGGTGAATACGACAACAAGGCAGATGCTTCCGATATACAATTGATGCG
Source organism: Scilla litardierei (assembly GCA_030789695.1). Taxonomy (NCBI): domain Eukaryota; kingdom Viridiplantae; phylum Streptophyta; class Magnoliopsida; order Asparagales; family Asparagaceae; genus Scilla; species Scilla litardierei. The sequence goes on along the minus strand of CM061142.1, from coordinate 240,278,391 downwards.
TGAATCTTGATGCATTTCCAATAAAAGCATAAGCTTCATACACTGGAGGGGAATCAAATGTAAAGGGCGAGGGAGTAAAGAGATCTTCCTGAATGGGAGCCATAAGCTCTGTGGGATAGTCCTTGGCGTCAGTGGAAGGGTGGTCCTCTGAGGGATGATCGGCCTCTGTAGAAGGTGGGGATGGCTGTGGTAGCTCGAAAGGAGGTGGGCACAATTTAGGCTCCATCTGTGTGCAGATGTCATCGTCCCAAGTCACGTCCTCTTCGATGGTCTGCTGCGCTACTATAGGCATGACCTCCTCAATAATATCCTCTGATGGTATGGTCTGCTCTGACTCATGTGGGTGGCAAGGGGAGGCGACCACGACCCAATGTGGCTCTATGGGCTCATGTATCTCGACAGTGGTGTAAAAATGGGTCTTGTGCCCCTCAACTGGAGCATAGACTCCATCATCAATTGTGCATGTGGAAGAGATACAATGAGTAATAAAGTTTTGAAATCCGAGCTCAAAAGGATCACCTGCTGTTATTGTTAATAGACCGGTTTCTCGAACTACATCGACAATGTTTCTCAATAGGTCCATATATGTGTCCACCTTCGGCAGCTCAGATGTCTCCATTTGTGGAGTGTTGATGGTGTAAAGGTGGATATGATCACCTTCAAGTGAAGCATACACTCCATCTATGATAGTACCTGCACCAGAGACATTAGCCATAATGAAATCGATGAATACTTGGTCAGATGGTTTACCTACCATAACGGTTAGCGAACTGGTAGATCGACCATCATCTATCAATTGCTCCAAGGTTGCTGCCAACTGCAGATCACTGAACTTTTCCACTTGCATCCTCTTCATAAACTCACATTAGGGTCCCTTTAGCCTTCTAGCGAAGATATTAAATAGCATGGAACCATCCCACTCATGGTGTGACTCCGTCTGGAACATTCCTAACATTCTTTCAAACCTGGACAAGGCTTTCCTGAAGGATTCTCCATCAGCCTGACAGAATGTAGCGAGATATACGTAGGATTGTATAGAACCAGGTCGCATCTTCTTTGGAAGCACCATCGCTGCAACAACTGTACCTGATCAAGAAAAGTAAACAACTTGGAAAAGACGTCAGTGGTACAAAGAGAGATAAAGATAATAATAATAGCAGATGGTGAGGAAAAATCTCTCTCTCTGTTTTGTTTGTTTTTTTTTTGTTTATTTTTTTTGTTTTTAACGTAATCTAATCAACCTAATTATGGTGAATTGGCACCCAACTGGAAACACCTCCCCGGCAACGGCGCCAAAAACTTGATCGCTCCCGGATATACACCCGGAAAACAATTGTAGTTTTACCGCAAGCGCATGGTGTAGTGGCAAGCAAGTATCGAACACGAGGAGGTGGTGTTGGCTCCAATCTATCTTAGGTTGGTTCTACTACGAAGGTTTATTGGTGGAGACGGTTATGATGTGATGTAATAGAAATGGTGATGGATGTCGGTGTCGGTGATAAAGATGTTGGATAAAATTTAATATAATAAAAGAGTTTAGAGCTAGGGAATCCCCAATACAGATTATCATGTATCATTATGAATCGTGAATCTCAATGTTACTAGACTTGGGTTGAGGTGATCTAATCATAACTAAATAGAGAACCAAGCTCACGCTCTCGTGCTATTACATGTCTATAGCAACCTAGATCAGAGACCACTCTTGTGCAAACTCTAATCTAAGCCACTAGCATTAAGATCGACATCATCGTCCAATCACAACTCAAGCCCACTCTCGTGCAAACTTGAGTTATGGTCTAGACTGTGATTGTTCGTATTCGTCCAATCTCTTGCAAATGAATATGGGTATAGACTTATAATAAAAATGCTAGCTTTGGTCCAATCTCTTGCAAACCAAACCTAGTGAATCTCGATTATAAATCTAAATCGAATATATAGACCTTCCCATCGATCAGAGCCCAATCTCTTGCAAACTCTAAATCAATGGAAATTCTTAGCTATCCGTAATAAATCAATCACAATCTAATCTTCTAGCAATTCTAGCAACATATAAATTCATTCATCACAAATCTAGCATTAGATCCATAGGGTTCATCCCCTTCCCTAGACCAAAGATCAACCAAGCATAGCAATAACGATATAGGAATCAATAAAAAACATTGCTTGCATATAAAAAGAAATCAAATCAAAGATTCAAATAACAATAACCAAGATACTTAGCTTTTATGAAGAATTCCAATCCAAATACAAGCTTTTAAATCTAAGAGGGGGCGTAGGGCATGGCCTAACCTCTAAAAAAGTCTCCAAGAAAATAATAGGAACTCCCCTCTAATGACGGCTACAAATCCTATATATATTCCCCTCAAAACCCTTGCAAATAACCCTAAAACCCTCTGAGATTCGTGCTCAAAGTCAGCTCTGGCTGCAACTTAAATTTTGGGCCCACGCTGACTCGGCTGGGTGAGATTCTCACTCTGGCCGAGTAGCAATTTCAGCACTACAGCGTCAACTTGCAGAAATTCCCTAGATTTCATCCTACCTCCGATTGACACGTTCTTAGTAGCGTTGGAACCTTCATGAAGTCTACTATTCATAAAAAATATAAGAAAAATACTTTTCTTACTGAAATGATAGCAGATTTTAAAAGAGTAAGAGGCTATCTAAAAATCTGGACGCTCATATCACTCGGCCGAGTGGAAATATTATTCGACCGAGTGAGAATTCTACTCGACCAAGTATGAAAGTCGACAGATCATCCAGAAAAACAGAGAAGCATGACAGTCGACAGATCATCCAGAAAAACAGAGATGTCGGCCTGGCTCTCTTTGAAATCTTGGCCTCCACTCGGGCGAGTGGAGTTCTTACTCGGCCGAGTGAAATTCACCACTCGTCTGAGTACATTGTGGTACTCAGGCTGGCAGATATGAGTGTATCAGTATTACTCGGCCGAGTACGCTTCTTCACTCGGGCGAGTGGGTTGCGTTACTCGACCGAGTGGCATGTTTCTGAATTCTGATCTTCTCTTCCTCGCCTCCTCGTCGATCCTTCCGATCTCCTCCTTTTTCCACTCATCCTTCAGTGCCATGAGCTCCTTGATATGGTCATGGGCAATGCTCCGGCATGGGTGCAAGTCCTTTAGGCTCATTTTTGCTCCCGATTGCTCCATATTTCCCGAAATCAGACGAAAACAAGAAATAGTAAAAAGTAACGAAATATCGTCGAATAATCATGAAACTCGCAATATGAGCAATCGAAATGGCATGCAAATATGTAGAAAAAAGGTGTAAAATATGAGCTGATCACAAATTAGGAAGAGAGATCTATTGGATCGTATATTTGATATACGAGTACATCACAAGGAATTGCAATAATAAAGGGAATTCGTCATAAAGAGTTTGTGACATGTGTATGATGAGCCGTAAAGCATTACAACAATGACATTATGGCAATACCCAAGCAGAAAAACTCACAAATAGGATGGTTCTATTTGTTCTGGATGTGCGCTTGCGACGGTGTCCCGAAACTAAGTACCACAGAAGCAATCCCAAGGGTTGTTGTTCTACATCCCCTAAAGGGCTATAGATAGCAACCTAAGGGGATGTAGAATAGTAGCCCAGAGGCTGATGTTCAGGTTACTTTTTGCCATTGTATGATGGTGGTTTCAATGGATTTTTGGCTATGTTTTTGGACAACGAATTGCCTTCGAATTTTGGGTTTTATAAACCTTGAAAGCAAGTTAAAACACATGTTAAAGAGGGAGTTTTTATAAGATGAAACTTTAATTTCTTTAGTCCCGCATTGGAGGGGATTATAGAAATGTGGGTTACAAATCCTCCATCTATAAATAAAGGAGCTCTTTCCTCTGTCCAACCTGTACCAATTGAGCTAAAGCTTGAGTTAAAAAGGACCTCTTGAAATTGTGGGTCTTGGACAACTTGAGTCTAAGTTCTCTTACTCTGTTTTTCCTTTAGCTTTTTTCTTAGTCCTAGAAAGGCTAAGATTAAAATTTGAGCTCGAAAATTTGGTTTCGTAAAGTTGTGAAGGCAAATCATTATGGTGAAATAGCTATCGCTAGTGGTTGATAATGAGGCTATTCAAGCTTGATCGCATGCTCACGTTGGACTCCATTCAAATTGGGGGAGATTATCACTTAAGTATAATATTGCAAAGGTATGGTTCACTTATGCATCATTTATATAGCAAAGATCCTGCATGCATATGTTAGGAAAATTTTGTTTTACATGCTTTCTGCTGTCTTATTCGATAAGGACCCCAGGTTAGTTTTTTACATTAACCTAGTGGGACTCGGGTGGTTGGATGTAGGATACATGGTATCTGAACTAGTGTACGTCTCTTATTTGCATTTGATATCTATTCTCTGTGTTGTTATTATTATCTCTTGTGCTCATTTCCATTGCATATTATTACTTGAGATAAATATTGTTAATTAAGTTTAAATTGAGTTACTTCAATTGTAAACTTATGTAGATTATTTAGAGAAATTTTTATACACTAATCAACCCCCTCTAATGTCTATCTGCCATCCACGGGATCCCAACAATGTATCAATTATAATAATTGACATAAGTACATACATATTCCTTGAGTGCAACTGATAGTCGGTCACATCACTGTGTGTGATGATCCTAAATTAAGAATATGTATTTTATAGTGCAGATATTATTAAGATAATTTCAAATAATTTTAAAAATATTTTTACGATTTTTAAATACACCACATGCATGGGCCCATTCATGTTTTCACATCCAAGTGGAGTGGGAAGCGGGATGTGACACCATGTCCCTTACCAACCACCTTTCTCCTTTATCTCTTTATATCTTCTCTCACGAAACACACATCATTGCCTACAGTAGGCAACATGTGCCAAGTGCATTGTCGTACTGACATGCATAATGCCATCAATTACTAAGATGTTAAAGGCTCACCCCAACTTCAAATCCACCCACCATCCCATGTTCTTTGCCATGCACAGCCATAGGCTGGGCCATAAGTGAGGGCTCAGGTTAGGATTAAGTTTAGGGTTATTTCTTTTAAGATTTTTAGAAATATTTTAAATCAATGAATTCGAAGAAAATTACCAAAAAAACATGATGTATTATGGCTCTCCTAGATCTATGGGTTGACAATTTTTGTTTTCAAATAAAATAAATTTTTTTGTACCATGGTATATTTTCAATTTCAGTTTAATTTGAAATATTGAAAATATAGATCATGGAAAAATTAGATCTAACCATAAAATTACAATTGCATGATAATAATATTTTAGATCTATGATTTTTAATCATAATGGATCCAATTAATCATGACAGATATATAAAATCACATCAATTAGCTAGGCATAATATTATGCTAGCATATCATTTGTGAATGTTTAATAGATCTTATCATTGATTTAAACATGAAATTCATACCATATATGAATAATAATGTATTACCGAAGTAATTATCATAGATGAGGATCTTACCATGTGGATTGATATGCTTGATGATGAAAATCTCCCTTTCAACCAGAAGCAACATTATGAGATTGGATCATTACTTTTGTAGCACACTGTAACAATGACAGAATCGTTAGATCATGTCTTATATGGCTTCCTGATGTGCATTAGGAGAGAGGTTAAACCCCTTTATGAGATTCTACTGTTATTTATTAAATGGCTTCTTATTGGATACTAGTTTACTTACTTAAATTGCCCAAACCTAAGTAGTTCATGTTCGTTCAGATCCCTCCTTAATGAGCTTGGATCCAACCTGTAAACCAATAAGTCCAAAAAATTCAAGTATGTTATGAATGAGGGAGGCCTTTGGCCTCCCCTCATCTTTATCCCCCCATTACTCCCCATCAAGCTTACTAATGGGGACCTTTGGTATTCCATGTCCCTTGGCATTCTACTATTGTGAATAAATAGAGAACCATGGCTTTGTGCCATGGTTACTCATTCTCTTGATTTCCAACACGTTATCAGCACTTTAGCTCTCGTTTTTTGAGCTTCTCCTTTTATCCCATCAAATCATCCTCACCGTGTCTAGGAATCTTAGTTGCTGCGATCCATTGCTACGATTTTTGTGCGTTGGCTCGATCCCTTGGAATCTTTGGTTGCAGCGATCCGTTGCGGTAATTTCCACGGTACATCTGCATCGGGGATTCATTCTACGAATCTTTATTTTTATCGATCTTCCCTAGATCTTTGATCTATAGGTAAATACTTAGAAATCCCTAGATCGAAATTTTTGCTTACGCATGATAAATCTGTGTTTATGTTTTTTATGCTATCTATAACTAAATTTTTAGCAATATCCACAAGAAAACCAATTTTTACAAACAAACAGATTTACTGCTTAGAAAAAGTTCAAACACTCATATCCCTTCCAATTTCCCATCTGTGTACCGCCCCACCTGACGTGGGAGCCGCCTTACCCGTCGGAGTGCCTCCCAACCTGCCGTTGGGGTCAGGTCGTCGGACACCCGCCGCCCCGTCGGGGGGTCCTTCAGATCGCAGCCACCACACACCCCCCTCCCCCCCGTCGGGGGGGCCTTTGTGTCACCGGCTACCCCCAACCCCCGTCGGGGGAGCTTTTCACGTCGGGAAAGGAGCAGGGGGGCGATGTTCCGGCCCCCCAGCCGTGATCAGGAAAGGAGAAAGGGGGGCTATCCCCCGATGATTAGGAAAGGAGAAGGGGGGTTGTTCCGCCCCCCTCACCACCGACCGTGATCAGGAAAGGAGAAGGGGGGCGATGTCCCCCGACCGTGATCAGGAAACACGGAAAGGGGGGACGCTGCTCTGGCCCCCCGGCCCAGCCACGATCGGAAATGGGTGAAGGGGGGGCGCTGCTCCTGCCCCCCTTTCAGAAACAGGATGGCTTGAATGGAAACAGGATGGCTATGAGTCATATGGGCTTCCCTGTCAGGGGGTTGGGGGCGCTCCCTACATTCATTAAATGACATAATCTGATACACGATTTGGACATGGAATTGTTTAAAAATTGTTCATGCCCTTTGATATTTAAAATTGTTTGTCCAAAAAGAAAGTATAATGTAAAAAATTTTTGTCCGGGGGACGCTCGATCTCCCCTCAACGTCGATCTGATTATGTCGGCTTGGGGCTTAACTGATGTTTCGGTTGCCCCTCCCAACCCTCTCTCTTTTATATACTTAATTTGATGTGTAATTCATAACTTATCGCTTTATTTAAAATTAGATAAAAATTATTTTTACGTTTTAATGATTACAATGATCCTGAGACCGCTCTGTCGTTAGGTTAGTTATCTAACCTAACGGGTAATGACGTTTTTCCATGGTCCAAGTAACCTTTTTAACGTAAATTTAATATATTTATCCAATAAATTGCGTTTGATGTTGATTAAATTAAATTTGTAATGTTTGTGGCATATTCAAAACTGTGTGGATATTATAAATAAATTCAGTCATGTGATTTGGGATCGGCCATTTTGATACACCTTTCTTTTATATTTCTCGCTTTTCTTTTTTTGTTTTGAGAGGAATTGTAGTAAGGCTATAATGTAAAATGCTAAAAGACCGAAGCTCGGCCAAATTGAAGACGAAGATGTAATCTGCAATATGCTGGGACCTAAAATGGGTTTCCAATTTGTATTTTTCATTCCTTTTGTATTTCATTTTCATGGACTGTATTTGGACACTTTTGGACATTTTTAAGGGTATCTGGCCGATCCCCACATGACTATTTATTTATTTATTTTTGTGTGAATTTATTTTTCACAAATATTAATTCATTTATATTCAATTGTATAGATAAATGGCAAAATTGGCTAGCGTCGATTTTGAGGTCCTTGACGCAGCAGGAAAGAACTACCTGAGCTGGCGAGTAGACATGAAGTTCCACTTGTGTTCATTGGCACTCCTTCACTCAGTTTTGGCCCCCACAGCGGCCCAGCCAGCTGGCAGTTCTACTACCGTTATCTCCGACATGGATAAGGTGAAAGCCATTATCTATACCAGGAGACATATAGAACGGACCTTAAAGGCCGAATACTTAACGGTAGAAGACCCTCTTGACTTGTGAACAGCGCTTGAGGCACGTTATAGTAATCAAATTGATGGCATACTACCACGTGCCAGTTATGAGTGGGAAAATCTCTGTCTTCAGGACTATAAGTACGTTGCTGAGTACAACTCAACACTTCATAATATCACCTCACACCTGAAGTTGTGTGGTGAAAAAGTCTCGGAGCATCGCATGTTGGAAAAGACATTTACCTCGTTTCACGAGAAAGATGCAATCCTCATGCAATAGTACCATGAACGCAACTTCACGAAGTTCCTGATTTGCTCTCTTGCCTTCTTAGGACAGATCAGAATAGAGACTTACTACTTGCCACTCATAATCTGCGCCTTGCTAGTGCTGCCACTCTCCCTGAAGCCCACCATGTTTCTCCCCAGAAGTGGAAAAACAAGAAGAAGGCTAGAAAGAACAAAGGGAAAGCTGAAGTGAAGCCAGCAAGAGCACCACCCAAGAACAACAACAAGGGGAAGAAAAGCTTCACATGGAAGCGTAAGAACAATGATCCAGTGCAAATTCCAAATAAGAAATGGAAGGAAAAATGCCATAGATGTGGCATGACTGGGCATTGGTTCAGAAACTGTCGCATTCCTCGCCACCTCCAAGACCTGTATCAGGCGAGCATGAAGCCTCCCCCTGAAACAAACCTGGCAGATATTTAAGCTCTGACCAAGTTCACTGCACAAGACTTCAAGAATGATGATCTGCTCGATTGAGCCTTATCTTAATTTGGTTTTTATCTTTGCATTTTAAATACTAGTTTCATTCATTTGTATTTCCTTTTTGGAACTTTATGAATGCATATTTAGCTTTTCTATTCATTCTGATATATAGATGAAATGTGATATATTATGGATAGTGCTTAGATGACGTAGTAAAGCATTAAAATTGTTCCCACATACAACGAGAATATAAGATGCAAATTTCTCTCCTTAATCATATAGGAATCTCCCAAGTTTCAAGGATATTTCGTTTAAAATGAACATACCTTGGAAACTATGGATAATAATAGTCAATATCCTTATATAACTCATCAAAATGGATGGCCAGAAGACCATCTACAAACGATTCATTGGACCTCCGTCGGGTCCATATCATTACAGATATTCATCATATAAAAAGCCAACTTGACTGAGCACCAGAAGTGCCTTTCATTACCAGAGTTTTCAACTCTGGCACAATAGACTTGGTAAACCTGGATCAGCGATGATGGACGCATCATCAAATAAATTCCTTGGAGAACCTGAAGATTCTTCAAAAGGTTGAGTTTCCTTGTCCCCCTTTGTCATACGGGAAAACTTATAGAGAGACCTTCCCTTTTGAAAGTGGGATTAGAGTCTCCTGGCTTCATTTAGAGAATACATGGTGACCTTTGCGGGCTTATTCACCCTACAAATGGCTCATTTCGGTACTTCATTGTACTAATAGATGCACCTACTAGATGGTCTTCTGTGTGCCTTTTTGTCAACCCGCAACCTAGCTTTCTCAAAAGCTGATAATGTGGGTGAATTCACTACACATATCTTTCAAGACTACTGCCAAGAAACTGGCATTGAAATTGTACATCCTGTAGAATGTTCATACTCAGAATGGGTTATCAAAGTTTCTGATAAAGAGACTCCAATGGATTTCACGTCCGTTGTTAAATCCAAGTTGCCTGTGGATTTTAGGGATACGCCATACTGCATTCCGCATCACTTATCACGATACGGCTCTCTTGTGGCCATATCTTATTGCTGATGCCGCTTGCTTATGGTTCACCACCAAACATATCTCATTTGAGAGTGTTTGGATGTGCTAATATATGTCCCTATAGCACCACGTCTTGATAACTGTGAATTTGATGAGCAAAGTCTCATTAAAATAGGCATGCAGTCTAAAGAAGCCTGAAGCTTCTGATACCATATCATGGGACACAAAAGTCCTAATCTTGTTATGATCCGCATACTATTTCTGTGTAAAGATGAGATCCAGAATATCCTTCACATTCAGACTATAGTACATCAATTTCCGGATAAATTCACGGACAACCGTAAGATTGTTCGTTCACACGTCCCTGCTGTCAACACGCCAGCTAAGATTGACATCCCCAAAGATGGATGCAATCCACCGGCAGCAGAATTGGTTGTACCTCAATTTAAAAGAGGACGCCTGCCAGGTTCAAAATATAAAGTTCCTCGAAAGAGGAAGATTCCTGGAGATATTAAAATGATCCCTCCACAGGATGCTGAGCTCAGACCAGCGACCTCTCCCCTCCTGATTTCCCCTGCAGAGGAAACAATAGGAGAAACATCAATATATTACGTACGTAATGTAGAGGTACTGGACAGATATAGCACAGTCGTCGACTACGATTTTGCTTTCGCTATTTCCATTCACGTCGCTGAATACGACGATGATGTTCAACCCACTTTTCTATAGCGTAAACGCATAGATTGGCCAAAGTGGGACGAGGCAATAAGAGTAGAGCTGGACTCACACTTGAAAAGCAAAGTCTTTGGACTAGTAGTCCATACACATGAATGTGTAAAACCTGTGGAATATAAGTTAGGTTTTTCATAAGAATAAGAAATGAAGGAAATGTGATCATTTTCCTATTTCATACTAAGCCTAAACGTCTCTGGAAAAGCCAAGAAAATGCAGCTCATGGACGTTTTGACTGCATATCTATATGGATATATATATATATATATATATATATATATATATATATATATATATATATATATATCTTTATGAAACTTCCAGAAGGGTATACTCTACCCCCAGAGATGACAGAGAGACGTATGAACGTCTCCTCTATAAAGGCTTCAAAGATCATTATATGATCTTATGCAATCACGAAAAAGTGGATTTAGCGAATTCCTTGCTGAACACGGATTCCCTAATAATGAAATCTGCCCATGTATCTTTATCAAAAGAACATGGACAGGATTTGTATTAGTCGCCATATATGTGGACGACTTAAATCTAATAGGATCTCCTGCAGAGACCATTGATATATCTGATAGCCTTAAGCATACCTTCGAAATGAAATACCTATGCAAAACAAGGTATTGTCTCGGCTTACAGATTAAACACTTTCGTGGTGGAATCCTTTTATACCTATCATATTCTTCATACACCAGGAATTTATGAAGAAAGATGTCCATTTGCAATCTATTAAAAATGGATGATTTTTTATGACGCTTTCCAGTCGCTGGAAGAGGGGGAGGACATCCTATGTCCTGAAGAACCTAGCTCTAGTGTACTAGTTACGCTCCTTTATCTGGCCAACTACACGTGTCTCTAATTGAACGTTTGCAGTAAAGCTGTTAGCCAGATACAGTACTGCCCTGGAGAGCACCACTGGACCAAGGATAAGCTGCTTCTGCGCAACTTCCAAGGGTCAAGGATCAGCATCCAAGGAATAAATATCGCATATGCCGGTTTAAAGACCATCACGATGACTAAGCACAAATGGTCGGCCACCTCCTAAAGATCTACGCATCATCCTCCAAAAGTCTACATCTGAGAAGCTCATCATCCAAAAAGCATATCTAGAATACACTCATCCAGGTCCAGCAGTACCTTGAAGACATGGTGTAGACTGAGTAATAGAATACATATCTGATGTCATCTACCGAACTTCGAAGAGCGTATCACTCCTGAGTGCCACTGTTTTCCAGTAGCCGCTAGATATGAGTGAAACTTGTATAGATGAGTGATGATTGTATTTGCTTTTAGAACATGATGGACGTATAGACGAATAGGAAATGATTGTATAGATACATAGGAGATCTGCAAGCCTGAAGCTTGTATAGATCAAGGGGAGTTGATAGTAGAGTTGTACTCTTTTTCCCTTAGCTATGGGTTTTTCCATTCGGTTTTCCATAGCCAAAGGTTTTAATGAGGCAACCTCATTTAACTCTAGACCCTGAAGTGTCAACCTCTAATGAAAGCTGAAAGACCTACAAGCATAAGGCTTGTACGGATCGGGGGAGTAAATTGTGGGTTGCACTCTCTTCCCTTAAGCTGTTGGTTTTTCCCACATGGTTTTCCACAGCTAAGTTTTTAACGAGGCAAACACGATTACTCTGGATCCAGAAGTATCCACCCCCTTAGCATTATACGCTAAGACCAAAGTAATGGATGGATAAGTGGGAGTGTTATGAATGAGGGAGGTCGTTGGCCTTCCCCCATCTTTATCCCCCCATTACTCCCCTTCAAGCTTACTAATGGGGGACCTTTGGTATCCCATGTCCCTTGGCATTCTACTATTGTGAATAAATAGAGAACCATGGCTTTGTGACATGGTTACTCATTCTCTTGATTTCCAACAAAGTATAATAAAAAATTATTTTAAAGCATGTTAGTAAAAAATTATTGAAAATATAATTTGATCAAATTAAAACAATTGTAAATTAGTTTAACTAGTTAAATTCGTATTTGATGTTGATTTTACTATTTTTAATGTATTATGCAATATATATATCTAATAAGAATGAGTTAATTAATTAATGCATTTCAGGGAATTCATGCGTAAACGATGTCAATATATGATTTGTGGAGCTTGGGAGAGATAATGGTGAAGACTAGCGAAAATTGGAGCTAAAGGAGGGAAGATACATGCCAAAGAGTAGACTGCACGGCCGTGCGTGCAAACGCATGGCCATATCATTTCATAAGGCTAAGGGAGGAGCTACAACAGAATTTGCACGGTCGTGCTCATTCGCAACATGGCCGTGCTAATTCCCCTGCAGGAGGCAGAAAGTTCTCCAGTAGCACGGTCGTCTCGCACGGCCGTGTTGCCTAGAGCTGAATCTGGGTTTAGAGGAAGATCTACACGGCCGTACTGAATTACAGCACGGCCATGCTCGAAGCAACGGCCGCAGCCGTGCCATAGGTTATGCGGCTGCACGGCCATGTTGATTTGCGGTACGGCTGTTGATTGGTCTCGAAATATGCAAGCGCTACTCCCAAGTGTTGGAGATCGAACAAGTAATAATCCTGGTGAGTCCAGGTATCGTATCCACGGAACAACTGACCTGCAAAACCACGAATTTCAGTTTATAAAGAGTACTAAAATGATAATAACCAACCACCTTTCAAGTATAAAAGTAATGGTGTCGAGGGTTCTAAATACGAAAACAAATTTCTATGGTAATTACGGCGAATTCGATACCAGTGTACTAATATGAAGAGTATGTGTTGCTAGTGATTTCGTTAGGGTATGTGCAATCAATGATTAATAATATCTTTTCTATAACTCAACGTTTCATCCGGCTAGGGCATGAGAACGTCGAAAAATATGGCGATAAAGTGCATAAAACATGCCAAAGAGTAACCACATGTAATAACGATTTCATGAAGAAAATATGCACAAGTGCCCTCTCGGGTCACAATACGTCCTCTCGGATCACATCACGAATAAGTCTTACTCATATCATATTTATTTCAAGCATGCACACGTCTCCGTTTAACATACTTAAATAGATTATAAGTAGAAACCGATAAAATACGTGATTTTAACATGAATATAGGGTGAAAAGATATCGAAATCAATGACTGCAACACCCTAACTACATAAACACCAACACATATAGAGAGTAGCCACACATAGAGAGAAAAGAACTCATATTCATATACAAATGCATGTTTGAAAGCTCAAAATACCTGAAGAATACTCCTAATACAAGCCAAATACGCGAAATACAAGGCAAAAGATAATTCTCTCTAAATAGACCCTAGATATCCTTTAGATGATAGCTCTGGCCTCTGTCTCCAGGGCCTCCAAATCTTACGCACCAATACGGCTCCTAGAGCCCCAAATACACCAGCATCCCACAAAACCCTAGAAAATACGCTTAAATAGATGTATTGCAGGTTTTAGGGGCTTAACGGGTTCAAACCCGAACCCAAAATTAGTTTAAAACCAAATTTAGTACCGCTGTAAACCTGACACATTGATCGAAGCGAGATTTATCGTGGGATCGCCACGTGTCCAAGCGGGTGTTGCTTCGATCTGCTTCAAGTGATGGCTCTGCTCCGCTTTAATATAGGCTATCCGATCTACAGATGAGTGGGTACAAGCTCTCCACGTAGCCTACTGAGTGCTCTGAGGTTAAATCAGCCTTGTCATTTGATTTTGACTATCAGATCTACATCAGACTGTCAGAAGAACGCCACGTCGCCTGCGTTCTACCCGATTCCTTCACTTCGCCATCTGCATCGCTGCCATTGGATGATGAGCGTGATTTGTTTGCATTCAGCCACGTGTCCCAGGATGCTCCGCTACATTTTTATTTCGAATTTGAATCAGCCTCGATTGCAACCATTGGATGATGATCGAGCGAGGGCTGATGAGTTACGTCGCCCAAGTGCATGCGCCATTGGATAAGGCGGGAGTGTGGCCTGATGATGCCACGTGGCATCATATACTGGCTGCTTTCTTTCGAATCTACTGCTTTTCGTGGCCATTGGATGCGGGGCAGGGCCTCATGGATTGATGCCACGTGTCCCAGCGAAAGGCGGGCTGCGTACTGACGTATATATGTCGTATTTGCGGCGTATTTCCTCCATTTTTCTTTGTATTTCTTCCTTAAAAATATTATTCTGCATTCAATAATCATAGAAATTAGCACAGTTCTCAGAAAAATACAAATAAATAGTCGTTGGAAGCATGAGATCGAGAGCTACGCATGAAAAATATGAGAATGCCAAAATACTCAATAAAATACTGTTTTGTACTTAAATCAAGTGATTACTCTAATAAATGATGTTATTCAAAATACGATTTTATTAAAGGTCAAATAAGCATCAAATACGCACAAATGACAAAAGAAGAGGGGTTAAATATGCAATATTCACCCCAAATCACACCCTCAACTAGCAATTTGCTAGTCCCTAGCAAAAAGAGCGATTAAGTTGGATGATTAGTAAAAATAATAAATTCTATCGATCGTTTATGGCGTGGCTCAATAATAAGGTTTCCAACATGATTTTGACGATCAATATGAACAATTCATGAATAAAATCAATCACATGATATTTTCTCTAATCTAATTGGAATAAACAACATGCGAGCATCGTTTTCCATAAGCGAAAGTACGACACGATGTCATATCCTAGTTTTCTTATTTCCAAGGAATTGACATCCCATAAAGATCGTTCAAATTATGGGCATTGAAGTTGCTTTATTTATTCATCCATTTTTTTCTGTTTTTCTTTTTGACTTAGAATGATCCATGTAACGAGCTTTCAGTTAATGACTCCTAGGCCAGATGACCTTAGGGCATTAGGCTTAGAAGATCCCCTCGAACTTAATAACTCGAATCATCTAAGTTTTTATTATCTCTTTTTTTCGAATGCACTCCCTATTCATCCATCTTTCGATGCGAATCTCCAATGTTTCATGAGACATGAAGACCCTGCTACTTAATGAACTCAAGGGAACTGTGCTTCTCTTTTTTTCATCATTTTTTAAAGTTTTTTTTGTAAGCAACTCAACACCCATAAACATGAACATAAACTTTAGAATCAATGGCCAAATTCCTCTTCAACTCGAAAACTAATACAATCAATCATGTCCACATTAAACTTATGCATCACAATAACTTGCATGAAATAAATTCAAGCTATTTCGAGATATTAATCATATCAATTGAAAATTTTCATAAACGACATATTAATGATTAATTCCATGTGGAAAAAATAATTAATTCAAGCAATAAACAATTTTTAGAACTCAATCAATGCATAAACATCCGTTAAAATGATATGTGAAGGAGTTTTAAATGATGAGAATTGGTGATAGATTCTGTTTCTCTCATTTTAAAAAATCCTAAAGTCTCATACACTCCCTCCCCCCAACTAAAGATGGACATTGTCCTCAATGTTGGAAAGGGTACGAGTTTATTCAAAAGCAAACATCCTAAAAAGCATATAAAATTTTACGCTAATGGAAAAAACACACCGTGGTCAAATGGCGAATCACAAATTTTTAATGGTGGAGAAAGTTGTTCAACATGCTCCTTGCACTCTTCAACGAGTATTCTTCCTCCACGCGCATTCTTATGGCCAAGCATCGACACAACCCAGCATTTCTCCTCCATATGCGTATGTTTTTCCTGTATGAGATACGTTGTGTCAATTAGAGATGGATAAATATGATCATTTATAAAAGCTTTCCATAATCGGTCGTCATAAACAATAAAAGATTTTTATTTTAATTGACGACCATCTAAATCTAAAAGATTTGGAATTAAAAATTGAGATTCAGAACTAGTGTGTATGGGTTCATGGGAACTTCCCTTAAAAGGATCGCTATACTTGATTTGGTACTTTGCCTCAGGAGAACGTGGAAGTGGCTGTAGAAATGGGTCTGGAGGACAAGACGACTCAGGCTCAGTGTAGGTCATCTTGTAGTCACCTTCGTTCGCTCCGCTCCACCCTCTTCATCAGAAATCGTAGGTTCTGCAGGCCTCTTGAAACTATGTGGTTCTTCCTGAAGGTCTTCATGGGTGATGGCTTGGTGCACGTCCAGAGGTGGAAGAAATAGTTGCTGTTGAGATGCATCTGTAGGGATGTATGGCTCGGGCTCCGACGTAGTCTGTAAGCTCTCTCCCTCGCACATATCTCCCTCCTTATAACAATGATAACCTGTAGCAGTCCATCCAATGTACTCGCACTCCTCAGATGGGGGAGATGAATCTGAAGGAAGGCATGGTTCAGGTTCATTGATTTTACTCTCACCATCTCTTGTCTCCACCACATCATCGTCGTCGTCGTCAAAATGGAAATGCATCATGTCACCCTCATAGTCCACACGCACCCCATCACCTGTCTTCTCATGCTCATCCAAGTTTCCTCGCTCAAGCTCCTCTAATTGGTTCCGATGCTCCCTCTCGTATGATTCCTCTTGGTGATCCATAGGGTTGCATTGATAATAACTCCAAGGCAGCTCCTCAGGCTGTTCCTGGACCTGCTGAAATGTGTCCTCAAAAGGAATGCTCTGGCCATCGCCCTCATATGTAAGTGACTGATTTTCAGATGGCGTAGTTTGCTCTTGCATCGCCAGGTCCTGTAGGTACCACCAAGCATCCTCGGTCGTATATGCAAAGAATTCTCCATTGCAGCTCATCTGCACGAAATCCCGTATAGGAGGCAGTAATCCTGTGTAGAAGATATGCAGGAGATGATCATCGTGGAAGCTATGTGGTGGGCACGTAAGCATTAAATCGTTGAACCTCCTCAAAGCCTGATGGTAGGCCTCCCCATCAGCTTGGATGAAGTTCACAATCTGTTGCTTCATAGCCTGCTGCATCTGTGCTTGCCATACGAAAGGATGCAAGAATCTCTTAAGGAAGTCAGTTTGAAATGATAACCAAGTAAATAATGAGTCATGCAGCAAATCATTAAACCAAGATATAGCAATGTCTCTTAAAGAATACTGGAAATATTTAAGACATAGTCTTTCAATATGCTCAAGATTTTTCCCTTGAAACAATTGGTGGCATATCTTTTCGAACTCTTGTACGTGTAAATATGGATTCTCCTCCTTCGTACCATGGAAGACTGGTAGGATTCGGGTCAAATCAAAAATAAAGTTTAAAAAGTATGCATCACCATCCATATATGCTTTTTTGTTTTTTAAAAGAGAACAAAGATACGAAATAGAAAAAAAAATCCTAAGCTAGAAGGTGGAAGTGTCTTATCGAATGTTCCTTTATACGAACTGAAATTGTAGCTTACAAGTATCGTTATCCCCAGCAACGGTGCCAAAAACTTGACTCGTCTCGAAATATGCGAGCACTACTCCCAAGTGTAGGAGATCGAACAAGTAATAATCCTGGTGAGTCCTGGTATCGTATCCACGAGACAACTGACCTGCAAAACCACAAATTTCAGTTTATAAAGATTACTAAAACGATATTAACCAACCACCTTTCAAGTATAAAAGTAACAGTGTCGAGGGTTTTTAATACGAAAATAAAGTTCTATGATAATTACGGTGAATTCGATACCAGTGTACTAATATGAAGAGTATGTATTGGTAGTGATTTCGTTAGGGTATGTGCAATCAATGATTATTAATATCTTTTCTATAACTCAACGTTTTATCCGTCTAGGGCTTGAGAACGTCGGAAAGTATGGCGATAAAGCGCATAAAAATATGCCAAAGAGTAACCACGTGTAATAACGATTTCATGAAGAAAATATGCACAAGTGTCCTCTCGAGTTACGATACGTCCTCTCAGATCGCATTACGAATAAGTCTTACTCAGATCATATTCAATTCAAGAATGCACACATCTCTGTTTAACATACTCAAATAGATTATAAGTATAAACTGATAAAATACGTGATTAGAATATGAATATAGGGCAAAAAGATATCGAAATCAATGACTACAACACCCTAACTACATCAACACTAACACATATAGAGATTAGCCACACATAGAGAGAAAAGAACTCATATTCATAAACAAATACATGTTTGAAAGCTCAAAATATGTGAAGAATACTCCTAATACAAGCCAAATACGCGAAATACAAGGCAAAAGATAGGGAATTTATCACCAATTATCTCCAAATAGACCCTAGATCTCCTTCAGATGATAACTCTGGCCTCTGTCTCTAGGGTCTCTAAATCTTAGTCACCAATACGGCTCCTAGAGCCCCAAATACACCAGCATCCCACAAAACCCTAGAAAATACGCTTAAATAGATGCATTGCAGGTTTTAGGGGCTTAACGGGTTCAAACCCGCACCTAACATCAGTTTAAAACCAAATTTGCTACAGCTGCAAACCTCAACCGTTGATTGAAGCGAGATCCATCGTGGGATCGCCACGTGTCCAAGCAGGCGTTGCTTGGATCCACTTCAAGTGATGGCTCTGCTCCACTTTAATATAGGCCGTCCGATCTACAGATGAGTGGGTACGAGCTCGCCACATAGCCTGCTAAATGCTCTGAGGTTGAATCGGCCTTGGCGCTTGATTTGGACTGTTAGATCTACATCAGACTGTCAGAAGAACGCCACATCTCCCGCGTTCTGCCCGATTCCTTCACTTCGCCATCCGCATCGCTGCCATTGGATGATGGGTGCGATTTGTTCACGTTTAGCCACGTGTCCCAGGATGCTCCACTGCGTTTGTATTTCGAATTCAAATCAGCCTCGATTGCAACCGTTGGATGATGATCATGTAGGGGCTGATAAGCCGCGTCGCCCAAGTGCACACGCCGTTGGATAAGGCGGGAGTGTGGCCTGATGATGCCACATGGCATCGTATACTGGCAGCTTTATTTCGCATCTGCTGCTTTTCGTGGCCATTGGATGCGGGGGCCTCGTGGATTGATGCCACGTGTTCCAGTGATAGGCGGGCTACAACCGACGTACATACGCCAATTTACGGTGTATTTCCTCCATTTTTCTTCGTATTTCTTCATTAAAAATAGTATTCTACATTCAATAATTCATAGAAATTAGCACAGTTCTTAGAAAAATACTAATAAATAGTCGTTGGAATCGTGAGATCGAGAGCTACGTATAAAAAATATGAGAATGCCAAAATACTCAATAAAATGCTGTTTTGTGCCTAAATCAAGTGATTGCTCTAATAAATGATGTTATCCAAAGTACGATTTTATTAGAGGTCAAATATGCATCAAATACGCACAAATGACACTAGAAGAGGGGTTAAATATGCAATATTCACTTCAAATCAGCTGTGCACCCTTATTTTTCTGCATGTACTATTTAAGGTTGTAAGTAAATTGAGAGAGGTAGCTCTTCTTCTTCTGCGATTTTAGGGGTTTTACCCTCTTTTGGGGGGCTGTTCTTCAATTTGTACTATAAGACTCTTAATTTTAGTTTAATTGTAATAAATTCTTATTTATCTTTAGTTTAACTTCAATTATGTTGTCTTGATTTCATTTCTCTTGTTTCTTGTGATGCTTTCCCTTGTTTACTGTTTATATCTTGTTGTGATGTTAATAGAGTAGATTTTTGTGCCTAGTGCTTAGATAAACCCTAATGTAGATTGTCCATGTGGGTGGATCACCCCAAATATAGCTCTAATTGGGGTTTTGGTCTTAGGAATATGTTTGGATGAGCTCAATTCATCACGCCTCATAGCCGAAGAGGGTTGTCTATCTAGTGGTAGGCATCGACCAGCCGTCGGGCACACTCACTAGAATCACCACTACCCTAGCGTCTGTCTGACCATCGGGGCTACCGTAAGGGATCCAACCTATTCTCCAAGTCCTCTCATGGTTGGACATTGAGAGGACGAGGATTGAGCTTCGACTATCATCTAGGGCTATAACCCGTTGGCTCGAGAAGCTAGGTCGACCCACCTGCGCAATTTGCACTAGCGATGATGCTTGGCTCATGGCACATTTCTTTATTTTTGTACTTTTAGTGTAGTTTCCCCTTTCCTATTTCTGTCCACGTGGCTAACTAGATACATGATTAACCGGTACTCATACCACTGCCTCTTTGTGTTCGACACCTGCTGCATACGATCTATATTACTCGCGGTTAACTTATAAATATCTTTTGCATCATCCGAACTCATGAGCAAAATGGCACCATTGTCGGGGAGGCAATCTGACTGATATCGACTTAGTTGTGTATTTATTAGTCTACGCATTTTTTTAAAAACATATAAATGAAATAAAATTTTTATCCCATCCCACCTTTTTGCTCTCATTTGTCTACTGACGATCCTTTTCTAGTTCTCATATCTTTCTTATAGCCAAGTGAATTTGGAGTACGATGTGGATGCTAGACGGAACATATAAGAAGAACTTTGATGTCTCGACAAATAATGATGCTCGGATGGGAGCACAAAACCAATTTTTGTAGGTTGCAGGGAACTGCGGGATGTGCGATCTTTCGGGACATATTACAAATATCTGCACATATTATGCCAGCCCCTATGACCCAACCCCACATACCTACAACCCATACCCAAACCACTCACATCCAAGTCCTTCACCATATTTTCCCCCGCCGAAAGTAGAGGGAAACCTTGTAGCTAAAGAAAGAACAATTTATAGTAACCTAAAGCTTTAACGCCACTCCTCCTCCCACTATTCCAACCTGATCCCCTCCTTATCTGACATCCCAACCATCATACAAATCATATGGGCACCCGAAGCAAAACACTTGGGGTGAGGTCCATAACATCATGCCAAGGAGGGAGGAACATTTGGAGGGATCATTCGGTTTGGAGAAATCCCTACCGCCCTTCCATGGCTCGACAGAGGAGAATCCACTTTTATAGTGGAGGACGTCCATTGGCCCAACACGATGCTGGCCACCTGCACTATGGGAGGTAATCTATTTGCACAAACTTCTATATTTCCTATTAAGTTTGCCTCCCCATCTGCAGGTGATACCATTTGCACACATCATGCCATCGGCATCATCCCGTGCTATGCCCCCGCAAAGAATGAGAAATCTGATGGGACGATAGATAAGCTCAAGGGACTATTGACCCAGTTCTGAAAAGAAATTCTTGAGGTTTGCACAGGCAAAGAGGAAACACCTAAAACTGAAGAATGTGCGTCGAATTTTTTCTTTTGTCAGGTCCCCGAGCTAGAGCCATGCACGAGCATCGAGGAGACTGTGACACACGTGCATATTTTTTAGGAGCACTTGAGCTCGGCCACGAACGTGACGATTGATCTCAGCGGGCCCAAGCGATGTTCTCTTCCTCCATTTGCACCGTAACCACTCCCCATCCTGCCAGAGCCTGAGCATCGGCACCATATCTTTCAGGGATATTTCTTAAACCCTGAGCACTCCCTATCCGAATCTTAATTTTTATTGCATTATTGTTTAGATTCGGATATTCCTGATGCGATGTGTACCCTGCAGGACATTGATACACATGTATCGGAGACATGCTTGGTCGTGCCAGCACCTGACCATCATGGAGATGAGAAGAACGAAGACTTGATAGTACTCCATGTTGAGAGTTACGAAGCTGTCCCACTGAGCATTCATTCATCAACATGCTTTAAAATTTTCTATACCATTTGATGACTCTCTTTGGATCAACTTCGTTCGTGGGAATAAAAATTCTCATCGGACTGATGCAGTTCATCTTTTGCAGGTAGTAGGTGGGTGCCTTCAAAAGATGCTGGGAGCTGCATTGCTTGAGTCCGACGACATTCGTGGAGTAAAGCATCTAGCTGAGCCATGAAAGCAGCAGGAGGAGTGGATTCCTGCACCAATAAAGATCAAGGATCCGCCTTTTGACCATGTGCATCTTACTCCAGTATTGTAGATATTTTACCTGCTTTCTAGTGTAGCATCTACATAATCTCGTCTCCTCCCGATTATCGAGAGGAGTGTATCAGTATTTATTTTTATCTTATAAATCCATTCAACTCTCATTCGCCTCACACGTTATCTTCTTCCCACTTAGCTCAGATCTTTCCACTCCCCCCAGCACACCTCAGCCCCTATTTTTCACATCAAAATCCCATTTTAGGGCTATGCCTCATGCCAGCTTGGGGGAGACTCTCCTGTGCTCTCTACATTTCTCCTATAGGCGTAATGATTCCACTTCGCATCCCCATTTCACCACACCCACCCTCCCCTGCACATCTACCCCGCTTATCTCATGGTCCTCAAGCATTGAGGATAATGCTCCTATAGGCGTAATGATTTCACTTCGCATCCCCATTTCACCACACCCACCCTCCCCTGCACATCTACCCTGCTTATCTCATGGTCCTCAAGCATTGAGGATAATGCTTAGCTTAGCTTAGGGGAGAGGCATTTTACACCTAGCTTGGGGGGAGGTATCCACTTTTTCGTTTATGTTTTTCAAAATTTCCATCCCCAATTCACTTTTCCTTTTCCCTTTTTACCATTTTTCGCTGACATCTAGGGAGACGATCCCTCTAGGAGAACCAAACTCCCGTATTTGTTTTGTATATGCTTGTTTAGGGTCCATTTTTCTGCATACACTCTTATTCCCTTTTAGTGGCACGCCTTTCACACTCCCCCCATTACGATTTCATTTCTAGTTATCCGTGCGTGAGATAGAGCAGCTAGCTCCTTATCTCATTTCCGATAGGATAGGCTAGTCACTCAATTAACCCCTTTTATCATGCAACCTTAGGCCTTCCCGATTGCATAAGGTAAGCTCTGTCTCGATAGTGTTTGGCTTTTGATTTGGACCGTTTCCCCTCTACCATAGTGTTGGCATGTTTATTAAAAAAAGATGTGAATACAAAAAGAGAAGTATAAAATAAATGCACCGTTCTCCCTACTTCATCGAGTAGTCGAGTCTCCGAGACTCAGGAATCTCTGAAATTCGCATCGAAAGATGAGGTTTGGGGGAGTGCATGTAATTAACAGGTTCTAGGAGGTTTGGGAGAATAGGCCCAATGTGTCCATCTTGACCCAATGCCCTAGACCCATCTGGGTCGTGAGTCATTGGCCAAAGTCTCGCTGCGCGAATTGCCTAAACCCTTAAAAAAGGAGAATGAATAAATGTGTATTTTCAATCATGAACATGCCTGTTACCATGGTATAATGGAAACGACCATGTCATCCCATACTCAGGAGAGACTTAGTCCCAATCCTGTGCCTTCGTGATTTCCGCCTTCGTGAGCGTTGATTTAAGAGTTTATTTTCTCTGGCCTAAGACTATCGAGACATCTTGATTTGAAGTTAACCCTATGCGGATTTGCATTTATTAGACCTGACATCGTGATGGGGTAGTGTTCTAGTCCCCTGCCACGTTGGGCAATTTTGGTGCATGTGTAAGGATTGATCACTAAATTTTGTTGTATGCACGACCCGTGCGCATGTATGGTTCGAGAGGGTGATCCTTGAATTTCTTCTGACAATCTCTTCCTGTACTCTTGTCTTGTCTTGCTCGGGACGACCAAGAGTTTAGCTTGGGGGATTTTGTTAGACTCATTTTACACTTCTTTTTCTGCCACTTTCACCCTTCATTTTTCTCATTTAGTCCATATCATTCTCACTCTTTCTCACGTTTTTACACATTTTTATCCATTTGATACTTTGGGTATGTATATTGTGCATTTCAGGGAATTCATACATAAAGGATGTCAATCTGTGATTTGTAGAGCTAGGGAGAGATAACGGTGAAGACTAGCGAAAATCAGAGCTAAAGGATGGAAGATACATGCCAAAGAGTAGACTGCACGGCCGTGCGTACAAACCCACGAATGTGCGTACAAACACACATCTATGTCATTTAATGAGGCCAAGGGAGGAGCTACAACAGCATTTGCACGGCCGTGCTGATTCGTAAAACGGCCGTGCTAATTCCCCTGCCGGTGGCAGAAAGTTTGCCCAGCAGAACGATCGTCTCACATGGCCGTGCTGCCTGGAGCCGAATCTGGGCTTATTGGAAGATCGATACGGCCGTGTTGAATTGTGGCACGGCTGCGCTCGAAGCAGCAGCCGCAGCCGTGCCCTAGGTTATTTTGCAACTGTACGGCCGTGTCGATTTGCAGCATGGTCGTGCACCCTTATTTTTCTGCATGTACTATTTAAGACTATGAGCGAATTGAGAGATGGAGCTCTTCTTCTTCCGCGATTTTTAGGGTTTTCACCCCATTTTGGGTACTGTTCTTCAATTTGTACTGTAAGATTCTTAATTTTAGTTTAATTGTAATGAATGCTTGTTTATCTTTAGTTTAACTTCAATTGTGTTGTCTTGATTTTCATTTATCTTGCTTCTTGTTATGCTTTCCCTTGTTTGTTATTTATCCCTTGTTGTGATGTTAATAGAGTAGATTTTTGTGCCTCGGGCTTAGCTAAACCCTAGTGTAGATTGTCCATATGGGTGGACCGCCCCAAATATCGTTCCAATTAGGGTATTGGTCTTAGGAATAGGTTTGGATGAGCTCAATTCTTCCCGCCTCATAGCCGAGGAGGGTTGACTATCTAGTGCTAGGTGCCGACCAACCGTCGGGCACACTCACTAGAATCACCACTACAGTAGCGTCTGTCTAACCATCAGGGCTACGGTAAGGAATCCAACTTATTCTCTGAGTCCTCTCATGGTTGGATATTAAGAGGACAATGATTAAGCTTCTATAGGGCTATAACCCGTTGGCTCGAGAAGCTAGGTCGACCCACCTGCTCAATTTGCTCTAGTGGCGATGCTTGGCCCATGGCATATTTCTTTATTTTTGTACTTTTAGTGTAATTACCCCCTTTCCTATTTCTATCAGTGTAGCTAACTAGATACACGATTAACCGGTACTCATCCCACTGCCTCCCTGTGTTCGACACCCGCTACATACGATCCGTATCGCTCGCAGTTAACTTATAAATATCTTTTACATCATCCGGATTCATGAGTAATTTCCATTCAGAGTGAATAGTAACCAATGATTTTTTTCATAAGTTAATTAACTTTGATCCATGATTACCGTAAACAATTCTAACAATTTTTTTCTATTATAGGTTAATCAATATTAGCCTTACTTATAAACTAAAGGTATTTAGCCATTAATTCTCATAAGGTAATTATTTCTAGCCTTTGATTTAAAAAAGGATTTGGCACTCTTTCTTTCCGTAGTTAATTAATCTTAATGAATGTTTCTTGTAAGGTACTAATTTTTAATTTGTTAGAGTTACAAAACCCAATTTAATATTATTAATGAAGAAAAAACTTTCAACTTATATTTCATTTTTAATTAGGAAACATTGTTTTAAGAAAAAATCTTATTTAATTGGAATATTTTAATTAGTTACGAGTGTCTAATTATTTTCAAAACCAATCCATTAGATATCTAATTGAAACTAACCGTATTTGATTATGATTACGTAATTATGAATTATAACTTCCTCAGGAAACCTATTAATTCATAAGTTAAGTATAACTCAGAATTATTTTAAGTTTATCTATGATATCATAAGATACTAGCGAGTTTGCTCCATAAAAGATCAAGCTTAATATTATGAAATTCAAACCATAGGAAAGTAGGTTTTAAAAAGAGTCCAATGTTATATATATTGTAATAGTGTTGTGAATGGATATTACTGAGTTGGTTAGGATCACGGCTTATCTTATAGATAAGACCATATCTATTGTATCTTATCTCTGTAACGCTCCTCCCATACTATAAATAAGAGCTGGGAGTTCCTCCCCCAGATGATGATTCATAACACGTTATCAGCACAAGTCTCTAAATAGAAATTCCACACAAATACTGATCGTTGCAAAAGCGAAGGAAATGAGGGAGATCCACGCACACGACGTCATCTACCTCAAACGGGCGTCGTCATCGATGCGTAGGCTTCATTCAACCGTCTCTAGATCACGGATCTAGAGGTATTTCTCGCTAAAAATCCAATTTTTATCATGCACATGATAGTTTTCTCCATAGATCTCGCAAGATCGGAGTGGAAATATGGATTATCGCCCATAATCGACTGTTTTTATCGTCTAAAAATCATGTTTTTAACATGTTTTTAATCTGATAAATATAGTAAAAATAATGTTTTTATCCCCCCACGGATTCACCGACGGCATTGACGTCGGTCGCCGCTGGAATCCCACCGCCCCGAAGGCGGATCCCAAACCCCTCCCAACCCCGGCATTTTCTGAACCCGTTTGCCCCCCTCCCTCCTCCCTCCCGTAGAGAGGGCCGCCTTCCGTAAACCCCCTGCCCTTGGCAGGGGGAGGGGGTACCTCTGTCCCCCACCTCCCCGCGCTCAGCAGAGGAGGCTGCCATAGCCCCCCGCCTCCCTCGGCGGGGCTTCTGTCCCTGATCGCCCCCCCGCCTGAACGGCGAGGCGGGCTGCCGTTGCTACCCCCCTCCTCCGCCTCGCTGCGGGAGGGGGGCGCTGTATATCCCCCCCGCCTGACTATGGGGGCCCCCTGTCGTCCTCGCCACAGCGAGGCAGCCCGCCTCTTCCCTGAGGCGGTGCAACATGGGGCAGCGACGGCAAGCCCTAGCCACCGCCCCCCCCCCCCCCCCCCCCCCCCCCCCCCCCCCCCCCCCCCCCCCCGCAAAGAAAATTGGGCCTGAAGCCCACAAAAAAATATAAGCTCTGCGGGCCTGATGCCCACAGGTCAAATGTTTTTCCAAGAAAAAAATGGGGGGGATAAATGGGACTGCGGGCCTGAAGCCCGCAGGGCGAATTTCTTAAATAAAAAAGTTTTAAAAGGCTTTTGGGGGCCTAAAAATTGCAGAAAAATCATGATAAAATATGGGACTAAAATTAAAGGGACATTTGTGGATTTGGGGGGGGGGGGGTCATTTGGAGATAAATTAAAAGGAAAAGTCCTTCCTTTTTCAGGTAAAACATGTCAATTTGGGCTCTTTTCAAACTTTTTTGAATAATCCCAACTCGAATAACTTTTTGCATTATATGATGCCTTTTTAGGATCATAATTAAATGCTCTGCATCACTATTAAATGGCTCATTCTGTGGATAAGCTTATATTCTATTGTGCAATATTAACTTAATAATTAGGAAGATCTCGCGGCCGCTCTGCCATTAGTCACCTAACCGAACGGTGTATGACGTTGCCCAGTGATCCAATAATTATTAAGTACTTAAATTGTTTATCCTTCTATGAATATGATGCATGTGATGCCTGTGATGAAAATGCCTGCTGAAAATGCCTGCTGAAAATATCTGCTGAAAATGTCTGATGAAAATGTTTGATGGCACAAATTTTTGCATGGATGGCTAATTGTGGCTTTGGATCGGCTGTTAAAGTCTCACATTTTACTTTTCCTACACTTTTCTTTTCCTTTTGAGAGAAATTGTAGTGAGGAAAATATGTAATGTACAAGACCGACGACTACTTTCCATGGAGACGGAGGCCACACTTGAAATTGAAGATTTTATAAATGGGACCCAGGGGGTTTCCAAAGTTGTAATCTCTTTTTTCGCTTTTATTTG
The DNA here is from genome assembly GCA_030789695.1 of Scilla litardierei. Classification (NCBI taxonomy): domain Eukaryota; kingdom Viridiplantae; phylum Streptophyta; class Magnoliopsida; order Asparagales; family Asparagaceae; genus Scilla; species Scilla litardierei. The sequence continues at coordinate 240,250,427 of CM061142.1, read as the reverse complement.
TGTAATATGGACTATAATATGGACTTTGGACTCTATTTTTTTAATGTGGGACTGGCCGATCCACGCAATTAGCTCTTCATTTAAAAATTGCATCCGCATGAAAATGTTTATTGTATAAAGTATTAATTCATGCAAATTTTTGCTTAGCTGATAAAATGGCCAAAATCGCAAGTGTCGATTTCGAAGTGCTGGATGCATTAGTAAGAAATTATCTGAACTGGCAGCTCGATGTGAAATTTCACCTGCGGGCTAAGTCCCTCATTTTTGCTGTGATTAAAGATGAAAATGTAAGCGATATAGAAAAGGCGCAAGCCATTATCTATATTTGTCGCCATGTGGACAAGACCTTAAAGGCTGAATACCTTACAGGCGAGGATCCACTTGAGTTGTGGACTGCCCTTGAGGATAGATATAAACATCAGAAAGATGTTATACTACCAAGGGCACGATATGAGTGGGAGAACCTGAGACTTCAGGACTTCAAGTCCATAGTTGAGTACAACTAAGCTCTTTTTAGCATCACCTCACGCCTGAAGGTGTGTGATGAAAAGGTCTCAAAAGATCGCATGCTGGAAAAGACGTACACGTCTTTCCACGAGATGGATGCGATACTGATGCAGCAACATCGTGAACGAAAGTTCACCAAGTATTCTGAGCTGCTGTCATGTTTACTCATGGCTGAACAAAACAGAGAGCTTCTCCTCGCACTCACAACATGCGCCCCCTGGCACTGCCCCCTCCCAGAAGCTCACAATGCATCTTCTTTTTTAAAAAAGAAGATAGACAATAAATGAAAAGAAAGACCACGGAAAGGGGGACGGAACAAAAAGGCCAGAGGCCAAGTCCAACAACAAAGAAATGAAGGAAGGCAGAAGTTCACTTGGCACAGAAATAAAAATAATAGAAATGATGCACCCCACCCAAGAGGAAATGGGAAAACCAGTGTCATAGCCGTGGCATGAAAGACCACTGGTCTTGAGTGTGCCGAACTCCGCAACATCTTCAAGAATTGTATAAAGAAAACAAGAAAAAGAAAGCTGAAACAAACCTGGTGATTGAAAATGCTCCAGTCAAGTTTACAGCTGACGACTTCGAAAGTAATGACCTGCTAGATTAGCCATTTATCTTTGTATTTGTTTCAGAACAATTTATGTTATGAGAGCAATTTGAATTTATGAATTTGTTTTGAATGAAACTTGTTTTCTGAAATGTAAATGTACTGATTCATCTTTCAATAGATGAACTGCTCTCATAACTGCTTAGTAGACAATAAATAAACAAATACGATCATTCAATACAAAGCCCAATATCAGTGCCATATTGAAGGTTCTAGGAACGCAACACTGTTGCTCCCAAATAACACAGAAATAAAAATAACGGATGCATTATTCTCTCCGAATTCCAATAAAAACTTTCTAAGTTTCAAGGATATCCGTTTAAATGGATTCCATTTGGAAACATCAAATGTAAATGAAAAAGAATTATTGTATGTAACGTCTCAAGAAAAAGGAGTAAAATCCATACTTGAACGTTTTGAGAGCATTTCATCAGGCATCTACCACACAAAGATTTGGAGAGAGGAAGCTAATTTGATGGAGCATCTGAAGTGCCCGACATCAGCCAAGTTTTTACTTTGGCATGACTTGGCCACCCTGGATCTGTGATGATGCATCACATATTATCTCGATCCCATGGGCATTACTTGAAGAACCAGAAGATTCTTCAGAAGGGAGAGTTCCCTCACATCCTTTGCTATAAAGGGAAACAAATTGCAATGCCATCTCTACTAAAAATTGACAAAGAATCTCCACGCTTCCTCAAAAGAATACAAGGAAATAGATGTGGACAAAACCACACCCCCTAGTGGACTATTTTGGTACATTATGGCACTGATAAATGCATCCTCAAAATATTCGTATGCGTGTCTAATATCGACCTGCAACCGAGCTTTTTCAAAGCTATTGGCACAAATAATAAAGTTACGGGCGCATTTTTCAGACAACCAAATAAAGAAAATATGTCTGGATAATACTAGGGAATTTACCTCCTGGTCATTTCAAAAGCACTGCCAAGCAATAGGAATTGAAAATGAACATCCAGTGCCGCATATTCATACCCAAAATGGGTTGGCAGAGTCACTGATAAAAAGACTCCAATTGATTGCACGTCCATTGTTAATGAAATCCCAGTTGCCGGTGGATGCATGGGGATATGCAATTCTGCATGCTGCATCGTAAATGAAAATAAGACCCTCTGGAGGTCAGAGTCTATCTCCAATGCAACTTGCATATGGAATGCCATCGAACATTTCTCACTTAACAATCTTCGGTCGCGCAGTTTACATCCCCACCGCACCACCACATAGGACAAAAATAGGCCCTCAACGTCGCATATGTATCTATGAAGGGTTTGACACACCCTCAATTATTAGATATTGAAGTGCGTTTATATTTCATATATTTGCGCACGTTTTCTTCCGTGTTTTTCCGTATTTTCTGCCGTCTTGTATTCGTTTTCTCGTGTTTTCTTGTTTTCTTTCACTTTTCCGTGTTTTTTTGTGTTTTGCAGGAATTTACCGGTGTAGGGGACATAAAACGATGATATCAAGAGTTCCCGGAGCAACGGGAGGAGTCACGCGTGATCCAGGGGGTCAAACGACGAAGATCTCATCTTTCAGCCCATCACCTGACCTGTTGGTCATTTCCAACCGATCGGGTGATGCACGCGTGTACCACCCGGACACAAGTTGGAGCGGCCAAGAAGTCACCCGGTCGGTTCAGTGACCGGTTCAAAAGCCCCAACTCTCTGGAAATCTGACGCTGAATGCCAACCGATCGGGTGACCTTCACCCGATCGGTTCACCTGTAGCCGATTCTCCCAAACCACGACACGGGGAGATCAACCGACCGGTTCACCCGACGACACGAAGATCCAACCGATCAGGTCCAACCTCAACCGACCATGCCGAGGTGACCGGGTGAAGTCCTATTCTGAGCTGCCGAAGAAACTAAGCAGGTCACCCGATCGGGTGACTTTTCACCCGATCGGGTGATATCGTATTCTATATATAGGACCCCTAGGTTTTCCAGAAACGAGAGTTGTTATTTTTTACTGTTTTTTCTCTTTCTTGACGGCTGTAATTTTTCAGACATGTGTAAGTTTTCCTATCTTTGTCAAACTTTAATATAGTGTTATTAGCATTGCTCTTACTGCATTTCAATCGCCTGATCATGATTTTTACGGTCGATTTTTATTTAGATCGCTTTTTACTAAACATGTGTGAGTAGTTCCTAAATCTGGGATTTTGGTGGAAACCCCTTCGTGGGTTCTTCCCGATGCGTCCATAGGACTAGGAAATCGATAGGGATTAGGAATCTACCGGTTACGCGGGGTGTTTTATTGTCATCGGCGGGAAAAAGACTGCCTTTGACCGTTGGGCCAAGGGGGAATAAACTTGGCGGTTGACTCCCTAGCCATAGCTCACGCCCTTAGCGTAGACGTCGAATCCTAGCGTGCGGGAGCGGCAGGATGAGATGTTGGGAGTCATCGTTGCAAACTTAGTGCTCCCGGAGTCGGTCAGTGTTAATGGACACGGGAGTACCCACTGACCGAACCCGGGAAGTCCGGCGTATCATCCTAGGCACCGACCAGAATATCGGGCCCATGGGACGCTGGTACCACTTTCAGAGGCAACGTCTCACCATTAGACCCTAATTCCGATCGTCATCCTACCCGTAGGCCGTATCGACGAGAATCGCACGATAGGGTGGAAACCAGAGTCCTGGGTTTTCCCTTTATATTGTTTATCCCTTGCATTTTACTGTGACAAATCCATTATCCGATTCGGGCTAGCTCGCCCATGGGGTGAATTTGACCCTTCTTGACACAAGCACATCCACGCCTCCCTGAGTTCGACCCCCAAGCCACACTACAACACCGTGCGCTTGCGGTTACAAATATTTAAGTCTCACGCCCCCAATCATATTATAGCACACATCAAACACGCACAACGCGGGGACGTCAAGCTTTATGGCGTCGTTGCCGGGGAGGCAACGTGCTTGTTATTTTAGGATTTCATGAGCCCTTGTGTCTAGCTCTCATCCCTACCTCGCGATAATTTTCGCATTCTTTCTTTTTCCTTTTTATTTTCTTATTTTTATTTTTATTTTATTTTATCTTATTTGTTTCTTTCCCACTTTTCGCTTCACGGGTGTTTGTTGTTTTTAATGCGCAGGAGTTCAAGAAGTCTCGACGACTTGATTCCCGTTGATCCAGAGATAAACGCCACCCGAAGGCGTTTGGCCGCCGAGAAGCGAAGAAGAGAGGATCCTGAAACCATGGGGGAAAATGATCGCTTCCGGGCGTACACCCAAAAAGAGCGACCGTGTAGTTTTACCGCAAGCGCACGGTGTAGCGGCGAGCGGGTTATCGAACACAGGGAGGACGAATGATGGTGTCTTCTCTGAACAACCTGGCTATAGGAACAGAAAAAGGGGAGTTTGCCTTTTGGTGATCCTGTCACAATCGTCAGACAAAGTATGGAGATATAAAATCAAATAAAGACGCCTAGGGAATGGGGAATCCCCGCTACTCACCGTATCTCGTCAATGCGATTCATTGGTATCACAATTGCTAGGGTAGAATTTCGGATGAACTAGTTACAACTGAATGTAAAACCTAGCTCACGCTCTCGCGCTGTTGCCGGTCTATAGCTAACCTAGGCTTTGGTCCAATCTCTTGCAAACTCTAGCCTAGGCAAGCTAGCATTAGGATCAACATCATCGTTCAATCACGTCCTGAGCCCACTCTCGTGCAAACTCGGTCCGCGACCTAGGTTGGGATAGTTCCTACCCGTCCAATCTTTTGCAAACGGGTATCGGCATGGAATTGCAACCGAGAACCCTAGTATCGGTCCAATCTCTTGCAAACCGATACTACGGAAACTCAATTTCAACCCAACTCGGATTTCTAGGGTTTCCTATCGAATTGGGATCCAATCTCTTGCAAATCCCAATTGATATGAACACCTAGCTATCCGTAGTAAATCAATCCCAAACTAACCCTAATAGCAATTCTAGCAATATTTCTACCAAATCATCATAAATCAGAAATTGGGCTCGTAGGGTTCATCCCCACGCCCCAAGACGTAAGGACTACTCACAATTCATATCACAAACACAAAAATACTCAATTGAAATAACAAGAGAATTCATCGCAATATTCAAATAAGCAATAAAAATAAGATTTTTAATGGAGAGGGAGACAAACCAATAGAGTTCTCCAAGAATCCAACAAAAATAAACTTTTCTCTCCTCTCCAATCACAAGAATCAAAAGCTAAAAAGTTTAATCAAAAAAGCTGCAAAAAGTAAAGGAAAAAGCTCTCTAACCTAGGTCAAAAACTGGGGTTAAATACCCCCCAAAATCGTCCAAAAAATGTGACCAAAATGCCCCTGCGCAGCCTGAAAATCGCAATTTACGCTACAGGCAGTGCGGCTCACTCGGCCGAGGACAAAAGTCGCTTGGCCGAGTAAGAAACCCTGAGAATTTCCAGTAAGTCTGGGTCTTCGGGGGTCTTCACTTCGGGGGTCGCTCGGCCGAGTGAGTTGTCGTCACTCGGCTGATGGCTTCTATTCACTCGGGCGGTCGGCATTTTCCACTCAGCCGAGTGGGTCTTCTGAAGCTCAGGCAGACGAAAAACAGTAAGTTGGCTCTTTTTGAAGGGCGTCGTCTGAGTGCCACTCGGGCGGACGGGATCTCGTCACTCGGTCGATGTGGCTTCCGATGCTCGGTCGAGTGCACATATGAAGCATGTCCGATCTGGCCGGCCGAGCGGGGTCTCGCTGGTCAGCCGAGTGACTCCTTCACTCGGCCGAGTGAGACACCAAAAATGCCCATTCAGCTTGTTTTTGCCTCCTCGTCGCTCCTGCGACGTTCTTTCTTCCTCCGCTCCTCTCCAATGGCAAAATACCCCTCGGGGAGGTAGTCGGTGACACTCTGGAGTAGGCGTATCTCGGGATCACTCCAAATCGCTCCAAATCACCTGAAATACGACAAAAACAACAAATCGTGAAAAGTATCGCAATATCGTCGATATATCGTGAAAAACATGATTTGAGCGATCTAAATGGCATGCAAACATGCGGGAAAAACGTGTAAAATATGGAGTGATCAAAATCCCCCAAGCTTACCTCTTACTCGTCCTCGAGAAAGATAAGTAAAAGGCGAGCCCAGTGGATTCGGAAAATGAAAATGGCGAAAAAATGGAAAACGAAAAACGAAGAAGAAAGAAGAAAGCGAAGAGGGGAGCTGCTAGATCATTTTTCTCAGGACGTGGGTTTTGCTTACTCATATAGCATGCACCGAATGTAAAACACATGTCAAAGAATTTTATTTCGATATCATAGTGTAATGGTGCAAATAGAAATAGAAAACCCAAGAACATTGTTATAGCATGAAAAACGGAATAATTTTTGAATTAACATTGTATGAATCATTTAAAGCGGTATACAATATCGCAGATCACACACTTTTCAATTGGATGCTTTCTATGAGGAGTATAAGAATATCATGCAATAGAATAGAAAGAATAGAAAAGCATGGATTTCATGAAATGAGTGCTAGGCCTAGATTTCTGGACTTCGTAAAGCTAAAAATAACCTCACCGAGTATAGAATATTACTTAGCCTAGGTTGTCGTGCAACGTCAAGTAGTCACTCTCTCACACATCATTGGATTCTCTCCCCCAAGCTTATCTATAAGCGTGGTGGCATAAAAACAATATTTACATCCCCATTTTTTATGAAGCTCCAAAAGTAATAAAAATAAGAACAAAAAGAGGGAAAGAAAGAGAGAACATGAGATGTGATCTTTTATTGAGGTTCTTTTCTCTATTCTTTTCTTTTTCTTTCTTTCTCTCTTTTTTTTTGAATTCATATATACACAATGATCCCCAATCAAAGAGAAGTAAGGATATACAAGAATTTTTCTTTTTCTTTCTTTGGTTTTGGGAAATTTGGAGCTAGGATTTAATAGCGGGGGAAATGCCATATATTAGAATCGCTAAGGGGAGATTCACCAATGATTTTAAAATAGAGAATTGATGTTCAAGATATGTGGAGAAAGAAATAAATATGTCTCTCAGTTCACTCTATAGGACGTGCACGACAACTTTAGCAGGGTAATCTAATCTACTCAGTTTCGATCACAAAAAAGCTAACTAATCCAGATTCATCATAGCTAACATCATTCAATCATCCTGAAGTGAAATGTACAAATCATGCATATAGAAGTGATATAGGAAAAGAAAACGGTACTCCGGATATAAGCATTCAATGCGTGAATCTTGGTGTGTTTTCTGCGATAGCATACATATGAATATGCAGACTCAGCTAATAATAAAATTTCATCCATTTTCATGCTAAAAAAGTGTGGGTTACTATCTCTAAGTGCAAGGAAAATCATAGCATATGATATCAGAAATAAAATCTAAAACATGACAAATATAGCATGCATATAGAGAAAGCTAACTCCACGTCATCATCATCACAGAAAAGTCATCTCTAGCATGAGATGAAAAAAAAAGAAATAAAGATAAAGGGAAAATGAAACTAATTACAATGCAGCACACAAAGAAAATAAGAAAAACGTGATGCATGGTAAAAAGAAGAAAAAGTGATGAAAATGAGTGCAAAAACGGAAAATGGAGTGAAAAAACTAAAAATAAAGGTGGTAAATCGAAAAGAACGTGAGAACTCACTCCCCCAAGCTAAAGTGCACAGTGTCCTCAATGTGCGAAGTGTGGCACACCGAGAGACGCGTAATGTGAGGGGTAGGTGAGGATGCATGCATGAGGAGAAACAAAATAAAATAACAACAGAAAAATAAGAAATAAAAATATGATGCGGACATGATGCATGCAGATATACGAGTGAATCAGATATATAGGAGTGACACCAAAAAAAACTCTCCCTCTCTCCCAAAAATGATATATAAAGATATGAACAAAATGTGTATCCAAAACAGTGAGGGGAGGGGGGTGGTGGGCAAAAAATATCATCTGGACCCAGCAGAGACAGGCAGCACGACGGCAAATAAGATCGATGGCATCAAGGGTTCCTAAGAGGGTGGGGCTGCGCCGTCTCCGTCCTGAGGCGGAGGTGGTGGTGGTGGTGGTGGGGGAACAGACTGCTGAGTGGGTGTGGGTGTGGGTACGGAAGCAGGCTGGGTGTAGGTAGGGGTGGGGGTGGGTACCTGCTGGGTGGGTGTGGGTACGGTCGGTACGCGAGGGAGCCAGTCGAGAATCTGCGTGAGGCAATAGTGAATGCCTGGGAGAAGGTCGAAACGGCTGGCCATGGTGGTGACGGTGGCAGACATGGTCCTAAGGTAGCCTCTGAGGGCACTCACCGCCCCCTCGAGAGCACGAATGCTCTGAAGTACAGTGTCGGGGGGAGGTGGTGCAGGGGGACGGACCTGTCGGTGCTGTGCAGGACGAGGCTGGCGTACTCGGGTGGCGTAGGTGATGGGCTCAGCAGGCATGTGGAGGTAGGGTGCTGTGCTCACAAGTGTGGGCCTAGCCTCAGGGTGAGGCTGGGATGCAGGCAGGCGTGAGGTGGAAGCAACAGCAGTGGAAGTGGAGTATAAAAGTGGCGACGAGGCGGCCAGAGAGGTCGGTGACACAGAAGTGAAGACAGACGTCATGACACTCTCAGAAAGTACGGCTGCGGTGGGGACAGAAGTGACTACCACTGGGGAGGAAGTGTGTGGTCCGAAAGGCGAAATCCCAGCGGAGATCATGCTAGCCATGGTCTCCACGACCACAGCAAAAGAGGGCTCTCCACTCTCAACGAAGGTCGGTGGGCGCTCGGGAAGTGCAGGGCAGAGGGGCTCAACGGACAGAGGGCCAGCAGGGGTGGTGGTAGTGGTGGTGAGCGTGGAGGTAGCGGTGGTGGTCTCAGCGAGTGTACTCCTGACACCAGCAGAAGTGTGGACAGAGGTGTCGGGAGCAGCAGAAATATCAGGCTGCTGAGGGGCCACGGGGTCAACGGGTGCAGCGGGGTCAGCGGGTGCAGCGTGGGCTGCGTGGGCCTGCTCGGCCTCCTCGGCCTCGAGCACGTAGGCGGCGGGGATCAGGAGATCCATCACCGGGAGCCAGTCCACCTGTGCTGGTGCAATCTGTGTCCGAGCTGGGCTCGAAAGAATCATGTAATCGGCAACGTAGGGACCATGCAACCAGACCTAGTGTCGCTCACCGTGCGGACGAAGCATCTTCATCCGGGCCATGACGTCTATGGACAGTGAAGTGGGGCCCAGAGAACGACGCAAATCGGCCGGTAGGTCCTCGCCGGTTATCAAGGTGAGCAGTGTGATCAGACCGCCGTAGCATATCGGTGAGCGAACGCCCACCGATACGATGATGCGGTCCAAAAACCAGCTCGCGATGTCAATCACGACGGCGGGGACCAACTCGTCACTGTCCCTAGCTAGAACTCTGGGACGCGTCATCGCATAGAGCATATAAACCTCTGGCGTGGACATCGTCCCAGGCTCATACCTCGCCAAAAAGGTAGTCGCCATAAGGCGCTGAGCTATGCGGAGGCAGGGATGGACGATGGACGAGGCCTTGGCCCTACTAGGGTCAAAGGCGGTAGGTAGACCCGTGATCCGGGCCCAGAAGGCGCCGGAATCGAACGAAGGTGGGGGAATGTGAGTGGGGGCGTAACCACGGTCGGCCTCGGGGACATCGGGCCATGAAAAGAATGCTCTCATCATACCGAGAGTGACCTGGCACTCCCGGTCCATGAACCTAAACGAGCATCCCTCGTCGGTCCGGGCGATAGAACTAAGGACCTCAAGTGTCGGACGGAGAAACGTGTCCGCCGACACCTGGAAGAAATCTCGCCAGCCCACGTTGTCATACAACGTGAGCATCCCCTCGAGTACCCCCAGGCGTCCTAGGTCTGCAAGGTGTGTGAACCTGGAGGGTACGATCGAGCGCTGGGAAATGCGCTCGAAAACGACGCGGTGTGCGTCGTCCCGGAATGTAATCCCCAGCGGCCCGACAAGTGGAGCCGGTGGTGGTGGCTGTGGGACGGCGGGGAGTGGCTGTGCGGGGTGAATGGGCTGTGCGGGCTCTGCAGGCTGTGCGGGGTGTGCAGGGCCTGCGGGGTGTGCGGGGCCTGCAGGCTATGCGGGGTGAAAGGGGTGTGGTGGAGTAGGCGGAGGAGAGTCCTCCACCTCGTGGGAGGGGCCGGGCTCATCCGACCGCTTCCGCTTGGCGGAAGCTCTCCTCGACCTCGGCCGTGTCCGGGGCGGCATATGGCCCCCGGGTGCTCACCAAAGACGTGAAAAATGCGGCGTGCGTAAAATAAAAGAAAGAGTATACCGCGACACGCCGCGAGAGCAAAGCTATGGAAGCGTGCGAAGACGACGCCTGCACGTAGCCCAAAACGATCCCCGGAAGCTCCCCTGGGCTCCCCTAAGCTCCCCAAATTTACATGCGCATAAAACGAAGAGATTAGCGTGTAATATTCAAAACGTATGGGGGGTTAGGGGTAGAATAGATAGAAATTGAATTTAATTTGGGTTTGGGGTTCGTTAGACACATGGATCATCGAAAAATACGCAAAAGAGGAGAAATAGGCGAAAAATCGGGTTACCGGAGCTCGGCCGGCGAGGTGACCGCCGGCGGCGACTCGGGCGAGGGGCGGCGGCGTTCGGCCGGAGGTGGGTGGCTGAGCGCCGGTGTGTGGTCGGAGATCGGGCGAGCGAGGGGGGAATCGGGCGCTGGGGGAGTTGAAGGGTCGGGCGCTGTGCGTTTTAATTCGTTTCGAAAAACGCGCCCCCACGCCCCCCTTTTATAGAAAAAGTTACGACTCGGCCGAGTGACTAAGTCGCTCGGCCGAGTGAACTCAACGGAATTACTTTGAAAAATTCCTCCCCGCTTACGACTCGACCGAGTGTCCTTGCCATCCTCGGCCGAGTGGAGTAAGTCCATTCGGCCGAGTGGCACAAGCTACTCGGCAAGACTCGCCCTAGGAGCGTATCAGTTTTACTCGGCCGAGTGAATATATGCACTCGGCCGAGTAGCAATTATACTGAAATCAAGAAAAGAAACAAAGAGTTGGGTACAGCAGACTTCTCTTGTTCGTGAGCCGCTCGGGCGGACGAACTTATGTACTCGGCCGAGTGACTAGTATACTCGGCCGAGTGAACCCTGTTTTCTGCTGTTTGGCTTCGTTTGGGCTCTAAACTCTGTTTTTCTTCCTCCAGTCGATTTCATCTTCCTCCTAAGCATCGAGCGCATTCCTGGAGCGCTCCTCGTCTCCTTGTTCATCCTCCTCATGATGGATTTCCCTATCTCCTCTCCTGTCAAGAAAAATAGGACCCGTTATCAACGAATTTTTCGGGCAAACGACTCAAAACACTAATAATTTCTAAAACAAAAATAAAGGAAAAGTGAAAATAAAGCGATAACCGTCGGGTTGCCTCCCGACAAGCGCTCGTTTAAGGTCGTGAGCTCGACCCCCTTTGATTTTCAATTAATGCGGGATATTGGGTGCATATGAGATGCACCCGTCAAATTTTCCGGGAAGAACGCTTAGATTTTGATGTTGTGGCGGGGGCGTCCTTCCTCGGTGCTCCTTTGCCTCGGGTAGTGTTGGGGGTGGCTCCCCCAAGCTAGAGCTTTCTCCGGGCCTCGGATTTACCGGTGACACCGATTTCCGCATCGCCGGAGCTTTCTTCGGAGACTTCAGTTTTGAGAGCTTGCAGAGCTCTCGAATCCTTGCGACGTCAGCGTCTCCTTCATCAATTTCAGCGGAGAGGTCGGGGGATTCATTTATCTTCTCTTCTTGGCCCAAATCCGGGCCTTCCTCAAAATCTTCTTTGAATAGCGCGCCGATCGAATGGGGGATCGCCGCCTCAATAACCTCGTCAAGGAGGTCCATATAGTCCAGCTCCTCATGATAAGGCATGTGTTTCATTGCCTTGGGAATATGAAGCTCCACCTCGATGTTGCCGACGTTCAATGTTAGGGTCCCTTCTCGTACGTCGACAATGACACCGGCGGTGACGAGGAACGGGCGTCCAAGTATTAGCGATGTATCTCCCTCCTCCTTGACATCCATGATCACGAAGTCACATGGCAAACATATGCCCCCCGGGACTTGTAGCGGGATGTCCTCCGCGATCCCTACCGGCCTTGTGATCCGACCATCGGCTAGTTGTATCCGCATGTCGGTAGGCTTCAATTCCGCGCCGGTGTTTAGTCTTTGGAACATAGAGAGAGGCATGAGGCTAACACTAGCCCCTAAGTCCACTAATGCCTTTTGAAGGGGGACGCCGCCTAAGGTACAAGGAATCCGAAAACTCCCCGGGTCTTTGAACTTAGCGGGCTCCTTCTCTCTCTTGGTGAACCAAGTCCCCTCCTCAGCTAGCATTATTTTCTCCTTCCTCTTTCTCCCCGAAATCAAATCCTTTAAAAATTTTGCGTATGTCGGGATCTCAACGATAGCATCAAGAAAGGGAATATTGAGGCTTACCCCTCTCAAATATTCGAGAAACTTCGCTAGTCGCTTCTCCATCTTTGCTCTAGCAAGCCTCTGAGGGAATGGGACCGGTGGCATAAAACGCCTCTCTTCAAGCAATTGCTCCGTTCTAGACTTTTCTTTTTCTTGCGGCTCTTTCTCTGGCTCAACTTCAATGATAGGTTCACTTGGCTCTACTCTCTCCACCACGGGCTCCTCGGTTGGAATCATGACGGGAGTGGTATCCTTCCCGCCTCTAGTTGTAACCGCAACCACGGCATTGATGTGGCTGGTGGCGCCCCGTGGGTTTTGCTCGGGTTGAGCCGGCAATTGTTGAGCATTTCGATTGAGCAACGCCAATTGCTCCGAGATTTGGGCTACAACGGTTGTAAGAGAGTCTTGGCCCGCCTTCAAGGAAGCATTGATTTTCTTTTGCTCGACCATAAACTCCTCCACCTTAGCTTCAAATTCGAATCGTTGATGAGCTTGTGGGGGGTTTGGATTTCTCCACCCTTGATTGTATCCGGGCGGCCTATAGGGTCCAACTTGTTGCTTTGGTGGGAAATTATGTTACGGAGGCCCCCTCGGTGGATAATGTTGTTGTTGTGGTGGTGGTCGAGCTTGTTGAGGTTGTTGTTGCGGCGGGTTCAATGCTCCATCATTGTTTGCATATGAGAAACCGGGATGGTTTCTAGTGGCCGGATTGGCCCAATATCCTTGGTTCCCCGCGACGTATTGAACTTGCTCCAAAGTTCCCTCTCCTTGTTCTCCTCCCAAATACATAGCTTGAGATTGGTCTTACCAATCACACATTTGATTTATTGGTGTGGATGTGGAAGGGGTTCCTTGGGGCTCCGTGATATACTTCTCCAGTCTCTCCACTACCTTGTGGAGAGAATCGAACTTGTTGGTAAGCTCCGCTACGGCCTTTGCCTCATAAATGCTAGATGGCTTCAAGGAGGACGAAGAGTGTCCTCGCTCGTCACCCCATTGTTGATTGTTCGAGACCATCTCCTCAATTAGGGCCGTAGCTTCGTCGGGAGTCTTCGATAGGATGGCACCATTTGCCGCCGCATCAATAATCTGCTTGGTCCCCGGTTGGAGACCATTGTAGAAGCTATGGACTAGCTCCCAATCTTCGATGCTATGGTGGGGGCATTGATGCTGCAGATCTTTGAAACGCTCCCAAGCCTCGTAGAGTGTCTCTTGAGGTCCTTGCTTGAAGGACATAAGAGCACTCCTAATCTTTACCGTCTTGGAGGGCGGATAGAACTTGTCAATGAACGCACTCGCCAACTCGTCCCATGAGGTAAAGACTCCGTCAGCTTGCGTCCTCAACCAATAAAGAGCTTTGTCCTTTAATGTGAAGGGGAAGAGGCGCAGTCTGATGGCATCTAAGGTGACACCCGGCATCTGAAATGTGGCGCACGTCGACAAAAATAGCTGGATGTGGTAGTGAGGATTTTCATGGGCATTCCCATGGAATGGATCCTACTGCATCAGAACCACTAGTCCGGTCTTCAGCTCAAAATTCTTGTCGGCCTCCAACTCCGGCACGGCAATGGACGAGGTCGTCGAAGAGGTCTTAGGCCGAAGCCTATCGCGAATGGAAATGATCCTCGCCATTCTTGCCGCCAATTGTTCCGCAGTTTTCGGGTTGGTCATAAACCTCCCTTCCGGATCTTGTCTCCTCTCCGCTCTAATTCTCCGCACAGTACGTTCAATCTCGGGATCAAATAATATAGCTTCAGGGTCCGCCGTTGATCTCGTGTACATGCAATGAGAAAACAGAGTTTCAAAGAAATGATTAGCACAGTGGAAGGGTTAGATAAAAAATAAAGAAATAAAACAAAAAGAAGAAATAGCTAGGGTGATAAGATCAAACACTATCGCCTCCCCGGCAACGGCGCCAAAAACTTGATCGCTTCCGGGCGTACACCCAAAAAGAGCGACCGTGTAGTTTTACCGCAAGCGCACGGTGTAGCGGCGAGCGGGTTATCGAACACAGGGAGGACGAATGATGGTGTCTTCTCCGAACAACCTGGCTATAGGAACAGAAAAAGGGGAGTTTGCCTTTTGGTGATCCTGTCACAATCGTCAGACAAAGTATGGAGATATAAAATCAAATAAAGACGCCTAGGGAATGGGGAATCCCCGCTACTCACCGTATCTCGTCAATGCGATTCATTGGTATCACAATTGCTAGGGTAGAATTTCGGATGAACTAGTTGCAACTGAATGTAAAACCTAGCTCACGCTCTCGCGCTGTTGCCGGTCTATAGCTAACCTAGGATTGGGTCCAATCTATTACAAACCCTAGCCTAGGCAAGCTAGCATTAGGATCAACATCATCGTTCAATCGCGTCCCGAGCCCACTCTCGTGCAAACTCGGTCCGCGACCTAGGTTGGGATAGTTCCTACCCGTCCAATCTCTTGCAAATGGGTATCGGCATGGAATTGCAACCGAGAACACTAGTATCGGTCCAATCTCTTGCAAACCGATACTACGAAAACTCAATTTCAACCCAATTCGGATTTCTAGGGTTTCCTATCGAATTGGGATCCAATCTCTTGCAAATCCCAATTGATATGAACACCTAGCTATCCGTAGTAAATCAATCCCAAACCAACCCTATTAGCAATTCTAGCAATATTTCTACCAAATCATCACAAATCAGAAATTGGGCTCGTAGGGTTCATCCCCACGCCCCAAGACGTAAGGACTACTCACAATTCATATCACAAACACAAAAATACTCAATTGAAATAACAAGAGAATTCATCGCAATATTCAAATAAGCAATAAAAATAAGATTTTTAATGGAGAGGGAGACAAACCAATAGAGTTCTCCAAGAATCCAACAAAAATAAACTTTCCTCTCATCTCCAATCACAAGAATCAAAAGCTAAAAAGTTTAATCTAAAAAGCTGCAAAAAGTAAAGGAAAAAGCTCTCTAACCTAGGTCAAAAACTGGGGTTAAATACCCCCCAAAATCGTCCAAAAAACTGTGACCAAAATGCCCCTGCGCAGCCTGAAAATCGCAATTTATGCTACAGGCAGCGCGGCTCACTCGGCCGAGTGACAAAAGTCGCTCGGCCGAGTAAGAAACCCTGAGAATTTCCAGTAAGTCTGGGTCTTCGTGGGTCTTCACTTCGGGGGTCGCTCGGCCGAGTGAGTTGTCGTCACTCGGCCGATGGCTTCTATTCACTCGGGCGGTCGGCATTTTCCACTCGGCCGAGTGGGTCTTCTGAAGCTCAGGCAGACGAAAAACCGTAATTTGTCTCTTTTTGAAGGGCGTCGTCTGAGTGCCACTCGGGCGGACGAGATCTCGTCACTCGGCCGATGTGGCTTCCGATGCTCGGCCGAGTGCACATATGAAGCGTGTCCGATCTGGCCGGCCGAGCGGGGTCTCGCTGGTCGGCCGAGTGACTCCTTCACTCGGCCGAGTGAGACACCAAAAATGCCCATTCAGCTTGTTTTTGCCTCCTCGTCGCTCCTGCAACGTTCTTTCTTCCTCTGCTCCTCTCCAATGGCAAAATACCCCTCGGGGAGGTAGTCGGTGACACTCTTGAGTAGGCGTATCTCGGGATCACTCCAAATCGCTCCAAATCACCTGAAATACAACAAAAACAACAAATCGTGAAAAGTATCGCAATATCGTCGATATATCATGAAAAACATGATTTGAGCGATCTAAATGGCATGCAAACATGCGGGAAAAAGTGTAAAATATGGAGTGATCAGAAAACACCCCACCTCACAAGTCCCTGTTGGAGTACTCGATGACATCCATCGAGTCCACCTCTGCCATCCGTCCTCCTGCTATTACGGCTCAAAGCTTCGAGCTTAAGCCATCTTTGGTGACGTGGATCCAGCAGGATCAATTTTCGGGTGCACTCATGGAGAGCCCGATTGAACATTTGGACTCCTTCTTGGAGAAATGTGACACCTTCCGGATAAACGGTATCACAACTGAGGCGATCCGTCTGAAGCTATTCCCCTTCTCTCTGCGAGATAAGGCCAAGCTATGGCTTAGGGGGAAGGACCCGAATACATTCAACACCTGGGAGAAGCTCTCAAATGCTTTCCTGACAAAGTTCTTTCCTCCGGGGAAGACCATGAAGCTGAGGAGTGAGATCTCCTCCTTCTCCCAGGCCAGCCACGAGTCTCTGCACGAAGCCTGGACCAGATACAAGGAGATGCAGCGGAGATGTCCCCACCATGAGCTCCCCAAGTGGCAGATCATAAATCTGTTCTATAATGGGTTGAGGGACGATTTGAAATCTTCCACGGACGCCGTGGCTGGAGGGTCCTTTATGTCAAGAAGCGAAGAAGATGCCGGACAGATTCTGGAAAATATGGCATCCAACAATGAGCGGTGGTGTGACGAGAGAGCCACACCTAGATCTGGAGGCATCCACAGGGTCGAGGACGTCGACAAATTATCCAGCATGTTTGACTTGCTGTCGACCCAGATCTCTGCATTGATGGTAGGCGCCGGTGGCGCCGGTACAGAACAGATTGCTGCGGTGGAATCCGAAGCCTTTGGAGAATTCGACAGTGGTGTCATCTCACCACCGTTGGATCAGGCAAGCGCATTATTTTACAATCCTACGGGGAATGCGCCTTTTCCACCACGAACCAACTCCAACCCGGCCTACTCTCCAAACAACCGGAATCATCCCAACCTTAGCTACCGGGCACCGTATCAGCTGCCGACTCAGTAGCAACAACAATAGATATATCAGCTGGCTAGGCCTCAGCAGCAGCAGTTTCAGCAACAGCAATTTCAGCAGCAACAACCTCCACAACAGTATCAGCAGTATGCTCAAAGGAATCAGCAGCCCATCCAGCAGCAATATGGGCAGCAGAGGGCAATCTCTCCAGTTGAGTCACTCTTGACTCAATACATCGCCAACCAGGAGAAGATAAATCTAAAGTTGGAGATGGGACAGAGAGTTCTCACTGATCAGGTGACCCAGCTGGGGTTGCAAGTGGCGAACCTTCAGAGGCCGCAAAATCTATTACCGCCACAGCCTGAGGTGAACCCGAGGGGGGCTAATCAAACCTTGGCGCTCACACATGAGCATGCCAACGTGTCCGCTATCGTCTTGAGGAGCGGAACACAAATCCCCACGAGAGTGCCCCCCGAGGAGCCCGAAGCACCGTTGGTCGTGGAGCGACCAATTGAAAAATTAAATGACGACGGTGCTTCGCCGCCAAAGCCAACTATTCCGGAGGGAATCCATGGAGAGGAGAAGAAAAAGGATAAGGAAGGGAACCTCCGGGTATTCAAGCCCGTTGTGCCTTTTCCGTAACGGTTAGCCCAGGCCCAAATAGACAAGAAGTATGGCAAATTCTTCGCCATGGTTAAAGATCTAAGCCTGCAAATACCCTTCCTTGAAGCTATAGAGACGATACCCTCCTACGCGAAATTCCTCAAGGATCTGGTGACAAAGGGTTCTAGAAAAGAGAAGGCCGTTCTGACGGTGGAATGTAGTGCTCTTATCCAGCGAGCAAGTCCGCCAAAGCTTAAAGACCCAAGAAGTTTCTCCATCCCTTATTCGATTGGGGAAGTGCGAATCCAGAGGGCGCTCGTCGATCTAGGAGCGAGCGTCAGTCTAATGCCCCTGTCGTTATACAAGAGAATATGGATGGGGGATTTGGAGCCCACCGGCATGACATTACAACTAGCTGACCGTTCGGTCAAGTATCCTGTGGGAGTAGTAGATGACCTCCCCGTTGATGTGAGTGGAGTACAAGTACCGGTGGATTTTGTGGTGATGGACATGCCGGAAGATAAGCACACCCCTATTATCCTTGGACGACACTTTATGACAACCGCCGGTGTTTTGATAGACGTGAAGAATGGGAAGCTTTCCCTCAACGTCGGCCAAGAAAAAGTCGAATTCGACTTAGGGTTGTCAATGAGGCACCCCGATCCTCCGGATGATCCTAGTATCAATGCGCTGGAGCTGGAAGAAGAGAGAGCTGCGGAAGCAAGCTCCTGGGAAATTCTCTCGAGAAATCCCCCCGACCACTTGGAAGATCTTGGAGAGCTAGTTGGCTCACCAAAGAAAGAAGTTGCTGATGAGGCGGTCGCCCGACATGTGATCCCTCCTGGATTCCCAAAAGCTCCTCCTACGAGGAGAAAAGGCAAAGAGCCCATGGGGCTCACCGGGCATGAGGTCCGAATCCTTACGCGAATGGCGGTGGACGCCAATATGAGGGAGAACCCCCCGGACCCCGTCAACAAAGGGGGGGTAGTCGAGCAAGTTCTCTTGTCGCCGCCGACTACTGCAAAGGGGGAATCTGAAACGATGCCACACTTTGGGCATCACCCGTATCGTCCGCCTTGAACATCATCAACGGGCGTCGAGATAAACGATGTTAAACAAAAGCGCTTCATGGGAGGCAACCCATGTTCTGAACTTTTGTTTCCATTTTAGGACTATTTTTAACTTTATTTCGTCTATTTTTAATAAATGAATCCAGCCGCAAGAATTTCTGTTGAGGGACTAAGGCCGTTTGTGCACATTTGTAGAAAACAAGGCCCCAACCGATCAGTTGACAACTCAACCGATCGGTTGGGATGTATCAGCTGCCGGCCGTATCAGTCACTCAACGAACCGATCGGGTGAAGGCATATGAGACCGGGTGACAGACCGAGTGAACTGGGCTGAATTCTCAGGAATTTTTGGGAAATGATCAACCGATCGGGTGATACGCAGAGCGATTGGGTGATAGACCGGGTGAGCTATACAAACTTTCGGGAAAATCTGTGGAACGGCCAACCGATCGGGTGAGTTATCAACCGACCGGTTCGCCTGTAGCGTTTCTTTAGCTGAAAATCGTGCCCTAATAGTCAACCGATCGGGTGAAAACTCACCCGATCGGTTCGACTTAAAACCTATAAATACCCCCCCACACCCGTTCGTTTCTTCTCACCCGATCTCGCCGTTTTCGCCGTCGTTTCTTCTCCCCCGACTTCCCACCGGCCGAAAAACCTCTCCCCCGACCTCCACTCTCCCTCTAGCCTCTCTCACCACCTACCCCTTCCATCACTCCGTCGTTTTCCCTCTCTCCCTCTCTCCCATTTCGCTTCATCAAACCCTAATCCCCCATTTTCGGATTTTTCGCTGAAGACCAGTGCCGCGGCTCCACACTCAGTCTGATTGCACGGTATTGGGGTCAATTTCAAGCAAGGAACTCCATCCTCTGCATTCTTCCCCCGGGATGAGTCTGGCACCGTGACTATCCCCGATCTTTTCATTCTTTGGGCCATGACTTTCCCTTTTGTTCCTGACGATGATGGGATTAGCTTTAGGGCCCCGACCGTCCCCGTTCATGCCGGTGACTGGCTTATTTACAAGCTCCTAGAGATTAGTCGGGCCGGCAAGGGCAAGATTTATTGTGGGGGAATAATCACTGTCATTGCCTCTTATCCCCAATTTAATATCCACATCCCTCGTGATCTTCCCACTGCCGCAGGACCCTCACGTCTAGATCTTGACGTCCTGCGGCATATTCATATGATTAAGCCCCGCCCTGATCTTCTATTTGATTTCAACTACGGCCACCCCCCAGCCCCCTACACCATTCTCCCCAACCCCGCTCGCATGACTATTGCCTTACGGGTAGATTGGACTTTTCCGCCCGATCCAGAGTTCCTAGCGGGGTTGTGCCTTCCTTTCCTTCCCCATGACGCACGCAGACCACCTTCCCCTGCCGCCCGCTTAGGTGAGCAGGATATTCCTGTGTCCCGGGGAGAATCGGGGCTGGCCCGAGTCACACCACCCGTGCTCCTGGCCCTATCACTGCTAAGGATCTTTCTGCGGCCATTTCCAGCCTTGTGTCCAGTGCCGGCATGACCACTGCCGCCGGCACCACTTCCGCTTCACTTCCCGGCACCACTTCCGCTTCACGTCAGTCCACCTCTTTTGGTCACCGTCAGGCCTCGGCTCGTCTTGCTCTCAAGGCCGAGGTCGCAGCTCTCCGTGATCTTGCCATGTCCTCTGTCCCCTCGGACCCATCTCCGTCCTCCTTTCTCACTCACCCACGTTTCCTCGCACTTGAGAGGAACGTGGCCGCCATCCTCCGCCTTCTCACCCACATCCACGGACCACCACCACCCACACCACACCCCTCACCACATCCTTCACCACCTCGACGATCTTCACCTCCCCCATCACATTCTTCCCCTCCACCATTCCACCCATCACCACCTCCTTCACCCCACCTAGGCGATCATCTCCCCCTTCCACATCTATTCCCATCCCCATATCTACTTCTCCTCTCACGACTACTTCTGTCGCCCCTCCACCACCCCCTCCCTCCTCCACTGTCACTGCATATGTGCGTCGCAAGAAATTGCAGGTGCGCTCCAGATCTCTCCCACCGCCACCCACTACCGTCACCATCACATCTTCTCCCCCAATTTATATCCCTTCTACCACCGCCTTGATCGCCGTACTTCCACCACCACCCTCCACTACCGACACTCCGCCCATCATTCACACCCCCACTGCACCCATTCCTCCACCTCTTTCCCCACTTCTCCGCACACCCCCAGCCTCCCACGACCACCCTTTCACACCCTCTTCCGAGGAGGGCGAGGATTCCCCTTCTGCTGCTTTTTGATTTTCTTTTTGTTCATTGACCCCCCTTGCATATCTCTGCATATTCACGATCATATCATTTCGCTAGCACTGTCACGTCTAGCTTGGGGGAGGTCAAATTTTTCTGTGTGCTGTCGTGTCTCGTTTTTCTTTGTGTGATTGTTCATCTGTCGTGTCGTGTGATTTTCTTTCTTTCATTTATTTTTATTTTCTGTTTATATGTCGTGTGGTGTGATTTTTATTTCTATTTCTTATTTTCATTTTCGTTTGTTTGATTTTCTTGTCTTTCGTGTGTTTTTGTGTCTGTGCGTATTCTCCCCCTTATTCATTGCCCTCCCGTATTTAATTCTATTGCATTGAGGGCAATGCAAGCTTCAGCTTGGGGGAGTCCCACTTCGTGCGTCGTTTGAGTCGCTTTTCTTCGTTTTGAGTCGTTTTCCATCGTGTTTTTCTTTTTCTTCTCTTCTTCTCCTAGAGATGAACCCTATGATGAATTGCCACAAAATCACACACACCTAGCATGGCATCGATAATCACATTCACTAGCCCTAGGATATCGAGTCCTCTTGCATTTAATGCATCGTGGATCCACTTAGCTTTTTGTGAGTCGTGTGTCGTGCCTAGCTGTGTGGTGTACTTCTACTTTATGATTTTACTTTATATATCTGTCCAGGAATGACCCCTAGATTATCATGCTTCGATTTGAATTTGCGGTATTTGTTTCTACTGTCTGCTTCTTCTGCATGCTATATATATATCGTACGATTCATTTCGCATGTGTCAGGATTCCACAATTAAGGACTAGGATAACTCATTTAGCCCATGCTCTAATTAGCGAGAATAGTTTCCTTTGCCCAAGTGTTTAGATTCCGATTTCTTTTTTGTTTTACTTAGTGCAAATCCCCTCGTCGTGTACCGTTCTCCCACTTAGGAGAGTACACATGTTTATATCCCAATATCCAAAAATTCAAAAAAAAAGAGAGAAAAGAAAAACCCAAAAAAAGAAGAGAAAAGAGAAAAGAAAAAAATATGTATAGACAAAAATCCAAAAAAATACAAATACCCAAAACCCAAAAATTTCCAGTGTGAATATTTTTCCTATCTACCGAGAATAAAGGGAAGGCGAGAATTTGCACCGAGTGTTCTACTTCACACCTTCTCAACCTCCATCATTTTCGAAAACACTTGGCATAGGAACTCTCTAGCGGTTACCTAGGCGATAGTGTGGTGATTTCCTAGTCCCTAGCTGTGGAATCCCCGATGCATGATACGCTTCTATTCTTATACTCTTCTCATGCATGCTTGAGCTATATATTCACCGCGTATTTCGAATCGAATCGATATTTGGGTCAATTCTTGGATTCGTGTATATCGAGCTTTATTGCACAATGTAGATAGTGACACCGTTTGCTAGCACACGACCACGCTCACTCGCGCTTCACCGCATGGGCCCACGGCACTTGTCTGGACTCGTATTCCTTGGGTTAGTGATGTGATTTGGCGTCTGCTTGCTTGGTGTGTCATTTTCGATTTTGTTGGCCCTGACGGGCGATCTAGGATATAGAGTTCTCTTTTTCTTTCTTTCTCTCTATTTTCTCCATCCGAGCTCCTACTCTCACTCGTCTTCCTCGAGGACGAGGAAGAGTTCAGCTTGGGGGATTTTGACGTGCGTTTATATTTCATATATCTGCGCACGTTTTCTTCCGTGTTTTTCCGTATTTTCTGCCGTCTTGTATTCGTTTTCTCGTGTTTTCTTGTTTTCTTTCACTTTTCCGTGTTTTTTGTGTTTTGCAGGAATTTACCGGCGTAGGGGATATAAAACGATGATATCAAGAGTCCCCGGAGCAACGGGAGGAGTCACGCGTGATCCAGGGGGTCAAACGACGAAGATCTCATCTTTCAGCCCCTCACTCGACCTGTTGGTCATTTCCAACCGATCGGGTGATGCACGCGTGCACCACCCGGACACAAGTTGGAGCGGCCAAGAAGTCACCCGGTCGGTTCAGTGACCGGTTCAAAAGCCCCAACTCTCTGGAAATCTGACGCTGAATACCAACCGATCGGGTGACCTTCACCCGATCGGTTCACCTATAGCCGATTCTCCCAAGCCACGACACGGGGAGATCAACCGACCGGTTCACCCGACGGCACGAAGATCCAACCGATCAGCTCCAACCTCAACCGACCGTGCCGAGGTGACCGGATGAAGTCATATTCTGAGCTGCCAAAGAAACGAAGCAGGTCACCCGATCGGGTGACTTTTCACCCGATCGGGTGATATCGTATTCTATATATAGGACCCCTAGGTTTTCCAGAAACGAGAGTTGTTATTTTATATTGTTTTTTCTCTTTCTTGACGGCTGTAATTTTTCAGACATTTGTAAGTTTTCCGATCTTTGTCAAACTTTAATATAGTGTTATTAGCATTGCTCTTACTGCATTTCAATCGCCAGATCATGATTTTTACGGTCGATTTTTATTTAGATCGCTTTTTACTATACATGTGTGAGTAGTTCCCAAATCTGGGATTTTGGTGGAAACCCCTTCGTGGGTTCTTCCCGATGCGTCCATAGGACTAGGAAATCGATAGGGATTAGGAATCTACAGGTTACGTGGGGTGTTTTATTGTCATCGGCGGGAAAAAGACCGCCTTTGACCGTTGGGCCAAGGGGGAATAAACTTGGCGGTTGACTCCCTAGGCATAGCTCACGCCCTTAGCGTAGACGTCGAATCCTAGCGTGCGGGAGCAGCATGATGAGACGTTGGGAGTCATCGTTGCAAACTTAGTGCTCCCGGAGTCGGTCAGTGTTAATAGACACGGGAGTGCCCACTGACCGAACCCGGGAAGTCCGGCGTATCATCCTGGCAACCGACCAGAATATCGGGCCCATGGGACGATGGTACCACTTTCAGAGGCAACATCTCACCATTAGACCCTAATTCCAATCGTCATCCTACCCGTAGGCCGTATCGGCGAGAATCGCACGATAGGGTGGAAACCAGAGTCCCGGGTTTTCCCTTTATATTGTTTATCCCTTGCATTTTACTGTGACAAATCCATTATCCGATTCGGGCTAGCTCGCCCATGGGGTGAATTTGACCCTTCTTGACACAAGCACATCCACGCCTCCCTGAGTTCGACCCCCAAGCCACACTACAACACAGTGCGCTTGCGGTTACAAATATTTAAATCTCACGCCCCCAATCATATTATAGGACACATCAAACACACACAACGCGGGGACGTCAAGCTTTATGGCGCCGTTGCCGGGGAGGCAATGTGCTTGTTATTTTAGGATTTCATGAGCCCTTGTGTTTAGCTCTCATCCCTACCTCGCAATAATTTTCGCATTCTTTCTTTTTTCCTTTTTATTTTCTTATTTTTATTTTTATCTTATCTTATCTTATCTGTTTCTTTCCCACTTTTCGCTTCACGGGTGTTTGTTGTTTTTAATGCACAGGAGTTCAAGAAGTCTCGACGACTTGATTCCCGTTGATCCAGAGATAAACGCCACCCTAAGGCGTTTGGCCGCCGAGAAGCGAAGAAGAGAGGATCCTGAAACCATGGGGGAAACACCCCACCTCACAAGTCCCTACTGCAGTACTCGATGCCATCCATCGAGTCCACCTCCGCCATCCGTCCTCCTGCTATTACGGCTCAAAGCTTCGAGCTTAAGCCACCTTTGGTGACGTGGATCCAGCAGGATCAATTTTCGGGTGCACCCATGGAGAGCCCGATTGAACATTTGGACTCCTTGGAGAAATGTGACACCTTCCGGATAAACGGTGTCACAACTGAGGCGATCCGTCTGAAGCTATTCCCCTTCTCTCTGCGAGATAAGGCCAAGTTGTGGCTTAGGGGAAGGACCCGAATACATTCAACACCTGGGAGAAGCTCTCAAATGCTTTCCTGACAAAGTTCTTTCCTCCGGGGAAGACCATGAAGCTGAGGAGTGAGATCTCCTCCTTCTCCTAGGCCAGCCACGAGTCTCTACACGAAGCCTGGACCAGATACAAGGAGATGCAGCGGAGATGTCCCCACCATGAGCTCCCCAAGTGGCAGATCATAAATCTGTTCTATAATGGGTTGAGGGAAGATTTGAAATCTTCCATGGACGCCGCGGCTGGAGGGTCCTTTATGTCAAGAATCGAAGAAGATGCCGGACAGATTCTGGAAAATATGGCATCCAACAATGAGCGGTGGTGTGATGAGAGAGCCACACCTAGATCTGGAGGCATCCACAGGGTCGAGGACGTCGACAAATTATCCAGCAAGTTTGACTTGCTGTCGACCCAGATCTCCGCATTGATGGTAGGCGCCGGTGGTGCCGGTACACAACAGATTGCTGCGGTGGAATCCGAAGCCTTTGGAGAATTCGACGGTGGTGACATCTCACCACCGTTGGATCAGGCAAGCGCATTATTTTACAATCCTACGGGGAATGCGCCTTTTCCACCACGAACCAACTCCAACCCGGCCTACTCTCCAAACAACCGGAATCATCCCAACCTTAGCTACCGGGCACCGTATCAGCAGCCGACTCAGCAGCAACAAAAACTGATATATCAGCCGGCTAGGCCTCAGCAGCAGCAGTTTCAGCAACAGCAATTTCAGCAGCAACAACCTCCACAACAGTATCAGCAGTATGCTCAAAGGAATCAGCAGCCCATCCAGCAGCAATATGGACAGCAGAGGGCAATCTCTCCAGTTGAGTCACTCTTGACTCAATACATCGCCAACCAGGAGAAGATAAATCTAAAGCTGGAGATGTGACAGAGAGTTCTCACTGATCAGGTGACCCAGCTGGGGTTGCAAGTGGCGAACCTTCAGAGGACGCAAAATCTATTACCGCCACAGCCTGAGGTGAACCCGAGGGGGGCTAATCAAACCTTGGCGCTCACACATGAGCATGCCAACGTGTCCGCTATCGTCTTGAGGAGCGGAACACAAATCCCCACGAGAGTGCCCCCCGAGGAGCCCGAAGCACCGTTGGTCGTGGAGCGACCAATTGAAAAATTAAATGACGACGGTGCTTCGCCGCCAAAGCCAACTATTCCGGAGGGAATCCATGGAGAGGAGAAGAAAAAGGATAAGGAAGGGAACCTCCGGGTATTCAAGCCCGTTGTGCCTTTTCCGTAACGGTTAGCCCAGGCCCAAATAGACAAGAAGTATGGCAAATTCTTCGCCATGGTTAAAGATCTAAGCCTGCAAATACCCTTCCTTGAAGCTATAGAGACGATACCCTCCTACGCGAAATTCCTCAAGGATCTGGTGACAAAGGGTTCTAGAAAAGAGAAGGCCGTTCTGACGGTGGAATGTAGTGCTCTTATCCAGCGAGCAAGTCCGCCAAAGCTTAAAGACCCAGGAAATTTCTCCATCCCTTATTCGATTGGGGAAGTGCGAATCCAGAGGGCGCTCGTCGATCTAGGAGCGAGCGTCAGTCTAATGCCCCTGTCGTTATACAAGAGAATATGGATGGGGGATTTGGAGCCCACCGGCATGACATTACAACTAGCTGACCGTTCGGTCAAGTATCCTGTGGGAGTAGTAGATGACCTCCCCGTTGATGTGAGTGGAGTACAAGTACCGGTGGATTTTGTGGTGATGGACATGCCGGAAGATAAGCACACCCCTATTATCCTTGGACGACACTTTATGACAACCGCCGGTGTTTTGATAGACGTGAAGAATGGGAAGCTTTCCCTCAACGTCGGCCAAGAAAAAGTCGAATTCGACTTAGGGTTGTCAATGAGGCACCCCGATCCTCCGGATGATCCTAGTATCAATGCGCTGGAGCTGGAAGAAGAGAGAGCTGCGGAAGCAAGCTCCTGGGAAATTCTCTCGAGAAATCCCCCCGACCACTTGGAAGATCTTGGAGAGCTAGTTGGCTCACCAAAGAAAGAAGTTGCTGATGAGGCGGTCGCCCGACATGTGATCCCTCCTGGATTCCCAAAAGCTCCTCCTACGAGGAGAAAAGGCAAAGAGCCCATGGGGCTCACCGGGCATGAGGTCCGAATCCTTACGCGAATGGCGGTGGACGCCAATATGAGGGAGAAGCCCCCTGACCCCGTCAACAAAGGGGGTTAGTCGAGCAAGTTCTCTTGTCGCCGCCGACTACTGCAAAGGGGGAATCTGAAGCGATGCCACACTTTGGGCATCACCCGTATGGTCCGCCTTGAACATCATCAACGGGCGTCGAGCTAAACGACGTTAAACAAAAGCGCTTCATGGGAGGCAACCCATGTTCTGAACTTTTGTTTCCATTTTTAGGACTATTTTTAACTTTATTTCGTCTATTTTTAATAAATGAATCCAGCAGCAAGAATTTTCGTTGAGGGACTAAGGCCGTTTGTGCACTTTTGCAGAAAACAAGACCCCAACCGATCGGTTGACAACTCAACCGATCGGTTGGGATGTATCAGCTGCTGGCCGTATCAGTCGCTTAACGAACTGATCGGGTGAAGGCATGTGAGACCGGGTGACAGACCGGGTGAACTGGGCTGAATTCTCGGGAATTTTTGGGAAATGATCAACCGACCGGGTGATACGCAGAGCGATCGGGTGACAGACCGGGTGAGCTTTACCAAACTTTCGGGAAAATCTGTGGAACGGCCAACCGATCGGGTGAGTTATCAACCGACCGGTTCACCTGTAGCGTTTCTTCAGCTGAAAATCGTGCCCTAATAGTCAACCGATCAGGTGACAACTCACCCGATCGGTTCGACTTAAAACCTATAAATACCCCCCCCCCCACAACCGTTCGTTTCTTCTCGCCCGATCTCGCCGTTTTCGTCGTCGTTTCGCCTCCCCCGACTTCCCACCGGCCAAAAAACATCTCCCCCGGCCTCCACTCTCCCTCTAGCCTCTCTCACCACCTACCCCTTCCATCACTCCGTCGTTTTCCCTCTCTCCCTCTCTCCCATTTCGCTTCATCAAACCCTAATCCCCCATTTTCGGATTTTTCGCTGAAGACCAGTGCTGCGGCTCCACACTCAGTCCGATTGCACGGTATTGGGGTCAATTTCAAGCAAGGAACTCCATCCTCCGCATTCTTCCCCCGGGATGAGTCTGGCACTGTGACTATCCCCGATCTTTTCATTCTTTGGGCCATGACTTTCCCTTTTGTTCCTGACGATGATGGGATTAGCTTTAGGGCCCCTACTGTCCCCGTCCATGCCGGCGACTGGCTTATTTACAAGCTCCTAGAGATTAGTCGGGCCGGCAAGGGCAAGATTTGCTGTGGGGGAATAATCACTGTCATTGCCTCTTATCCCCAATTTAATATCCACATCCCCCGTGATCTTCCCACTGCCGCAGGACCCTCACGTCTAGATCTTGACGTCCTGCGGCATATTCATATGATTAAGCCCCGCCCTGATCTTCGATTTGATTTCAACTACGGCCACCCCCCAGCCCCCTACACCATTCTCCCCAACCCCGCTCGCATGAATATTGCCTTACGGGCAGATTGGACTTTTCCGCCCGATCCAGAGTTCCTAGCGGGGTTGCGCCTTCCTTTCCTTCACCATGACGCACGCAGACCACCTTCCCCTGCCGCCCGCTTAGGTGAGCAGGATATTCCTGCGTCCCGGGGAGACATCGGGGCTGGCCCAAGTCACACCACCCGTGCTCCTGGCCCTATCACTGCTGAGGATCTTTCTGCGGCCATTTCCAGCCTTGTGTCCAGTGCCAGCATGACCACTGCCACCGACACTACTTCCGCTTCACTTCCCGGCACCACTTCCGCTTCACGTCAGTCCACCTCTTTTGGTTGCCGTCAGGCCTCGGCTCGTCTTGCTCTCGAGGCCGAGGTCGCAGCTCTCTGTGATCTTGCCATGTCCTCTGTCCCCTCGGACCCATCTCCGTCCTCCTTTCTCACTCACCCACGTTTCCTCGCACTTGAGAGGAACGTGACCGCCATCCTTCGCCTTCTCACCCACATCCACAGACCACCACCACCCACACCACACCCCTCACCACATCCTTCACCACCTCGACGATCTTCACCTCCCCCATCACATTCTTCCCCTCCACCATTCCACCCATCACCACCTCCTTCACCCCACCTAGGCGATCATCTCCCCCTTCCACATCTATTCCCATCCCCATATCTACTTCTCCTCTCACGACTACTTCTGTCGCCCCTCCACCACCCCCTCCCTCCTCCACTGTCACTGCATATGTGCGTCGCAAGAAATTGCAGGTGCGCTCCAGATCTCTCCCACCGCCACCCACTACCGTCACCATCACATCTTCTCCCCCAATTTATATCCCTTCTACCACCGCCTTGATCGCCGTACTTCCACCACCACCCTCCACTACCGACACTCCGCCCATCATTCACACCCCCACTGCACCCATTCCTCCACCTCTTTCCCCACTTCTCCGCACACCCCCAGCCTCCCACGACCACCCTTTCACACCCTCTTCCGAGGAGGGCGAGGATTCCCCTTCTGCTGCTTTTTGATTTTCTTTTTGTTCATTGACCCCCCTTGCATATCTCTGCATATTCACGATCATATCATTTCGCTAGCAATGTCACGTCTAGCTTGGGGGAGGTCAAATTTTTCTGTGTGCTGTCGTGTCTCGTTTTTCTTTGTGTGATTGTTCATCTGTCGTGTCATGCGATTTTCTTTCTTTCATTTATTTTTATTTTCTGTTTATATGTCGTGTGGTGTGATTTTTATTTCTATTTCTTATTTTCATTTTCGTTTGTTAGATTTTCTTGTCTTTCGTGTGTTTTTGTGTCTGTGCGTATTCCCCCCCTTATTCATTGTCCTCCCGTATTTAATTCTATTGTATTGAGGGCAATGCAAGCTTCAAATGACGCACTTCGTGCGTCATTTGAGTCGCTTTTCTTCGTTTTTGAGTCGTTTTCCATCGTGTTTTTCTTTTTCTTCTCTTCTTTTTATCTCTTTCTCCTAGAGATGAACCCTATGATGAATTGCCACAAAATCACACACACCTAGCATGGCATCGATAATCACATTCACTAGCCCTAGGATATCGAGTCCTCTTGCATTTCATGCATCGTGGATCCACTTAGCTTTTGTGAGTCGTGCGTCGTGCCTAGCTGTGTGGTGTACTTCTACTTTATGATTTTACTTTATATTTCTGTCCAGGAATGACCCCTAGATTATCATGCTTTGATTTGAATTTGCGGTATTTGTTTCTACTGTCTGCTTCTTCTGCATGCTATATATATATCGTACGCTTCATTTCGCATGTGTCAGGATTCCACAATTAAGGACTAGGATAACCCATTTAGCCCATGCTCTAATTAGCGAGAATAGTTTCCTTTGCCCAA
Source organism: Scilla litardierei (assembly GCA_030789695.1). Lineage (NCBI taxonomy): Eukaryota > Viridiplantae > Streptophyta > Magnoliopsida > Asparagales > Asparagaceae > Scilla > Scilla litardierei. The sequence continues at coordinate 240,219,974 of CM061142.1, read as the reverse complement.
GTGTTTAGATTCCGCTTTCTTTTTTGTTTTACTTGGTGCAAATCTCCTCGTCGTGTACCGTTCTCCCACTTGGGAGAGTACACATGTATATATCCCAATATCCAAAAATTCAAAAAAAAAAGAGAGAAATGAAAAACCCAAAAAAAGAAGAGAAAAGAGAAAAGAAAAAAATATGTATAGCCAAAATTCCAAAAAAATACAAATACCCGAAACCCAAAAATTTCTAGTGTGAATATTTTTCCTATCTACCGAGAATAAAGGGAAGGCGAGAATTTGCACCGAGTGTTCTACTCCACACCTTCTCAACCTCCATCGTTTTCGAAAACACTTGGCATAGGAACTCTCTAGCGGTTACCTAGGCGATAGTGTGGTGATTTCCTAGTCCCTAGCTGTGGAATCCCTGATGCATGATACGCTTCTATTCTTATACTTTTCTCATGCATGCTTGAGCTATATATTCACCGCGTATTTCGAATCGAATGGATATTTGGGTCAATTCTTGGATTCGTGTATATCGAGCTTTATGGCACAATGTAGATAGTGACACCGTTTGCTAGCACACGACCACGCTCACTCGCGCTTCACCGCGTGGGCCCACGGCACTTGTCTGGACTCGTATTCCTTGGTTTAGTGATGTGATTTGGCGTCTGCTTGCTTGGTGTGTCGTTTTCGATTTTGTTGGCCCTGACGGGCGATCTAGGATATAGAGTTCTCTTTTTCTTTCTTTCTCTCTATTTTCTCCATCCGAGCTCCTACTCTCACTCGTCTTCCTCGAGGACGAGGAAGAGTTTAGCGTGGGGGATTTTGACGTGCGTTTATATTTCATATATTTGCGCACGTTTTCTTCCGTGTTTTTCCGTATTTTCTGCCGTCTTGTATTCGTTTTCTCGTGTTTTCTTGTTTTCTTTCACTTTTCCGTGTTTTTTGTGTTTTGCAGGAATTTACCGGCGTAGGGGATATAAAACGATGATATCAAGAGTCCCCGGAGCAACGGGAGGAGTCACGCGTGATCCAGGGGGTCAAACGACGAAGATCTTATCTTTCAGCCCCTCACCCGACCTGTTGGTCATTTCCAACCGATCGGGTGATGCACGCGTGCACCACCCGGACACAAGTTGGAGCGGCCAAGAAGTCACCCGGTCGGTTCAGTGACCGATTCAAAAGCCCCAACTCTCTGGAAATCTGACGCTGAATGCCAACCGATCGGGTGACCTTCACCCGATCGGTTCACCTGTAACCGATTCTCCCAAGCCACGACACGGGGAGATCAACCGACCGGTTCACCCGACGGCACGAAGATCCAACCGATCAGCTCCAACCTCAACCGACCGTGCCGAGGTGACCGTGTGAAGTCCTATTCTGAGCTGCCAAAGAAACTAAGCAGGTCACCCGATTGGGTGACTTTTCACCCGATCGGGTGATATCGTATTCTATATATAGGACCCCTAGGTTTTCCAGAAACGAGAGTTGTTATTTTTTACTGTTTTTTCTCTTTCTTGACGGCTGTAATTTTTCAGACATTTGTAAGTTTTCCGATCTTTGTCAAACTTTAATATAGTGTTATTAGCATTGCTCTTACTGCATTTCAATCGCCTGATCATGATTTTTACGGTCGATTTTTATTTAGATCGCTTTTTACTAAACATGTGTGAGTAGTTCCCAAATCTGGGATTTTTGTGGAAACCCCTTCGTGGGTTCTTCCCGATGCGTCCATAGGACTAGGAAATCGATAGGGATTAGGAATCTACCGGTTACGCGGGGTGTTTTATTGTCATCGGCGGGGAAAAGACTGCCTTTGACCGTTGGGCCAAGGGGGAATAAACTTGGCGGTTGACTCCCTAGCCATAGCTCACGCCCTTAGCGTAGACATCGAATCCTAGCGTGCGGGAGCGACAGGATGAGATGTTGGGAGTCATCATTGCAAACTTAGTGCTCCCGGAGTCGGTCAGTGTTAATGGACACGGGAGTGCCCACTGACCGAACCCGGGAAGTCCGGCGTATCATCCTGGGCACCGACCGGAATATCGGGCCCATGGGACGCTGGTACCACTTTCAGAGGCAACGTCTCACCATTAGACCCTAATTCCGATCGTCATCCTACCCGTAGGCCGTATCGACGAGAATCGCACGATAGGGTGGAAACCAGAGTCCCGGGTTTTCCCTTTATATTGTTTATCCCTTACATTTTACTGTGACAAATCCATTATCCGATTCGGGCTAGCACGCCCATGGTGTGAATTTGACCCTTCTTGACACAAGCACATCCACGCCTCCCTGAGTTCGACCCCCAAGCCACACTACAACACAGTGCGCTTGCGGTTACAAATATTTAAATCTCACGCCCCCAATCATGTTATAGCACACATCAAACACGCACAACGCGGGGACGTCAGATACCTAGAACCCCAAACAGGGGACGCATTTAAGGCACATCTTGAAGACTATGATTATGATGAGACGAGTTTCCCCAAAATGGACCCAAATACTGGAAAATTTGGCACGAAGCAAATTATAACGTGGGATAAAAAAGTTAAGTTTGACCCACTATGATCCGGTAACAAAATAATGTGAAGATGAGATCCTGAAGATCCTCCACATAAAGAACACAGTTCACCAGCTACCGGACTCATTTACCGACAATCAGAAGATTGTCAGATCACACATCCCTGCTGCAAATACTCCAGCTAGGATTGACATCCCTGAGAATGGTTGCAATCCACCAGCAGCAGAAGTGGCTGTTCCTCAACAGCAAAGAGGCAGACCACTTGCTTCAAGGACAGAAATCCAAGAAAGAAAAACAAAAGAAAGAAAAAAAACTCCTGGAGACCTTGAGACAATACTACCACAGGACAATCAGCTCATGTCCACACCCTCACCCTTCCCGGAATCCATTGCAGAGAAAATGCTGGGAAAAACTGAAATGGAAGTAAATGTTGTATGTACTGGGGAGGTGTTGGACAGAAAGAACATAATTGTCGACAATGTATTCACGTTTCTATTGCCATATACATCGCAAAAGCGATGATATTTATAAAATATCGTTCCATACTCCGTTGTTAAAATGCAAACGTAGAGATTGGCCAAATATGGAACGATGCAATAAAAGATGAGCTGGACTCACTTATGAAACGTGAAATGATCGGACTTGAAGTCCAGACACCAAAAGGTGTCAAATCTGTGGGTAAAATAAGCATTGCACTCATAAGAAAAAAATAATAATAAGTACAAAATCGTATGCTATAAGGTACAACATATAGCTCAAGGATATTTTCGCTGAAACTAGGGAATGAACAAATTAAAATGAGCATGACTCATAAATGGTGCATCAAATTCCCTAAGTTATCAAATGCGAATACCTTACGATTTGACAAAGAAAATTTTGGATATGCCGCTATTGGATGTTATGACGACATACCTTTATGGATATCTTGGTAAAGATAAATTCCACATTTCCTTAAACGCATGAATAGACTTCGGGACGTCTATTCTATTGAAGAAGAATAACGAGAATAACAAATAATGTACAACCAAGAGAATCACTTGACAAAGCAATGATTCCCACTCAGGGTTTCCTTTGCATCTAAGCAAAGGACAGGATTTGAGATCATAGTTCGAAACAACTTAAATCGCATCGGATCTCCTGAAGAGAAAACCGAAATATCTGTTCAAAACTGACTATTAAACATGAAATGAAAGACCTATGCAAAAATAAATTAATTCATGGCTCACAGATTTATTATCTTAATAGAATCCTGTTACATACGCCCAGAAGTGCGTTGGAGAAATTACAAGGACCATTGTCATCTAAAGTACACCTATGGTAGTACACTCTATGGATGTACAAAACAACCCCTTCCGATTGCTGGAAGAGAGGGATGATGTAATTGGTCCAGAAGTCCATTATTTAAGTGCAATCAGACACTCCTGGCTAACTGCACGCGTCCCGATATAGCAATTACAGTAAAATCATTAGCCAGAGATAGTTAGGCACCTAAAATGGGCCATTAGACCCAAGTTAAGCATCTTATGTGCTTCCTCACAGGGTCAAAAATTTGGGCTTACATTATAAAGTATTATCCTCCATGTTTATGCAAATGCAGGTTTCAGGTCCGATCCCTACTGAGAAATCACAGACTGGGTACCCACAGTAGGATGGCCATCTACTGCAGATCTGCAAAGCAAATTATGAAGGCACTATTATTCAGAGATCCTCACCATTCCAGGAACACACCAAAGGTGTATTTGAGGGCGCCTGGTGGTACATCACATCCCAGTGACGACTGGGATAAAGGCTGATATTGTGGAGTTGGCCACATAGTCTGAAGAGCAGCTTACCTCACTTTGAGAAGACTACATCAGAGGCGACGAAACTAAGCATACCCCTCTAGAGTTCTTGGATTCAGCTGCTGCTTAATGGTGATGATATTTGTAATCTGTGTATATTTTCGAAATGTTGTAAATATGAGTGATGAGATGCGCCTAAGAGATCTGAAAGCCTCAGAGCTTGTATAGATCAGGGAGAGTTAGAGAGTGTTTGTACTCTTTCTCCTTAACTATGGTTTTTCCTACAGTGTTTTTCATAGCTAAAGGTTTTAACGAGGCAAACCTCATCAACTTAGGATCGTCGATTTCAGAGTAGGTCATTCGTGACGAGCTTCAAATCGCTCATATCTTAGAGTTAGAGTGATCTTAGAAACCATAGGAATCTTCCCGAAGCTCTGCGATTCGAATCGGCACTTTTAGTGCATCTTAGTTGGTTCGAGAAGGGGAACCAACCGACTAAATTGAGATCTAGTCGGTCGGCAACTCTACTCAAACCGACTAGTTCCTTGGATTAATTTTACTTAAGTTACTGTTTCTGTTTAGTCGGTCTAAGTTCATCTTTCGACCGACTAGTTGTTAAACTAGTCGGTTAAGTTTTGTACTCAGACCGACTAATTCTTAGTTCCTCTGTGCAGTCGAGTACTGTTCATTCTTAGGCGGTCTAAGAACGTGCGTCGACCGACTAGATGAGAAACTAGTCGGTCAGTAGTTGTTCTTTGACCGACTAAATCTAAATCCTATTTCTGTACAGGAGTTACTGTTTGGACTTAGTCGGTCTGCGTTGGTCAACCGACCGACTAGTTCCCAAACTAGTCGGTCAGTAGTTGTTCTTTGACCGACTAAATCTAAATCCTATTTCTGTACAGGAGTTACTGTTTGGACTTAGTCGGTCTGCGTTGGTCAACCGACCGACTAGTTCCCAAACTAGTCGGTCAGTGGTTGTTCTCTGATCGACTAATCAGTGCCAAAACCCTAATTTCTGGGCAGCCGCCAGCCCTTCCTATTTAAACCCCTCCCAAACGTTTTCTTCTCCTTCCTCACGACCCAAAACCCTAGTTTCTCCCCCATTGAGCCCCCTACTACCTCAAACCCTTATTCCTTCATCCAAAGCCCAAAATCCATCATCCAAACTCTCCCTTAACACATTCTACCTCTCATCTTCCTCAAAATCTCATCAAACCCCCAAAATCCCCCAACACCCTATTTCTCCAAACTTCTCCATCCATTTCCAGATCTGAACCCTAGGTTTCCCCGGATCGTTCTTCCGTTGTCGTGCTTGCTCGGCATCGATCTTCCGCTTCTATACGGTAGTGTTCGATCCTTTGGTTTTCTTATAACTCTCCTTGTGATTTTATTGAAACCCTAATAATAAACTAGGTGGATGTTGTTTGATGATTGTTTCTCCGTGGCAGCGATTTCCTCTCCGTAGATAACTTTTGTGGCGTGCCTCGTTGATCATCTTCCTTGGCGTGAGGCAAGTGAAACTTGCATCTCTTGATTTGGGCCATGTCTTAGGCCATTTCCTTGCTTTAGCGTAAAAGAGACTAGACGGTGAAAGGATAGCCGTCTAGACGCCATTGACCTAGCTTGACAACGAAGCTTGGTCCGTCACCTTCATCATGCTTGTATGTCACGTTTACTTTCCTTAACGGTACGCGTATTAACTGTTCATGTCATCCCTGCATCCTTAACTGCTATTGCATTTTAACTGTCATGTTTAATTTAAATTAACGGTACGCGAATATGTTCATGTCATTGCATTTCGCCTGTCACATTTAATTTCAATAAACGGTACACGTATTAACTGTTCATGCCATCCATGCATCTTTAACTGCCATGTTTAATTTAAATAAATGGTACGCGAATATTGTTCATGCCATTGCATTTTGCCTGTCATGTCTAATTTCAATTAACGGTACGCGAATATCTGCTCATGTCATTGCATACTTGAATACTCATCGTGATTGCGTAGCATCGCTACATACTAGTGCTACTTATTCCGGCTAGGTGCACCCCTACGCCATACTTGTTAAAAACACTTTCTGGCTTGTGTTCCAGAAGACGAGCTCAACACAGCCTGCGGGTAATAGGGCACTCGTTGAGTGATCCCTTGTACTTGATGCGTGAACACAGCCTGCGGGTAATAGGGCACTCTCTGAGTGATCCCTTGTACATGACTACAGCCTGCGGGCAATAGGGCATCCATGTGTGGGTGATCCCTTGTACCTGTACTTGTTACTTGACATTACATGTCACAACTACCACTTGTTTACTTGACTGTTCACTTGACATGAACCACCTGACTTGTACTTGTCCGTGTTTTACTTGTTATCCGTGACATACTTGCTACTTGTACTTCCCTTTACTTGTCACTTCCATACTATACTTGCCATGCCATGCATCATACTATAACTGCTAGGTTGCTAGTTTACCTTACTTTCAGTTTCCTTGCACAAGTCTTTCCAGACTTGCTGACATGTGCCCCTCTCTCTTTTGGGTGTCACATGTTAGACCCAGAGCCAGAGCTTTGTTGCAGGGGATATGGTGTTGCTGATGCTGATGTTTGCTGTGGAGGTGAGTGAACACCAGGGGCCTGTCTTGAAGACCGCTCGTGTTCACTTCTTTGTTTAGGTTTGCTGTTAGTTGTTGGTGCGTGGCACCTTTGTATGTATGTTATACCTTGTTGGCCATGTTGGGCCTTAGACTCTTTTTCATTTAGCCTGGTGGCTTTTCTGTGATATTGTAATTTGTTTATGGACATTTGGAGATTCAATAAAATGTCGTCTCATTTCCATATTATCATCGTTGTTTCGTTTCTCTTTGCAAGGATCTGCCTTAATAAGTGTTTTTTACGCTTATCAGACTTGGAGCTTCACAGCTTCAAGTTTGTGCGGACCTTCTCACGTCTCGCCTCCACATTTTTGGGAAGCGGGGCGTGACAGGTTTTATTGGTGGCCCATGCAAGTTCATTTGCAAATGTGAACTATCGGAACAATGATAATAATTATGGAATGTCCATTAAATAAATTAGAACATCCAATTTATAAGCCTTGAGTCTAGTAGTTTTCCTATGTCACTAGGTGGTAGGAAGACTTAGTTAGACGTCCGTGCTGGCAGTTAGAGGCCCCTGATTGTTAGTTAGACTCCCCGCTAGGAGTTGATTGGTCGTCGTAGGAGTTACCTTAGTGGTTCCTGTCTAGCTTTGACTAGGATAGACTTCTAGAATTCTTTGGTCTCTCGCTTGGGTTCATTGATTTCGGACCAAGCTGAACTCATTTCATCGCTGTCTAGCCCTTAAGGAGTCTTAGCGCTTAGTTCCATAATCTTTAGTTGGTTGACCGTAGGAGTTTCCGTAGATTTTCCTAAGTCATAACCTAGGCGTATTTATGTTTTGATCATCCGACCAAATCCCTTGCCTCGATTCCCACGACCACCACGTTTCGATAATCGTTGATCCTTCGAATGTTCCCATTCGCAAGGCTTAATTTCTTTTAAATTTATTTTCGATTTCCCTTATTAAAGTTTTCGTTAAGTTTAAATTTTGTTTTAAACCCGCTACGTATATACTTAAAATTTCTCACTTTTCGATTGAGTCAAATTCCTTGTCGATTTCGGAGTCTAATGGTTGTAATTATAATTGCTATCTCGTAACCATTTTCTTGTCTATATTTTCGCATTTCAGTTTAAGGACTCCAATACTATTTTGGAAAATTCGATATACCATTTTCTAACTATGAGATCCATTTTAATCGCATGACATACATACTTTAAAATCTTTTCCAAGCTAAATGGAATTTCAATTGTTATATGTATACTTATATCTCGTACTCTTTCGTTGACTTAAATTAAATTTTGAAATTCGAAAGTTTTGACGAGATTTTGATTACTGTTTTATAATGTTTTACAGCCTATACCTTTCATACCTATTTGAATATCTTGTCCCTTTTCATAGATCGATTTAATTCTGAGCCACAATTCTATTTTCCAAATTCGATTTATGAATTTTTCTTTCTTATTTATGCTATTCAAATGACTCGTCGCGCTCCCTTAATATACTTTTCAAGTCACAGATGATTTCAGCTTTCAACAAATCAAAGTTATGTTCAAACATTTTCCCGACTGCAGATTTTTGGAAAATTACGTTTCCATAACCACTTCCCTTGTCCTCAATTCACATGACCACCTCATTACAATTATCCTTGATCTTTCAAATGTTTTCCGTTCCAAATCTTGATTCTTCCAAAGTTATTTTCGAATGCTTTCCTTATTTGAAGTTTCACTCAATTTAAATTTTGTTCTAAACTTCTTTATATATGTCTCCCTAAATTTCGATGGAGTTAAAAGTCGTTCTTGAATTTTGAAGACTTTTGGTCGTAATTTTAAAATTACTATCTTGTACTATTTTTCTAACAATGTATCTTTCGCATTTCGATTTTTTTAAACTTTATTACTATCCTGATGGTTCGATATACCGTCCTTTTTCCAAACTACAAAAATTTATTTTAACCACTTATCTTACATACCTTTAGGGGTATTTTTCCAAACTGAATGGACTTCAACTAATTTTTGTATCAATTATAGGTTCGTCGTACTCGTACTTCAAAAGTTTTTATACCAACACGTTCTTTTGGCAAATCCTTATTTCCCTAAAAGTATCTTCGATCTTCTTCTTTCGTTAAGTTTAAATTTGTTCGAAACACTTTTGATATATGTAAGGTTTCATGCTCCTTCGCCGACTTAAATTATTTATGATTTTAAATATCGAAACTTGTGTTGAGATTTTTAGATTAGAAGTTTATAATATTTTCAGCATATACTTTTGTATCGATATAAATGTCTTGTCCCTTTTCATATACCAATTTCATTCTGAACCGTATTTCTATTATCCTAACTCGATTCATAATTTCTTTTCTTACTTGTGCCATTAAAATTTTATTCGAAAACACCTCGTGCTTACTCTTAATAAACTTTTCAAGTCCCTTTGGACTTCGGCTTTTAGCAAGTCGATTTTATGCTCAACATTTTCCATATTTCAGATTTTTGTAATAAAAAAAAAATTTATTACTATTTCGAAATCATTCCTGACTTAGACCCTTCATAAAACGGTTTAAAAGTTTTAATACTAACTTGATGAGTTTAAATGTCCTTTTCTCTTTCCATATTACTAAGATATTATCTTTCCATTCACCATACACACTTTTAAGGTAATTTCTAAAATATGACTTCAATAATTTTTATATGTCGGTACCACGTTCGTTTTGCTCGTACATTAAGATCTTGTATAAATCAATTTTTGTTGGCAAATCCGGATTTCTCTAAAAGTATTTTCGATATGGTTTATTTGGGATTTCTCTTCAGTTTTAAGATTTGGAAAACCTTTAGCATGCGCTTAAATTCTCCACACTATACTTGATCTGATTTCAATCTTCAAATCTCAAAACTTTTCCAAAATTTTTAGATTGCTGCCGCATAACATTTCTGACCTATGTTTTAATGTTCGAGTAAATGATTTCCTTTTTCCTCATGATGATTTTATATAAGCCAATAAACCACTTTTCCTCTTATTACGTATATTCGTCTCAAACTCGTTTTCAAACAACTTGTTTATCGACCTCTAAATAATTTTATACAAACGAGGACTCCGACTTTTTGAAGTACAACGGTCTTTGAATTCACGTATTTTAACTTATGTTGTTTACACTACCTTCTTTACGTATTCCTTAAGGGTATCATTGCATCATCTTTCCACCTAAACATTCACAATCTTACCCTGATTCCCCTAACCAAATTTGGCTCCTTATCTTCGTCCTAGCTGAACCCATGTTTTTCGATCTTTCTATTCGTCATGATCTAGGTTCGGTTCTTTCCTATTATCTAGCCCATAGAGCTTGTCGTTGCCTGTGTCAACCTTGTTATAGTTTGGTGGGCCCATTAGTTAAGTGGTTATGTCGTCGTAGTGTTGATTTCGTGGTGTGTATATAGTGGTATGGGTGTTGGCAATTGTATGTTGTGTGTAGGTAATTTTCTGCTTGAGTATGATGTGATATACATATGATAACAGAATGATAATTTTGATTGGTACTACTTGTTTTATGAGATGTCGTATGCGTGTATATCAGGAGGTATACCCAACTATTGCATCTCTTAAACTTGTATGTAGTTGATGTGCTGATATGGTAATTATAAATGGATGGATATGGTGTGAAAATATGTGATACGTGGATGTGTATGCCTTGGAGTGGTATTGGTATGTGTATGGATGCTGTGTTACGCATATAAATGTCCTGCTATGATTTGAGTCTCACTCAAGCTTGAGTGGGTATACTCTATGTACTTTGGTATAATTGTATGTGGTGGTGAATAGTGATGGATGATGTATGTATGGTGTTTGAGTTGTTTGTGCTTGGTTGTGTTACGCACACGATTGTGGGTGGCTATACCAATATATAGCTATAGGACTATATGTGAGGTGAAAATATGGTGAAATATTTGCATGTATTTGAATGACTAAATAAATGTGAAATTATTTTCAAATAAGAGAGGCTTGGTTATTTTCTTACAGTAAGTAATAAGTGTTTATTGTTGTATAAATATATTGACTATATATATGTGATTGAAATACGTGTATGAAATTGATTGACTATAATAAGTATGAGTGTACTATGTGCGTGAAAATATGTGTGTAGTGGTAGTAGTATTTGATTTCTAGTGCATGTATATATAAGCACTTGAAATGAATGTACTTGGTTGAAATTTTGATGTGATATTGATTGAGGGTAGTTACTAGGGCGACTAGATATGTTAGAAAGTCCGAGGACGGACTTTATTCTAAGGTGGGTAGGATGTAACGACTGGTTTTCGTGTAATTGGATTATCTATATTAAAATATATGCTTGGTGGATTTTCTCCTTGGATGTGTGGTTTTCGTCGCCATAGCTTTCACTTTCGATCGTTTCGTCGTGATTTTCTACCTTCTTCCTTCGATCGTCGATTTCGGAGTAGGTCATTCGTGACGAGATTCAAATCGCTCATATCTTAGAGTTAGAGTGATCTTATAAACCATAGGAATCTTCCCGAAGCTCTGCAATTCGAATCGGCACTTTTAGTGCATCTTAGTTGGTTCGAGAAGGGGAACCAACCGACTAAATTGAGATCTAGTCGGTCGGCAACTCTACTCAAACCGACTAGTTCCTTGGATTAATTTTACTTAAGTTACTGTTTCTGTTTAGTCGGTCTAAGTTCATCTTTCGACCGACTAGTTGTTAAACTAGTCGGTTAAGTTTTGTACTCAGACCGACTAATTCTTAGTTCTTCTGTGCAGTCGAGTACTGTTCATTCTTAGGCGGTCTAAGAACGTGCGTCGACCGACTAGATGAGAAACTAGTCGGTCAGTAGTTGTTCTTTGACCGACTAAATCTAAATCCTATTTCTGTACAGGAGTTACTGTTTGGACTTAGTCGGTCTGCGTTGGTCAACCGACCGACTAGTTCCCAAACTAGTCGGTCAGTAGTTGTTCTTTGACCGACTAAATCTAAATCCTATTTCTGTACAGGAGTTACTGTTTGGACTTAGTCGGTCTGCGTTGGTCAACCGACCGACTAGTTCCCAAACTAGTCGGTCAGTGGTTGTTCTCTGACCGACTAATCAGTGCCAAAACCCTAATTTCTGGGCAGCCGACAGCCCTTCCTATTTAAACCCCTCCCAAACGTTTTCTTCTCCTTCCTCACGACCCAAAACCCTAGTTTCTCCCCCATTGAGCCCCCTACTACCTCAAACCCTTATTCCTTCATCCCAAGCCCAAAATCCATCATCCAAACTCTCCCTTAACACATTCTACCTCTCATCTTCCTCAAAATCTCATCAAACCCCCAAAATCCCCCAACACCCTATTTCTCCAAACTTCTCCATCCATTTCCAGATCTGAACCCTAGGTTTCCCCGGATCGTTCTTCCGTTGCCGTGCTTGCTCGGCATCGATCTTCCGCTTCTATACGGTAGGGTTCGATCCTTTGGTTTTCTCATAACTCTCCTTGTGATTTTATTGAAACCCTAATAATAAACTAGGTGGATGTTGTTTGATGATTGTTTCTCCGTGGCAGCGATTTCCTCTCCGTAGATAACTTTTGTGGCGTGCCTCGTTGATCATCTTCCTTGGCGTGAGGCAAGTGAAACTTGCATCTCTTGATTTGGGCCATGTCTTAGGCCATTTCCTTGCTTTAGCGTAAAAGAGACTAGACGGTGAAAGGATAGCCATCTAGATGCCATTGACCTAGCTTGACAACGAAGCTTGGTCCGTCACCTTCATCATGCTTGTATGTCACGTTTACTTTCCTTAACGGTACGCGTATTAACTGTTCATGTCATCCCTGCATCCTTAACTGCTATTGCATTTTAACTGTCATGTTTAATTTAAATTAACGGTACGCGAATATGTTCATGTCATTGCATTTCGCCTGTCACGTATAATTTCAATAAACGGTACACGTATTAACTGTTCATGCCATCCATGCATCTTTAATTGCCATGTTTAATTTAAATAAATGGTACGCGAATATTGTTCATGCCATTGCATTTTGCCTGTCATGTCTAATTTCAATTAACGGTACGCGAATATCTGCTCATGTCATTGCATACTTGAATACTCATCGTGATTGCGTAGCATCGCTACATACTAGTGCTACTTATTCCGGCTAGGTGCACCCCTACGCCATACTTGTTAAATACACTTTCTGGCTTGTGTTCCAGAAGACGAGCTCAACACAGCCTGCGGGCAATAGGGCACTCGTTGAGTGATCCCTTGTACTTGATGCGTGAACACAGCCTGCGGGCAATAGGGCACTCTCTGAGTGATCCCTTGTACATGACTACAGCCTACGGGCAATATGGCATCCATGTGTGGGTGATCCCTTGTACCTGTACTTGTTACTTGACATTACATGTCACAACTACCACTTGTTTACTTGACTGTTCACTTGACGTGAACCACCTGACTTGTACTTGTCCGTGTTTTACTTGTTATCCGTGACATACTTGCTACTTGTACTTCCCTTTACTTGTCACTTCCATACTATACTTGCCATGCCATGCATCATACTATAACTGCTAGGTTGCTAGTTTACCTTACTTTCAGTTTCCTTGCACAAGTCTTTCTAGACATGCTGACATGTGCCCCTCTCTCTTTTGGGTATCACATGTTAGACCCAGAGCCAGAGCTTTGTTGCAGGGGATATGGTGTTGCTGATGCTGATGTTTGCTGTGGAGGTGAGTGAACACCAGGGGCCTGTCTTGAAGACCGCTCGTGTTCACTTCTTTGTTTAGGTTTGCTGTTAGTTGTTGGTGCGTGGCACCTTTGTATGTATGTTATACCTTGTTGGCCATGTTGGGCCTTAGACTCTTTTTCATTTAGCCTGGTGGCTTTTCTGTGATATTGTAATTTGTTTATGGACATTTGGAGATTCAATAAAATTTCGTCTCATTTCCATATTATCATCGTTGTTTCGTTTCTCTTTGCAAGGACCTGCCTTAATAAGTGTTTTTTTACGCTTATCAGACTTGGAGCTTCACAACTTCAAGTTTGTGCAGACCTTCTCACGTCTCGCCTCCACATTTTTGGGAAGTGGGGCGTGACATATAGATAAGACCATATCTATTGTATCTTATCTCTGTAAGGATCGCCTTACCCTTGCAATACTAACAACACACACTAGAGGGGTGGTGAATAGTGTAATGGCAATAAAGTTGTCCAATTAAAATTTAACTTGCAAATACAGAATTATAAATGCAAGAGGAATTAAAAGGCGCAATCAATCCAAACGCAAACACACAGTATTACCCTGGTTCTCCAAACTTGGGTACATCCAGCCCCACCAATATTCACTATATTCCCACACAGAGAAGTGAATACAAATCTCACAAGGAGATACCCCACAAAGAGGATTTATGCCCTACACAAGGACCCACACAATCCTACACGAGGATCAAGACTCCCACACAGAGAATCACTAACTCCCACTCAAAGAATTAGGGTTAGCCCTACACTAGGACACTAAACTCCCACAAAGAGAGTTACTCCCACAAAGAGAGTTTCCTAGTCCCACAAGAGACACACTCCCACAAAGAGAGTATCCTAATCCCACAAAGAGAAATAGGAAAAAATACAATTACACCAAGTAAAGTAAATACTCTTACCTATGCCTTGAGATGCTTACTCATGAATGGATGCAAGGCATGGAAGAGGATCTCCAAGTGTTGGGATATGCTTGAGAGCACTTGGATGATTTCCCTTGAGCTGGACTTCAAAGCATGAAGATAGATGAATGCTCAATTGAGGGAAATGAGGGAGCTTGAGAGTTGCTTATTGATCTCTTGAGATTTTCTATAGAGTCAAGAGTTATCAAGTGTTTTCAAGAGTTCTCAAGTGATGGCAGCAAACTCAAATATATAGGAACCCCATATCAAGCCCCAAAACCCAAAGAAACAGCCAAAGAAAGAATTCAGCAACGGCTAGAAACTGGGCGAAAACGACAGGAACAGTCGACTGATGATCAAAAGACAGTCGACTGATCAACGGCTAGAAAATATCCAACGGCTATAATCTGAGCCAGGACAGTCGACTGACAAACAGGACAGACGCCTGTAAAACCTTCAACAGGCGACTGCTGCAGGGGATGGATCGAAACAGAGAGCTGCACTCTTTCTCCAGTTAAACGCACAGGCGACTGATGTCAATAATACAGTCGACTGTCTATTAGTAAGGTGACTGTAAAACCTTAATCAGTCGTATGATGTATAAGATGGAGATACAACAGAGAGATGCAGAGAATGCACTTACGCTATACAGGCGACTGATGACCAATCTCCAGGCGACTGTAATAATACAGGCGACTGTAAACTGATCGACAGACGACTGTGCGTAAAGCTCAAGTTTGAGTCAATTGAAATGTTGACTTGAGCTGTACATATTTGACGACTGTAGAAGGATCTACAGGCGACTGGAAATCACCCAGTCGACTATGTTTCCTTCAGCAGGCGACTGACGGAAAGCCAGAGACTCCAAATGAGTCTTTGGACAGAGTGAACATGTTGGGTTGGATTCTATGATAATCCTAAGGCTCACTAAGATGGTTAAATGCATATGCATGAATGAGTAAACCATCTAATAAGGCATTACATTAATCCTAGACTCAAAAGAGAGAGAAAGCAATAAAGTAAATTACATGGATTACAATGCTTCCTTAGAGTCTAAGTCTTCAATCTTGATGCCTTGATTGCTCTCCATCATCTCCAAGCTTTGGCACTCCTTGAGTCCAAGCTTTGGCTCTTCTCCACTTGATGTCCATCCTTGCACCAAGTGATTAGTCTCCAAGAAGGATATTCTTGAGATAAAACTGAGAGACTAAAACATGAGAGTCATTAGCAACAACATAATGTTGTGATCATTATCAAAATAAGATTGGTATGAAACACCAATACTCAACATTCTCTGTAACTCTCCTCCCATACTATCAATAAAGAGCTGCGGGTTTCTCTCCCAGATGATGATTCATAACAAATAGTTATTTTTTAAACAAACATACTTAATTATGGATGAGTTTTACGGTGTGTTTAACACACATTTTATTTTAAAATTTTAGATGTCAAGTTAACTAATAACTAATCCATAAATTCATAAATTTTGATTTTGTTTGCTCTCGAAGGGTTCTTGGTGCATGTTCTTTTTTTATAAGTTATAACCAATCTTATCGGTCTGTTGTCGCAAACAATTGATAATTAATTCTATTATTAATTAACTAATCTTGACCCTTGTTTGTAAAGAATAGGGTCAAGCCATCGATTCTCATAAAATAAATTAATCATAACTTCTATGACAAATAAAAGCACCTAACCCTCCCCTCCCATCCCCTCCCATCCCCTCTACGTTAGTGTCACTGCTACCGGGTGTGGGGGACTGCGGGGATGCAATGGAGGCGGGCGTTGACGTTGGTGGCGGAGAAGAAAAGGAAGATGATGAACGAGGAAGAGAGTTGAGGGTAAGAGAGGAACAAGTTTCAATGACAACTCGGTAAAATTTGAAGAGCAAACTTGTAAATAAATGGGCTGTGTATTCAGCAATTAGGTCTGTGCGCATGGCAACGCTCAGGATCTCACCCTTGGTTCTTTTTAAAAAAAACTTCAAACCGACTCAAACAAGTCCCTCACCCGTTCGCGGCTGTTCAAATTTTCAAACCCAACAGTCCTCCATCAACAACCACCGAGATTCCCCCCACGACAATCCCCAAAAACCCCACAACATCCTAAACAGTCCAAAATAAACCCCACCTGGCCCCCCAAAAGTTTCAAATCGTTTCTTTTGCCCAAAACCCCCCCTCCTCCTCTCGCTCACCCTCTCCCTCTCTCTCTCTCTCTCTCTTCCCAAATGAGCATTACCAACAATGCCAACTCCCTCAACTCTCCCAATCTTAAATCAATGTTCCAAGAATACCATCACTAGCCCTAACCCTCGCCGCCTTTCTTCCCGCCACCACCGCCGCCCCGACCGCTCCGCCGCCGCCGCCGCCCTGGCCTCCCTCCTTTTCCTCTCCATCGCCTGGCTCTCCCTCGTCTTCTCCTCATTCCCCCTTTCTCTTTCTCCGCCGTCTTTACATTCTCCCCCTCCTCCTTCCATTCAAACCCTAGATTCATCATCATCATCATCATCATCATCATTTTCGTCTTCTTCTCTTCAATCCCCGCTCTCTCTCCATCACATCGTCTTCGGCATCGCCGGCTCCGCTGACCTGTGGCCCCGCCGGCGCCACTTCCTCCGCCTCTGGTGGCGCCCCTCACACATGCGTGGCCACGTCTGGCTCGACGACCTACCCAGTCTCCTTTCCTCCGACGACAACAATGCCACGTCATTGTCATCCCTCCTCCCTCCGATCCGCGTCTCGGCCGACATCTCCCGGTTCCGCTACACGAACCCCACCGGCCACCCCTCGGGCCTCCGCATCGCCCGCATCGTGGCCGAGTCCTTCCGGATGGCCCATGCCGACGCCCGCTGGTTCTTCCTCTGCGACGACGACACCGTCATCAGCCCCGACAACCTGGTCGACGTCTTGAGTAAGTACGACTGGAGGGAGATGGTGTATGTCGGCGGGCCATCCGAGAGCCACTCGGCCAACACTTATTTCAGCCATTCTATGGCATTCGGGGGTGGTGGTGTCGCCATCAGCTACCCGCTGGCTGAGGCCCTGTCCGGGATGCAGGATGAGTGCTTGGAGAGGTACCCGAGGCTATACGGAAGCGATGATCGGCTGCATGCTTGCATCTCGGAGCTTGGGGTTCCTCTTAGTCGAGAGTATGGATTCCATCAGGTATAAATGTCTCATTTTTGCTCCTATGATGGTGGTGGTTGTTATTTCTTAGTACCAATTCTGTGCACATGCTTCTATTTCTTAGCATTTTAGTGCTCAACCGCAATAAACTGCTGTAAATCGCTATTTCTAACATATCAACTGTTAGAGATACTTTGAGCTGGTGCCCTTAGAACTGGGGCCCAGCCACGGTAGGACCCACCATGCCCGAATGCAGAGGCTATGCGTGCCCTTAGGACTGCACAGGAGTAGCCTGGGAGGTCAGCCCGACCACGGTACCAGCATGACTCTATCAAGCAGATATACTCTCCCTGACATAGGTCGGCAAGTTTCCAGCAGGGACGACCTTCACGAGGTCTGCTCCCCCTCGCTAGCAAGGATGACCTCCACGATGTCGGCTCCTTAGCACCCGTGCTCCTACATGGGCGATCTCTACGAAGTCGGCTTCATTAGCGGCTACGCTCCACAGGGATGAACTCCACGAGGTCGGCTCCTTCAGCAACTATGCTCAACAGGGACGACATCTGTGTGGTCTGCTTCTCTAGCAGCACGGCTCCTCAAGATGACCTCAGCGGGACGCATCTGAGGTCAGCTCCTTCAGCTATATCATCCAATGGTCCGTTTGACTGACATCTCAGCTTCCATGAATGCCTTCTGCTATCTTCGACGATTCACTCTTCAGACCATTGTGAGTGGGAAGCCGTCCAGATGCATCCAACCGCGTGATGAGCATGCGTGCCTAACGTGGAAGTCTGCGTGTACCTTTTCTTATCCGTTCACGATGCAATCAGAGGAATGAGTTATGTGCTAAAGTTTCGGGATCTTCATAAATCCCGCTGTTGTGGTGTAACCAACCCTCAGCATATAAATACCCGGATCAATGTGATCCCAGGCGCGCACAAAAAAGCTAAAAACCCTAGTATCCTTCATCCCGCTTGGGACTAACTTAAGTATCGGAGGCAAATCAGAAGCCACCGCCTCAGATCCGTTCTTCTCTTTGTTTTAGGCAGGTGACGAAGGACATCTCGACCCAGCAAAACCTTGTTAAAGCTCTATGCCGATGCGGGATCCTTGCATCCAATGACGTGTAAGTTTTCTGCATCAACAGTTGACGCTGGAAGAAGGGCCTTGTGATAACTCTCATCGCATAGGCTCCATCACATCAATCGCTTTAGCAGCTTCATCGTTAGCATTCTATTCATGTTATCCTCAATGGCAAAAAGAAAGAATATCGCGAATGACGAACCCAACGACGTTGCTAGAGTCCATGCTATGGAGGGCAACCAACCCGTTGTCGGCCCGCCTTCATAGCCCTTTGCCGCTCTTGTAGCACTTCATGTCGCTCCCCCAGTGGCTGATTACCAGGCTCTTTTTTCGGAGCTTTTATGAGATGCAAGTGGCTCAGGCCCGTGAAGCCAAGAAAAATGAAGTGCTGCATAAGATGCTTGAATCTGCTTCGGACCAAGTCCAACCTCCTGGCGATTTCTAACCATGGCACGTCCTCCTTAACAGGGAGCGCGTGGAAGAGGTGGACGGTAGGGAGAAACTGGTCTCCAACAGCACCAAAGGATCCAGAAGCGGTGACCAGGCGCATCGTAAAGACAAGGGGAAGGCTATTATTAGCCGACATACCAGAATTCCTTCGATTGTGCACGTCTTTTGGCAAAGAAGGGCAACACGATTGACCACCATGCGACCAAAATCAAACAGAGGCTTAACGCGAGGTGAGCGGCTCAAGCACTCTCAGCGGCTCAGCGGCTCAAGCACTCACCGACATACATCAACAAATTGACTCGCTTCAGCAAGATGACATCGAATCTCCCGAAGACATGATTTTTTTGCTTCGCTTCGCCTTTACTCCATACATTCTGAGCACTCCCTATTTGCAGAAGCACAATCATCCTTTAGCAGATGACATCCCAAGACATGCCGGGATGAGCGACCAGGTTGAGCATCTTGAGACGTACATCAAGTACATATAGTCGAAGGGTCATCCTCCAGGCATAATGTGTAGGGTTTTTCCGAGCTGCATGATTCGGATGCCCCGATTGTGGTTACAAAACCTTTTCAAGGGGTCAGTCAGCTCTTTTGTCGACCTCAGTGGAGCTTCCTCTCCCCACTTTGCTGCCCAGAAAGCAACGAAGAGGTATTCCGAGTAGTTGGCCTCCATCAAGCACGAGGTGTATGAGTTCAACATGGCTTTCCTGGCTTGCTTCAACCGAGCCCACATGGCGATGGATATTTGCTCTGACGACATTGCCAACATGGCACTTCAGGCGGGCTTCTAGGACATGTCTGACTTGACGTTTGAGGTCTGAAAACAGTGGTCTCTGACTTTCCCTGACCTGGTGGGACAGATCAACCGATTCCATCGCCGCAGAGGAGGCATGTGGTCGGTTCACAACAGGCCGAGGGTCTTCCCGGAAGAGATCTGACCTCCATCGAGACGTCTTGTACAAGCGTTCCAAACTGGAGAGGAATCCAAAACGCCCCTGAGAGATCAGACAAAGAACCAAGTCCCCTCGAGGCATGGGTTTACGCTGCTTTGGTGGTCACGTCGTTAGAGATTTTGTGCAAAGCGGCAAATGAGTTTGATCTTCCATGTCCTTTGCCAGACAAACATAAGGCGGACAAGTCCAAGTACTGTGACTTTCAGGGGGTACGACTATCTCATTGATTGCAGTAGGATCCTTAAGGATCAGATCGAGAGCCTTATCTAGAAGGGATGCCTCTGCGAGTTTAAAACCCCAGAGTCGGGCTGAGCTGAAGGGCCTCAGAACAATGGCAAAGGCGTCGTCGGTCCATCTGACACGATCAATCTGATCTTTAGTCTCGTCACCACGGTCGACTGTAACATGGCTCAATTGTCCAATCGGATACAGAAGAGCCTCGCTCGCCAGATGTGTACACATTCGATTGATCTCGACTCCACCATCGCTGAGAGGGACTCGAAGCAGCTTTGGCTGTTCAAGGATCATTTGCTCTTTATAGAGGCCGAGGCGAGAAGCATTCACCAACTCCACAATGTTGCTATTGTGGTCAACCTTTAGATCGACTATTACAAGATCCGGTGCATCCTGATCGATAATGGGAGCTCTGTTGACATCCGCTACTGGACACGTTCCAGAAGCTGGGGATATTTGGCGACGTCCTGCAGCCCATCAACACCAATCTTTTTTGGGTTCATGGGAGCTAAGGTAGTCTCGGAGAGGATGGTCTCCTTCCATGTGGAGTTTGGCACGCCACACTGCCACCAGTTGTAAAACGTCAACTTCCTCGTGGTCAACTGTTCCCGTGCCTTCATTGCTATATAGGGTGATGGACCCTTAGTGTAATACACGCGGTGACCTTCACATATCATCTCCTTGTCAAATTATCTATGCACATGAATTGGGGTGCTCGAGGGGATCTAGTCAAAGGCAAGGAAATACATGCTCCTGGCCACAAGGTGGTCGCCTGCTCTCCAGTGCAGACCTCTGGTAAGCATCATCGCTGATCGTGTACCAATGCCGACCATAATAAGGTGCGACATCTTGAATGTATACATTCTAAATTCAATAAAGTTCTCTTTGCAAGACTTCAACAATTGTATATAATTTTTGTCTGGGCCCTAGCTCCAGCTGGGGTCCTTTGCTAGTCTGACCCCATGGGTCCCGGCACTGTCAAACAACACTCGACCATTGGTCATGCTGATACAAAGTCACCAGCATGCTGGGCCCGTGCTGTCGAGACCTATTATCCTAGCACAGACCTCTTGCACTTGTACCTCGGTCGTGCCACGTCCAAACTCAGCTGGTAAAGTACATGGCTACAGCTCTGACCTCTGGCACTCGTACCCTTCGGTCGTGTTAAGTCCAACTGACCTCTAGTATTCGTACCCTAAGGGTCATGATACGTTTAAACCAGGGCACTAGTTACGTTGGGAACGGGGTGTCGCAGCCCACGCCCACAGCTCCGATCTCTGGCCGGCACACATTCACGTTATGTCCAAATTGACCTCTAGAATTTGTAACCTAAGGTTCATGCTACGTTCAAAACATGGCACTAGTTACGTTAGGGCCCGAGCTGACGCAGTCTACGACCACAGCTCCGACCTCTGGCTGACCTATGGGTGCGCAATGTTCAAACCGACATCTAGCATTTGTATCTCATGGGTCATGCTACGTCCAAACTAGGTCACCAAGTATGTATGGATCAAACTAGCGCATCCCACAGCCACAACTCTGACATTTGGTCGACACACGATGACGCTGTGTCCACACTGGCCTCTAGCATTCGTACCCTATGGGTCATGCTACGTCCAAACTAGGCCACCAATCATGCTGGGGTCCGTGCTGTCGAGACCTGTCGTCCAAGCGCTGTCCTCTGACACTTGACATGCGGTCGTGTCACGTCCAAACTGACTCAGGCTGATGCCGCTGGTCCGACCGCAGGGTCCCAACACTGACATGTAGCATTTGACTTTGGTAGTGCTAAGTCAAACAAAGCCCTTAGCCCGGGCTAGGCCCCCAACTAGTCTGACCTTATGAACTCAGTACGAGTGAAGCATCATGTGATTCAGGTCGTGCTGCCTTCAACGAAGCTCATGGCCCAGCCTGGGGCCCTTGCCGCTACAACTCCAAGTTCTCTGTTCGGACGTCATTCAACTTTGGTTGGGCCGGGCCTAGTCGGCACGCGACGCAAACAGAAGCCTACCAATCTGACCTTTGGGGTTTGAGCTGTGGTTATAACTGAGCAAGTCTGGAGCTACATACACTCTCACTCAACAGACTAAGGGGCCAACACACCCTCACACAATTAGCTACACAGCGGCTCTGGTGTTAGTCCCTTAAGCTCGAGATTACGATCAACACAAGTTTATCAAGCAACAAATTCAGTCAGAAGGTTGAGACATGATCAAGGAAGTGGATTCCCGAAGTGAATTTAAAAAATTCATTTTCGAGAACAAGGCTCTTCATTCATTTCAAAGAAGTCTCTGGGTGGTATACAAGCAAAAAACAAGACAAACAATTACACACCACTTAGCATCATGCTCATCCACAACGGCCCAGTAAGCTTCTCAACAGTCTTCTCTACATGACTCTAACAAGCAAATCTACTCTCTCCGACTCAGGTCGGCATGTTTTTAGCAGGGACGACCTCTACGAGGTCTGCTCCCCCTCGCTGGTAAGGACGGCCTCCACGAGGTCGGCTTCTTCATATATTGACAATTCTGTAAGGATGACTTCCACGAGGTCGGCTCCTTAGCACCCGTACTCCTACATGGGTGATCTCCTCGAGATTGGCTCTCTTAGCGGCTACGCTTCACAAGGATGGCCACCACGAGGTCAGCTCCATTAGCAGCTACGCTCCATAGGGACGACCTCCATGAGGTCTGCTTCTCTAGCAGCACAGCTCCTTATGATGACCTTAGCAACACACACCCACGGTCAGCTCCTTCAGCTACGTCATCCAAGGGTCCATCCGCTTGGCAGCTTAGCCTTCATGAATGTCCTATGTTATCTTCGGCATTTTCCTCTCTAGACCATTGTAAGCGGGAAGCCATCTCGATGCATCCAACCACGTGATGACTAGGCGTGCCTAACATGGAAGTCTGTGGATATCCTTCTTTATCCATTCACGACACAATCAACGGTATTGGTTACGCATTGAAGTTCTGAGATCTCCATAACTCTCGCTGATGTGGCATAACCAATCCTCAGCCTATAAATAGACCGGATCAACGCGATCCCAGGTACACGCACAAAAAAATGCTAAAACCATTGTCTCTTTCCTCCTGCTTGGGACTGACTTAAGCATTAGAGGCGAATTGGAGGCCACCGCCTCCGATCCATTCTTCTCTCAGTTTCAGGTATGCGGCGAAGGAGCATCTCGACCCACCGAAACCCTGCCTGGGCTTTCTGCTGGTGCGAGGTTCTTACATCTAACGTCGTGTGAGTTTTCTGGATCAACACCAACAATTTAAAATTGATACAAGAACTATTGGATCTACTTATGTAAGGCACGATCAACAATAATGTAAGCGCATCAGAAATTAAATTTGTAACTTGATAGTCCTGTGGGAATCTTGAATCAACGTTTATTTGGATTGTCATGCTCTGGATCTACTCTCGGTGGTCATTCTTGGGTCACACATTTGGATAACATGGGTTGATTTTACGGAAAAGAAAGCGGCAAGATGATCTCTAGGATCAAGAAAATCTCATAGGGAGAGAGGAAGAAGGACGGAGGAGTATTATTGTATTTAAATGTGTGTCTTGGTGTATATAAGAGAAGGGGATGTGCACACTTATTTATAGGCAAAACTATGTTTTCACATCACCCCTTCAATCTCGATTGTTGGATCATAATCAAGGGCCCTGTGGTCACGCAAGATCTCTAATCCCAAAAGTCTTATAATGTAGATATATGGTTTGGGGGAAAATGGAGATGTGTTTCACTTTTCCATCCCCTAATCATGCAAGTGCAGGCGGTATTATAGCGGCCTTCCCCATTTAGGTTTTGTGCTGTCACAACCCCGTGAATGCAGGTTGGGTTGGGTCTGTCTAATGGGTCCGGCCCGTTAAACTCCAACAACTGTAAGATCAATGAGTTGCACCTAACGAACTTAGTCTGCAACTTAGATATTTGTAAAATTCCAGCTGGTTTCTTCATGGATATGTGTTTGCTATCTTAATACTGGAATATCTTGCTGGTAAAGTTTTGCATTGAAATGATAATTGTGTTTGGGATTGGATTCCTTTGCATCTACGTGTTTCATAGTAATAGAATATTGGTTGGTGAGCTTGAACACATGATCACTATACCTACACGAATGTTGCTTTAACTAACTAGCACATTTGGTTGCATGACAATCCTGCCTTTGTTTGTAGCTCAATAAGTACACCCACAGTTTGTAAAATTCCATCATTTTCCCCTTTCCTGGAGCCCTATCTATACGGAGTTTGACGGTAAATTGTTTGGAAAATGATGATAATGATGATTATGATTGTGATGGTTACTTATTAGAATATCTTGTACAATATAGTGTTGATTTGAATCCAGAACATTTGCATTGTGTGGCAGATGGTTCATGTCATGCTTTTTAATTGAGTTATCCAGTTAATGTGCATATTTTACATCATTGTTTCCCCCTTGTTTCTCAGTGGGACATTAGGGGGAGTGCCCATGGCCTTTTGGCAGCTCACCCCATAGCTCCGTTTGTGTCAATACACCATGTCGAAGCTGTAGACCCTTTATTCCCGGGTTTGAGCGCTCTCGAAAGCCTGAAGCTTTTTACGACGGCTATGAAGACTGAACCAAGGAGTTTCTTGCAGCGTGCTATCTGTTATGATGCGAATCGGAAGCTCACGTTCGCTGTTTCATTGGGATATGTTGTCCAAGTGTTTCCAAACATTGTTCTCCCACGGGAGTTGGAGCGTTCAGAGCGGACTTTTGTTGCATGGAACAGGAATAATAAGTGGGATGAGTTTGATTTTGATACAAGAGATGTTTATAGGTCTGTATGCAAGAAGCCTATCCTGTTTTTCTTGAAAGATGTCAAGAAAGAAGGAAATGTAACATTGGGTTTCTTCATGCGCGCTGAAGAGAGAGATGACCTTAAGAGAAAAGTTATTTGCTTTCCTCGATCACCTCCCTTACCTCATGTCAACAAAATCGAGGTCTTGGCGAACCCATTGAGTGACAACTGGCATATGGTTGGTTCTTATCTTTGCTTTGTTGCTTGTATTTTCCCGTAAACATTATTCAATATTCATAACATCTTAAATTGTATCATGCCGTTTATCAGGCTCCAAGGAGGCTTTGCTGCAGCGCGAATCAAACAAGAAATGAGAACCTTGGCCTAATTGTTGGACAGTGTAGAAGGGGATCTTTAGGATCAGTTTCTTACTAGCTATGATATCATCTGTATCTCCTCCAAGGCTTCAACTGACAGAGTTGATGTGAGATTTGCTTCAGATGAAGATTCTCCTTTTCTATGCTGCTACTCTAGACATTTGCTAATATAGCATTTGAGAAGGGACAAAGTTTGAACGATGCACATGCAAGGCATCTTCCAATTTTTTAATCAGTACAGTTAATATATAATATCATCCTTTTATGTATAGGGCATTACTTACCTCAAAGAAAAAAAAAACGCATATGGCATTATTGTTTGCCTTCAATTTTTTTTTTTTTGTTTCAAAAGTCATTTTGTCATAATCCATTATCAGTTCAATGACAAAAGGGGTAGATGCGTGGACATTGTGACCTCTTTTTGATATAACCAGTTGAATGTCATTATTTCTTTATTTTTAGCCGTTTGTATTCTAATTTGATTTTCATTCTCTGTTTTACATTATTATCTTCTTGGTTTTTACATTATTTGTAATGAGTTGTGAGTGTTGATTACTGGCGTGGATATCCATGTTAAGATTAGTAATATTTTTGAAGTTTAAATAGTGCCCAGATGTAAATACCATATGAATGACTGTTTTGTAGAGTACCTATATGCGATTTGCTTCATTTCATGTCCATGCGCTGCCTTTGCTCTTCACCATGCCTGCATGTAATTCTTGCCTTACAGACCTACACCATTTTGCCAATTACGCTTCACAACGTCATTGTAAGTGATAGGAGAGAAGTCTTGGTTCCAATGACACAAAACTTGACCAATGGCTCCCGTCTTTTTTTTTGTTTCACGATCCTTGCAAGCAATCTTCATATTGAAGGCTTGTTTTCCCAGTCTTCCATGGATCAAATTTGTA
Source organism: Scilla litardierei (assembly GCA_030789695.1). Classification (NCBI taxonomy): domain Eukaryota; kingdom Viridiplantae; phylum Streptophyta; class Magnoliopsida; order Asparagales; family Asparagaceae; genus Scilla; species Scilla litardierei. Next base: position 240,193,553 of record CM061142.1, on the reverse strand, counting down.
CAGTACCATTCACTGTAAGGATTGTTTTCTGCTGCGATTTGGTTCTCCATATTGCGGCAACTCAGATACTATGAAGCATGAACTTGTCTACTGCGAAACCATTGTCATGTGCGACTTGTTGCACACATATTGGCCATGACACTTTTTTGTAAATAATTTTCATTTGCAATATTTTAAATTCGTATTATGTTGGTATGTCTTGTGCCCGCAATTGCGTGCATGTGTGTTTTTGCTCGGGTATGGTGTAAGGCACCTAAACAGCAATTACATGCCTCTGGTAGAAGTGGCTGAAAGCTCTGTTGCTGATGGATACCATTGGCGAATTATGCTCAACTATTTGTCGGAGATTAAAGTCTAAGATTCAAATTTTAGGTCTATGCATATGCCATTTGTTTGCTTTCACCAAGAATTTTGTACCAACATATTAAGGCTGTGTTTGGTTGGTGGGAAATTGAGAGAAAGAAAAGTGAAATGAAAAAGAAAAGGAAAGAAAAAGAAAAGGAAAAGGAAACCATTTTCTTTTTTATGTTTGGTTAGTGAGGAAAATTAAAAGGAAAATGGTATATATTTTTTGGGAAGAAAAATTTTTGGGATAGAAGACGGTTTTCTTCCGATTTGGGAGAGAAAAGTTGAGAGAAAAATTCTATATATTTTTTTCTTTCACTTTCTCCCTCATTTTCTTTCCTTTTACTATTATATATTTTTTTCTTTCACTTCCTTTTACCACCAAACAATTGAAATTAACTTTTCCATCACTTTTCTTTCCTTTTCTTTCCTTTTCCTTGCAACCAAACACAGCCTAAGGGTTTCTCAAGTTGGCTGGTAATATTGAGACTTTGGGACTTCTTTATGGCCAACCCAGTTACCGTGGGAAAAAGGGACGAAGAAGTTGATGAACTCCATTATCATAGGAAAATGTGATATTGGTTATGCAGACAATGATGGCGACGATAATTTTCTGACCTGAAATACACAAAAAAAGTGCAATTAGTCAGAAAAAGGGAAATCCGTGTCGTATCCCCATTCATGGAAATGAGAATAATCATCTTCTCCATTTGTGCAAACTTACTCTTTATACCATAATGTTACATGCTACTAAAAAACTGTACTTGCAAAGGGCCCTGATTTTCATCTTCATTTCTATCCAAGCCTTCTCCGTTACAATCCATGTAATAAGGTTTCATCCATTTTGCCTCGGGGTTTCAATCTTCGTCAAAGTTTCGTTGAGCCTTGGTGCAAAATTGATATATAGGTTCGGTATCACTAAGTTTCAAATGTGAAGTAGTTGTGTTTCAGTCAGTTTTGATAAATTTTATATGAAATCTGTTGGAACATACAAAACAAAAAATTCAAAAAAGGGGGGTGTTTTTTTGACGAGTAAGTGGTAGTCTTTATTAATATCAAACTAATTACAAAATTACAAGCTAAGATACTTCCAGCGCGTGAGTAGAGGGAGAGGGGAGAGGGCACAAGCGTCGTCGCTCCCTACAAACTACTTACACCGCTGATAACTTTAGCAAACTAAGGAATAAGCTAAGGAGAAAATCTAATGATTAACCATTATCTTTAAACCCCCAATTTGAATAGGGGATGACTGCTGATGGATGGTCCCTATCAATATCACGGAGGGATATTTTGACGTCAGCCTCAATATCTTCAAATAATGCTGTTTTCCCCACACCCTTGCCCTCAAATATCCTCTTGTTACGTTGCTTCCAAATGTGCCAAACCATGGAGGCCAACGCTGCTTTTGCAAGTACACCCACAAAGTCCGATTTATTATAGAGGGATAGTATTAGGTCCCCAACACCAGCAAGAGAAGCAGGCACAACTCCAGTGTACCCCAGCTTGATGAGGCTTCTGTTGAGGATGTATCGAGTGTACTCGCACTCAAAAAATAGGTGTGAAGTACTTTCAATTGCAGCAGCATCACAGAGCATCACAGAGCACGCATCCTTCATTGGTAATTATTCCCCACATAGCTAATAGGTCTTTGGTCGGCAGCTTATTCTGATAGGCTCTAAGAAGTGTAGGTGCTATTTTCGGCACATTCTTTGGGTACCAGACGATTCGGTAGTAGGCGAAGGGATCCCCTGTAGATCGAGACCCGTCCCAGGCTTCGCGGAAAGAACACTGACGCTCACGTATCCAGCTCCAAGAGTCGGCCCTAGCCTCCAATTTGATCGGTTGTAGAATGGGCAGAAGGGTGCAGATTTCTGGAGCATCTACCCATTTTCCGTCAGTCCAGAAATCGCTAACAAGGGACATTTCAGCCCGTGCAGGAGGATCATGAATGTGATGTAGAGGGCCACTAGGATGCCAATTGTCATACCAAAAAGAAGTTGAAGCGCCGTCTTTGACTATACGTTTGATGAGCTTTTGGGAAATGCCACAGTGTCTCAGAAGAAATTTCCACGTACCTATTGAGTAGGCCTCGGTCTTGCGGTATAGAACCCACTGGCAACTGCCTCATGATGATTCCGCATATAACGAGCCCACAACCCATCAGTAGCAAGAAGTCTCCATGTTAACCGTACACCTGAGGCAACATTCAAATCATTTAACATTATCAACCCTACTCCTCCTTCCTTTTTGGGATATCATAAGTCATTCCAGGCCCAAGTGTAAAGGTTCCCCCAAATGAACTTTCTGCATGCAAAAGTAATTGTACGAATAACTGATGCTGGGATGCTATATGCTTGCATCCAGAAGGCGACCATACCGTAAATAACAGAGCGAACCAGCTCGATCCGTCCTGATATGGATAGCAAGGAGGAAGATCAACCCAGAAGCCTCCTTTTGCATTTATCTACTAGGCGGCCATACATAGAAGCCATAGGGTACTTTGATGAGAGAGACAATACCAGGTAAGTAGTCAGAGAAGATACCATTTTAATTCCAAGAATACCTGCAAGATCTCTGGGGTTGCGCGTGCCTTTGCTAAAAATTGCCAAACTTTTGTCCCAGTTGATCTGAAGCCCAGAATACAGGTTGAAGGTATGAAGTATGTCTTTGAGCCCCTTAATGGAAAAAGAGTTAGCACGACAGAACACTAATAGATCATCTGCAAATAAGAGGTGTGATATAGACCAGGTTCTTTTCATGGGCTGAATAGTACGCGAGGCTTCCGCTCTAGCCATGCGTAAAGAGAATGCTTGCATTACAAGGACAAATAGATGGGGAGATAGAGGGTTACCTTGGCATAGTCCTCTGTTAGACATAAAGTAACCTTTTGGAGAACCATCAATTAACACGGAGAATGTAGGAGTAATGCATTTTGAAATCCATCTAATAAATCTGCTCCTGAATCCCATCTGATGCAACATGAAGAAAATAAATTCTCTGTTCATGCTATCAAACGCCTTACAAAGGTCCAATTTGATACAAGTTCTGGCCCCCATAGGGTTGCTGAAATCTCTTATCTGCTCATGGGCAATGAGAGTGCAATCGGCAAGCAACCTGTCTTTTAAAAATGCAGCCTGATTAGGGGAAATAAACTCACTGATGGCCAGCTTCAACCTATTGCAGTGGACCTTACTAATAATTTTATAGATGACATTACAACACGCTATCGGCCTGTAATCACTTAAACCAGAAGCATTAGAGTTTTTGGGGACAAGAGTCAAGAAAGTATGATTAATATGACGAAGTATATGCCAGATCTAAAGGAGGAGGAAACAACAGAAATGACATCCTCACCAATGGTTCCCCATTCATGCTGAAAAAAGAAAGTGTTGAAACTATCAGGACCTGTCGCTTTATCTTTCCTAATTTGGAATGCAGCAGTTTTAATATCTATGGCAGTAATACAACGATCCATCCAATTTGAAGCCTCTAAAGTGAGCTTATGCTTAGGGGGGAGACTGGGAAATTCATTCCAATAATGATCTTGCTTGTAAAGATTCATGTAGAAGAGGGGGGCCTCTTTTCTAAGGGAGGCAGTGCTAGAATTCCTTTCACCATTAGAGTTAACGAGATGGCTGCGATTATTATGACAATGTTGGGCCTTCATAGCAGTAAAAAAAATTTGGAATTTCTATCCCCCCAAAGTCAGCCAGTTCTGGCGACTTTTTTGTCTTAGATCCGATTCCTCAACATCAAGAGAATGAGCAAGCCTAAAAGAAGCCAATTTCTCATGTTCTTGCACAAACTGATCATTAGCCAAACTCGGGTTATTTTGCAGAATTTCAAGCTTCCTTCGACAAGAATTAACATCCAATGTGTCTTTGTATTTGGCATCCCAATTTTAAGTTCCATTTTTAAGAACTTCAGTTGTCCACAAGCCTTTTCATAGGAGAGCCTTCAGTATATACATCCACAAATTACGCACCAAGTCTTTGTTCCCAGTATAAGAGGCCCATGAGTTGTAAAACCTGAATGGTTTAGGAGAGGAGGTTACCTTAGTATGAAGAGAGACTGACATTGCCGAATGATCGCTGGTACCAGCTCCAACATATTCACAATATGATTGAGGGAGCATGCGAATCCAGTTTGCATTGCATAGAGTGCGATCAAGGCGAGCGGAAATGCACGTAGCTTCGATGCGCCTGTTGCTAAAACTTAGGCATCGACTTTTTGGATAAGTTTGTCGTTATCTTTATTGACGACATTTTGATCTATTCGAAGTCGGAGGAGGAGCATGCCTCGCACTTGAGGACGGTGTTGGAGATTTTGAGGAAGCATCGGTTGTATGCTAAATTTTCGAAGTGGGAGTTTTGGCTGGATAGAGTTGCTTTTTTGGGGCATGTGGTGACTGGAGATGGTATCTCAGTGGATCCCGAGAAGATTAGGGCCATCAGAGAGTGGCCTGTTCCGTCGTCTGCGTCTGAGATTCAGAGTTTCCTTGGGCTTGTTGGTTACTATCGGCGTTTCATTAAGGACTTTTCTCGTATTGCTGAGCCGATGACCAGGTTGATGCGGAAGGATGTACCTTTTGTTTGGTCGGGTGATTGTGAGGATGCTTTTGGTGTTCTGAGGGAGAGATTGACGACTGCCCCTATTCTTGTTGTGCCTGATCGCAGCGGTGGATTTGAGATCTTTTGCGATGCTTCTGGCAAGGGTCTCGGTTGTGTGTTGCATCAGCACGGACATGTTGTGGCGTATGCGTCTCGTCAGCTCAAGGTTCATGAGAAGAATTACCCGACGCATGATTTGGAGTTGGCTGCCGTTGTGTTTGCTCTTAAGATTTGGAGGCACTTCCTGCTGAGTGAGAAAGTGAAAATTTTCACCGATCACAAAAGCTTGAAGTATATTTTTACTCAGAAGGAGCTCAACATGCGACGGCGTCGATGGTTGGAGCTTATGGCGGATTATGAGATTGATTTGCAGTATCACCCTAGCAAGGTGAACGTGGTTCCTGATGCGCTGAGTAGGCTTCCAGCAGTGATGATTTTGACTTCGCAGTGTAGATTGCAGCAGGATTTTTGCGAGTCTGGTGTTGAAATTGTTCTTCCTGGGGAGGCTTCGTTGATGTGTATGCAGATACAGTCGACGATCGTGGAATAAAGTGTATGCAGATACAGAGACACGAGGTTCACATCTCAGTTCTGGCAGAGTTTGCAGAAGAGCTTGGGTACGCGTCTGAGTTTCAGCACGGCGTACCATCCACAGACGGATGGCATGTCCGAGAGGACGATTCAGATCTTGGAGGACATGCTGAGGGCGTGCATGTTGGATTTCAAGGGTTCGTGGGAGGACCATCTACATCTGGTGGAGTTTTCTTACAACAACAGCTTCCAGGCGAGTATTGGCATGGCGCCTTTCGCCGCTCTTTATGGGAGGAAATATCGATCGCCATTGAGTTGGGATGACGTTGGTGATCGTGAGCTGTTGGGACCTGAGATGATTGTGGAGGCCGTGGATATTGTCAGGAACATTCGGGAGAGGTTGAGGATTGCTCAGGATCGTTTTAAGCATTGGACGGATGCTAAACGGCGTCCTTTGGAGTTTCAGCCGGGCGATCATGTGTTTCTGAGGATTTCCCCGAATCGTGGTGTGATTCGCTTTGGGAAGCGAGGGAAGTTGAGCCCGCGATACATTGGACCGTTTGATATTCTGGAGAGAGTTGGCGAGGTAGCTTACCGCTTAGCCTTGCCGCCATCTTTGGAGGGAGTTCACAATGTTTTCCATGTGTCGCAGCTTCGTCGATACATTAGCGATCCATCTCATGCTGTGGATTTCTCGGAGATTACCGTTCGCCCCGACATGACGTATGACTAGCATCCAGTGCAGATTCTAGACAAGCGTCAGAAGTCACTTCGGAACAAGGTTGTCAATCTTGTGAGGGTGATGTGGCGACACGGCTCGCCTGGAGAGTCTACTTGGGAGAATGTGGATGAGATGCGAGAGCGTTTCCCACTTTTGTTCCCGGACACGTGAGTGTTGGGAAATTCCGAGGACGGAATTTTTCTGAAGTTAGGGAGGATGTAACGACTGGTTTTCATGTATCTGGATTTATTATATTATATTATATATGTTTTGGTGGATTTTCTCCTCATGTGTGGTTTTCGTCCCCGTAGCTTTCATTTTCGATCGTTTCGTCGTATTTTCTTAGCTTCTCCCGTTGATCGTCGATTTCGGAGTAAGTCATTCGTGATGGGCTTCATATCGGTCATATCTTATTGTTAGATCAAGCCTAGGAGTCTTAGGAATCGATCCCGGAGCTTCGCGCTCCATTTCGGAACTTTTGGTGCTCATTAGCCGGTGTAAGAAGGGGCACCGACCGACTAGATGACGATCCAGTCGGTCGGAAAACCTTCTTGAACCGACTAGTTGGCTTTCTATATTTCTCAGGAGTTACTGTTTATCGTTAGTCGGTCTAAGAACGTTGGTTGACCGACTAGGTTGCAAACTAGTCGGTCGGCAATGCTTCTTTAACCGTCTAACTCATTAACTATTTTTGGTACCAGTTACTGTTCCTTCTTAGTCGGTCTAAGTTCATCTTTCGACCGACTAGTTGTTAAACTAGTCGGTTAAGTTTTGTACTCAGACCGACTAATTCTTAGTTCTTCTGTACAGTCGAGTACTGTTCACTCTTAGTCGGTCTAAGAACGTTCATCGACCGACTAGATGTCAAACTAGTCGGTCAGTAGTTGTTCTTTAACCGACTAACTCTTAGTTCAGGTTTTCATCTGGGGTTACTGTTTATACTTAGTCGGTCTGCGTTGGTCAACCGACCGACTAGTTCCCAAACTAGTCGGTCAGTGGTTGCTCTTTGACCGACTAAACAGTACAGGAAACCCTAGTTTTGCCCTAGCCGCCACCAAACTCTATAAATACCCCTCCAAACATTTTCTTCTTCTTCCTCATGACCTAAAACTCTAGTTTCTCCCCCATTGAGCCCACTACTACCTCAAACCCTTATTCTTTCATCCCAAGCTCATCCTCCATCATCCAAACCCTCCCTTAGCACATTCTACCTCTCATCTTCCTCAAAATCACATCAAACCCCCAAAATCCACATCAAAACCCATTTCTCCAGATTTTCCCCATCTATTCCAGATCTGAACCCTAGGTTCACCGGAGCGTTTCTTCCGTTGCCGTGCTTGCTCGGCATCATTCTTCCGTTTCCGATACGGTAATAATCGATCTCTTAATGTTTTCATGACCCGTTGTGTTTTTGTGAAACCCTACTGAAATGAATGCTGTTTTGATGATTGTTTCTCCATAACAGCGACTTCCCCGTAGATTAGCGTCTGTGGGACGAACCCTCGTTGATCGTCATCCTCGGTGCTAGGCAAGTGAAACTTGCCACTTAGGATTTTGGGCCATGTCTTAGGCCATTTGTTTGTTGTAGGCGTAAAAGAGGCTAGGCGACAAAATGATACTCGCCTGGGCGCAAATTTAGGAACTAGCTTGACAACGAAGCTAGATCCGACATTTATCATGTTGCACAATTACCATGTCATGTTTAATTTCCATTAACGATACGCAAATTAATTGTCATGTCATTGCATTCTTTAAGTGTTTCCGTGATTGTGTAGCTTCGCTACAATACTTGTGTTTCCTGGCTCGTGTTCCAGAAGTGGACCATGTGTTGGTTGATAGCCAATGCCCGAACTACTTGTTTCCGGCTAGGTGCACCCCTATGCCAAATGCTTATGAGTCGTGAACTAGAATGCGAGCTCCTGTGCGGGGCAACCTTGGCTCAACTACTGAGCTCGTGTTCCAGAAGGTAGTATAATTTCTTTGGGCGGCGTCAAGGGTCTTGCTCGTATAATGTATTACATGCAGATTTTTATCCTTCCTCTGCCCCAAGACGGCACCAACGGCATAATCACTAGCGTCACACATAAGCTCGAAGGGTAGATTCCAGTCCGGTGGCTGTATTACAGGCGTGGAAATCAAAGCTTGCTTCAGATGGAGGAAGGCTTCCATACACTCCTCGTCGAAGACAAACGGCGCGTCCTTCACTAGGAGTTGGGTCAGCGGCCTGGAAATCTTCGAGATCGGCAATAAAATCCCGCATGCCCTAAAAAACCACGGACTCCTCGAAGATTGAGCGGTGGCGGAAGCTTTTCAATCACCTCAACTTTTGCCTTATCAACCTTGATTCCCCTCGAAAAGATGACGTGTCCCAGCACAACTCCTTCTTGGACCATGAAGTGGCATTTCTCCCAGTTCAGCACTAGCCCCTTTTCTTGACACCTCTCCAGGACTTTAGTTAGATTGCTGAGGCATAAGTCAAACTCAGTTCCATAGACGGAAAAATCATCCATGAAAACCTCCATGATATCCTGGGAGTAGTCGGAGAAGATAGCGGACATGAGTCTTTGGAATGTAGCTGGGGCATTACAAAGTCCGAACGGCATTCTTCTATATGCATATGTCCCAAATGGACAAGTGAAAGTCGTCTTCTCCTGGTCATCGTTATGAATATGGATTTGAAGGAATCCGGAGTACCCGTCCATGAAACAGAAGTAGTTGTGCTTCGTCAGCCTCTCGAGCATCTGATCAATGAAAGGGAGAGGGTAGTGATCCTTCCTAGTGGCTTTGTTTAGCTTTCTATAGTCAATGCACATCCGGTCTGTGACGGTCCTCGTAGGTATGAGCTCGTTTTTCTCGTTGCGAACCACCGTCATTCCTCCTTTCTTGGGTAAGACGTGCACCGGGCTAACCCGACGACTATCGGAGATAGGGTATATGATACCAGCATGTAGAAGCCTAACAATCTCCTTTTTCACCACCTCCATCATTATGGGATTTAGCCTCCGCTGCGGCTCAATCGAGGATGCTTGCTCATCCTCAAGCAGCATCCTGTGTGAGCAGAGGCCTAAGCTAACCCCTTTTAAATCTTCAATTGCATATCCGAAAACGCCCTTAAACCTTTTTAAAACACCAAGAAGTTTGGTCATCTGGTCTTCAGGAAGCGAGGAGTTCACGATGATCGGTAGGGTCGAGCCCGTCCCCAAATATTCATACTTTAGTCCCGGGGGTAACTCTTTCATCTCAACGCATACTTCTCAAGCTGAGCATCCTCTAGTGAAAGGACTTCTTCGTGGATCTCTCGAAAGCCAGTGTTCGGAACTTCACTCCCAACCGTGGTTCCACGTGGTAAACCCTTGCAAGGTATCGCGGGGGCAACCAAGGAAGGCACCGGGTCTTTCTCAAGCTCATAGTAATTCTCGGGGAAGAAAGCTTCGACGTGAAAACAGGTTTCAATGGTCGATGATCCCCCACCATTTCCCCCAGCTTCCTCATTGTCCCAAGATCCGGGATGCTCGATAAAAGTCTGCAAGGAATAGATTGGCACCTGTCCAACGCAACCGACAGACTCCGCTTGGTGGTTCTCCTGACCGGGCTCCGTGAACAATTCTTCTCCCCCGAATTCAGAACTGGGCATGTCGATATACGCCACATCATCAGGAGGAAGGAGGGTTGTCGTTACTGGATCCTGCTGCATATCATGATACCTTCTCTGATTTTCCACAGCGGCAGACAGAAGGGTTAGAATATTCGAGGCATTTAGGGATTCTGCCAAGGTTTGTGCCAACCAGCGGATGTGGTGTGAATGATCCCAGATATCGCCCGAAACGGCATACAACATCCTCGTCATGCGACAGAAAACCTATAAGAAAGGAGAGAGAGAGAGAGAGAGAGAGAGAGAGAGAGAACTGCACAGATAGCAAACACGTCAAAAGCACGAGCTGCATAAACGGGAGGCGAATGTAGCAATAGCAGCACGGCGACTCAGTCAATCAGTTCTATACAACTACTATTTACAATATGTACAAGTGAAATCAAAAAGTGTAGAGTGCGAAAATTATCGCGAGATAGGGATGAGAGCTAGACTCAAGGGTTCATGAGATCCCAAAATAACAAGCATGTTGCCTCCCCGGCAACGGCGCCATAAAGCTTGACGTCCCCCGCGTTTCACACGTCAGATGTGTGCAATATATAATTGGGGGCGTGAGATTTATATATTTATAACCGCAAGCGCACGGTGTTGTAGTGTGGCTTGGGGGTCGAACTCAAGGAGGCGTGGTTGTGCTTGTGTCAAGAAGGATCGGATTCACCCCATGGGCGAGCTAGCCCGAATCGGATGATGGGTTGTCACAGAAAATAGAATGCGAGGGATAAACAATATAAAGGGAAAACCCAGAACTTCGGTTTCCACCCTATCGTGCGATTCTCGCCGATACGGCCTATGGGTAGGATAACGATCGGAATTAGGGTCTAATGGTGAGACGTTGCCTCTAAAAGTGGTACCAACGTCCCATGGGCCCGATATTCCGGTCGGTGCCCAGGATGATACGCCGGACTTCCCGGGTTCGGCCAGTGGGCATTCCCTTGTCCATTAATACTGCCCGACTCCGGGAGCATTAAGCTCGCAACGATAACTCCCAACGTCTCATCCTGAAGCTCCCGCAAGCTAGGATTCGACGTCTACGCTAGGGCATGAGCTATGGCTAGGGAGTCAACCGCCAAGTATATTCCCCCTTGGCCCAACGGTCAAAGACGGTCTTTTTCCCGCCGATGACAATAAAACACCCCGCGTAACCGGTAGATTCCTAATCTCTATCGATTTCCTAGTCCTATGGACGCATCGGGGAGAACCCACGAAGGGGTTTCCACCAAAATCCCAGATCTGGGAACTACTCACACATATTTACTAAAAAGCAATCTAAATAGAAATCGACCGTTAGAAACATGATCAGGCGATTGAAAAGTAGTAAGAGCAATGCAAATAACATTATATTAAAGTTTAACAAAGATCAGACAACTTACTAATATCTGAAAAATTACAGCCGTCAAGAGAGAGAAAAAACAGCAAAACATAACAACTCCCTTTTCTGGAAAACCTAGGGGTCCTATATATAGAATACGATATCACCCGATCGGGTGAAGAATCACCCGATCGGGTGACCTGCTTCGTTCTTCGGCAGCTCAGAATGGGAGTTCACCTGGTCATACGGCATGGTCGGTTAAGGTTTGAAGCTGACCGGTTGGATCTTCGCGCCATCGGGTGAACCGGTCAGTTGAGCTCTCCGTGTCATGGCTTCGGAGAATTGGCTACGTGTGAACCGATCGGGTGAAGGTCACCCGATCGGTTGGCATTCAGCATCAAATTCCAGAGAGTTGGGGCATTTGAACCGGTCTCTGAACCGACCGGGTGACTTCTTGACCGCTCTAGCTTGTGTCCGGGTGGTGCATGTGTGCATCACCCGATCGGTTGGAAGTGACCAACCGGTCGGGTGAGGGGCTGAAAGATGCGATCTTTGTCGTTTGACCCCCTGGATCACGCGTGACCCCTCCCGTTGCTCCGGAGACTTATGATATCGTCGTTTTATGTCCCCTATGCCGGTAAACTCCTGCAAAAATACCAAAACATGGAAAAGTGAAAGAAAACAAGAAAACACAAGAAAACAAATACAAGACGACAGAAAATAGCGGAAAAACACGGAAGAAAACGTGCGTGAATATATGAAATATAAACGCACGTCAGTGGCAATCTAAGGTGAAATTCCTCTATGGCGATGACAACAATGCTTGCTTCTGTCCCCACTTATAGAGTCATTGCACATTCTCTCAGACTCTTACTTTTTCTCAGTTTATGTACACAATTACAAATGCGAGAACCAGCTTTGGTATCTAATACACAAATAGTAGAAGAAATGGAGAGTATGGTTTGAATGACAAACATGTAAGGACACTGTCTATGAGGAAAACACTTTAAAGGGATTGAATAGTGTTTATAAAATTTAACTAAGAAATTACTCCTAATTAAAAACCTAACCAATAATAAATGCAGAATTATAAAATAACACACAATGAAACAAACTAACAAAGAGATGTTTCAAGGGTTCAGATTACCCAAGTCCAATCCCGACTTGTTCCCTGTAATCTTACGTCCCTTCCACCTGGATACCTCCAGATACTCAAGTTAGAACCCTAACTTGAGGTTTCTTTTAAACCCACATGTAGCAACCCTACAAGTGTAATCGAACAACAATCGATGTACTTGAATTTCACAACTTGGGATCAATCAAACCACTCTCACAAACTGAGAGTGGATAACAAAAGTATTGAAATAATGAAATACACTTATAATTCACCTATACCTTGAAGTAGAACTTGAAGGAGCAAAGTGAAGTGAGTGTTGATATCTTCCAAGAAGAGAATGATGCCCTTTCTCTTGTCACCACCAAATGCCTAAAGGATATCAATTTTGATTCTAGGTTGGAGAGCAAGAGGGAATGAGATTCTAGGGCTTCGAGAAAATGAGAGCTTGAGAGCTTGGAGATGAGATCAATGAATTCTTAAGGGTTCCAAGAAATCTCCAATGGAATAGTAGGAGACCCTTTTATAAGTTCACTAAAACCCTCAAACAAAATACACAAAACCCCCTTTGAAATTCGTGTGGAAAAAGCTAACATATAGAACTTATAGCCAGTACATGCAACTGATGAAGAACTCACAGTCTCATGTTGCACTGTGTCAGAGGGTAGGTGAGAATTCAAACAGTAACTAACCACGTAGGACAGTCGACTGATGAAGGTTGGACAGGCGCCTGAAAATTATAAGGCGACTGAGAAACCTCTAGAGGCGACTGTGTGGCAAAGTGTGAAAGATGACAGAGAGTAGGAATTCTGGGTAAACTTGGACATGCGACTGATGTGGTATCCACAGGTGCATGTGCCATGGACATGCGATTGGGAAACCAACTTCAGTCGTCTGTGTACACAAGTGCGTAACTTGCCAAAATAAATGTCACGCCTCGCTTCCCAAGTATGGAAGGTGAGACGTGAAGAGGTCCGCTCAAAACTTGAATCTGTGAAGCTACAGTATAATAAGCATCTGTGTGTTCATCCATTCGCAGGTTCTTGCATTGCAATGAAACAACAACAACAATAAATATGAACGCAGGCAATTAAATAACCAACATTCAAAACATCCATTTCATTATTCCAAACATCCACAGATATAATCATAAAATAGAGGTACAAGAGTCTGAAATGAAAAGGCCCAAAGCATGGCCGAAACTAAAACAACATAAGGTGCTACGCACCGAAGAGTCTAACAGCAACAACTAGAAAAGTAAACAACAACTATGAAAGCCTCCTGATGAGACTAAGATCGGTCTCCGGTGTCCTCGAATTGAACGTCAGGGCTCGGCGTCAGCGAACTGGTCGCCCTCAGACTCAAAACCTGACATGTGACACCCAAAGAGAAAATGGCACATGTTAGCAAAAAATCTCCAAAAAGGGAAGGGAGACTTTTGCGCAAGGAACCATAAAGGCAAAAGAGTACAACTAGCAGTTCTAAAATAATGATGATGGCATGTCAAGATATTTTAATGAATGCAGCAGTTATAATGAACATGATATTTGCAATCCATGAGACGTCGTAGCAAGAGATACTAAAACAATATTCACGATTTCACGTTTAACTTGTATTCACGATGTGCACAAGGTTTACGCCTTTCAGCTGAAGTTGCTGATCGGGCACACTTCTATGCTGAGTAATCGCTTAACCCTACCCCTCCACGTGCGTATGGACCGGCACCCATCTTCTAGATCATGAGTCAGGAAGTGTTCTTGATTTGGCATAGGGGTGCATCTAGCCTCATTCATGATGTAGGAGTCAAAATCCTACTCGTCGTAGCTTATTCTTTACATGATGTAGGAGTCAGAATCCAACTCGCTGCAGCTTACATTTCGATAGTAGCGTGTGCTACACAATCATTACAAGAAATTCAATGCATGAAATGACATGGGATATGCAATGCGATAGGATGAGAGCAGATATCGAATTGCGTACAGTTATATTAAAATAAATGTGACATGTGATATGCATGAAATGACATGGCAAGGGTGTCGGATCTAGCTTTGTTGTCAAGCTAGATCAAGTATGGTGTCAGATCTAGCTTCGTTGTCAAACTAGATCTAGTACAGACGTCTAGGCGACTATCATTTCACCACCTAGTCTCTTTACATAATTTCACAAAATCGCCTAAACATGGCTTAAACCAACAATCTGAGCAAGTTTCACTTTCCTGAAAATAACCGTCTGAATCCTCAGTTCAACAGTCCAGAATCTCTTCCTATGTGATCAATCAATAGTCACCAATCATACAGTCCAGTATTATTAAGTCTTAAATTTGTGATTTAACCAAACAATAAAATTAACGATTTTTATCTTGTTTAACATGTGGTGTTTGGGTTTCCTACGGTTCAGGAATATACCTGAACACGACGCGAGAGCTACACTGACATCGGGTAGCGACGTTAGGGGTTGGACTCCGGTAGCGAGCAAGGTACGATGACGTCTACAGCTTGCGACGAAGACGGCGATAAGGGGACAGCGAACACGGAGGAGAAGATGACCGCGGGACGAGGGATCTCGGCTTAGGGTGACATTTGTGCGGCTGAATGGGTGTCTGAGCGGTAATGGACATGTCTGCGGCAGTTTGGAGCGGCTAGGGACAGTTTTTTGTATGGAGGGATGCGGCTGTTGGCACGGGTTGAGGATGGTTCGGGGGTGTCACGGCCTAAGGGAGAGGGGCAGATGGTCGCCGGGGTGCTAGGGTGCGGCTGCCGGCAGGTGAGGGTGGCTGGCTGGTAGTAGGATGTCAGGCCATGGGGGGTTTTAACAGGGGAACGACAGTTTTTGTATGGCAATGGTAGTTTCGTGTGGTTTGGGGCTGTTTTTGTGGAGTCATTGACAGTTTATAGATGATGGGGGAGGGTGTTGTGGCTGCCAAAGGGGGCCGTGGGTTGTGCAGGGTGCTAGGACACGAGGGGGTTGGCCGAAGTCTTGGCCGGCAGCGGGATGGGCTGGCTGGCGGTCCTAGGCAGTTTGTGCGGCAGATCTGGGGAGAGTAAGGGCAGGTTATTTTCGTATGGATGGGGAGTTGCGGCTTGGATTGAGGGTGGAGGAGGGTGGTTGCTGTGGAGGAGGATGAACAGAGTTGGGTGGCTGGAGATAGGTGGCTGGAGGAGGAGATGCGTGAGCTTGGGTTGGCGGATGGGTTCTTGCATGAGTTGTAAACCTAGGGGGTGAGCACATTAATATGAAGAGGAAATTGCTATATAAGGATATAAAGGGGGTAGATTTTGGTTGATTGGTGAGAGAGTGTGTGAGGGGGGGGGGGGGGGGGCATACAACTAATGTGGCTTATAGCTATGGGAATCACATGCCATACGTATCAAATCCTAAAGATTTAATTAGGTTTTAATTAAGATTCAAATTCGAATTAATTAGGCTAATTATAGGTTGAATGTAATTAGGATGAAAGGTCGGTCTAACGGTGTCTGATAATTATAAGAAAAATATCGAGACGGCCATGACGACGAGAGGGTCGAGACTAAAATAATCGGACACGGGCTAGGTTTACGAAAAACGGAACTAAAAATAAAAAGATCAACCGACGAAGTCTAAAGTTATGACACCAAACAAAGCTGTTTTGTGGGAGAACGACCCGTGGAATGACGTGCACAAAAAAATTCCACAAATAAGTACTCTTTCAGAGGGTCACAACGACATATTACTTTGCGCGTTCGGGATACAAGAGGAGGCAACGAAAAGTACGCTTACGGAAAAGAAAGTACGCGCACGAAAACATACGGTCGAAAAGCGACCGTGACATCCTACCCACCTTAGAGCAAAGTCCGTCCTCGGACTTTCTAACTAAAAATATATCTAGCCATTCTATTAATTACCCCAATCGCATTCACACTATAATTCAAACCAGGTATAGTTACTACAAGTGCTTATATATGAACTAGGTAGTCAAACATTAATACTACAAACATGTATATATATGCACATTCTATACTTATACCTATCATAGGCAGTCAAATTCATACACGTACTTCAATCATTCATATGTTCACATACATCCTTTTTATAACTATCACTCACTTGTCACATATCCATGGTACATATACCCACATAAAGGTAGTTCACACTAGCAAATACAATCGTAGTACTACATATATAGATAACTACCTATGCACGAAACGAACATGGATATACTACTCCCTTATATCTCCTAGTGTACATCCAACGCCAAACATATCAATAAACGTAATCACACCATACAAATCATGTTTGCTATATCTAATATACATTCACCCATACTATAAATTCACAAATATATAGTTATTCAAATGCACGCAGATACTTCATCAAATATACACATCACATACAATCCTATAACTATATTCAAGACACAACACATATACCATAGTCACAACACCTATAGCTAATCACATACTTACCCGTGTGTGGTGCACGCCCACACACGCTAATATACTATTCATACATGCCACTCATACCGTTATATACTTAGCACATCTACACACCCAGTTTAGCTAGCATATATACATTCAAACATGTAAAACATTAGTAAAAAACTATACTATAAGACCAACACCCATAACTATATAATGGTATAGTCACCCACAACCATGTGCGTAACGTAACCAGGCACAACCAAACCTATCACCATATACACATCATCCATTACTATGTTCATAGTACTATACACCAACCACAGACAAATATAACAATATATTTAGAGTATACCCACTCAAGCATGAGTGAGACTCAAAGACCCATACAAGAACCAGAATACTTTATATACATAACACGATATTTATACCTATACCAACACACCACTCTAATATATATATACACACACACACACACACACCAACGTAATCATATCACACTATACAGGTAAAAACACATGCCATCATATACACACAATAATATTAGTCACACTTTATACTTAATGAAGTAACACCCCATAATGCAATCACTTTACATACTATAATAATATTACAAACATCAATAGACATATACAATCATAATACACTATCCTACACATGCATACATCGTATAGTCACATACATATAATTTATTCATACCATAGCAATTTACATATAGTTAGTATACTACTACATATACCTATCCATACATAGTTACATCATACAATAATCATGCATACCTCATGGTATACACGTACACACACAACTTTCCGTAAAAGCAAGCAGTACTCTTCAAAATTATAACCCTATTACCATTCGTATATCATATATATTCATATAGTATGTATATATCTACCTATAACTAAGTACATACATATCTACATACAAGCACACACGCATACGTGCTAACATATAGATCGTATAATATGCCTGTACACTTAACTATAAGTACACTTAACATGCACATGACTTTACTAGTATACTATTTCAAGCATTTACAAGTACCTTCAAACCACATATGTCACTAATAGACATTCCAACACTAATTCTAATATACACAGACATCCCTAAAGTGGTATAGCTATCCACACATATATTTATAAATACTATCATTCATACAACTTCATATATATCATGAATAACACTGACTATGCATATATAACACACGAGACAATCATTAATATACTAAGGGTAGCACACTCATACAAGAGTGGTACGCGGGGTTCACACGCACGGGTCCACACACTCTACCTATATACATGCACCACGACGACAACACAATAAAACTAATGGGCCTACCATACTAAACTAAGGTTGACATATGCAACGGCAAGCGCTAGTAGGATGACTAAGTAATAGTAAGGAAACCGAAATCAAATAGCATAACGGAATAAGATCGGGATGAACGGGTTCAGATAAAGCGAGGAGAAGGAGATTGCTCAGTTAGGTGAAACAGAGATATAATAGTGAATATTTAAGTAAGGGAAGGAAAGATGTAAGGGAAGGAAAGATGTAAGTTAGAAAATATTATAAGGTAGTAATTAAAAGATTTTGGCTAAATGTTTCGAAATTCAAAGAATGAATTTAAATCGACTGAAGGGTAGGAAGTCTAAGCTCATGCTAAATGTTTTCAAAGAATTTAAACTGGGAGAGGAATTAAAAAAATAAGATTGAAAATACTTTTCGAAGAATTAGGATGGTAATAGGAAAGAATCAACGATGTGTGATGAACGACATGAAAGAATCACGTGAAACGATAGCAAGGAAGTGAATCAAATATTCAAAAACGTAAATACGACTTGGGAAAAAAACTTAGGGAATCTGCTATGATGGGATTCTATGGTCAATAGCTCAAAAGTGTAATGATTATGAAAATGATAGAATCAGGGGTTCTAATTACCGGGCCGACTAAAGATTCGAAGAAACTTACCACTAAGACTTTCTAATGAACTAGACTGTAATAAAGATCTCAGGAAAGGGTCCTAAGAGGATCAAGATTACATTCTGCTGGGCCTGAAATTCGATGGACCTAAGCGAACGACTAAATGAAAACATCTAGAAATATAATATGGTCAGGCTGGGTGAGAGGCTACTACGGTATTCTAAGATGAGTACGACTAAATCTTAACGAAGGTGTCTGACGTCCCCCGCTAATGCATGCTAGATGTGTGCAATAATACGATAGGGGGCGTGAGATTTAAATATTTGTAACCGCAAGCGCACGGTGTTGTAGTGTGGCTTGGGGGTCGAACTCAGGGAGGCGTGGATGTGCTTGTGTCAAAGAGGATCAAATTCACCCCATGGGTGAGCTAGCCCGGATCGGATAAATGGTTGTCACGATGGAATGCAAGGTATAGACAATATAAAGGAAAAAACCCGGGACTTTGGTTTCCACCCTATCGAGCGAATCTCGCCGATACAGCCAACGGGTAGGATAACGATCGGAATCAGGGTCTAATGGTGAGACGTTGCCTCTAAGAATGGTACCGGCGTCCCATGGGCCCGATATTCCGGTCGGTGCCCAGGATGATACGCCGGACTTCCCGGGTTCGATCAGTGGGCACTCCCATGTCCATTAACACTGATCGACTACGGGAGCACTCAGCTCGTAACGATAACTCCCAACGTCTCATCCTACCTCTCCAGTGCGCTAGGATTAGACGTCTACGCTAAGGGCGTGAGCTATGGCTAGGGAGTCAACCGCCAAGTATATTCCCCCTTGGCCCAACGGTCAAAGGCGGTCTTTTTCCCGCCAATGACAATAAAACACCCCGCGTAATCGTTAGATTCCTAATCCCTAACGATTTCCTAGCCCTATGGACACATCGGGAAGAGCCCACGAAGGGGTTTCCGCCAAAATTCCAGATTTGGGAACTACTCACACATATTTAGTAAAAAGCGATCTAAACAGAAATCGACCGTAAAAATCATGATCAGACATTAGAAATGCAATGGTAGTAAAGCAATTAAGATAATACTAAAGTTTAACAAAGATATGAAAACTTACAAAAACTTGAAAATTACAGCCGTCACAAAATGAAGAAAACAGCAAAAAAATAACCAACTTGCGTTTCTGGAAAACCTAGGGTTCTATATATAGGAAAAGATATCACCCGATCGGTTGACAAGTCAACCGATCGGGTGACCTGCTTCAAACTTTGGCAGCGAGATGCGGGACTTCACCCGGTCAGCTTCACCCGGTCGGTTGACATATGAATGTGACCGGTTGGATCTTGGTGCCGTCGGGTGAGGAGGCCGGTTGAGCTGACCGTGTCTTGGCTTTGGAGATTCAGCTACATGTGAACCGATCGGGTGAAAGTCACCCGATCGGTTGGCAATCTGCTTCGAATTCCAGAGAGCTTTGGGCTTTTGACCCGGTCACTAAACCGACCGGGTGACTTCTCGTGAGCTCCAAGCTGCGTTCGGGTGGTGCACGCGTGCATCACCCGATCGGTTGAAGACGACCAACCGATCGGGTGAGGGGCTGAAAGATGATATCATCGTCGTTTGACCCCCTGGATCACGTGTGACACCTCCCGTTGCTCCGGGGACTTGCGATATCGTTGTTTTATGTCCCCTATGCCAGTAAACTCCTGCAAAATACGGAAAACACGGAAAAGTGAAAGAAAACAAGAAAACACGAGAAAACGAAAATAAGACGGCAGTAAAATACGGAAAAACACGGAAGAAAATGTGCGCAAATATATGAAATATAAACGCACGTCAAAATCCCCCAAGCTGAACTCTTCCTCGTCCCTGAGGAAGACGAGTGAGAGTAGGAGCTCGGAGAGGGAAAATAGAGAGAGAGAGAAAAAGAAAACTCTATATCCCAGATCACCCGTCAGGGCCAACAAAATCAAAAACGACACACCAAGCAAGTAAACGCCAAATCACATCACTAAGCCTAGGAATACGAGTCCAGACAAGTGCCGTGGGCCCACGCGGTGAAGCGCGAGTGAGTGTGGTCGTGCGCTAGCAGTCCGTGTCACTATCTACGATGTGCGATAAAGCTCGATATACACAAATCCAGGAAATGACCCAAATATCGATTCGAATTGAATAAAGCGGTGAATATATATTTCAAGCATGCATGAGAATAGAGAGAGAATCGAAACATATCATGCGTTGGTGACTCCACAACTAGGGTTAAGGAAATCACTCCACTATAGCCTAGATAATAGCTAAAAAGTTCCTAAGCCAGGTGTTTTTGAAACCGATGTGGGTTGAGATGATGTGGAGAAGAACACTCGGTGCAAATTCTCGCCTTCCCTTTATTTGCGGCAAGTAGGAAAAAATATTCACACGGGAATTTTTTTTGGGTTTTGGGCATTTGTATTTTTTTTGGCTTTTTGGCTATACAAAATTTTTCTTTTCTTTTTGGGATTTTCTTTTCTTTTCTCCCTTTTTTTTGGATTTTTGGGTTTTTTTGGCTATACACATGTGTACTCTCCCAAGTGGGAGAACGGTACACGACGAGGGGATTTGCACCAAGTAAAACAAAAAAAGAAGTAGGAATCTAAACACTTGGGCAAAGGAAACTATTCTCGTTAATTAGAGCATGGGCTAAATGGGTTATCCTAGTCCTTAATTGTGGAATCCCGACACATGCGAAATGAAGCATACGATACATATAATCATGCATACAGAATACAGACAAGAGAAGCAAATACAGCATTATTCATATCGAAGCGTGATAATCTAGGGGTCATTCCTGGACAGGTATATAAAGTAAAATCACAAAGCAGAAGCACACCGAACAGCTGGGCACGACACACGACTCACAAAAAGCTAAGTGGACCCACGATGCGTGAAATGCAGGGGGACTCGATATCCTAGGGCTAGTGAGTGTAATTATCGATGCCATGCTAGGTGTGTGTGATTTTGTGGCAATTCATCATAGGGTTCATCTCTAGGAGAAAGAGATAAAAAGAAGAAAAGAAAAAAGAAAAAGAAAAAGATGGAGGAAAACGACTCAAATACGAAAAAGAAAGACTCAAATGACGCACAAAGTGCGACGCCCCCAAGCTGAAGCTTGCATTGCCCTCAATGCAATAAGAGTGAGTACGGGAGGGCAATGAAAATGGGGGGAATACGCACTGACACAAAAAGAAACGAAAAACAAGGAAAACACAGATACAAAACTGAAAATAAAGAAAAAACAAAATCAAACCACACGACACGAAAATAGAAAAAGAAAGAAAGAAAATGACACGACACACAAAAAATAAAACAAGCACACACACAAAGAAAACAAAACACGACAACACAACAAAATAGACTTCCCCCAAGCTAGACGTGACAATACTAGCAAGATGATGTGATCGTGAAAATGCAGAGATATGCAAGGGGGCGGTCAATCGGAGTCGCTAGCGATAGAATGGTAAGGGGACGGCGAAGAAGGTGGTGAATAATGGTAGAAGGAATCCTCTGAGGACGAAGGGGAGGGTGTGCGAATAGGAGAAGGAGGAGCAACAGGCAAGACCATCGGAGGATCGGGATACATCGGTGGATCGTGGTGAATGATAGTGGGAAGGGGTGGATCAACAGACTGGTGCCAATCTGGAGGGTCCAAGGGTGGGAAGTGAACGAGGGAAGCATACCAAGGATCTGGGTAGAACTCCCAGGGTAGGTGTGTAAGGCGTAAGGGGAAACGCTCTGGAGATGAGGGATGGAGGATGGCGAAAGGAGTGTAGGCAGGACTATAGAGGTAGGCTGCACGATCCTCCCCAAAAGGGGCAAGCATACCGATAGAGATCAAGTAATCGCGATCGATACGGCTACGTCCTGGGACAATAGGGAGGTCAGGCGGCATCCTCAAGACACAGCTGACAATAAGAGTGATCATTCCCCCACAGCAAATAGAGCCGGAAGCTGGGCAGCTAACGGATAGGATCTCGTGGATGATCCAATGGGCGGTGTTTAAGGGTAAAGGGATGTTGCCATGAACTCGGTCATGGGACATGGCATAGAGAAAAAGCAACTCGTCCCTAGACACCGTGGATACATCGACGCGAGCGAAAATGGTGTTGGCAAGGAAGCAATGGGCAAAACGGTAGCAAGGGTGTATGATATAGGAGGCGAGGGCTACCGCAGGAAACGTGGTATATCGGGTGAATCGCTGCCAAGCGCCATCGGCCCGAAAGCGAGAAAGGATGTCGAATCGATCAAGAGTTGAGCATTCAACATGGCGATCAGGGTGAGGATAGAATAGAATGTCATTAAGTGTGTTGAAGCTCATGGAAAAGTCATAATTGAAGGCTCGGAAGGTGAAACCATGATCGGACACTTCAAGAGAACTGAGGAACTCAAGTGTGAGATTCCGGTGTGTATTGGCTTGGGTCCGCAGAAGATAGTCGCAACCTATGAAGCGAAAAAGTGCACAGACGCCCCGAAATAGTCCAAGAGATTGTAGGGTGGGGAAGTCGACGAAAAGAGTAGGTCACATTGGGCGATGAAGGAGGGCTTGCAAGCGATCGGATTGCTCTTTGGTCGAAGGGTTTATGCCTAGGAAAGATGGGGAGAAAGGACCATAAAGGGGATGTCTGCGTGATGACGAGGATTTTTCCTTTCCTTTTCCAGACATGGCGACGGCGAGGGAAAAGATGATGGAGCGGGAAATGGAGTCTATGAAGATGAAGAAGCAGATAAAGTGTGCAAAAACAAATTCAAGTCATTATATAAAATGAAACAAATATGAAGAGTGGAAAGAGGTTACCCATCGACGTTGTGAGATCAAGCACCCGAAAGACCCCACGCAATATAGGGAAGCAATTAGGGAAGCCACCGCTCGCTGATCCGACAAGAATTGAAATTTTCGAAAATTTGGGGGTTAGGGTTAGGGTTTGGAAGTTTTGATGAGAGAATGTTGATGATGGCGAGGTGTCGAGGGTGGGGAAGTATGGAAATGAGTGGAGGTGACGATCTAGAGGCAGTAGGGTGGATGGAGTAGGTCGATTCGGCAGTTGGAGGGTCGGAGATCGCGTGAAGGGGAGTTTGGGGGTCGGGTGGCGGGTATCGCGCGACAGGGGAATTTATAGGGGTGAAAATGAACCGACCGGGTGACTTCTCACCCGATCGGGTGGATAAGTTTCGAAAATTTTCCGTCAGCCAACAGCTACAGGTGAACCGACCGGGTGAGTTGTCACCCGATCGGTTGACCGCATCTCAATTCTTCCCGCAAGTGTGCAACTTCTCGCCCGGTCTACCACCCGATCGCTCTGCGTACCACCCGGTCGGTTGATCTTTTCCCAAAAATTCCCGAGAATTCAGCCCAGTTCACCTGGTCTGTCACCCGGTCTCGACTGGCTTCACCCGATCGGTTCGTTGAGCGACTGATACGGCCGGTAGATGATACATCCCAACCGATCGGGTGAGTTATCACCCGATCGGTTGGGGCCTTGTTTTCTGCAAAAGTGAACAAACGGCCTTAGTCCCTCAACGGAATTTCTCGCGACAGGATTTATTTATTAAAAATAGACAAAACAGAGTTAAAAACAATTCTAAGAAATGGGAACAAAGGGGTTAGAGCATGGGTTGCCTCCCATGAAGCGCTTTTGTTTAACGTCGTTAGCTCGACGCCTCATATGGTGTTCAATTGGGGTCCGGAGGGTTCGAGGAAGGGTTGTTGGTCGCTGAGAATCCGACCAGAGAGAATTCTGGTTCTCCTACCGCATAGTGTTTCAGACGCTGTCCGTTGACTTAAACGGCTCATCCCTTCCCATTATCTCAATAGCCCCATGCGAGAAAACCTTGGTGACGCGGAATGGTCCCGACCACCTTGACTTGAGCTTTCCAGGAAAGAGCTTCAGCTTTGAGTTGAATAGGAGAACTAAGTCCCCTTCCTTGAATTCCCTCTTCAAGATGCGCTTATCGTGCCACCGCTTCAGCTTCTCCTTGTAAATCTTGGCGTTTTCATAAGCATTGAGCTGGATCTCGTCGAGCTCGTTAAGTTGTAACTGCCGGTGCCCACCTACCTCCTTGGCGTCGAAGTTTAGATTCTTGATCGCCCAAAATGCCTTATGTTCCAATTCCACAGGCAGATGGCAAGCCTTACCATAGACAAGCCGGTAGGGGGTTGTGCCGATCGGAGTTTTAAATGCCGTCCTGTAGGCCCAAAGCGCGTCAGGAAGTTTTGATGACCAATCCTTCCTAGAGTTGGCCACCATGTTTTCTAGTAGCTTTTAATCTCCTGGTTAGAGACTTCCGCCTGACCGCTGGTCTGCGGGTGGTAGGCACGCCCCACCCGGTGTTGTACCCTGTACTTTTTTAAGAGAGCTTCGAATTTCTTCTCTATAAAGTGGCTCCCTCCGTCACTGATCGGACTCGAGGTACACCGAACCGCGGGAAGATGTTGTTTTTAAAGAACTTGGCCACTACTCTGGAATCATTGGTTGGACTGGCTATCGCTTCAACCCACTTCGATACGTAGTCCACCGATACCAAGATATACTGGTTCCCTGAAGAGGAAGGGAACGGTCCCATAAAGTCTACTCCCCACACATCGAAGATCTCTACCTCTAGGATGTAGTGTTGAGGCATCTCATTCCGCTTGGAGATATTCCCCGTCCTTTGGCATTTGTCGCAGGCCTGGACATAAGCATGTGTGTCTTTGAAGAGGGTTGGCCAGTAGAAACCGCTCTGGAGAATTTTCGCAGTAGTCTTGTAAGTGCTCGCATGCCCTCCACATTGCTGACCGTGGCAGTGGGAAATTATGGAGGTCGCCTCAGTTTCAGGGATGCATCTTCGTATCACCCCATCATTGCAGGTTTTGTACAGATGGGGGTCATCCCAATAAAATTTGCGGACCTCATGGAAGAATTTCTTCTTCTGCTGGTAGCTCACATTATGGGGGACGATGGCACAAGCCAGATAATTTGCGATGTCGGTGTACCAGGGGGTCCAGGAGGAAGAGACGGAGAAAAGATGCTCGTCAGGGAGCGAATCATCGATCGACGTAGCGTTTAAATCGAGGGTATACATCCTGGACAGGTGATCGGCAACAACATTCTCCGCCCCCTTCTTGTCTCTGATTTCCAGGTCGAATTTCTGGAGGAGGAGAATCCATCTAATGAGCCACGGCTTAGCTTCCTTCTTGCTCAATAGGTATTTGAGAGCCGCGTGATCTGTGTGCACGATCACCTTAGCACCAATGAGATATTGCCGAAACTTGTCCATGGCGTAGATGACCGCTAACAATTCTTTTTCCGTGGTAGTGTAATTCCTTTGGGCGGCGTCAAGGGTCTTGCTCTATAATATATGACATGCAGATTTTTATCCTTCCTCTGCCCCAAGACGGCACCAACCACATAATCACTAGCGTCGCACATCAGCTCGAAGGGTAGATTCCAGTCCGGTGGCTGTATTATGGGCGCGGAAATCAAAGCTTGCTTCAGCGTGCAGAAGGCCTCCATACACTCCTCGTTGAAGACGAAAGGCGCGTCCTTCACGAGGAGTTGGGTTAGTGGCCTGGAAATCTTCGAAAAGTCTTTTATAAAGCGGCGATAAAACCCCGAATTTCCCAAAAAACCACGGACTCCTCGAAGATTGAGGGGTGGCGGAAGCTTTTCAATCACCTCAACTTTAGCCTTATCAACCTCGATTTCCCTCGATGAGATGACGTGACCCAGCACAACCCCTTCTTGGACCATGAAGTGGCATTTCTCCCAGTTCAGGACTAACCCCTTCTCTTGACATCTCTCCAGGACTTTAGTTAGATTACTGAGGCACGAGTCAAACTTAGTTCTATAGACGGAAAAATCGTCCATGAAAACCTCCATGATGTCCTGGGAGTAGTCGGAGAAGATAGCAGACATGAGTCTTTGGAATGTAGCAGGGGCGTTACAAAGTCCAAACAGTATTCTTCTATATGCATATGTCCCGAATGGGCAAGTGAAAGTCGTCTTCTCCTGGTCATCGTTATGAATAGGGATCTGAAGAAATCCGGAGTACCCGTCCATGAAACAGAAATAGTTGTGCTTTGCCAGCCTCTCGAGCATCTGATCAATGAAGGGGAGAGGGTAATGATCCTTCCTCGTAGCCTTGTTCAGCTTTCTATAGTCAATGCACATCTTGTACCCCGTGATGGTCCTCGTTGGTATTAGTTCGTTCTTCTCGTTGCGAACCACCGTCATTCCTCCTTTCTTGGGTACGACGTGCACCGGGCTAACCCAGCGACTATCAGAGATAGGGTGTATGATACCGGCCTGTAGAAGCCTAACAATCTCCTTTTTCACAACTTCCATCATTATGGGATTTAGCCTCCGCTACGGCTCAATCGAGGAGGCTTGCTCATCTTCAAGCAGTATTCTGTGTGAGCAGAGGCCTAAGCTAACCCCTTTTAAATCTTCAATTGCATATCCGAAAACTCCTTTAAACCTTTTTAAAACACTAAGAAGTTTGGTCATCTGGTCTTCAGGCAGCGAGGAGTTCACTATGACCGGCAGGGTCGAGCCCGTCCCCAAATATTCATACTTTAGCCCCGGTGGTAACTCTTTCATCTCAACTTCATGGGGCCCCGACACATACTTCTCAAGCTGAGCATCCTCAAGCGAAAGGAGTTCTTCGCGGGTTTCTTGGAAGCCAGCAACCGGAACCTCACTCCCAGCCGTGGTTCCGCATGGAAAACTTTTGCAAGGTATTGTGGGAACGACCGAGGAAGGCATTGGGTCTCTTTCAAGCTCATAATAATTATCCGGGAAGAAGGCTCCTAAGTGAAAACAGGTTTCAACAGTCGATGGTTCCCCACAACTGTTTCTAGCTTTCTCATTGTCCAAAGATCCGGGATGCTCGATAGAAGTCTGCAAGGAATAGATCGGTTCCTCCCCAACGTAACTGACAGACTCAGCCTGATGGTTCTCCTAACAAAACTCCGCGAACAATTCTTCCTCAC
Source organism: Scilla litardierei (assembly GCA_030789695.1). Taxonomy (NCBI): domain Eukaryota; kingdom Viridiplantae; phylum Streptophyta; class Magnoliopsida; order Asparagales; family Asparagaceae; genus Scilla; species Scilla litardierei. The sequence goes on along the minus strand of CM061142.1, from coordinate 240,165,953 downwards.
TAAACTCGGAACTAGGAATGTCGATATACGCCACTTCATCATGAGGAAAGAGAGTTGCCATGGCAAGGTGCTGCTGCATATCATGATACCTCCTCTGATTTTCCACAGCGGCAGCCAGAAGGGATAGTATATTCGAAGTATTTAGGGATTCTGCCAAGCTTCGTGCCAAACAACGGATGTGGTGTGAGTGATCCCAGATGTCCCCCGAAACTGCATGCAACATCCTCGTCGTGGGGCAAAGAACCTATAAGAAAGGAGAGAGAGAACTGCACAAATAGCGAACACATCAAAAGCATGGGTTGCATAAGCGGGAAGCGAATGTAGCGACGGCAGCACGACGATACAGTCAATCAGTTCTATACAATTACTATCTACAATATGTACAAGTGAAATTGAAAAGTGTAGAGTGCGAAAATTATCGCGAGGTAGGGATGTGAGCTAGACACTAGGGTTCATGAGATCCTAAAATAACAAGCACGTTGCCTCCCCGGCAACGTCGCCATAAAGATTAACGTCCCTCGCTAATGCGTGCTAGATGTGTGCAATAATACGATAGGGCACGTGAGATTTAAATATTTGTAACCGCAAGCGCACGGTGTTGTAGTGTGGCTTGGGGGTCGAACTCAGGGAGGCGTGGATGTGCTTGTGTCAAAGAGGATCAAATTCACCCCATGGGCGAGCTAGCCCGGATCGGATAAATGGTTGTCACGGTAAATGGAATGCAAGGTATAGACAATATAAAGGAAAAAACCCGGGACTTTGGTTTCCACCCTATCGAGCGACTCTCGCCGATACGGCCAACGGGTAGGATAACGATCGGAATCAGGGTCTAATGGTAAGACGTTGCCTCTAAGAGTGGTACCGGTGTCCCATGGGCCCAATATTCCGGTCGGTGCCCAGGATGATACGCCGGACTTCCCGGGTTCGATCAGTGGGCACTCCCGTGTCCATTAACACTGATCGACTCCGGGAGCACTAAGCTCGCAATGATAACTCCCAACGTCTCATCTTGCCGCTCCCGCATGCTAGGATTAGACTCTACGCTAAGGGCGTGAGCTATGGCTAGGGAGTCAACCGCCAAGTATATTCCCCCCTTGGCCCAACGGTCAAAGGCGGTCTTTTTCCCACCAATGACAATAAAACACCCCGCGTAACCGTTAGATTCCTAATCCCTATCGATTTCCTAGTCATATGGACGCATCGGGAAGAGCCAACGAAGGGGTTTCCGCCAAAATCCCAGATTTGGGAACTACTCACACATATTTAGTAAAAAACGATCTAAACAGAAATCGACCGTAAAAATCATGATCAGACAATAGAAATGCAATGGTAGTAAATCAATTAAGATAATACTAAAGTTTAACAAAGATCTGAAAACTTACAAAAACTGGGAAATTACAGCCGTCACAAAATGAAGAAAACAGCAAAAAATAACCAACTTGCGTTTCTGGAAAACCTAGGGTTCTATATATAGGAAAAGATATCACCCGATCGGTTGACAAGTCAACCGATCGGGTGACCTGCTTCAAACTTTGGTAGCGAGATGCAGGACTTCACCTGGTCAGCTTCATGTAATGCCCGGCTAAACTACTGCACAAGTACTAGAGGGGGGGGGTGTGAATAGTACTTTAAAATAATTAAGAAGATAATTCCTAATTATCTTGCAAACTCTACCAAACATTACGGAAATGCGGAAATGTAAATGTTAGACAATAAAGAAACAATCGTAAACAAGCAATATTACTGGGTTCGGATCCACCCAAGTCTCCCCGACTTGTTCCCGGTGATCCTACGTCCCACTCACCCGGATCCCCTCCGGATACTTGAGTTAAAAACCCTAACTCAAGATTTTCACTATGAAATACTTATGAAAAACCTTCACAAGTCAAATCATACACAAATGAAAATTGTGACTCCCACAACCCGGGATCACAAATAAACTCTCACAACCGAGAGTAAAACACTTACAATAATGAAGTAAATGAAATACGAAATTGCTTACCGACAAAATCCTATGCCTTGAGTATAACTTACGATTTAGGGCAAAACGGATTTTGGGGAAGATGAAGAGGCACCAAACCCTAGCTCCAAGTAGATGACCAGCAATGGAGAGCTATGAGGTTGTTGGTGACCTAGGATCAAGCACTTGGCTTGGAAGGCTCACAATCAATGAATCTCTCTTTTGAAATAAGAGCGAGGGAGAGATTCTTGAAAGGAAATGAATGAGCTTTAATGAGAATGAATGCTTTCTCTTTGATCTCTAAACATCTCTTAAAATCAGCCTTTTGTGCAATGAAGGTAGCACACCAAGTATTTATAGGTTAGAGGAAAGAGAGAGAGAAAAACGTTTCAATTAAAGCTCCAACGGCTCTATTATGAACCAAACTAGTCGGTCAAAGAACAACCACCGACCGACTAGTTCATCAACTAGTCGGTCGGTCAAACAGCATGAACCGACTAAGTGGTGAACATGGAATAGGTCGAAGTTCAGACTAACAGAACTAGTCGGTCAAAGAACACTTGCCAACCGACTATTTTCACAACTAGTCGGTCGGTGAGTGAACTTAGACCGACTAAGAGATAAAACAAATAGTCCGAGTACAAATTGATTTAGTCGGTCCAAGAACAAAAGTTGACCGACTAGTTCATCAACTAGTCGATCGCCAAATGAACATAGACTGACTAACGATAAACAGTAACTTGGCATGTACAGGGAAAGCTCAACTAGTCGGTCTAAGAAGGATCACTGACCGACTAGTTCACCAACTAGTCGGTCGGTGAGTCAACGTAGATCGACTAACTGTAAACAGTAAAGAGCTTAGAATTGAGAAGGCAAACTAGTCGGTCCAATAAGCATTGCCGATCGACTAGATCACCATCTAGTCGGTTGGTTCTTCTTCTTGAACCAACTAACATGCACAAGAAGTCGCGAATCGAAGCGCGATGCTTCGGGAAAGTTCGTATGGACTTCTTACTAGTTAGTAGCTCTAAGATAGGAGCGTTATGAAGATTAAAATGTAAGACCTACTTAAGGCTTAACATTCTACGGAACGAAGCTAAAAGACTATAAATAAAACTTAACGAACCGTCTTCGAAAGCTTCGATCCGAATCTTCATGACTTCTAAAATGGTCCAAAAGCTTCAACGAAGCTTTAGGCATACGATCACGTGCTTTGAGAAGTCTCGAGACGTCGCTTTGGATGTTCATATGAATTTGGCGACGATCTCTATAACTGCGCTCACAAAGAGTTAGTTCACGATATATTTATGTTTGTTCATTATCCAAAACCAAATCTGGGGAGTCCAATATCCAACATTCTCCCCCTTTTTGGTGATGACAAACCAACATAAATAATAATAAAAAATAATGATTCAAATGAAATTTACTTACTCCCCCTGCATTGATGACACGTTAGTTCCAAAATTATATATTAATCATAAGCATCAAGCAGACGAGTGAAGTATAAAATGTGAATCAACTATTGAAATTTAGGATTAGAAATCCTTTTATATATCTTAACTCCCCCTGAATCTAACATATCAAATTAGATTCTTGGAAAAATGCTTAAATTGTCATTTAGCTCATTGGCATTATTATATCTCTCCCCCTTTGGCATTAGCAAAAAGAGCGGGAGGAGATCAATGACAACAACAATGGCTACAAATAAAAGCACGGGAGTCGTAGAATACGACCACGGTCCAAATGATACCAAAGGAAAATACGAATTAAATCAAAGTGTGTCAATGAGACCAAAGTCGAAAATCGATAAATAAAATCATCAAAACTCAAATTAATTTTACGAATTGAGTTATGGAATATACTCTCCAATATCAACATTCTTGGTTAATTTAGTGCATGGAAAACAATTCTATGTTTCCATAGAAATAAAATCTATTTAACCAAGTTATTATCGTCGAGTGACGAAAAATAAGCAAACATCAGAGACATATAAAATATAATGTGCACTAGAGAATAAATGTCAACAACGATGTATATATATAAATGAAGCATGAGTACAACAAAATGATACATCCGTCAACATACATATACACGATCCAACGATCGAAGCATAAAAAATACATCAAAAATCACAACATATAACATATGTCACTACGGACACCAGAGTATCACATACATACAAAAATCTCAGAACATCATCGGAGATACATCAAAATACATCAAAAGTATCCAAAATACAGAATCACACTCTATCCTACCCAAACTCTCTCACTATAAGATCTATCATCCAAAGTGCATCGGAGAGTCCTCAAAGAAGCTCAAGAGGCAGCGGGAGGATCTGCAGCAGCAGCAGGCTCTGCAGGAGTGGAGGTGGTCATCGGATTAGCTGAAGTGTCCACGGGAGCGACGGTAGTGGCCTCGGGAGCACCAGCCGGAGTATCCACCGCAGGAACGGTGGCAACAGGTGTGCTCTCAGGGTCACCAGCGGACGAAGCAGTAGCACCAGAAGTGCCCTCAGGGGCACGAGCAGCAACACAAACAAGCTCATCAATCTCCTCCTCATCCAACTCCTCCTCGTCAGAGATAGACGGAGGGATATCAATACCCAAACGAGAGGCGATACGAGCAAGTATCTCCTCAGTCCAAGCATAACGAGACTCCATACGTCTCACTGAACGTGCGAGCTCGTCAAGAGTGGTAGAGGGAGCAGCTGAGGCAGAAGCAGACGCTGAAGCAGAGGGGGTCGTCCTCTGAACGTGACGGAGCGCCGTAAGAGACTTCTTGACGGCTGTCGCATTCAGAGGGGGACTGAGGGGATGCTCATCATTAGGTGGCAAAGGGACACGGAAGTGACGAAAGACAAGTGTCAACAGGCACGGATATGGGATATGAGCAGACTTCGTGGACTTCCGGATACACTCGAAAGAATCCATCTTATCGAGTATGATCCAAGCCCAGTTAATCTCGCTCCCAATGAAGATGGCGTAGATCAACTTCAGGAATGGCTGGGAAAGCAAAGAAGAGGAGCCGTACTTAGGAAGTAAGTACGACTTCAAGATCAAGTTTAGGACCCAGCCATTAGGCTGGAAAGACTTCGATGGCACGCCAATCATGGCAGGAGGGATCTCATGAAAAATCTCAGAAAGTATGACCTGATCGAGTGAAGAGATGTCATCGACGGAGATATCGAAAGGGAGGAGGCCAGACGACGAGCAACCAATCAACTCTCCTAATATTTCTGCCGTGAGGACTATCGGTGTCCCCAAGACAGTAGTCTCAATCTAGTGGGTCTCGTCGTATTGACCCCAGACACGGTTGGTGTAAAAGAGTTTGACTAGGCGATGGTATGGGTGTGGATTCGCCTTAGGGTCATATCGAAGATAATCGATAAGACTGGAAGACGACAGAAGATCAACTATGCCTGGGAAGTCTGAAAACTGTACGAAATGCTCCAATAGCAGCAGACAGTGTTCGATACGGTTATATGCCACGAGACACAACGGGTCGTCGCGACATAATGAGATATCGACACCGCCAACTGGCATCAGACCCTTTCCCTTAGGCTGACGTGTGGAAGTACGGGGTCGAGAGCTAGACGCAGGTTCCTTAGGAGGGGGTGAAGGATCCCTATGGGTCTCGGTCTCAGGTATGTATTTCGTGTCGGAATCGGATGGAGGAGTAGGGGCATGGAATGAAGCAGGAGAGACAGGTTGCTTCCTAGGTTTGGGCTGGGAACGAGGTTTCGCTATCGCCGTCCTCTTACGCTTAAGAGGAGGCGACGACGACGAAGGGGGTTGGGTTGTCTTTGAACGGCGTTTGGGTTGCGAAGGTTCCCTAGGGGGTGACTCTACGGTCATAGGCGACGGACTCGAGGGTTGGATCGGAATATGGGTTCTCGCCATAAGCGCGACGAGACACGTACGAATCAACACAAGAAATTGAGTTCTAGAACCCTAAACGAACCCTAGCCGAAACCCTAGATGCTGAAATCGATTGAAAAGAGGACCTAGATGGAAACCCTAGCAGCTGAGAGTAGAGAGGAGGATACCCTAGGGGAGATCGACGGAAAAACGGCCGGAGATAGGTTGGAAAACGGCGGAGGGAGAGGTGGAAGACCAAGGGACACGGCGGTTTTAGGCTGAGAGAGAAGACAACGATCGACTAGAAATGAATTAAGTCGAATAGAATGAGTTTAAGTCGGTCGGAAGTCGAAAAGACAAGACAGTCCCCGTCACAATTAGTCGGTCACAGTTCAAGCACTGACCGACTATATCAAGATCTAGTCGGTCGGTCAATGAGCTTAAACTGACTAATTGTAAACAGTAACTGAAGCCAAAAATCCTGACAAGAATTAGTCGGTCTAAGCTCATTCACTGACCGACTAGAACTGAATCTAGTCGGTCGGTCGATGAACTTGGATCGACTAAGAGAGTCCAAAAATTGAAAATTTGAAATTTTGAGTTCTCTCCTAATCGCACTTGGACGAACCATCGAAATATTCTCACTAATCAATATACTACCCCATTAAACATCAAAAAACTGAAATTTGACGTTTACGAACAAATCGAGCGAAAATTCCGAAAATTCAACAAAAATCCAGAAAATTCCAATAAATCTAGCATGAGCAAATATAATTAAATTGAATACCATGCAAGCTTATTGAATGAAAATGAATCCTAAATCTCGGATTCACCCATAATCCCCAATTCTCGACGCAACCGCACAAAGGAGTCTTCCTTTAGGGGTTTCGTGAAAATATCGGCGATTTGCTTCTGGGTTTCAACGTACACTAATATGATGTCCTTTTTAGCAACATGATCATCTAAGAAATGGTGTCGGACATCTATGTGTTTCGAACGGGAATGGTGTACCGGATTCTTAGAGGAACATATTGCACTTTGGTTGTCCACCATGATAGTGCAAGTATCACAGTTTATACCAAAGTCTTTAAGTGTGTGTCTCATCCAAAGAACCTGAGCACACGCGGAACCGGCGGCAATATATTCCGCCTCGGTGGTTGAAAGTGATACGGAATTCTGCTTCTTGGAAAACCAAGAGACAAGAGAATTTCCTATAAAATGGCAAGTGCCACTAGTACTTTTCCTGTCGGATTTGCATCCCGCATAATCTGTGTCACTATATGAGATTAACTCATACGTGCTAGATTTTGGATAAAGTATCCAAAATCAAGTGTGTAACTTAAATAACAGAAAATAAGTTTTACCGCTACTAAGTGAGACTCCTTAGGTTGAGACTGATAGCGAGCACATACACATACGGCAAACATAATATCGGGCCTACTAGCGGTAAGATATAGTAAACTACCTATCATAACTCGATATAGACGAATGTCCACATCTTTTCCGCCCGCAGCCTTATCAAGATGTGTAGTCGTGCTCATCGGAGTCTTCTTCCCGGAGGAATTCTCCATTCCAAATCGCTTTAGCAACTCCACCGTGTACTTCGTTTGATGGATGAAGATTGCATCGTTCATTTGGAAAATTTGGAGACCTAAGAAATATTTGAGCTCACCCATATGGCTCATCTCAAATTGATCCTTCATCACATTAAGAACTCTTCGCAAAGAGCAAAGTTAGTAGCACCGAAAATGATATCATCAACATAAATTTGAACTAAAATTATATCATTATTCGAATACTTAACAAATAATGTAGAATCAACTTCTCCCATTTTAAAACCTAAATCCAAAAGAAAATTCTTTAAACGGTCGTACCAAGCTTGAGGAGCTTGTCTCAAACCGTAAAGTGCTTTCTTAAGTTTGAAAACATGGTTTGGGAATTTTTCATTTATAAAACCCGGAGGTTGAGAAACATAAACTTCCTCAACAACATCTCCGTTTAAAAACGCACTTTTTACATCCATTTGAAATAATTTAAAATCCTTATGGCATGCAAAAGATAACAATAATCTAATTGATTCTAATCTAGCTACCGGAGCAAAGGATTCTTCGAAATCGATACCTTCCTCTTGCCGATAGCCTTGAGCTACTAACCGAGCTTTGTTCCGGACGACGATTTGATTTTTGTCGGTCTAGTTCTTGAAGATCCACTTTGTCCCTATGACGGTGTGGTTCTTCGATGGCAATGGAACAAGCTCCCAAACCTCATTCCTCTCGAATTGAATGAGTTCCTCTTCCATGGCAAGGATCCAAGCGCTATCTTCACACGCTTCATTAATATTCTTTGGCTCTATCGAGGAGGCAAAGGCACAATGCGCGAAGTAGTTGACTTGAGATCGCGTCTTGACACTATCATGGATATTGCCAATGACGTGCTCATGAGGATGGTCACGAACGGTATGAAGCCGTTTGGAAATTCCCTGATCACTAGGAACATTCTCAAAAACTTCATTAGTCGGGTTAGTATCAATAGAATCAATAGAGTTAGAATTACCAATTGAATCACATAAGACATCCATAGAGTCATCATCATTAGTAATTCTAGTTGGAACAAATCCTTCATTAAATGAAACATGAAGTGATTCCTCAATCGTTGAGGTTCGTTTGTTGTATATCCGGTATGCTTTGCTACGTGAGAAATATCCAACAAAAACCCCCTCATCGGATCTTGGATCAAATTTGTCCAAACTACCATACGTGTTTTTAATAAAACATTTCGAACCGAAAACTCGAAAATGTTTAACTTGAGGCAACCTACCAAACAACAATTCATAACAAGTTTGTTTAGTGTCGGGCCTCAAAAGTATTCTATTAAACACATAGCAAGCGGTATGTACCGCTTCTGCCCAAAATTGATGGCCAAGTTGGCTATCATCAAGCATATTGCGAGCACACTCCACTAGCGTCCTATTCTTTCTCTCAACAACACCATTTTGAGGAGGTGCGCGAGGGAATGAAAAGGTGTGTGTAATACCAACTTCATCACAAAACGTTGAGAAAGACTCATTCTCAAATTCTCCTCCATGATCACTACGAATAGTGACAATGGTGGTTCCAATGAGATTTTGTACTTTCTTAACAAAAATTGTGAAGTTTTCAAAAGCATCATTTTTATTACTTAAGGAAAATACCCAAGTAAACCTAGAAAAGTCATCAACGATGACAAGTCCATATCGTGCATTTCCTAATGAAGCAACTCTAGTTGGCCCAAATAAATCTAGATGTAATAGCTCTAGAGGCCGCTTAGAAGAAATGCTTTTCTTAGGTTTAAAAGATGATTTTGGAAGCTTGCCTCATTGACACGAGTCACAAAAGCTTTTCTTTTGAAAGACAAGCTTAGGGAAGCCTCTAATAGAATTTAACTTGGAAAGCTTAAATAGTGTTCCAAAGTTCACATGACCAAAACGTCGATGCCATAAGTGTTGTTCACTTGTGTTGGCTGTGATCTTGGAAGATCTAGGATATATATATCCTTATGGCGTGTGCCGAAAAATAATACATCATTAGTATTTTTATTCAAAATATGGCACATTCCTTTCGCAAAGCTAACTTTGTAACCTTTGTCACAAAGTTGGCTTATTGAAATAAGATTGTGGTTTAATCCTTTAACAAGGTAAACATCACATATAAGAGGTTTAGAAGGATTACCCACTTTACCAACACCTATGATGGTTCCGCTCTCGTTGCCTCCAAAGACTACGCAGTTTCCATTAGCAGTGGGCACCACTCCGGAGAGAAATTGAGTGTCACCTGTCATGTGTTTTGAACACCCGCTATCGAGTATCCAATTATTCTTGGAGCTAAATTTTGATTTGTTGCTCCTTTTCTTTCTCTTGAGTACCTAAAGATAGAAAATATCGTATCATGGTACCCAAGGTCATTGGGTCCAAAAGATTAGACCTTTGGAAGCCAAGTCCAATTGGACTTAGACTTCCCCACATAATTATCACTATGCACGACATTCGAAAAATAAGTATTCATGTAAACTTGTTTTTCATTCATGCTTGTGTCCTTTGGGCTCCAAATAGTGAAGATTTTGGGAGCCCTTATCCTATTGGGTGCATGCATGCGTTGTTGATTTCTACGTGATGCATGACGTGGATAGGCATAAGGAACATGATGAAATGGTGCATTATGAGAATTATTCATACGATGATGTGGGTGAACATATGCATGTGGAGGAACACGTGCATGAGGGTGTCTCACATGGTGTGCACGTGCCCGTGAATGTGTAGCATAGAAATCATCATATGTGTGAGCATGTGGAGTAGGATGTGTTTTCCTATGTGGCATGGTATTGGTGTACATATAAGCATGACCCTTCTTTGGAGGTCCACCTAAAGTGGGTTTCTTTTCGAAAGAGGGTGTGAACGAGGTGGAAGCACCATTGGTAGATGAACTACCAATAGAGTGTTTGCTACCACTCGTTGAGTCACCGGAAGTTGGCCTAACAAAAGTAGTGGACGATTTGGATGAACTTCCCATCGTATACCCTAAGCCAATGTGGTGATTGGCCGGAAGTAAGTCACTTAGGATTTTATCTAAATATTCCTTACCCTTATTGAATTTATTAATTCGGCCTAATGTGCTCTCATATTTCTCGGTGAGAGAACGTATAGAAGTATCCAAAGTGGATACTTGCGATGTGAGCACATAAACACGAGATTTGAGATTTTCATTCTCAATACTCAAAGTCGAGTTTTGAGAAGTCAAATCCGCTATCTTGTGTTCCTCCGGATCCTCAATGCTAACATGTTCAAGTTGATACTTGAGATTTACAATCTCATTTTTCAACTCTTCAACAACGGTGTCGTTGTTGGTGATGATAGTTTTAGGCGAGGTTTGGATGCTAGCTAAATCATCTTTTACTTTAGTATACCTATTTACTAATTTAGTGTATTTAGACCATAATTGCTCATTAACATTTCTAAGGTCATCCATTGTTACCTCATTGCCTTCGTTGTCGCTATCATCGGAGGAAGATCCTTGTTCATTTTCCTCTCTAGCTATGAAGTACATGTGTGCTTGCTCCACTTGCTCATCTTCTGACTCTCCGCTTGACGAATCGTCGGAGTCGGTGAATGTCTCGACGAGCCCCTTTTTGTACCCTTTCTTGTACTTCTTGGACTTGTCGAACTTCGGTGCCTTCCACTTCTCCTTGTGTTTGTTTTGAGGACACTCCGCTTTCATGTGTCCTGGCTTGTTGCATTGAAAACACAAAGGAGAGGAGGCGTTAGAAGAATTAAACTTTGATTTGTTTTTGAAGTTACCTTTCCGGAAGAACCGGTTGAACTTCTTCGCCATGAGTGCCATGGACTCCAAGTACAACTCGTCTTCCGAGTTTTCATCATCGGTCGATGTGGAAGTTGATGGAGCGGCCTTGAAAGCAATAGCCTTCTTCTTTAGCTCGTCTTGCTTTAGGTAGGACTTCATCTTGTCCTGCAACTTCAACTTGCTATCCTTGCATACCTCATATGACATTAAGGTATCCATTAGTTGAACAACGGTATAAGTTTTCATATCATTACCTTCCTCGATGGCGAAGGTCCGTTTCTCCCAACAAGAAGGAAGTTCATCGATAATTTTCGAGACTTTCTCCTTTTGGGTGTAGGTCTTACCGAGAGCCTCCAACTCGTTTGTGATGTCGACGAAGCGAGCATAATACTCCTTCATCTTCTCACCCTGTAGCATATGAAATAACTCGTAATCTTTATTAACTACAACGAGTTTAGAGTCTCTTACCCTACTCGTTCCTTTATGCAAGATGAGAAGGGAGTTCCATATTTGATATGCACTCTTACATGTGCATATCTTATTGAAGTCCTCGGGCTCCAATGCGCATTGCAAGGCGTTCATTGCCTTGGCATTGCTTACCTCTGCGGCGACCTCTGCGGTAGTCCACTTCTCCAAATCTTCTTCGGCGGGCTCGACATACTCCTTCATCGTGGCCCTCCATAGTGAAGCACTCCGGAGGAAAGTTTCCATCCGGCATTTCCAGTACCTATAGTTGGTACCGTTGAAGAATGAAGGCCTCGTCGAGGAGTGTCCTTCCATCACCGAAGACGCTCCTTCACGATTCTTGAAGGTGCTATAGTCGGAAGGTGGACGAAGGTCTTGTTGTCGTTGGCAGACATAGCTATAGACTTGGCTCTGATACCAAATGTAATGCCCTGCTAAGCTACTGCACAAGTACTAGAGGGAGGAGAATAGTACTTTAAAATAATTAAGAAGATAATTCCTAATTATCTTGCAAACTCTACCAAACATTGCGGAAATGCGGAAATGTAAATGTTAGACAACAAAGAAACAATCGTCAACAAGCAATATTACTGGGTTCGGATCCATCCAAGTCTCCCCGACTTGTTCCCGGTGATCCTACGTCCCACTCACCCGGATCCCCTCGGGATACTTGAGTTAGGAACCCTAACTCAAGATTTTCACTATGAAATACTTGTGAAAAACATTCACAAGTCAAATCATACACAAATGAAAATTGTGACTCCCACAACCCAGGATCACAAATAAACTCTCACAACCGAGAGTAAAACACTTACAATAATGAAGTAAATGAAATACGAAATTGCTTACCGACAAAATCCTATGCCTTGAGTATAACTTACGATTTAGGGCAAAACAGATTTTGGGGAAGATGAAGAGGCACCAAACCCTAGCTCCAAGTAGATGACCAGCAATGGAGAGCTATGAGGTTGTTGGTGACCTAGGATCAAGCACTTGGCTTGGAAGGCTCACAATCAATGAATCTCTCTTTTGAAATAAGAGCGAGGGAGAGATTCTTGAAAGGAAATGAATGAGCTTTAATGAGAATGAATGCTTTCTCTTTGATCTCTAAACATCTCTTAAAATCAGCCTTTTGTGCAATGAAGGCAGCACACCAAGTATTTATAGGTTAGAGGAAAGAGAGAGAGAAAAACGTTTCAATTAAAGCTCCAACGGCTCTATTCTGAACCAAACTAGTCGGTCAAAGAACAACCACCGACGGACTAGTTCATCAACTAGTCGGTCGGTCAAACAGCATGAACCGACTAAGTGGTGAACAGGGAATAGGTCGAAGTTCAGACTAACAGAACTAGTCGGTCAAAGAACACTTGCCAACCGACTAGTTTCACAATTAGTCGGTCGGTGAGTGAACTTAGACCGACTAAGAGATAAAACAAATAGTCTGAGTACAAATTGATTTAGTCGGTCCAAGAACAAAAGTTGACCGACTAGTTCATCAACTAGTCGGTCGCCAAATGAACATAGACCGACTATCGATAAACAGTAACTTGGCATGTACAGGGAAAGCTCAACTAGTCGGTCTAAGAAGGATCACTGACCGACTAGTTCACCAACTAGTCGGTCGGTGAGTCAATGTAGACCGACTAACTATAAACAGTAAAGAGCTTAGAATTGAGAAGGCAAACTAGTCGGTCCAAGAAGCATTGCCGACCGACTAGATTACCATCTAGTCGGTTGGTTCTTCTTCTTGAACCAACTAACATGCACAAGAAGTCGCGAATCAAAGCGCGATGCTTCGGGAAAGTTCGTATGGACTTCTTACTAGTTCCTAGCTCTAAGATAGGAGCGTTATGAAGATTAAAACGTAAGACCTACTTATGGCTTAACATTCTATGGAACGAAGCTAAAAGACTATAAATAAAACTTAACGAACCGTCTTCGAAAGTTTCGATCCGAATCTTCATGACTTCTAAAATGGTCCAAAAGCTTCAACGAAGCTTTAGGCAAACGACCACGTGTTTTGAGAAGTCTCGAGACGTCGCTTTGGATGTTCATATGAATTTGGTGACGATCTCCATAACTGCGCTCACAAAGAATTAGTTCACGATATAATTATGTTTGTTCATCATCCAAAACCAAATCCAGGAGTCCAATATCCAACACTTCACCCGGTCGGCTGTCATATGAATGTGACCGGTTGGATCTTGGTGTCGTCGGGTGAGGAGGCCGGTTGAGCTGACCGTGTCTTGGCTTTGGAGATTCAGCTACAGGTAAACCGATCGGGTGAAAGTCACCTGATCGGTTGGCAATCAGCTTCGAATTCCAGAGAGCTTTGGGCTTTTGACCCGGTCACTGAACCGACCGGGTGACTTCTCGTGAGCTCCAAGCTGCATCCGGGTAGTGCACGCGTGCATCACCCGATCGGTTGAAGACGACCAACCGATCGGGTGAGGGGCTGAAAGATGATATCATCGTCGTTTGACCCCCTGGATCACGCGTGACACCTCACGTTGCTCCGGGGACTTGCGATATCGTTGTTTTATGTCCCCTATGCCAGTAAACTCCTGCAAAATACGGAAAACACAGAAAAGTGAAAGAAAACAAGAAAACACGAGAAAACGAAAATAAGGCGGCGGTAAAATACGGAAAAACACGGAAGAAAACATGCAAAAATATATGAAATATAAACGCACGTCAGTGTCTGACCATATAACTGAACATCTATCCAAGTCTTCCAATCAAAACCTTTCTAGCAAACAAGATCTAATCTAACATGCAAGATCAACTAATGAAAAGTAAAGACTATTCTGAGGATTACCTGCAATAACTTCATCCTCTGCCTCCGCCTCTACTGCAGTCATCGTGACAACTTGTTTCCTATGCTGTGTTGCCTGCTGGAAAGCCTGCTCCTGAGATATAAGGGGCACTCCACGACCGGAAGCTACTAATGCTCTCAGCTACTGCCTAGCACGCAGGCAATCCTTCAAGATATGCCAAGCGTCGTCACAAATCAAGCACTGACCCAGCAACCTCCTGCACTGGTGTCACACCCCGCTTCCCATTCTATCGGGAGCGAGGACGCGAGTGGGTGGGCCTAGTATGGCCAATACAAACAAAGTACACAATTTATATTATTTTAAATATAAAGAAACAGTTGCGAAGGAAATTGTCTAATATTCAGGGGTAGGTACTCCACGTGCTCGTCAAGCACTGGCTCGACTCCTGCAGTAGTGTCTTCAAAGAACTCACTATCGATACCTGACGGACATTTCATAAAACAACAAAGTGAAATGTCCGTTAGCGAGGTTTACTCGGCAAGATAATCTCAAAACCAAAACGTTAGCCATTTTAAAGTAATCAAAGCTGAAAGGACAAGTAATATGTTTAACTTAAAAGAGTTAAAGCAAAGCAACAAGTTAATTTAAAATAAGCAATAAAAGAGTTAAAGCAGTTTAAAGCAGTTAAATGTTCGCAACCATATGCAACCTGTATCAATTTAATAATCTGATAGCAATTGGCGATACTACTAGCAACCTGCAACAATTTCATTATTCAATAACAATTTGCAAAGCCATCTGTAACCTGTGACAATTTAGCATTTAATATTCACACTGTAGCAACCTGTAGAAAAAGAGGTTAGAACAATAATCAATAACCAGTCTATCCTAGTGATAAGTCAATGTCCAAGAGTACTAGAGATAACCAACATGCAGCTTGCAACGAGAGCAACTCCGAGGCTTACCCACCGTTCCGATATGGCAACGGTCAAGGATCTAACCCCGTAATGTGTTGGAGGTAATTTAGTATGGCGCATCCAGTCATTCTGTGACACTTGTGATCATAGACTACCCCAATCCCAGGTCAAGTCAAGTGTCGCTCAAAAGGATGTGTACTATCTGTTTATTGTTGAAATTCCATCTTCTATTCTATATTGTTAAAGTTCCATCTTCCATTCAATATTGTTAAAGTTCCATCTTCCATTTAATATTGTTAAAGTTCTATCTCCCATTCAATATTGTTGAAGTTCCATCTTTCATTCAGTCAATTCAGTTTATTTGCATCATAATAGATGCGTACAATGGTTCCATGGTGTTTCAATAGTCCGTACAATAGTTTCACAAAAGTTCACGACTTCACGACTCGATTTAACAATTAAACGAAAACGTAAAAATTACTTAAATAGATAAGAGAATGAGCAAGAAATGATTTTAACTAAGCAAATGAGTTTAAATTAACTTAAAATATTTTCAAAGGCTAGTAACTATTTTTAAAGATTGTTAAATAATTTTTAAGAAATTTTAAACAATTTAAAAGTGCCAAAAACAATTTTTAAATCAAGAAATCATTTTTAAGACATATGTTCAAAGAATTGTTTAGAGTAACATGTACATTGGAATTCTTTAAACACGATATTAAAACGAGCGTATTTACTAGCACTATAACATATAATTTTTGGGTGTATCAGTGCTCGTGAAAAATCAATGGGACTACTTTATAAGTGAAAATAGCGTAATTCGAATTTAACTTAAAAAAATTACTGAGAGAGATATACTTGCCTGATCGCGACGAAACCAGTGTCAATCATTACGTCGTTTTGGATTTTTTGGTATTTTCTGATAATTTTCAGACCTATATATTTCGAGTTTCAGTTTTTTTGTTTAATAAAATCTCTCTCTCTAACTTACTCTTTTCTCTCTCTACGTTTTTTCCTCTCACTTTTGCATGAAACGGTAGCATGGGTGATTGTTTGAGGGAGAGAGAGTTGGGTGAGAAATTTTGAGTGAGGGAGAGAGTTTTGGGGAGGGTTTATGTAGATAATAACAATTAGTTAAATAATAATGTAATTGTTGTGAGTTGAGGGAGGCCTTTGGCCTCCCTCCCCTCATCACTCTCCATTACTCCCCACTAAGTTAGTGGGGAGGCCCTTTGACTCCCAAATCAACATGAGAGTTTTATAAATATAGTACCATGGCTATTTGCCATGGTTAATTCTCTCCAATCCTCTTCTAACACGTTATCAGCACGAATTCGCTCTAGAGAAAATTTTTGAGCAATAAAATATTTTTTTTCATCTTCCCCACAAAATTTCCCTCTTGCGAAGGAATCTTATTTGTTGCGGCAAAGTTGCGACGAATCTGCAAGGCGTTATGGTAGCTGGGATTTTATCTTTTCTACGGATTATATTGATTCTTCCCTAGATCACTGATCTAGAGGTAAATTTCTTGGCTCGTAGATAATTGGATTATGCAAAAAATTCTTTAGCACAACCATTTGAGTTTTTGTTTGGTGTACTTGATCTGTTTGTACGATCTAATGATCTAGAGTAATTAATCTGGGAAATTTGCATACTCCTTGCCAAGGCATCTGGAAAATTTGCCTGAAGTATCAAATCAGAAATTTGTATTTTCTCGCCATGTTTTCATTTGTCACAAAATATGGGGATATTTGTAGTTATGAGTTGATAGCAAGTAACTTCCACTAAATACATCTAGGCAGTGGAATTATTATATCATGATATCACAAATATCCAGAAGTTACTCGCCCTGTTTTCTGTTTATATCACAAAATATCATAAATTTGTAGTTTTCATTTCGTCTGGCACCTGTCAAAATAATTTGTGCTACTCGTCCTGTTTTCATTTCGTGAAATTAACAGGGATCACAAAATGAGTTATTCTCACCACACAAATTTGTTGTCGTCCCCCTATATACGGATTTGTACGGCGCCTTGTACCCCCCGAAGGGGGAGCTTTTCTGGGACCCCCCTGAAGGGGGGGCTCTGTCGTCACGGACCCCCCCAGCAGCGGGGGGGCATCCGACAAATAACCCCCCCGACAGCGGGCGGGGGGCTCAGGCGATACCCCCCTGACGGCGAGGGGGGTTTTTCGCATCTCCTCCCCCCCGAAGGGCTATCATCTGAGCGCCTGAGATCCGAGCGCCGACATGGGGGATGTTTCTGTGCCGGAGTTACCACGCCCCCTCCTGTCGAGGGAGTTCGTCGGAATGCCTCCCTGAGTTTGCGCAGCCCCCTCCCACCGCCTCGCTGCCTCCCCTCCTGTCGGGGGGAGGGCTCTTCACCCGCTATGCTTTTCACTACAAGAATTCGCAGAGGCCGATGGTTGAAATCTTTGGGGAAATGAGGAGGATTAAGCCCAGATGGCTGGAATTATTCTTGAGCAACAATTTTTTTTGGAATTTGCGAGTTACACAGAAAGACGAGGAAGATTGACAATTTTATTGGGCCGTTTATTGGGCCTGAAGCCCAGTACATAAACAATTACAATTAAAATGATTTTCATTTTACTTATGGGCCTATGCCAGTAGATGGGCTATTTATTGGGCCAGAAGCCCGGTTTATAAATGAAAATAAGTTTTACGGGTCAGTCGCCCCATTTAGATTAACAATTAATTTTGACTACCAAAATGGTGCTAGAAGCCCAGTTAATCTAATTTTACTTTTAAATTTGTTTGTTAAGATTTTGTAACTGGCTTGAAGCTCAAATATTAACAATATTTTTATTTGACTTATTGGGCCTGACGCCAAGTTAATTCAATTGCAATACTTTATTTGTTAGTTTTTGGCAAATGGGCCAGCAGCCCAAATATAAATAATATATTAAAATGATTAATATTTATGGGCCTGCAGCCCCATTCAAAATATTAATTTATTTTAATTCTTTGTTATGAGCCTGTTGCGTCATATTGCTAAAATTATAACACTCTTGCATTATTATTAATTTATGGAATATTAGGATTTTTTTCAAAATATAATTATCTTAAGGATCCTGCAACCGCTCTGCCGTTAGTTAACTAACCTAACGGTGTATGACGTCTCCCCGTGGTCCGAGAGATTATTATATTTTCTAGCCTATTTTTCCATTTAATATATGCCTGTGTTATATAAACTGCGTGGTTGTTTCTTTTGTGCCTGTAGCATATTATAAACTGCGTGGTTGGTTATATAAGCTAAAATGTGATTTTTGGGATCGGCCAATTTGATACCCTTTATATTCCTTGCAATTTTATTTTCTTTTTGAGAGAATTTTGTAAGTGAGGATTAAATGTATTAATGCCAAAGACCGGTGAAAGACCGGTACACCAGCAAATGAAGACGGATGCCAAAATTGGAAAATATAGGGACCCATTCTGGGTTTCCAAATTGTATTTTTCTTTTGTTTATGGACTGTATATTCGGACTTTGGACTTTGTATTTCTTTGGGTATCTGGCCGATCCCCACATTTTATTTATTTTATTTTTAATGCGTGAATTTCAATTTTAATTAATTCATGCTTATTTTAAATTGCGTAGATAAAATGGCAAAAATTGGCATGCGTCGATTTCGAAGTCCTTGACTCTGCAGGGAACAATTACCTGAGTTGGCGAGTGGACCTGAAGTTCCACTTGCGTTCGATGGCCCTCCTTGGGTCCATTTTGCCTCCTTCCTCGGCCCTAGCAGCGGCCGATGCTTCTACTGCATCTTGCAGCAGCACTCCAACCACTGAATCCGATGTAGATAAATGTGAAAGCCATAATCTACATTCGGAAACATATAGATCGGACCTTAAAGGCCGAATACTTAACGGTTGAGGACCCAAAGGACCTGTGGACAGCGCTGGAGGCACGGTATAAACATCAAATTGATGTAATATTACCGCGTGCCAGTTATGAGTGGGAAAAACTCAGACTTCAGGACTATAAGTCCGTCGCTGAGTATAATTCTGCACTTCATAATATCACCTCACGCCTGAAGTTGTGCGGTGAAGAAGTGACAGAACAACGCATGTCACGCCCCGCTTCCCAAAATGGACGGAAGCGAAACGTGACGAGGCCCGCTTAGGCCAGAGCTTAGAAGCTCGGACCCAATAAGCGTCTGTAGAGGTACCATTTTAAAAGATCTTCAGGTTCTTGCATTTTTATAGTTCGAAACAACAAAAGTACAGAAAAGGAATTTGCATTCATTAAATTAGAGATATGATATCCAACAAGTACAAAGTCTAAAAAGAAGCCTAAGCGTGGCAAAGAAAACTGAAAGTAGTAACCTCTGAAGGTGGCGACTAAAAAGACCTCAAGGTCTGGTCCTCGTCAGGCACGTGCTCTGGGTCGACGTCCTCGGCTCCACGTACTCCAGCGAGTCTGCCTCGTCCACGAACTCTGGCTAAATACCTGACGTACAGCACCCAAGAAAAAGGAACTGTACGTCAGGTAAAGTCTACAAGAAGGGTTAGACTTTACTGCAAGTGCACCAAACTTTAAACAACGGTTTACTGGTTGATTAGCATGCTGAGGTTACAACAAGTACAAAAGAAGTAACGTAGCAGGAAAGTAAAAACGTAGCAGGCAGTAGTCGTAGCGTGTGCTACCAACTACGGGACTATCCTACAGGTGTCAAGACAAGACGTGACGTGACAGAAACAAGGCAGGACAAGACAAGTGAGACACGAAAGGGTTCACGCCTTACGGTTCGAGGGGGATCAGACCCTCTTGCCGTGCGCATGCTCAACCCAACCCCAAACCCCAAGACAAGACAAGACAAGATATCCGTACAAGGGATCACTCACTCTAGCTTGGCGAGTGCCCTATTGCCCGCAGGCTGAGAATCCGTACAAGGGATCACTCTCTCTAGCTTGGAGAGTGTCCTATTGCCCTCGGGCTGTGTATCCGTACAAGGGATCACTCTCTCAACTTGGAGAGTGCCCTATTGCCCGCAGGCTGTGAGTCTGTACAAGGGATCACTCGGCGAGTGCCCTATTGCCCAGCGGGCTGTGCAAGACGGGACGTGACGTGACAAGACGGGAAGGGTTATTCTAGGGTGTCCACACACACGCACACACATGATAGCCCTACAACATGAAAAAGTTGTTGTTGTCAGGCTCAGACTTCGTCGTCAAGTCTGAGCCGTCAAGAGCGTCCCGGACGCTATCATTTCATGTCCGGTTCTATACATTCACAGTCTAACAGTTCTAGCAATCTAAGACCAAAGCATGGTCAAAAACGCAAGTGGGTACACTTGCCTGAAATGGCGAGTGTGTCGTCCTCTCGAAGCGTCTCGTCCAAGCGTCTCGTCCGCAGAAGTCCGTCTGAAATATCGCCACGGCGACGATGTCAGGTCTCAATTCGTCAAATCCTATTAGGTTTCGTTTCTAGGTTTTCGGGACTATCATATTCGTCAAAAGTCACTTTTTGATGTATCAACCTAATCGACGATCTATCCTATGTGCACAGTCAAATTAGTCCGTTCGTCGATTTTCTATGTTCGTACAACGTTTTACAGGAGCTGAAAATTAAATTTAGTTCAAGTTGACGGTTTTTAGTTTAGGGTTCAGTCAGCTACTGTGGGGGTTTCTACGAGTTTCGGGGAACCAACCTGAACCGGAGTTTGCTGTAGATTGGATGTCGGGTCTGATCGGAGAACTCCACAGCTTCAGATCTGGTCCTCGCACGATTCTCCAAAAGTCCAAACTTGCGACGAAGGCCTACGACGTGTCGCAACATCGTAGACGACAAATCCGCGAAGTGGCACATCCAAGTGGGGCCCACAGCAGTGCTAGGGGTCCAAGGGGGCCCACAACACCTCAGGAGCACTTGGGGGGCCCACCACAGAAGTTGGTGTGGGAGAAACCCACTTGCGACACTAGGCCGTCGGTCGTTCACCCTCGGTGCGAGGGTTTCTCTCGGTCAGACCGAGAGAAGCTCTCGGTCGTGCACTGGTGATGCGGGGGGCTAGGTTGCAGCGGCGGGTGTGGAGGAATCCGTCGGTCAGACCGACAGATCCCATCGGTCGCAGCGGGCGGGCCAAGTTGCAACGTTGCAACTTGCAACGAGGCGGAGCGGAGAGCGGGTGCGGGGCGGCCTCTCGGTCGGAGCGGGGAGCGGCTTCAGTCAAGCGCTATCGGGGTGCAGTGGAGCGGGCCAAGCGGCTGTGCGGAGCGGGCGCTCGGTCAGACCGACGGGGCGGGTCGGTCAGGCGCTGGCGATGCGGAGCGGGGCGATGCGGGCGGCTGTGCGAGGGAGCCTCTCGGTCAGACCGAGAGAGAGCTTCGGTCGGAGTGGGCGACAGCGGGGGGGAACGATGCAGCGGCTGTGCGAGCGGTGATGCGGGGGCTTGCTCCGGTCGTGCGCTGAGATTTGCGGGGGCGGCCGTCGGTCGTGCACGTTGCGATCGTCGCAACGTTGCGACGAAGCTTTAGAAGATGAAACGGCGGCTAGGGTTTTGAGCAATGACGAAAATACTTTTCCTAGGGCTAACTTAAATAGGTTAGAGCTAGGGTTAGGGTTTGGGTTCGGAAAAATATTATTAAAATAATTTAAAATAATTAATATAATTTAAAATTGCTCTCCTCTCCCTCACGCAAAATGGGTGCGGCCAAAAATTCTAAAATTTTGCCTAAAAATTCTTTAATACGTTATTATAATATAGTAATTTTATTGTAATTAAAAATTTTATAAAAATAGGTTTTAAAATTATTTAAAGCTGTCAAAAAAATAGAAAATAGGTCAAATTAAGTCCAAAAATTATAAAATAATTCTGGGGTGTTCGGGACGACTAAGGAAAGAGTGTGGAGAAGACGGATCTAAATTTAGACGTCGAGGGACGAAACTAAAAATAGAAACGTCTCGCGTCAAAACAGAAAGTCGCGACGTCACGTCAAATGAGTTAGTATCGCGGAAGAGCGACTCGAGATATGTCGTTCCAAAGTCGCTTCGCAATCTAATAATTTCAGAGACGATCACGACGACATATCACACAAAAACGTTCAAAAACAAATAAAGTCTAAAATAAACACGTGCACGATTAAAAGCACGTGCACGAAGAAGGTACGATAGAAACAGGCCGTTACATTCTACCCACCTTAGAAATGATTCCGCCCTCGGAATCACTCACACTAGTAATAATTTCCCATATAACCTTATACCCGCAATTCTCATACCTACTCGTAAAGATTTCTAATCCTGTAACTTCGAACAACATTCCTCAATAATACCCCATAATCCATCTTTTCTCTGGGCAAAGCCACGACTAAACTCACCTCCTAATAATATAGATCCATCATTACCGTTCCAATTTCTAACTCCAAGTCCTCACAAAAATAATAATCATCTTCTCAATAATATCTTTTAAATTTCTAAATTTTTTCTCAACATTAATAAATCTCCAAGAAGTGAGATTCTTGTCATCCATCAATCCAAGACAAAAACATTTGTCTATCCTATAATACCTTCACCAATCAGTAATCGTCGTGTCTTCAATACTTTCTCGTCATATCTCCCCATAAATTCATCCACCAAATAATTTGATCTGTCAGAATTACCCCTCATCCTACTTACTATAACTAATCCCAACCAATATTAAGTCCAAATACCTAAACATCCATTAATCTCAACACGTCGTGTTATCCTCAAAGTCTTCTCACGTCAATTCATCAATCAGTCTCAATGCTAATATAAGCTCTACTCAATCTCATGATCATCCTGACTCATACTATTCTCCGTAGTTACTCCTATCTACTACCCGTCTAAGCCTCAAGTCTGATAAGTCATCATCTCCTCGCATTTAATCTCATTCAAACAGAATTCTCCATTGAGTCCACCACACTTCGGTTTTATAAATAAGTCTGAGACAGTTCATTCTTTTCATCCAAAAAAAAAATATTCTAATCCATCATCCTTGTGTTCCCAAAATCAATTAATCATTGCCATAATAAAACTCATCTCACTCCAAGCCTACCAACAAACAAAATCCTATAACGATACTAGTTAGGCCCAATTAATATAACAACCATAAACACGAAAATTTTGTTTAAGGGAGAAAGAAGAAAATAGAAAGAGAGATTTAAGGACAAAGAAATATTTTAAAACATTTGGGGAAAAACGTGTGGTGTTGCGGTAATGGATGAGGGAGGTTAAGTGATTTGTGATCTTGTGAGCTAGTTTTAAAACTTTAAAGATTTGGTTTAAAGAAAACAAAGTTTTTGATACAGTCACATACAACCAAGATAAACCATTCATTAAAACTAAAACTAAGTCTAAGGATCTGCCTGCGATGACACCATTCATATAAGTATGAATACCGTCATTTAGACAACTCCCATCATACCATGGTTAACATTGAGTACACATTCAAGACACAGGAGACAAACATCAGGATCCTAAAGATGACACACTCATACAGGTCTACACACTCTACCTATACTCAGGCACTGCAACGACATCACCTACCAGAGGGCCTACTGGAGATCACATGGATATCTACAAGGTCTGATGCCTAGATAAAAGAAGGAAGGAAAACTAAATCAAAAGCGGAACGAAATAAGATCGGAAGGAACGAGTTCAAATAAGGCAAGATAAAGAGGTAGTTGGTTGGGTATAAAACGATTGTTTTGCAAATGAGAAATAAGTTTACACAAAGATTTTGAAATGTGGTCACGAGAAACATAGAACAGATATAATAATAATAAAATAATTGAAGTTCCCCCTAGTTTAGAAAAAATATTTTAAAGGTATGAACTGTAAGTGATTTAGAAATAGATCTGGTAGCCCAGAAAAATATAAATTGAATTATCAAAATCTTAACACGGTTTTAAAAATGAAAATATGAAAGATACCGATTTGAAATAATTTCCAGATAGTAACTTGAAAATTGACGACCAAGGAGATTTCAAAATCTAAGAAGGAACTTTTAATCGAAAAGCAATAAATTTTAAATATATATAATAAAGGGTTTTCAAGGAAGTTAAACCGAGCGAAGAATTTAATAATGGGTTTCGAAAACAAGAAATAAAGGAAATAAAAGTGGGATGAGGTAGCGATTGTTTTGTAAATGAAAAAAAAATAAATTTAAACAAAGGTTCTTGAAGTATGAGCACGATGAACATATAGATGTTTATATGTAAGAAATTTAAAATCCCCCTTTGTTTTAGAAAAATATTCTAAAGTACGTACGTAAATGGTTAAAATAATTTCGTAGGTAGAAAAAAATGATATATTGAATTCCCGAAATAATAACAAAGTTTTAAAACTAAAATTCGATGGATACTGATTCGAAAATAAGTACGAGGTCGTAACTTAAAACTTTTACGACCGAAAGGTTTCAAAATTCGCGAAAGAATTTTAACTTAACCGAAAATAAGAAATTTTAAATAATTAATAAAAGTTTTCAAAGAAGTCAAATTCGGCGGAGAATTTACTAATGAATTTCGAAAATACTTTTAAAGGAAGCAGGTTTTGGGAAAAGGGGAAGTTTTGAAAATAAATACAAGATAGTAGAAATATATTGTGTAGTTTATAAAAGTAATATATATATATTTTGGAAACAAGGCAAATAATAACTGAATTTGAGGAATAATGATTTAAAACGAGTGCGAGATATTGACTTAAAATTTTTTTACGTCCAAGAAAGCTCCAAGTCAATTAAAAGTTTTAACTCGATCCAAAAAAACAAATTTTAAATATATAATATATGGGTTTTCAAAGAAATCAATCTGGAGCGAAAACTTAATAAGGAAAGTTGAAAATAATTTTAGAGGAGGTAGAATTGGTCAGGGAAGGGATTCGAAGGATTGGTGATGATCGTCAGGAAACGATCACGAGAGTCGAGAGAAAGGAAAAATGATCGCATGAAGATTACGCTTAAGATATGAATCGTGAAGAGCCACGATGGGACTCTATGGTCGATAGCACAAAATTTGCAAGGATCAGAGGGATGCTAGAGGACAAAGGTTCTAATCATCGGGTCGTCTAAAGATTTAGGATAACTCAGCTCTAAGACTTCCTAATGAGTTAGAATATAATCAGGATCTAAAGAGAAGGTTCCTAAGAGAATCGAGGTTACGTTCTGCTGGGCCCGAAGTCGATGGAGCTGGGCGAGCGACTAACTAAAAGAAGGACTCTAAATATCTAATACGATCAGGATCAAATGGGGATGCTAAAATAGTCTAGGACGAGGACGACTAAATCTTAACCAAGGCATCCGTCTATCAACCTGGATGTCTATCTAAATCTTCCTACTATCTAAGACTGGGAAACTAATTCAGACTTGTACGTGGATATTAAATGAATGCGGTACTTTTATTGTTCCAAACGTTTGCATGACCTGCATGGGCCACCACTGAAACCTGTCACGCCCTGCTTCCCAAAATGGACGGAAGCGAAACGTGACGAGGCCCGCTTAGGCCAGAGCTTAGAAGCTCGGACCCAATAAGCGTCTGTAGAGGTACCATTTTAAAAGATTTTCAGGTTCTTGCATTTTTATAGTTCGAAACAACAAAAGTACAGAAAAGGAATTTGCATTCATTAAATTAGAGATATGATATCCAACAAGTACAAAGTCTAAAAAGAAGCCTAAGCGTGGCAAAGAAAACTGAAAGTAGTAACCTCTGAAGGTGGTGACTAAAAAGACCTCAAGGTCTGGTCCTCATCAGGCACGTGCTCTGGGTCGACGTCCTCGGCTCCACGTACTCCAGCGAGTCTGCCTCGTCCACGAACTCTGGCTAAATACCTGACGTACAGCACCCAAGAAAAAGGAACTGTACGTCAGGTAAAGTCTACAAGAAGGGTTAGACTTTACTGCAAGTGCACCGAACTTTAAACAACGGTTTACTGGTTGATTAGCATGCTGAGGTTACAACAAGTACAAAAGAAGTAACGTAGCAGGAAAGTAAAAACGTAGCAGACAGTAGTCGTAGCGTGTGCTACCAACTACGGGACTATCCTACAGGTGTCAAGACAAGACGTGACGTGACGGAAACAAGGCAGGACAAGACAAGTGAGACACGAAAGGGTTCACGCCTTACGGTTCGAGGGGGATCAGACCCTCTTGCCGTGCGCATGCTCAACCCAACCCCAAACCCCAAGACAAGACAAGACAAGATATCCGTACAAGGGATCACTCACTCTAGCTTGGCGAGTGCCCTATTGCCCGCAGGCTGAGAATCCGTACAAGGGATCACTCTCTCTATCTTGGAGAGTGCCCTATTGCCCTCGGGCTGTGTATCCGTACAAGGGATCACTCTCTCAACTTGGAGAGTGCCCTATTGCCCGCAGGCTGTGAGTCTGTACAAGGGATCACTCGGCGAGTGCCCTATTGCCCAGCGGGCTGTGCAAGACGGGACGTGACGTGACAAGACGGGAAGGGTTATTCTAGGGTGTCCACACACACGCACACACATGATAGCCCTACAACATGAAAAATTTGTTGTTGTCAGGCTCAGACTTCGTCGTCAAGTCTGAGCCGTCAAGAGCGTCCCGGACGCTATCATTTCACGTCCGGTTCTATACATTCACAGTCTAACAGTTCTAGCAATCTAAGACCAAAGCACGGTCAAAAACGCAAGTGGGTACACTTGCCTGAAATGGCGAGTGTGTCGTCCTCTCGAAGCGTCTCGTCCAAGCGTCTCGTCCAAGCGTCTCGTCTGCAGAAGTCCGTCTGAAATATCGCCACGGCGACGATGTCAGGTCTCAATTCGTCAAATCCTATTAGGTTTCGTTTCTAGGTTTTCGGGACTATCCTATTCGTCAAAAGTCACTTTTTGATGTATCAACCTAATCGACGATCTATCCTATGTGCACAGTCAAATTAGTCCGTTCGTCGATTTTCTATGTTCGTACAACGTTTTACAGGAGCTGAAAATTAAATTTAGTTCAAGTTGACGGTTTTTAGTTTAGGGTTCAGTCAGCTACTGTGGGGGTTTCTACGAGTTTCGGGGAACCAACCTGAACCGGAGTTTGCTGTAGATTGGATGTCGGGTCTGATCGGAGAACTCCACAGCTTCAGATCTGGTCCTCGCACGATTCTCCAAAAGTCCAAACTTGCGACGAAGGCCTACGATGTGTCGCAATGTCGTAGACGACAAATCCACGAAGTGGCACGTCCAAGTGGGGCCCACAGCAGTGCTAGGGGTCCAAGGGGGCCCACAACACCTCAGGAGCACTTGGGGGGCCCACCACAGAAGTTGGTGTGGGAGAAACCCACTTGCGACACTAGGCCGTCGGTCGTTCACCCTCGGTGCAAGGGTTACTCTCGGTCAGACCGAGAGAAGCTCTCGGTCGTGCACTGGCGATGCGGGGGGCTCGGTTGCAGCGGCGGGTGTGGAGGAATCCGTCCGTCAGACCGACAGATCCCATCGGTCGCAGCGGGCGGGCCAAGTTGCAACGTTGCAACTTGCAACGAGGCGGAGCGGAGAGCGGGTGCGGGGCGGCCTCTCGGTCGGAGCGGGGAGCGGCTTCGGTCAAGCGCTATCGGGGTGCAGCGGAGCGGGCCAAGCGGTTGTGCGGAGCGGGCGCTCGGTCAGACCGACGGGGCGGGTCGGTCAGGTGCTGGCGATGCGGAGCGGGGCGATGCGGGCGGCTGTGCGAGGGAGCCTCTCGGTCAGACCGAGAGAGAGCTTCGGTCGGAGCGGGCGACAGCGGGGGGGAAACGATGCAGCGGCTGTGCGAGCGGTGATGCGGGGGCTTGCTCCGGTCGTGCGCTGAGATTTGCGGGGGCGGCCGTCGGTCGTGCACGTTGCGATCGTCGCAACGTTGCGACGAAGCTTTAGAAGATGAAACGGCGGCTAGGGTTTTGAGCAATGACGAAGATACTTTTCCTAGGGCTAACTTAAATAGGTTAGAGCTAGGGTTAGGGTTTGGGTTCGGAAAAATATTATTAAAATAATTTAAAATAATTAATATAATTTAAAATTGCTCTCCTCTCCCTCACGCAAAATGGGTGCGGCCAAAAATTCTAAAATTTTGCCTAAAAATTCTTTAATACGTTATTATAATATAGTAATTTTATTGTAATTAAAAATTTTATAAAAATAGGTTTTAAAATTATTTAAAGCTTTCAAAAAAATAGAAAATAGGTCAAATTAAGTCCAAAAATTATAAAATAATTCTGGGGTGTTCGAGACGACTAAGAAAAGAGTGTGGAGAAGACGGATCTAAATTTAGACGTCGAGGGACGAAACTAAAAATAGAAACGTCTCGCGTCAAAACAGAAAGTCGCGACGTCACGTCAAATGAGTTAGTATCGCGGAAGAGCGACTTGAGATATGTCGTTCCAAAGTCGCTTCGCAATCTAATACTTTCAGAGACGATCACGACGACATATCACACAAAAACGTTCAAAAACAAATAAAGTCTAAAATAAACACGTGCACGATTAAAAGCACGTGCACGAAGAAGGTACGATAGAAACAGGCCGTTACAACGCATGTTGGAAAAGACATTTACCTCGTTTCACGAGAAAGATGCAATTCTCATGCAGCAGTATCGTGAACGCAACTTCACAAAATTCTCTGATCTAATATCATGCCTACTTAGGGCAGAGCAGAATCGAGATTTACTGCTAGCCCCTCATAATTTACGTCCACCTGGAACTGCACCTATCCCTGAAGCCCACCACGTTTCTCCCCAGAAGTGGAAAAACAAGAAGAAGGCTAATAATAACGTAGGGAAAGCTGTGATGAAGAATGGACGAGGAGTAGCACCCCCGTCCAACAACAATACAGGAAAGAGTAACTTCATATGGAAGCAAAAGAACATGACCAAGTGTCACTTCCGAAGAAGAACTGGGAGGATAAATGCCATAGATGCGGCATGACTGGCCATTGGTCCAGAATCTGCCGCACTCCTCGCCACCTCCAGGAACTATATCAGGCGAGCCAGAAGTCTCTGCCTGAAACAAACTTGGCGGTTGTTCAGCGACCAATGATGTTCACTGTAAAAGACTTCGAGAACGCCGACCTGCTCGATTAAGCTTCATCTTTTATCTATGCATTTAAAATTCAATGTTGCTTCATCTTTAATTTGCTTAAATACGAACTTTTATTTTAAATGTCTTTTTCATTGAATTAAATAAAATTTCGTTTTAGTTATAGATGAAGTATGGAATATTGTGGACAGTGCCTCGTTGCACTGGTGTAGCATTGATATTGCTCCCACATACAACGAGACTATAAGATGCAAATTCTCCTCTTAAACATATAGGAAATCTCCAATTTTCAAGGACATTTCTTTTAAAGAAAATATCTTGAAAATTGTGGACAATATATATTGAATATCATTATGTAACTCGTCAAGAGAATGGCCAGAAGACCATCTACTTACGATTTCATTGGACCCCCGTCGGGCCCGTATAACAATAGATATTCATCCTATATAAAGCCAACTTGACTGAGCACCAGAAGTGCCTTTCTTTGCCATAGTTTTTAACTCTAGCAAAATGGACTTGGTCATCCTGGATCAGCGATGATGGACGCATCATCAAATGAATCCATTGGAGAACCAGAAGATCCTTCAAAAGGTTGAGTTTCCTTGTCCCCTTTGTCATAAGGGAAAACTACCATAGAGACCTTCCCTCCTAAAAGTGGGTTTAAAGTCTCCTGGCTTCATTAAGAGAATACATGGTGACCTTTGTGGGCCTATTCACCCCGCAAATGGCCCATTATCGGTACTTCATTACTGTACTGATATATGCATCTACTAGATGGTCTTATGTGTGCCTTTATATTCACTCGCAACCTAGCTTTCTCAAAAGCTTATAATGTGGGTGGATTTACTACACATATCATTCAAGACTTCTGCCAAGCAACTGGCATTAAAATTGAACATCCTGCAGCATGTTCAACCTCATAATGTGTTAGCAAAGTCTCTGGTAAAGAGGCTCCAATGGATTTCATGTCCATTGTAAAATCGCAGTTGCCTGTTGATGTTTAGGGACCATTACACTGCATTCCGCATCGCTTATCACGATACGGCCCGCTTGTTGCCATATCTTATTGCTGATGCTGCTTGCTTATGGTTTGCCACCAAGTCTTGATTTTGATGAGCAAATTCTCATTGAAATAGGCATGCAGTCTAAAGAAGCCTGAAGCTTCTGAGACGATATCATGGGACACAAAAGTCCTCATCTCGTTATGATCCGCATACTTTTTTCTGTGTGAAGTTGAGATCCAGAAGATCCTTCACATTCAGACTAAAGTACATCAATTGCTGGGTAAAATTACGGACAACCAGAAGATTGTTCGTTCACACGTCCCTGCTGCCAACACGCCAGCTAGGATTGACATTCCCAAAGATGGATGCAATCCACCGGCAGCAGAATTGGCTGTACCTCAATTTAAAAGAGGACGCCTGCCAGGATCAAAATATAAAATTCCTCAAAATAGGAAGATTCCTGGATATATCAAAATGATCCAACCACAGGATGCTGAGCTCAGACCAGCAACCTCTCCCCTCCTAATTTCCCCTGCAGAGGAAATAACAGGAGAAACATCATTATATTACGTACGTACTGGAGAGGTACTGGATAGATATAGCACAGTCGTCGACGACGGTTTTTGCTTTCGCTATTGCCGTTCACGTCGCTGAATACGACGATGACGTCTACCCACTTTTCTATAGCGTAAACGCATAGAATGGCCAAAGTGGGACGAGGCAATAAGAGTAGAGCTGGACTCACTCTTGAAAAGCAAAGTCTTTGGACCAGTAGTCTATACACCTGAATGTGTAAAAACCTGTGGAATATAATTCAGATTTCATAAAGAAATTGAAATGATGGAAAAGTGATCATTTTCCTACTAAGCCTAAACTTCTCTGCAAAAGCCAATACATGCAGCTCATGGACGTTGTGACTGCATATATATACGGCAATATAGATATAGAGATCTATATAAAACTTCCAGAAGGGTATACTCTACCCCCAGAGAGGAAAGAGAGACGTAGAAACGTCTTCTCCATAAAGGCTACAAAGATCATTAGTTGATCTTAGCAATATTCTGCCTGTGTATCTTTTTCGAAAGATCGATGACAGAATTTGTAATATTCGCCGTATATGTGGTCGACTTAAAGCTAATAGGATCTCCTGCAGAGACCATTTAGAAATCAGATAGCTTTAAGCATACCTTGTAAATGAAAAACCTAGGTATAACAAGGTATTATATCGGCTTATATGTTTAACACCTTCATGGTGGAATCCTTTAATATCATTGATACACCTGGAGTTTACGAAGAATGATGTCCACTTGCATCCAATTAAAAATGTATGCTTATTTATGACACCTTCCAGTAGCTGGAAGAGGGGGAGGACATCCTAGGTCCCGAAGAGCCTAGCTTTAGTGTACTTGTTACACTTCTTTATCTGGCCAACTGCACGTGTCTCTGATAGAACGTCTGCAGTAAGGTTGTTAACCAGATAAAGTGTTGCCCTGGAGAGCACCACTAGACCAAGGATAAGCTGCTTCTGCGCAACTTCCAAGGGTCAAGGAATATTTATTGCATATGCAGGTTTAAAGATCATCGCGATGACTGAAACACAATAGGCCGGCCACCTCCTAAATATATACACATCATCATCCAATGTCTACATCTTCTGAGAAGCTCATCATCCATGAAGCAAGTATTGAAAACGCTCAGCCAGGTCTAGCAGTACCTTACAGACATACTGAAGACTGATTCAAAGAATACTTTAGTGGAGTCATCTACCAACTTCGAAGAGCATTACACTCCAGAGCGACTCTGCCTTCCAATAGCCGCTAGATGAGTGAAACTTGTATAGATGAGTGATAATTGTATTTTCTTTCAGAACATGATGGATGTATAGACGAATAGGAGATGATTGTATAGATACATAGGAGATCTGCAAGCCTGAAGCTTGTACAGATCAGGGGGAGTCCCTCGATAGTTGTACTCTTTTCCCTTAAGCTGCTGGTTTTTCCCACTGGGTTTTCCACAGCTAAGGTTTTAACGAGGCAACCACAGTGGCTCTGGATCCAGAAGTATCCACCCCATTGGCATACTGAATTCTGAAGTATTCATATGCTTAACCCAAGGTAATGGAGAGATGAGGGGGAGTGTTGTGAGTTGAGGGAGGCCTTTGGCCTCCCTCCCCTCATCACTCTCCATTACTCCCCACTAAGTTAGTGGGGAGGCCCTTTGACTCCCAAATCAACATGAGAGTTTTATAAATATAGTACCATGGCTATTTGCCATGGTTAATTCTCTCCAATCCTCTTCTAACAGTAATGAATACTTAGTCAAATTGCAATTAATACAAAGTTTTGCTTTTGACTAAGTGTAGAACTTTAGGGCTTAAAGCTAACACATGGGCTGCCATGTTAAAGTTTTGGAATCATCTGCCGACAAGAGAGGGGTTGATTAGGATAGTGATTAGGGTAACGTAAAAGTGATTAGTGAATGTAATTAGTGATATTACAATTTTGCCCCTAAAGTTAAACGACTCCGAAAAATTACGAAAACATAGCCATCGGTTCGTATCGTCACGAGGATCATGACTACGAGATCCATTTTGTAGTTTGAGCTACGGAGATACGAGTTTTGGGCCAAAATGTTTAGGATGCCGGTTTGCGGGTTCTTTATTGATTTGACTTCGGAAATTACGAAATTAATGTGGGAAGCACTAAATGATCTTAGAATGATACTGTAGAAGTTTGAAATCATTTTGATAATGTTTGCATAGAAAAATAATTGTTACGGCTGTAACATTAATAATTTATTTTAAATAAGTATAAAAATCATTTAGGGATTTAGGATGGCACGCGTATACCCTAAAATAGGCTATAACTATATTGGTTCTACAAAATTTTTTATAAATGATTTAGAAACTATTTTGTTTTAAAACTATGGGTTTTTAGCATATTTGTCCCTTAAATCTTGCGTATTTTGATATCTGACCCTCAAATCTTCATATTTGCCCTCAAGTCCCACATAAGTAGTATTTAACCTTAATAGTCACTCTCACTAACTATCTGTTAAAATCTTAACGGAAATGGGAATATTCCGTTAGTATTTAACCTTAATTTTCCCTCAAGTCCCTCAAAAGTTAGTATTTAACCTTAATATTCCCTTAAATTTTGAACGTTAACCTTAATAGTCCCTTAATTTAACGGAAAATTCCCATTTCCGTTAAGATTTTAACAGATAGTTAGTAAGAGGGACTATTAAGGTTAAATACTAACTTTTGAGGGACTTGAGGGCAAATTTGAAGATTTGAGGGACGGATATCAAAATACGCAAGATTTAAGGGACGAATATGCTAAAAACCCTAAAACTATTGATCAACCATTTTACTTTTAAATTAAGAAAATACTTAGAAAATGGGTATTGCTGAATACGGGCCATCACAACTGGTCCTGCATGTGACCATCCGTACCATAATGATAGCACACCTTTCGACTAGGTCCACCTGGCCTCTTAAACTGTGCAGACGGATTAGGCTTCAATACATGCCTAACCACAGCTTGGGTAATACGTCTCCCAGCCATCTAAGACATGGAAAAGGTTCAGATTAGACTCAAGTTTTTATGACTCGAATGTTTCAAACATTTTAATGGATGTTTTATTATTTTTGTTGTTTCGATATTTCGAATGTGCAATGACCTGCATGAGCCACCACAAAAACCTGTCATGCCCCGCTTCCAAATTATGGAAGGCAAGATGTGAAGAGGCCGCTCAGACTTGAAGCTGTGAAGCTAGTGGGCAAAGGTCGAATGAGGGGAACTGGCCTTCTGAATGATGCGTGCAATCTATAGTTTTCACTCAGTTGAATACTAGTATGATAGGTATCTGAGTGTTCATCCATTCGCAGGTTCTTGCATTGCAATGAAACAACAACAATAAATATGAACGCATGCAATTAAATAACCAACATTCAAAACATCCATTTCATTATTCCAAACATCCATAGATATAATCATAAAATAAAGGTACAAAAGTCTGAAATGAAAAGGCACCAAGCATGGCCGAAACTAAAAAAACATAAGGTGCTACACACAGAAGAGTCTAACAGCAACAACTAGAAAAGTAAACAGCAACTATGAAAGCCTCCTGATGAGACTAAGACCGGTCTCCGGTGTCCTCGAAGTGGACGTCAGCAAAGGCATCGGGCTCGACGTCAGCGAACTGGTCGCCCTCAGTAACGACCTCAGACTCAAAACCTGACATGTGACACCCAAAGAGAAAATGGCACATGTTAGCAAAAATCTCCAAAAGGGGAAGGGAGACTTTTGTGCAAGGAACCATAAAGGCAAAAGAGTACAACTAGCAGTTCTAAAATAATGATGATGGCATGACAAAATGTTTTAATGAATGCGGCAGTTATAATGAACATGATATTTGCAATGCATGAGACGTCATAACAAGAGATACTAAAAAATATTCATGATTTCACGTTTAACTTGTATTCACAATGTGCACAGGTTTATGCCTTTCAGCTGAAGTTGCTGATCGGACACACTTCTACGCTGAGTGATCGCTTAACCCTACCCCTCCACGTGTGTATGGACCGGCACCCATCTTCTGGATCATGAGCCAGAAAGTGTTCTTGATTTGGCATATGGGTGCACCTAGCCTCATTCATGATGTAGGAGTCAAAATCCTACTTGCCACAGCTTATTCTTTATATGATGTAGGAGTTAGAATCCTACTCGCCGCAGCTTACATTTCAATAGTAGCATGTGCTACACAATCATTACAAGACATTCAATGCATGAAATAACATGGGATATGCAATGCGATAGTATGAGAGCAGATATCGAATTGCGTACAGTTATATCAAAATAAACGTGACATGTAATATGCATGAAATGACATGGCAAGGGTGTCAGATCTAGCTTCGTTGTCAAGCTAGATTAGTATGGTGTCGGATCTAGCTTCATTGTCAAACCAGATCTAGTACGGGCGTCTAGGCGACTGTCATTTCACCGCCTAGACTCTTTACATAATTTCACAAAATAGCCTAAACATGGCTTACAACAACAATCTGTGCAAGTTTCACTTGCCTGAAAATAACTGTCCGAATCCTTAGTTTAACAGTCCAGAATCTCTTCCTATGTGCTCAATCAACAATTACCAATCCTACAGTCCCGTATTATTAAGTCTTAAATTTGTGATTTAACCAAACAGTAAAATTAACGATTTTTATCTTGTTTAACATGCGGTGTTTGGGTTTCCTACGGTTCGGGAATATACCTGAACACGACGCGAGAGCTACACTGACGTCGATTAGCGACGTCAGGGGTAGGACTCCGGTAGCAAAGCGAGGTACGATGACGTCTACGGCTTGCGGCGAAGACGACGACAAGAGGGCAGCGAACATGGAGGAGAAGATGACCGTGGAAGGAGGGGTCTCGGCCTAGGGTGACAGTTACACGGCTGAACAGGTGTCTAAGCGGTAATGGACAGGTCTGCGACAGTTTGGTGTGACTAGGGATAGTTTTTTATGGAGGGATGCGGCTGTTGGCAGGGTTTGAGGATGGTTTGGGGGTGTCACGGCCTAGGGGAGAGGGGCAGATGGTCGTTAGGGTGCTAGGGTGCGGCTGCCGGCAGGTGAGGGTGGCCGGCCAACGGTAGGATGTCAGGCCGTGGGGGGTTTTAAAGGGGGAACGACAGTTTTTGTATGGCAATGGTAGTTACATGTGGTTTGTGGCTGTTTTTGTGTAGTGATCGGCAGTTTATAGAGGATGGGGAGGGTGTTGCAGCTCCCAAAGGGGGCCGTAGGTTGTGCATGGTGCTAGGATAGCTAGGGGGTTGGCCGGAGTCTTGGCCGGCGGTGGGATGGGCTGGCTGGCGGTCCTAGGCGGTTTGTTTGTAGATCTTGGGAGAGTAAGGGCAGTTTATTTCCATGTGGATGGGGAGTTGCGGCTTGGTTTGAGGGTGGAGGAGGGTGGTTGCCGTGGAGGAGGATTAACGGAGTTGTGTGGCCGGAGATAGTGGCCGAAGGAGGATATGCGTGAGCTTGGGTTGGCGGCTGGGTTCTTGCGTGAGTTGTAAATCTAGGGGGTGAGCACGTTAATATGAAGATGAAATTGCTATGTAGGGGTACAAAGGGGGTAGAGTTTGGTTGATTGGAGAGAGACTGTGTGAGGGGGAGGGGGTACAACTAGTGTGGCTTATAGCTAGGGGAATCACATGCCATACGTATCAAATCCTAAAGATTCAATTAGGTTTTAATTAAAATTCAAATTCGAATTAATTAGGCTAATTATAGGTTGAATGTAATTAGGGTGAAAGGTCGGTCTAACGGCGTCCGATAATTACAAGAAAAATATCGAGACGGCCGTGACAACGAGAGGGTCGAGACTAAGATAATCAGACATGGGCTAGGTTCACAGAAAACGGAACTAAAAATAAAAAGATCAACCGACGAAGTCTAAAGTTACGACCCCCCTTCAAACAAAGCTGTTTTGTGGGAGAACGACCAATGAAATGACGTTCACAGAAAAATTCCATAAATAAGTACTCTTTCAAAGGGTCACAACGACATATAATTTCGTGCGTTTGGGATACAAGAGGAGGCAACGAAAAATACGCGTACGGGAAAGAAAGTGCGCACACGAAAACATATGGTTGAAAAGCGACCGTGACAATAATAGTTCTGGGTAAGAGATGGACATGCGACTGAAGTGGTATCCACAGGCGCATGTGCCTTGGGCAGGCGACTGAGAAACCAACTACAGTCGTCTGTCTGCACAAGTGCAAAATAGACAGAACATTGGATCTTTGGACAAGAGAAGGCATGCGACTGACTAAGTCACAGGCGCCTGAACTAGACATGCGCCTGTACTTTGTACATCAGTCACCTGTTTAAGTTGAATACAGAAAAGCCCAAAAACCTATGTCAAAACATGTGCATTACAGTCGACTATAGAACAATTCTCAGGCGCCTGTATGGGGACATGCACCTGCCTTTTCTTCTTCAGTCGCCTGTTAAAACTCCAAAATACACAGTAAAGGAAATGAAGAGATGAAATCGTAGGAAATTATTTCTAATGGCATCATAGGCTAGAAAAAGTGAAGTGTGTGAGCTCCGAGATAGTTCTACTATAAGGCTACATTCTAATAAAGAGAAATGAAAGCATAAAAAGATTTACAGTGATTATATGCTTCTCATCCTTCTCTTGAATGGCCTTGAAGTCTTCGAAGCTTCAAGCTTCAACTTGATCACCCAATCTTCAATTCATTGAGCTTTGATTGATCTTGGTAGTCATCCATTGCTATATGATCTTCATGGATAGCTTAGGCAATGGATTAACTGCACGTAGGGGATTAGCTACAAGTATTTATGTTTGTTCATCATCAAAACCAAGTAGAGAGAAGTCCAATACGCAACAATACACAAAAGAAGATGAGGCATCATCATGCCCTTTCTTCTTTAAGGTCTCCAAATAGTTTTTACAGTTGCTCTTTTAGTGGATTGGCTTATGGTAATGAAAGCATTCAAATTATGCAATCTCCTCCTTCTTCACTTTTACCGTTTTCACGCCACTCTTAGGCTAGATAGACTTTTTCTTTCCCTATGCAGAAGATTTAGGATAAGAAGAAGATTTAGCAAGCATAACTGGCATCTTCTCCTTAGAAAAGGATATCTCAACTTACCTCAACATATCGAGGAACTCTTGAAGTGTATATTTCAGTTTGTTTATATTGAAGTTACATATAAGAACCAAGATAAGGTATTAGGAAGAGATTGAAGAATTATACCTATATATAATTCATTGTCCATGAAAACCCCAGCTCCTCTAGTTCCTCAATATAACTGATCATCTTGATGACATGGTCTTGGACTGAGGATTAAGCTGTCATCTTTAAATGAAACAATTTCTTTGAAGTCTCAATCTTGTGATTTGTGATTGCTCACCAAATGACTCTTTTACAAGGAGAAATATGGAATGAACGTCTATATTTTCATGTCTCCTTTGCAACTCATTGCTCATGGATGCTAGTAAGCGGCACTTGGCAATGGCACAATCCTAAATATAGACTTCGAAGAACTCTTTCTCCTCAGCACTGGACGTGGCAGTTAGGGCTCAAGAGAGGTTGGATCCACGATGTATGCTAGCTTGTCATTAGTTAACACAATCTTTACGTTTCTTAGCCAACTATTATAATTAGGTTCAGTGAGTTTGGTCTTTTCAAGGATAATCTTTATGCAGACATGATGCTACAACAACTGATATTTAAAAAGTTATGACAATGAAAGCAAATGTTCTTAGATAATTAGATTGAATTTAATCTAATTATTTCTCACACTAAGTTTGTAAATATCTTCAATTCAAAAGATAGATGAAAATTATTAATATAATTTTATAGTGGGAATTGGGATCTAACTATCATGAGATTGATAACCTTGTCCGACATCAACAAGTTATCTTTATCCATATAAGGTAAACAAACTCGTTGTCAATTACAACATCTTATAATTTCTAATTATGGTTTTTGTTTGCTAACTCATTTGACCTTGACTGACGTCAACATGTCATAAAGTTTAGACAAGTCCAACTCGCACATTTTATATTCAATAGGGCGATCTATTTGTGCCTTTGACCGACATCAACAAGGCCATATTTAGATCCCCGAATCCATCTTATGGAAGTAAAAGTACATCACCTATAATTGAAGTGCTAGGACTTGATCGACGTCAACAACCATAACACTAATACTAAGTACTCTATACTTTTGAAATGACAGAAGGCTACATATAATTCTTAAATGAATTTTAAATGTAATAGACTTGATATAATTGGAAACATACAGTCTTGTAAATTTGACACTAATACTAAGTACTCTATACTTTGACAGAAGGCTACAAATAATTCTTAAAAGAATTATTTATATGAAAGACTTGATATAATTGGAAACATAAAGTATTGTAAATTTGATTGGATAAGAAATTCAACGCTAATCAAATGGCCAGGCTAACTATGTAAGGAGATGGAGGTTTTCGATAGCTGAAACACTAAGACCACGTTCCTTAATTAAAGAACCTCTAAAAACATGCCTATATTAGATAACAATATGAAAGGCAAAATTTCAAAACCAATAAAATTAACAATCCTTTTGTAATTCCAACTTGATTAGGTTTACATCTACTAATTAATCCAAATAATTAGGTTTTGGAAACAATATTCTATTTCAAGAAATTTTGCAAGCGATATATTGGCAACGATTTAATTTTTAAGCAACACTGCAAACAATCATATAATAAAAATTGCTTAATAATTACTTGGACCACATGACAATGTCATACACCATTAGGTTAGATTACTAATAGTAGACTGAATGCATGATTCTCATAATTATTTAGCAAATAATCACATTGTTGCAAATAATCACATTATTGCTAATTCACCATCCAAGATCACATCATAAAAGAATTTTAAAACACTTTTAAATTTCCATCCAAAAATTTTATCTCATAAAAATTTCGAAGATTTAATTTTCATGAAAAAAATTTGTTATCTTATAACAAAAAACATGAAAACAAAATATTTAAAACAAAATTTGAATTTTAAATATATAATTTATGCAATTTACATAAATTGGAAAAATATTGACAATTAGTCGACTAACTCAGTGTTAATCGACTAACTAGCAATCAGGGAAGTTACACAAATTTTTTGTTAGTGTATTAGTCAACTAGCAGTTGCCTACTACTCGACCAATGCACCATTATTCGACTAATGGTTACACACTAGTCGACTAATCAGGCAATCATGAGATTTATGCAACTATGGCTTGGTGACATAAAAATCCGATTTTTATTAGTTTAAATAGTCTTTAGCATCAACTTAAAAACTAGTTTGCTGAATGGTTCTGATACGACTATAAGAAAATATGCTAGATTATCAAAACATTTTAGAAAACAACGGATGACTTGAAAAATCAAAATTTTCTATTTAGCAACTTACATATAAGAAACAAACTGTAAAACTAGAAATTAATGCTGAGATAAAAGCATACGTTTACGTAGATTTACTCAAGTGATACCCACGGATCCAAAAACTCTTCCGATAAAAGACCTTAAGCTCATACACCAACCAACGCTTTAGAAGATTCACGTTGATGACACACACCTTCACTATTCGTAATCTCACCTAGAACTTGAACCAACTCCCAAACATTGCTAATACTTGAGAGGAGAAAAAGAAAAAAAACTTTTTTTAAGTACGAGAGATTCTCCCTCAAAGAGGTTTGACATTCTTTGTACAAGAGATCTAGGATGGTGGATCTTTGATCTCTTTGCTTAGGATCGCATGTTGATTATAGTGCTTTGAGAGGGGAGGAAACAGACTTCTTTAAATAGTGTTAGGGGTCATCCAAACCTGAGTCGTATTTGGAATTCGAGTTTGATCCCAACTCTATCATTAAATGTGCTGTTAAGATGAAGGCTTGTCCATTTGGTGTTCATATCTTATTAGAACTCTAGTTTTGATTTCAAATCATATCCTAAACAAGGTGGGTTTGTTTGAGTCAAACTCTAGAGATTTAGTTCAAATTAGATCCAACATTTGAATCAAATCCCACACCAAAATGCAAATCCTAATTTGTATTATCGGTTATTAGTTGACTAGCAAAACCCTGCTAGTTAACTAATGGCCGATAGAAACAGCTCACACATCCTGAGTCAGGTTAGTCGACTAATGGTTAGCCAATAGCCGACTAATCTGCATTAGTCAACTAATGATTCTTCAGTAGTCGCCTAATAA
Organism: Scilla litardierei; assembly: GCA_030789695.1. Taxonomy (NCBI): domain Eukaryota; kingdom Viridiplantae; phylum Streptophyta; class Magnoliopsida; order Asparagales; family Asparagaceae; genus Scilla; species Scilla litardierei. The sequence continues at coordinate 240,124,855 of CM061142.1, read as the reverse complement.
GATGCGGATATTTGTTTTCCTTTCTTCTTCAGCTGAAATGTTTGTATCTTTTTAAGTTCATTTCTCTCACACACTCGCAACTCTTTGCGACGTGTTATATTCTCTTGAATATGTTGATTACAACTTTTGTGTTTGATCTCTTATATATCACATATACATAAAGTTTCTTCCTTTGCTTTTCATGACGAGCCATCATCTGTGTGAGACTCAAATATCCTGATTCCAACTCCAATAGTGACATGATCATGTCGTGTCACATGTGTGGTAGTGGCGCTAGTTGTGTGTACCGATCCCCATCTGGGAATCCTCATTATCTAGTTGGTGTGAGACTGAAATATCCTCCAACCAAATTATGGCTCGATAGTGATATCTACTAGGTAGTTTGGCTCATTCGTTAAGACTATGACTCTAAGGTGTCTATGGTATGGAACATGTCAAATCCCATCACACCTTAAAGCTTTAAGTCAAATGCGATTCATAGTTAGCGGTTGGATGACACTTGTTATTCCTAAGAAGTTCATCCCTTCAACCATGGTCGGGGATTTACAAGGGTTCCAATGACTCCCTACAACACTAACCTCTCATACTGAGGAGATGAATCTGTCTAGACAGTCACTCCATTTGCATGCTTCCAACTATACCCAACGAGTACCTAGTACCGTGTCACGCCCCGCTTCCCATTAATCTTGGGAGCGAGGACGCGAACGGGTCCGCATGTGCAAGTAAGGAGGATGTACTTTTTCTTTTCTTTCCTCCCTGACTTAACACAATAAGCGTCTGTGTGAAATCCAGCAGGTTCTTGCTTGCATTACTAAAAAACAACACAGATAAATAAAACATTATTACAATCTCAAACGTCTCAACGGAATTACAACAAATGGAGAAAATAAGAGTGGGGCTTATGACCCGTATAATAAATGAAAAGAAGTGCAATGAAGGTTCACTAGTTCAACAAGTCTTGGTCCACTGATTCAGCTATCTCAACTAGTCCTTCTGGTGATATAGCTAAGGATCTGACATACATCCAAAAACATGAATGTATGCCAGCAAGGGTCTGCAAGTAGATGTTAGAACCCAAGGCAAGGCATACAAATTTATACTGGATTTAAGAGAAATTTATAACTTAAATGAGATCACGAAAAAAAGTTTAAACATGCTGATTATAAAATGAAATAAAGTGAAATACTCCTATCATGTCGTTCTAAGCAGTTTAACAAGTTAAGTGAGCAGTTATGACATGTCAGTTATAATGAATTAAAAGGAAGCAATATAAACATAGCAATCCCAATGTGCGAGCAAGTGAACACGATTATTACAATTACAATGCAATGCTTTCTATCATGCATAGGGTTCTCGTCTTTAGGTCGTGATGAGTGAGTCGTTCTTCACACAGGGCTTACCGTGATTGGCGCTAACCCACTGCATACGGGTGGTGCCCTTGAAGAGAGTACCCTTTCATACGCTTAGTAGCTGCTCTAACCTAACCCCACCCAAAAATGTTGTGCTGGATACGAGCCAGGTGCTAAACCGACATATATTGGAACACGACCCAGACTAGTCACAGATGACCGACGGAGTAGCCATATTACAAGCACGAATTCACGAATTTATTTGTCAACTCACATGATATCACGAAATCACGATTTTGCCTTCGAGGCGCACGATCTCACGATGTCACGCATTTGTTAAGTATTCCAAGACATGCAGCAATTAACTAATATGATCATTTATTTTTATATAGCATTTTCCATGTTTACAAGAGTGTCGAAACAGCATTCATAATACTTTTCTTGCTATTGTTCTAAACTAAGGTATATCAAGTTATATGCCGTTGGATCACATTTTTAGTCAAGAATGTCATGGTATTAATTTCATGCGTCATTTCACGTGTAGATTTTGAGTTATACAACTTCAGAAGCAAAAAGACTAAATGAGCATCCAACTTCAAAAATTAACTATAAAGTGTACACTTGCCTCATTTCAGCGATTTTGGTGTCGTTGGGTTTGTCTCGACGGGTACTACGGGTTGGTATGTCCTGTTCTCTATTTTGGTTAAACAAATCACTGAATTAGATATATCGTAAGATATTCAAAATATCAAGTAAATCCCTGAATTGGGTTCGTCTAATTTTATTGGGTTCTCTGGCTAGGGCGATGTTTATATTGTATTCTATCTATCTTATACTAACATGGTAAGCCTTATTTTATTAAAATTTTATTATCATAACATAACTACTAACATTCTGAAATTAAATGACACTAACAAATTAACATATAAATCTATCACTAAACACCTATTAATACTAATCTTACCTTAAGATAATGGTATGGTTAACTTCCTATTTAATACACCCACCCACTTACACTTACTCCTACATTATTTTAATACCCTACCCCCAATCTCTCCCCCCTTTTAACTCTCTCCTTTGGCCGTCTTTTCCCCTCTCATCTCTACTGTCTTTATCTTTACTCTATCTGTTCTCTCTTCTGTCTCTTCTATTACTCTCTCTTTTTCTGTCACTTTCTTTGCATCTGTCTACTCTCTTTCCTTTTTTCCTTTTTTTCTTTTCAAAGTTTGTAGCAGGGCACACCCATGCACGCAAGGGGAGAATGGACACTCACGCACGTGCACGGAGGGTTGACGGCGGCCGACGTACATCGGCTCGCAGCGGTGGTGCTCGCTGTCGCACGCGTGCTCAGCACATGGCGGCGGTGCTCGGCCTCCTCCGGCGATGGACATCGGCTTCCTCGGGGTGGTGCGCGCAAGGGCTGGCCTTCAGGCGATGGAGAAGAGGAGGGAAGGAGGAGGGAAGGAGTAGGAAAGATAGATCTGAAATTGGTTTTGATTTGAATCTGAAATTGTTTCAGATTTGTTCTTCTTTGTTTGCCCATTTCAGTTTTGAGTTTGGGGATTTGATTTGTATCTGGTGATGGTTTCTGGGAAGAATTTGGGTTTGTTTGGGAAAAATCTGATTTGAGTTTGATTTGTTTGAGGGCCAAATTTGATGTGAGATTTGTGTTGATGGGCTGATTTGGTGGTGAATTGTTTCTGGTTTTGGAGAAATTGCTTGCTGGTTTGTGTTGATGGAATTGGGTTGTGTTGATGATGATTTGGGGCTGTTCTGTTGATCAGTGAGTGGGGATGAAGATTAGAGGAGACGTAGCGATTTATACGAATTGTAATGAAAGTTTAGAAATGCTTAAGTCAAAGTTTCCTTCAGCTTTAATTTAATTTCATTTGTCCCATACAGAATTTGGTGATTGTTTGTCTGTAGATTTAGTCAAGGATTAGGTTTGTTATTAGGATAGGTATTAATTGTTAACTTGACTAATCGTGGGTGAAATGTATCTGCTTTAGGCAACATATTTGTTGTCTTTCATGGTAAATAGTGTCCATGTAAGAGTTAGGGGTTTTAAGTAAAACTAAGTGTAATTAGTAAAATAAATAAAGTAATTAGTAACTTAATTAAAGTGGTGAAATAATTAAAGTAATTAGTAAAATATTTAAAGTGATTAGCAAGTTGTAATTTGTAAGATAATTCAGTTAAAGTGATTTGTTAAACTAGGTAGTTAATTAATTAGGATACGGTAAAAACGAAATACAGAGATGTGTACGCGTCGACGCGTAACGAAGAAAGTACGGATGAAAAGATTATCCGGACGACTGAAATAAAATACTGGTATGCGCGATCTAAAAATACGTCTAAAAATACAGGTCGTTACATTCTACACACCTTAAGAAAAATTCCGCCCTCAGAATTCTTATCAACTAATGAGCATGAAACAAGTATGGATAACGCTCTCGTATTTCTATGAGGTAAATTATGACTTGAAACACTTTGAGACGAAGAAAAGAAATTGGTTAGGAAAAGACACAAGTGATTGAGTATCAAAAAGAGGTTCGGATGACTAAGCACCATCGATGGCCTTAACCGTTAGTGGGCAAGTGAAAAGGCTAGGGATGGCTACCCAAGATGTGCAGGGATGAGGATGAGTGATGAATAATAATGTATATACGTATCCTCTTAACAGCAACCCCAATATCCTGACATATATGTTGCTAAACTCATAATCTCAAACAAGTGTTCCTAAAATGAATCATCACTTCTCGTATCGTCACTGAATAATGTTACAACTATAAGCATATACTGAACTCAAATATAGGTTAAATACTTCCCCTTTTCTTTTTAATTTCTATCTCATAATTCTTGCATTAAACAAACAATTAATACTTTAAGCAAGGCAACCTCGGAAGGAAAAATACCAACTATCCTCAACCAATACTGCTTACAAATTTCCTCTCCCCTTCGCTCCTCAATGCTATTAAGACAGTAACATCTTCTCAGGGGTCTTTAATGTATGATATCCTCCATACCCAAGATCTTTAAAAAAATACGTACATTCTCATAAGTTGTCTCATCCATAATGTATCATCCCTTGCTCATTGTATAACCTAACTTGTAGTACTATAATTGTGACATCATCTAACTCCAATCTTCCTCTTTTGTAACGCCCCGCTCCCCGTGATGCCCGATAAGTATGAATTCGTATCAGGTATTCCCAAAGAGACGTGTGCTACGAAGAAAATACGAAATTACAAACACAAGCAGGTCCACTGCGCACTGCTGGGATAGTACATATAGCATTCCAGTCAACCCAAAACACAAGAGAACTAACAACTCAAGCACTGATGTATATAAATAAAACTGTTCATATACAACTTCCTTATACAAAACCATATACAATATTACCCACATCTCAATAAGATACAAAAAATCGCATCTCACCCAAATACAACAACACTCCCAAGCCATCCACACTTCTCACCGCCCGCAAATCCAACCAACTGAGTCAAGTGCCTCCAACTCAAAGAACCAACCTGAAAATTCAACGGTGGGGCACGTCAACGCGTGACCCAGTAGGAATTCCATATCTCAACTAGTCCTTACATGAAGTGTAGAAAGGGTGCACATGAACAGGCAGAGTGTATGTCATGGCATAAACATCTACTGTAGTAAAGGAAGTAACAACTATACAAATGAACATGTGAAAGCGTGCACATGCAACAGGTAAGGTGTACAACAATGATATACAACATAAAAGAACCATAGTAAATAAACACAAGTAAACAACGCATACATTTACCATTGCTACAAGAGTAATAAGGATTACCAATTAATTCATTGGTTATCATTTTGGAACCCTGGTAAATCGTAGAACGCTAAGGAGCTGGACTTCACCCAGGGTGGGTGAAAAGTGGTACCGCAACCAGCGACACGAGCACTGGAGGGGCCTCTCGTAACTCTCCGTACCCGAACGAAACAAGGTATGGGAGAGAGACAATCTCGGTTTTTCTGTCGGACAAACGGATCAAACCATCAGTTACCGTCATGGTGCATCACGAGTACACCATCGGCCTCTCCAACCCTTTTCAACTCGCCCTTCCGGGAGTGATACAGCGGGTGAGAATTCATATCATCTGTCCGCTCCTTAACTCCTATAATTTACCCGTGTTTCCCCCAAACCCCATGTCACCCTCCTTTAAGAGGACTTAGTCCTTTTCATGAAACATAATACTTTCCATTTCTTTTCTTTTCACATTTCACCACACATTTGGGACATGCATCGCCTTGTGCATTCCCTTTCTCATTTCTCATAATATACATGAAACATATAACCAAATTCACATCATCATTTATCATGTGTCAAGAACATAAACCACATATCACCAAGTAACAGAATTGATTAAGAACATTGATGGCAAGTTTAACCTCAAAAGAGAGCTTAAAACAACATTCAAATCTTTCAGCTTGCTGGAAAAACAGAACAGTCAGATTAAGAAGCACATTTCTCCATAAATTTGTATCACAAATGAATATACAATACAAATGAAAGTTGTAGATATAGTTGTGTTGGATTCACCTATAAATTTTCATGCAGAAATATGAACTGGGTGATTTAAGGTGAATTGTTTGGTGAGAGCTGTCGAATCTGTTTTTCAGACAGATTCTAAAGGCTGTAAAGATTGCTAGTTTAAGACATGTTTCAGTTAGAATCTCAAAAATGTCAATCACGTAAAGTTGTAGAAAAAGTTGTTATCTTTCCAACGAGACTAAGATCAGCAATTTCTATGAAGTATACGGGGACTGATCTACGTTTTTCCAAACTGTCTCCAGACTAGATGAAATTCCGACATATTGTAAAGATGGAATTATTAATCCTAATTACATTCCGAATTAGTAAAAGTTGACAACTTGAAAGTTATAGATAACAGTCCAATCTTTAAGCCATAAAAATTTCAGAGCAAACTCAATTCTAGATTGGAAGGACTAAGCAGAACAATCAGCATGTAAATCTGTCCAGAATTGCTCACCGCGCACAACCATACAAAACTCAGGATTGCTCACCGCACACAAACATACAAAACTCAGGATTGCTCACCGCACACAACCATACAAAACTCAGGATTGCTCACTGTGCACAACCATACAAACTCAGGATTGCTCACCGCGCACAACCATACAAATTCAGGATTGCTCACCGCACACAACCATACAAAACTCAGGATTAACATAAGAAAAGGTAAAACCTCAACAACAACAACCATGAAACTAAGCATGCAACTCTAATACTAGTTGGAGATGGAATCCTACCTTAGGGGTGATGAGAGATAAGGGGATAGCCCAAATCCCTATGGCTCCTCCTTCAAACCCTTTCTCCTTCTCTAATTCCTTCTTTTCCTCCATAGGCTCCCAGAATGAGCAACATCACCCAAACGACGACATGGATGCTACGGGTGTGTGCAGAGTGAGGGTGACGTAGCCCTATGGGTGTTCAGCCTCCCTAAAGTCTAAGAGTGAGTAAGGGGAAGGGATGAATTCGGTCTGATCTTTGGGGAGAGAGTGAGTGAATGAAACCTTCTTCTAATTCTTAGAGTAGCCACCTCATCTCCCTAAAATCCTCTAAGCATGCCACCAAGCCTTGGGTTAGGTAAGGATCAAGGATATCTTGACACATCAAAGGTGGAGGTGTCCCTTAGGAAAAATTAGGATTTTGTTTTATAAAAAAATAACTATACCTACTTAATACACATACAATACTTAACACTCATCAAGACAGTAGTATTCCAACCATATATTTTATTTAATAAAAATCATATGTCATACTAAATTATTTAAAAATAATTTTTAGCTTGACAAAATTAAATAAAATACATAAGGATTCCCCAAAATTTATACACACATATATACGCTCAAAAATACGTATTAATACATGTATATGAATTTTGGGGTCATTACATCTTATCTCATGCAATTGGTATATCGACGCTTTACCAATTTCTGATATATGACCATAAGTACCAGTCGCCTAATATACATCACCATTAACCATCAACATTTATAATGCTCTTAACTCATTCTTCATCGTGCCAACTCATACGTTTAAACATCATAATTAAAAAACTATTAAATCGTCTCATCAGTTCTTATTGTATCTTGTCCTAAGCAACTTGGATCAATTGACGCAATTATCCATTCGTATCAACATATCATATCATTTTCGACGTCTCCATCACCTTATCCGTATGATGAATTCTTGTTACTATACATACTCTGCTAATCATCATCGTCATTATACCTCCTGTAATATCTACAAAGTTACTCTCAGCTGCTACTAATATGAATTCCAAATCCGTATAACAAACTATTAAATCGTCTCATCAGTTCTTATTGTATCTTGTCCTAAGCAACTTGGATCAATTGACGCAATTATCCATTCGTATCAACATATCATATCATTTTCGACGTCTCTATCACCTTATCCGTATGATGAAGTCTTGTTAATATACATACTCTGCTAATCATCATCGTCATCATAACTCATGTAATATCTACAAAGTTACTCTCAGCTGCTACTAATATGAATTCCACATCCGTAATGTACTCGTCTTCCTGTGCACCACTCATAGTATGGAATCCTATTGAAGGCATTATGTATGGGTACATCCAAATGTGAAATATAATTCTTGAAAACATCATTCTATCTATCATATAGTAACCAATCAATACAACTACACCTTACATCGTCTCAAACTACTCATATCCGTAATTATAATCTCCTAATAGTAATAATCATATCTAACATCCTATAAACATAATGCATAACAAAATTCAACAATACTGATGATAGAAATAAAGGCAGAAGAATACATTTTTAAAAGGGGTTATAATGCAAATTTAAAACTAGTCTCGCTAAAGTGGTAATAAGTAAATAGATGCACTAATGTGGTAACCAAAAGTTTGTGTAGGATACAGAGCTGTTTGATGTAACGAATCAAGTTTGCGACGAATGGGTTTCAGGTGAGGCAAGGATATAGAGTTAGCTTGATCAGAAAAACGATCTTACAGGTGTAAGAAGTAAGAACAGACATGCATATACGAGCGAAAAGTAAAGTACTGGTGGCTGTTCAAGTGTGGTAAGTAAAGTGCATGTAATGCATAAAGTAAAGATGACTGTGCAAGTACAAAAGTAACAACGATGGCATGACATATGATAGCAACAATGTTTTAACCAACATGCAATGGGATGACAATAGTCAGACAACCAGGTAGACACAGTAATACTGAAAAGGATAAGTAATGAGCGAGCATGAGAAAAACAAACGTCGCTTGACTATCTAATAGCGTAGGCTGGCCTAATAATAAGAAGTCTAGCTTAACTCTCAAACCAGCCAGGTAGTCAGTGCTTGAAGGCACATGTCACTTCTAAGACCGTAGGACAAGTCTTTTGGTTGACCAACCCCCTTTCCCAATCCTTTCTAGACACTGATCCAGTAGTAATTTAAGACCGCTTATTATTATTCCGTTCCATCTCGTTCGAGCAGTCTCCATTTAGTCTGTAGAACAGTGGTATCAAATCAGTAGTCGTGACAAGAGTTAGCTCGATCAGGTGGCATAGAGATGGTTATGAATGATTAAATGGGAGAATGGGAGGCATTTGAACAAAATGTGACAATGTCCCAATAACGTATATAAGGATAGTGAGTAGGTGGTATGAGTTAAAATAGTAGATAAGCAAAAGATGAAAGAGTCATGGGTGCAGAGATGTAGTGTTTGCTTCGTAAATGGAGATAGATTTTTACAAAAATTTTAAAGTATGAACACGACGAATGCAGAACGGATAAACCGAGGTAGTTTGAGTTCTATTTATTAGTTTAAATTTCTATATGATTGGTTATTTTTGAAATCTGTTGAAGTATAGTAAGAAAAAAATGCCATATATAATCATGATTCATGTCCTTGCGGTCCAGTGGACACAACCAGGGAAGTGACTAAGCCAGGATCACTTACCCCCAGTCTAGCTTGGGTGATCCAACAAACTTAGCCAATCACATTGACTGGATCATGGTCCATTGAAGGAAGCTTATCATTTATATGTGTGCCATTAATAAAAGAGTTTTAAAGATAAAGATCTCCATATGTAGAAAGTAAAATATGTGGGTATGGATGTATAAATTAGAAATCATTATAATATAATGACTAAAAATTTTCAGCGAAGGAAACTCAAAATCAAAGAATAAATTTAAGTCAGTTGAAAAATATGGGGCATATATATATATATATATATATATATATATATATATATATATATATATATATATATATATATATATATATATATATAAGATTTTTAATTAAGTTAAACTGGGCGAGGAATTCCATAGAAGGGATATCGACAGTAGTATCAGTATAGTAATGTAGGTGATTCAAAGGATAATGATGGCTGTCAGGAAGATCACGTGGGTTGAAAGCAAGGATTAGCATAGGATGAGCAAATGTGAGTACAGATAAGGAAATGACTTGTGAAAAGGCTACGATAGAGTCCTAAGGTCATAAAGTGGACTGTAAAATGAAGGGAGATTAAAAATCAAAGATATACTGATTTGGTTGACTAAGGACCATGAACTTTAGGACTAGGATTTTCTAATGAATTGTGGTACAAAATTCTAGGAAGGGTGATGTTTGAGAGTCAAGATTGTAATATTATCTAGGCTGTTTTAAAGTATTTTGCATGAGCATGGACCTGCATGGGCCACCACTAAAACATGTCACCTCCTTCCCATTAAGCTTGGAAGCGAGGACGCGAACGGGTCCGCATGTGCAAGTAAGGAGGAGGTACTTTTGCTTTTCTTTCCTCCCTGACTTAACACAATAAGCGTCTGTGTGAAATCCCGCAGGTTCTTGCTTGCATTACTAAAAAACAACACAGATAAATAAAACATTATTACAATCTCAAACATCTCAACGGAATTACAACAAATGGAAAAAAGAAGAGTGGGTCTTATGACCCGTACAACAAATGAAAAGAAGTGCAATAAAGGTTCACTAGTTCAACAAGTCTTGGTCCACTGATTCAGCTATCTCAACTAGTTCTCCTGGTGCTATAGCTCGGGATCTGACATACATCCAAAAATATGAATATATGTCAGCAAGGGTCTGCAAGTAGATGTTAGAACCCAAGGTAAGGCATACAAATTTATACTGGATTTAAGAGGCATTTATAAATTAAATGAGATCACGACAACAAGTTTAAACATGCTGATTATAAAATGAAATAAAGTGAAATACTCCTATCATGCAGTTCTAAGCAGTTTAACAAGTAAAGTGAGCAGTTATGACATGGCAATTATAACGAATTAAAAGGAAGCACTATAAACATAGCAATTCCAATGAGCGAGCAAGTGAACACGATTATTACAATTACAATGCAATGCTTTCTATCATGCATAAGGTTCTCGCCTTTAGGTTGTGATGAGTGAGTCGTTCTTCACACGGGGGATTACCGTGATTGGTGCTAACCCACCACATACGGGTGGTGCCCTTGAAGAGAGTACCCTTTCATATGCCTAGTAGCCGCTCAATCCTAACCCCACCCAAAAATGTTGTGCTGGACACGAGCCAGGCGCTAAACCGACATATACTGGAACACGAGCCAGGCTAGTCATATGTGACCCTACTGGAACAGGAGCCAGACTAGTCACATATGACCAACAGAGTAGCCATATTACAAGCACGAATTCACAAATTTATTTGTCAACTCACATGACATCACGAAAGTCACGATTTCGCCTTCGAGGCGCACGATCTCACGATGTCACACATTTGTTAAGTATTCCAAGACATGCATCAATTAAATAATATAATCATTTATTTTTATACATCATTTTCCATGTTTACAAGAGTGTTGAAACAGCATTCACAATAATTTAACAAAAGGGGTGAACATGAGAGTGTAACGATTATGACACAGAAAGATAACTTTTCTTGCTATTGTTCTAAACTAAGATATATCAAGTTATATGCCGTTGGATCACATTTTCAGTCATGAATGTCATGTAGTAATTTCATGCGTCATTTTAATTTTATTGGGGTCGTTTAATCCCTGAATATCAAAATATCAAGTAAATCCCTGAATTGGGGTCGTTTAATTTTATTGGGTTCTCTGACTAGGGTGATGTTTATATTGTATTATATCTATCTTATACTATCATGGTAAGCCTTATTTTATTCAAATTTTATTATCCTAACATAACTACCAACATTCTGAAATTAAATGACACTAACAAATTAACATATAAATCTATCACTAACCACCTATTAATACTAATCTTACCTTAAGCTAATGGTATGGTTAACATCTTATTTAATACACCCACCGACTTACACCTACTCCTACATTATTTTAATACCCTACCCCCACTCTCTCTCCCCCTTTAACTCTCTCCTTTGGCTGTCTCTTCCCCTTTCATCTCTACTGTCTTTATCTTTACTCTATCTGTTCTCTCTTCGATCTCTTCTATTACTCTCTCTTTCTCTGTCACTTTCTTTCCCTCTGTCTCCTCTCTTTCCTTTTTTTCTTTTTTTTTTCAAAGTTTGTAGCAAGGCACACCCACGCACGCAAGGGGAGAATGGACACTCACGCACGTGCAAGGAGGGTGGACGTCGGCCGGCGTACAGTGGCTCGCGGCAGCGGTGCTCGCTGGCGCACGCACGCGCAACACAGTGCAGCGGTGCTCGGCCTCCTCCGGCGACGGACGACGGCTTCCTCGGGGCGGCACGCGCAAGGGCTGGCCTTTAGACGATGGAGAAGAGGAGGAGGGAAGGAATATGAAGGATAGATCTGAAACTGGTTTTGATTTGAATCTGAAATTGTTTCAGATTTGTTCTTCTTTGTTTCCCCCTTCCAGTTTTGAGTTTGGGGATTTGATTTGTATCTGGTGATGATTTCTGGGAAGAATTTGGGTTTGTTTGGGAAAAGTCTGATTTGGGTTTGATTTGTTTGAGGGCCAAATTTGATGGGAGATTTGTGTTGAGGGGCTGATTTGGTGGTGGATTTTTTTCTGGTTTTGGAGAACTTGCTTGCTGGGTTGTGTTGATGGAATTGGGTTGGGTTGATGGTGATTTGGGGTTGTTCTGTTGATCAGTGAATGGGGATGAAGATTAGAGGAGACGTAGCGATTTATTCGAATTGTAATGAAAGTTTAGAAATGCTTAAGTCAAAGTTTCCTTCAGCTTTAATTTAATTTCATTTGTCCCATGCAGAATTTTGTGATTGTTTGTCTGTAAATTTAGTCAAGGATTAGGTTTGTGATTAGGATAGGTATTAATTGTTAACTTGACTAATCGTGAGGGGGAATGTATATGGTTTAGGCAACGTGTTTGTTGTCTTTCATGGTAAATAGTGTCCATGTAAGAGCTAGGGGTTTTAAGTAAAACTAAGTGTAATTAGTAAAATAAATAAAGTAATTAGTAACTTAATTAAAGTGGTGAAATAATTAAAGTAATTAGTAAAATATTTAAAGTGATTAGCAAGTTGTAATTTGTAAGATAATTCAGTTAAAGTGATTTGTTAAACTAGGTAGTTAATTAATTAGGATACGGTAAAAACGAAATACAGAGATGTGTACGCGTCGACGCGTAACGAAGAAAGTACGGACAAAAAGATTGTCTGTACGACTGAAATAAAATACTGGTACGCGCAATCTAAAAATACGTCTAAAAATACTGGCCGTTATATACCGAGTGCGATGCCGATGTTCGGTAAAGTAACAATATAGCCTTCTACATGCAAGGTCCTTTAGAATGTATCTGGTTGTAAGGACTACTACGCTACACCAGCTGTCACCTGAGAGCTTATATTGATAGGTAGAGTAAGATTACCGTCTAAAAGCATCTCAGTGAGTCATTTTGTGAATTTATCTTCTAACAATCACATGTGCATTGTCTCATGATGTCCCACATCGAGTGGCTATAAGCCTAGCCACCGTCATCACATGGTGGAGATCAATGCACACTGATTTATCTTGAATATCAATTTTCTGTATTTATATTCCTACGACCAGGAACTTTTATGATATATGCTTAAGCAGATACATTGGGCCTCATAATCTTAATCTCATCATGATCCCAATGTTCATCATATGTCCAAGGTCATTACCCTTGTAATCTCAACACAATAACATGCTTACTTAGCAGTATAAAATGATTACACAGATAAATGTCACCAAATATTATACTATAATTTTGTACAAGATGTATTTACAATAACAATAATTGTCTTAAGGGAATACAATCACTAACAAATTGAAGCTATTAAGTGGCATTTTGGGCAACTTAGTTCTTTGACCTGAGACTTGCTAAAGGACATTACATGTGGAAGGCTATACTTTGCGTTTTACTGACTAATAGTCATAGTGACCATTATGTAGGTACTTGCTGGGTATAGCCCAAAGTGTGCGAAGGGAGTGCCGGCAAGGCATGATTCATCTTCTCCAGTATGGGAGGTTAGCGTCACAGTGAGTCAATGGATCCTAGTAAATCTTTGGCCAGGGTGGAATCCTAAGAGTTTAGGATTTCTAGGAATTTAAATCCAACCTTATTTTAGGATATACATTGGATTCAAATTTAGAATACAATTGAGATTTGAATTGTTCATGAACAAGCCTTCTTTTAATTACGTGTTTATGGATATAGTTAGGTTAAAACTTGAATTCTAAATGCGACTTGGATTTGGATGACTCCTAGCATTATATAAAGGGGTCATGTCCTTCCCTCTTAATGCATCAATTAATCCCAAAAGAGAGATTAAAGATATATCCTAAAAGATTTCTTGAACAGAAAAATTTAAATCTCTTTGAGGAAGAATTTCTTGCTCTAAAATAAAAGTTTTTCCTTCTCCACCTCCCCCACACTATTAAAGCATAGGGGACTGTGTTCAAGTTTTTGGAGGGCTCGAGGATTGTCAAGGGGCTTCATCGCCAAGGTGAAACGTCTATCTTGCCTGGTTGGTGAAAAAGTTTGGGGTCTTCACCAAAATAGTTTTGGATCTACGTGTATCGCTTAAGAATATCTACATAAAGTTGTGGTGAGTATTGTACTTCTCCCTACTTGGTGTTAATGATGAGCAAACATAAGTACTTGCGACTAATCCCATATTTGCAGTTAATCCATTGCCGAAGCATATAATGAAGGTCTATTAGCAATGGATGGCACTCAAAGATCAGTGGAAGCAAGAAAAATGAATTGGATGTTCAAAGATGGTGATTGAAGCTCCTAGAAGACTTCAAGCTCATACTTTGGAAAGAAGAGTTAGTTCTACAAAGTATTCTTCTTTTCATCTTCTAGTTTGTAGCTTAGGAGTAGAACTTTGATGGAGCACACACACTTATCTTCATTTTTGTCATAGGAAATCATTAGATCAATTCTCCTTTGACACCAATTCATATTTTCTCTAGAATGTAGTTTGATCTTAACAGATGACTGCTGAATGTTTTACAGTTGCCTGTCTTAAAACAGTCGACTGTATTTTGTTCTATAGTCGCATGTTATGCACATATCTAATCAGTTCATTTTTGGGCTTCTATGCTTTAACTCTTTCAGGCAATTGCTGTACGTTTTATAGGCGCCTGTCCAAGAGACAGTCGACTGTGATCTGTAAATCAGTGGCCTGTCTATCATCTGCCCAATGATCAGTTCATTTGATCTGGCCAGTCGACTGATGTTGTATTTACAGTCACCTGTCCAAAGACCAGTCGACTGTAAATGATTCAACAGTCGCCTGTCCATGATTCTTATGCAGGACTTGCTCTATGGAATACTTCTTATTCTAGTCCCAGTCGACTGACAATGGATCTACAGTCGACTGTCCAATAGCACAGTCAAATGTACTCATTCGTTCAAGCTCTCATTCTTTCTAGATCAAAGCACTTAAAATTCTAAAGCCTTAGAATTTCTATCTTCTATCTCTTGCTATCCAACCTAAAACCAAAAGAGAAATCTTCTAGGCATTTGGTGCAGTCAAGAGAAAGGGCTTTTCCTCTCTTCTAAGAGAGCCATTCAACACACAACACACTCTCCTTCAAGTTCTACTTCAAGGTGTAACGACTGGTTTTCATGTATCTGGATATGTTATATTATATTATGCGTTTTGGTGGATTTTCTCCTTATATGTGGTTTTCGTCTCCGTAACTTTCATTTTCGATCGTTTCGTCGTGTTTTCTTAGCTTCTTTCTTGGAATCGTCGATTTTGGAGCAAGTCATTCGTGACGGGCTTCGTATTGGTCATATCTTATTGTTTGATCAAGCCTAGGAGTCTTAGGAATCGATCCCGGAGCTCCGCGCTCCATATCGGAACTTTTGGTGCACGTTAACCGGTGTAAGAAGGGGAACCGACCGACTAGATGACGATTTAGTCGGTCGGCAAGCCTTCATCGACCGACTAGTGGGCTTTCTAAATTATTCAGGATTTACTGTTTATCGTTAGTCGGTCTAAGAATGTTGGTTGACCGACTTGGTTGCAAATTAGTCGGTCGGCAATGCTTCTTTAACCGACTAACTCATCAACTATTTTTGATACTAGTTACTGTTCCTTCTTATTCGGTCTAAGTTCATCTTTCGACCGACTAGTTGTTAAACTAGTCGGTTAAGTTATGTATTCAGACCGACTAATTCTTAGTTCTTCTGAACAGTCGAGTACTGTTTACTCTTAGTTGGTCTAAGAACGTTCATCGACCGACTAGATGCTAAAATAGTTGGTCAGTAGTTGTTCCTTGACCGACTAAATCTAGATCCTATTTCTGTACATGAGTTACTGTTTGGACTTAGTCGGTCTGCGTTGGTCAACCGACCGACTAGTTCCCGAACTAGTCGGTTAGTGGTTGTTCTCTGACCGACTAATCAGTGCCAAAACCCTAATTTCTGGGCAGCCGCCAGCCCTTCCTATTTAAACCCCTCCCAAACGTTTTCTTCTCCTTCCTCACGACCAAAAACCCTAGTTTCTCCCCCATTGAGCCCCCCTACTACCTCAAACCATTATTCCTTCATCCCAAGCCCAAGATCCATCATCCAAACACTCCCTTAACACTTTCTACCTCTCATCTTCCCCAAAATCTCATCAAATCCCCAAAATCCCTCAAAACCCTATTTCTCCAAACTTCTCCAATCATTCCCAGATCTGAACCCTAGGTTCCCCGGAGCGTTTCTTCCGTCGCCGTGGTTGCTCGGCATTATTCTCCCGTTCCCTATACGGTAATAATCGATCTCTTGATGTTTTCATAAACCATTGTGTTTTTATGAAACCCTAATGAAATGAATGTTGTTTTGATGTTTGTTTCTCCATAACAGCGACTCCCCAGTAGATTAGCATCCGTGAGACGAACCCTCGTGATCGTCATCCTCGGTGCTAGGCAAGTGAAACTTGCCACTTAGGGTTTAGGCCACGTTTTAGGCCATTTGCTTGTTGTAGGCGTAAAAGAGACTAGGCGACGAAATGATACTCGCCTAGGCGCAAATTTAGGAGCTAGCTTGACAACGAAGCTAGATTCGACATTTATCATGTTGCACAATTACCATGTCATGTTTAATTTCCATTAACGGTACATAAATTAATTGTCATGTCATTGCATTCCTTAAGTGTTTCCGTGATTGCGTAGCTTCGCTACAATGCTTGTGTTCTTGGCTCGTGTTCCAGAAGCGGGTCATTGTTGGTTGATAGCCAATGCCCGAATTGCTTGTTTCCGGCTAGGTACACCCCTACGCCAAATGCTTATGAATCGTGAACTAGAATGCGAGCTCCCGTGCGGGGCAACCCTGGCTCATTTACTGAGCTCGTGTGCGGGGACCCTGGCTCGTCTACATGTGGGTATTGGGGGTAAGAGTTAAGCGGCCAATCAACTGGGAGTCTTCCCGATCAGCAACTGCAGTGGTAAGGCGTAAACTCTGGGTTTTGGGGTAGTGTTAAGTGGCCAATCAGCGTGAATGTCAAACCATTCAGCTGTAAGGTGTAAACATCTACAAACAACTTGAAATGTGACTAGTGAAATGATTGAGATCGTTAGTAGCTTGGCTACTCTTGTCTTATCCCGATAATTGTTCTGTTGTACTTATTGTTTCATCATGTCTTGCTTGTGCACTCATGTTATAACTGCCATGTCATGCATACTATAACTGCTAGGTTGATAGTTTCCTTACTTTCAGTTTCCTTGCCCAAGTCTTTTAGACTTGCTGACTTGTGCCCCTTTACTCTTTTGGGTGACACATGTTAGATCCTGAGCCTGAGTACCTTGTTGTGGACGAGGTGTTTGCTGACGCCGAGCCCGAGCTTGTGTTTGACGGGGAGTACGTGGACACTGGGGACCAGTCCTAGTGTCTTCGTTGTGTTTTCCCTTTTGTTTAGACTGCTATTTTGTTGTCGGTGCGTAGCACCTATACTTTGTTACGTTGTTGCTTTTGTTGGCCTTGTTCTGGGCCTTTAGACTCTTTCTTTTAGCCTGGTGGCTTTTCTGGATGTTGAACTTAATCTTCATGTTGGACAATTATGAGATTTTATTTCTGTCTCTCCTTGTGTTATTATTGTTGTTCCGTTTGTGGTTACATGGACCTGCTTATGTTTTATTGATGCTTATCGGGTTTGGGGCTTCACAGCTCCACTCTCATACGGACCTTTTCATGTCTCGCCTCCATTTTAAGGAAGCGGGGCGTGACACAAGGTATATGTGATTGTAAGTGTTGTTTATTTCAAATTTCATAACTTTCGTTATTTGATTTACTCTCAGGTTGTGAGAGTGGTTTGCTTGCTCCCAAGTTGTGGGAGTCAAGGTCAATCGAGTGTATTTAGATTTCACTTGTAGGGTTGCTACAAGTGGGTTTTTAAGAAAACCTCAAGTTAGGGTTCTAACTTGAGTATCCGGTTGTTTACCGGGTGGAAGGGACGTAGGATTATCAGGAACAAGTCAGGAAGTGACTTGAGTTATCTGAACCCTTGAAATATCATTGTGTTTGCATTGTTTCAATTTGGGTTTTACATTTATTCCGCAATTTTTGTTGGTTAGGAATTTAAGTGGCGACATGGGAACGTAAAAAGTGGGATCTTTGGTGTAACTATCTTCTTAAATTACATAAACACTATTCAACCCTCCTTCTAGTGTTTTTCTCATAGCCAGGGACCTTACAAGTTGAGTTTTTAATTTCAGCATTAAATTCATGTTTTTGCAGATGTCTAGAACCATAGCAGTATTTCTGCAGGTTTCTACATTGTACCGATAGGATAGAAATTTTTTGAAATTCAGGCTTATGCATGTTTCTAAATTATTTATAACCCTAGCAGTCTTTCCTTATACGGGTGACTACATGGATCACTTTCATAAGCCAAGGCTAGGTCTGCTTTAGCTTCCTAAGAGGCATGGCTGGCTGATCCAACACATATGTATTGTCTTTGTAAATATATTTCTGAACCTATCTCTTCTCGATTAGGTCCTGGACATTCCACTTAGGCAATCTGCAATTATTTGTTCAATGGCCGACCTCATTATAGTAAAAGAAAAACCTTGAATGATTTGATCTCTGTAGGAGAGCCTTAATTTTGTCACGTTCAGGGATTAAACCTTTCACGTACGATGCCTTCATAACCTTAGACAAAGCAACGTTAAGTTAGGAGTGCTTCCTTTTTTCAATATTGGATCACCATCGACAGTAAATATAACCTTGTTTTTCTATGGTCCTCGATCCTATGAAGGATAACCTTTGCTATTTTTAACCATCTGTTCAACTTTCTCTATGTTAGGCTTCGTTCTTTGCCACTATAGCTTCTTCTTCTAAGATGAAAGCATTTTTATTTGGTAGGAAATTATATGGCGGTGGCACCTACGTAAGTCAAAAGTAAGCTGGTTGCTTCTTGTAGTCTACAACATTACTACCATTGGCGGCACCTACGAGCATATTGAGTGCAAAGGAATGGCTAAGTTTGTTGATAGCAAGTTTGATGATCTCACTGGTCGGCCAATCTGTGTGATTAAGAAACATCAATATGGATGTGTTTAAGTATGTCCTTAAGAATAAATAAAAGGAGGGATTAGGAATACTTACACTGATACAACAAACTAGACCTGGGGTATTATAAGCGACAGATATACTTTAGAGGAATGATTACATATAGGGAGTGTGTGTATCTCTAACCAGTGCACAACAAGATTGCCTGTATTCGCTTATGGGTCGCACGACCAAGTTACCAAGTATGAAGTCTTCTTCACTTGTTGCTTTAGTAACAACAATCCCATCATGTGCGAGTGGGAGATGTTGGAATTGGGTATGCCCATGACGGGTTTAATCCATGGGTAAATCGCAAATATAATATTGATAAGGGGTTATATGTAAAATTAGTTATCCTTAGTGGATAAGTGCAATTTACAGAAGTTCAGGGTTCCCAATGCAAATAGTTTGTATAACTACCCTACCGTTCAAATCTATACATTATATTTTCAACGTCTATTAACTTTCTCCCCTTTAATCCATATACCCCTAATTTTTGTGAGAAAAAACAATCAATTTGATTAATTCGTTTCTCCTCTCCCAACTCACAAATAGAAGAAGATTAAGAGTAATCTTGGCTGTGAAAACAAATTGAATTTCCTCTGGTGATTTCTAAACACGATCCAAAGCTCTCCTCCTCCTTCCGCTGTGCTCTCAGGTGATGTTACTCGTCCCCCCAATTATAACAATTTGGTAGGAAATTATATGGCGGCGGCACCTACGTAAGTCGAAAGTAAGCTGGTTGCTTCTTGTAGTCTATAACATTACTACCATCACCATCTCATCAGACTCATTATGGGATTCATTAACTCTCTTAAGGAAACCCTGAAGACTTTCACTATCCCAGGTTTTAGGGTCATATGATATGCATATTGGTTGGATTCTTCGAAAGTATATCGATGCCATTCTTTCTGGCATTTCTCTTATTCGCAAGCTCACTTTCTTTTCCTGCATAGTTGATTGTGAGATCTGTCTCATTTGACCTTGTGTGGATCCTGCAATGCAATGGATCATGTTTGCTTTGGAAAGAACCATCTGAGCAATGATTGTGCCAGTGGCCATGCTTAAGAGGGCTTTTTGGATGATGATCATGAGGTGAATCTTTTCGATTTTGATAAGGGATACCTAAGCGATGATCATTGGAACAGTCTTGCTTATTGCTTTTAGGATGGAAATCATGAGACACATCGCACTGGCTTTGGTGAGGGCTTCTATGGTGATGACTGTGGATACACCTTGTTTACTCAGATGAGGATTGTGTGGATGGTCTTGGCCCCACCATAACACAATTCATTCTGAACCCTTGCATGTGACAAAGAGTGTCCTCCGACATAACCATATACAACTTATGGCTTTTTCTCTCCTTTTCTCAATGATGGCGTATGAAACTAACTGACTATCATGATGACTAAGTTGTAGGGGTGGGCTCCTTCAACACATAGATCGCAATCTGAGGCTCGGATTGCTTATCACACCTAGGAACTTTTTTTCTTGTTGGGGGCTTTGTTTCCAAATATGATCTTGTTCAAATGGTCATAAATTTTTCTTTTGACACCTTTAGCATGCCATATGGTTAAGATCCGAGAGATGTTGCTGATCTTCTTATCTATGACGATAACCATCTCTGACAACATTTTGACTTGATCAGTAAACTCATCCTTCATAATAAATACAAGTCTTGACTAAGCAATAGGGGTGTAGTCGACACTGCCATTATTGGGTTGGTTGATTTAAGAATCGTTAGCTCAAACTACTAGAGTTTCCACAGACAACACCATTTGTTACATCACATTTTACTTGCGTAGCACACACAACAAAATTTGTATGATGAATTTTTTAGGATATTGACATTTGGATGATGAGAATCTCACTCGGCTGAGTGCCAAATCTGCAGAACAGATAGAGATATTCGCATTAAGGCGCTCATGCCACTCGGTCGAGTAGGATTTCTCACTCGGTCAAGTGAGAAGTCTACCCGGTCGAGTAGGACAGTCTGCCGATCGCTCCAAAAACAGAGAAGTCGCCTTGGATTTCTTCAGAATCGTTGCCTCCACTCGGGGGAGTGGAGTTCTTACTCGGCTGAGTGAAAGTTACCACTCGACCAAGTATATTTAGGCACTTAGGCTGGAAATGATCTTCGTATCAGCGTTACTTGGCCGAGTAAGCTGCTTCACTCGGGTGAGTGAGTTGCGTCACTCGACCGAGTGGCCTGTTTCTAAACTCTTTTCTTCTCCTCCTTGATTCCTCATCGATTCTTTCAACGTTCTTCTTCTTCCACTCATCCTCCAACGTCGTTAGCTCTCCGATATGATCATGGGTGACGCTCCGGCTCGTGTGTGAGTACTCTAGGCTCCAAATTGCCATCGATTGCTCCATATCTCTTGAAATCAGACGAAAACCAAGAAATAGTGAAAAGCATCGAAATATCGTCGAATAATCGTGCAAATCGTGATATGAGCAATCAAAATGACAAGCAAATATGCAGAAATAAAGTGTAAAACATGATCCTATCAAAATCCCCCAAGCTTGCCTCTTACTCGTCCTCGAGGAATATGAGTAAAAAGACGAACTTGGCGAATAAAAATAAAGGAAAAGGAATGAAGAAAAAAGAAGATAAGAGGTGAAGGTGCTAGATCATTCTCTCAGAACTCGAAGTTGCATACTCAAATGGCAGGAACAATGAATATAAACATGCTAAAGCTTTTTACTTTTATATCATTTCATATAGGTGCTTTTGATAGAAAAACTAAGAACATCGAGAATCAAATGAAATATGAAATCATTTTAGAATCAACATCGTCTAAGGCATATAAAATGATTTGCATAATCATGGATCACACACTTTTCAATTGATCGCTTTCTACTTGGAGTATAAGAGATATCACACATTTCAAAGCAAAAAGAATAAAAAGATGGTTTTCATGAATTTCATGCCAATTTTCAATTCATAGACGTCGTTATACTTTAAGTAATCTCCCTAAGTATCCAAAATTACCTAGTTTAGTTTGTCACACACATATAGGTGGTCACTCTCTCACAGGATCTCCTTCCCCAAGCTTATCTATAAGTGTGGTGTCATCAAATATAAAAATACGAAATTTTCCCATATTTTTGTAGCTCCAAATGAATAAGAGGAAAATGAGGAAGAAAGAGGAAAGAAGGGATTGTGTATATACAAATGGACTTCCTTTTTATTTTTCTTTTCACCTTTTCTCTTTCTCTTTTTTTCTCTTTTGTTTTTCATACACAATAACAATCCCAAATAAGATAGCAAGATATATATATTTTCTTTGAGATTTTGGGATTCATGGAGCTTATTCTTTTTAGCATGGGAAAGATGCAAATATATGATTCACTAAGGGGAGATTCACCAATGACTATAAGTATATAAATGACGTTCAAGATATGTGGAGAAAGAAATATATATAACGCTCGGTTCACTCCTTTTGTATGTGCAGGGTAATGTAATCTACTCAGTTCAAAAAGTAAACTAATCTAATCATATCAAATGACAATCATTAATTCGACCTGAAAGTTCAATACACAATTCATGCAAATAGAAGTGATAATAGAGATGCAAAGCGGTACTCCAAGTATAGGCAATCAATGAGTGAAGCTTGGTGTGTTTTCTACGAAGAGTATACAATAATAATTCCCAGACTCAGTTAATGCTAAAATTTCATTCATAAGCACATAATAAACAATGTAAGTTCTTTTTCTCAAATGCAGGGCAATGTATCACATATGATATCAGAAATAAAGACGATAGCATGGCAAGAGAATACATGCATAAGAGCAAAGCAAACTTCAAGATAAGTCATCATATGGAATTCATCTCTAGCAAAAATAATAAAAGAAGGAAAGATAAAAATAAAAAATAAATATATATATGCAAGTCACTCAAAACGTAAGAAAACGTGATGCAAGGTAATAAAAAATATGAAAAGGTGCGTGAAAATAAGTGAAAAATAAAGTAAGGTGAAAAATAAAAATAAAAGTGATGAAAATAAAAAAGTGAGTGTTCACTCACTCCCCCAAGCTAAACTACATATGGTCCTCAATGTGCGATGAGTGGCACACAGACATGTAAGATAAGGGTGGGTGAGGATGAATGCATGATGCAGAAATAAAGTAAAAATAACGAAAGTAAAATATGGATGGAATATGCAAATGGTAAATGTAACAAGCATGCAAATGATGGATGCAAAATGAACTATATACTGATGCAACATGGTGGATATATACTTATGGTGCAAAATCGATCCCCCAAGCAGTGTGAGAGAAGGGCCCTAAACAGACAGATGGGCACAAAATATAAGGGGGTGGACAAAGGAACATTAGTCATCAAGTAGGAGCGCCACCCTCTGGGGGTGGTGAGGGATCCCGCTGCAAAGGACCAGGAGGAGGAGCAGGTGCTGGTGTGACTGAAGGTGGACGTTGGCGCCTAACGAGATCGAGAATGACTGACAGGTCCTGCTCGACTGACTGATGAGTGGTCCTGCCTCCCTGACTTATGAGGAGGAGCATATCGACAAATCGGTCTTTCTGATCGTTGTCCCTGAAGACGACATCATACGTCCTCTGGGCGGGGGGTGGAAGTACTAGACGAGAGGGAAGAGCTGTAGTGTGAGCTGGGAGTGTGGGAGGTGGCTCACTAGGAGGCGAGGAGTCCGCTCTAGCGGAAGAAGAACCGAGGTCAACGATTCTCTACCGCTCGGCAGCAGGCTACCGAGCGCTCGACCTAGTGCGATGTAGGGTGCGTGGAGGCATGAGTGTACCGTGAGATGTGCAAAAATCACAAAGTGCTTGTAAATAATAAGGAAAGAGTGTACCAAGCATGATGCGACTCCACGCAATCAATCTAAGCGAGAAACGCCTCCCCTACAACTCCAAATCAGCGCAGGATCTCCCCCAAGATATCCTGAAGCCCAAAAATGATAAATTAGCAATGAATATCATAAAATCAAGGAGTTGATCAAGAGAAATTGGAGAAAATAAGGTTTAATTTGAGAATGTATGTGGATTTGGGTTGATTGGGCCTTACAAATAGGGTATGAGATGAAAGGCGGTGAAATAGGGCAGGATGGGGATGGAGCGGTCGCCTGAGCTCGGCCTAGGCGACGCCGGACCTGCTGCTCAGGCGCGACGACGTCGGCTCAGGTGAGTCGGGACGAGGGCATGGGCGAGTCGGAGGAGGTGTTGCGAATTTGGGAATTTGGGGAATTTTTGTTGTGCATCGAATCAGGCGAGTGGCTGTTGATATTTATAGGTAAGGCCCGCTTAAGTCACTCAGCCGAGTGACGATCGTCACTCGGCCGAGTAGCCTAAAGTTTAGACATTTTGAAAAATCTTGGTGCTCGGCTGGGTTGGATGACTCGGCCGAGTAGTTTGAGTCACTCGGTCGAGTGACAAGTTTCACTCGGTCGAGTGGCAATTAAAAACAGAGTTTGGTTTTTCGAATATTCTGCTACAGTCTCCTACTCGGTCGAGTAGGAATAGTCACTCAGTCGAGTGGACTAAGCTACTCGGCCGAGTAAACAGGCCTTACAAAGCAATTTTTTAGAGCAATATGGTGTCAAATTCACTCGGTCGAGTGGCATATAATTTCAGAGGGGGTTTTTTGAGACTTCTATGTACAATACCTTACTCGGTCGAGTAGGGTCTTCACTCGGTCGAGTGAATAAGTCACTCGGCCGAGTGGACTACTCTTTTCAGCTCCAGACTCTAGGTTTTGCGACGCTTTCTGTTTCTTCCTCTTCCGTCAGTTCCTTCCTTTGGCATTTAAGCGCGTCCCTGGAGTGCTCTCCTTCGCCATGACTATCCTCCAATCATATGAACTCCTCTCATCTTCTTCCTGCAATGAAAAACATAGCCAGTCCTTAGATTCTTCCTAGACTCTTGACTCTATAAACTAATAAAGATCTAAAACATAAATGAAAGTAAAATTCAATTAAAAACTAAGTTAGAACCGTTGGGCTGTCGCCTGCCAAGCGCTCGTTTAAGGTCTTGAGCTCGACCCCTTGGGATGTTGCAATTAGTGCGCGCTGTTCGGCGCATAGGAGATGCGCATGTCAAACTTTTCGGGGAGGACATGAGGGTTCAGATGTTGCGCTTCATTGGTTTCATTCAGGTGCTCCTCCTCTCTAATGGTGGTGGGGGGTGGCTCTCCTAAGCTTGAGCTCTTGACATCTTTCTTCTTTTCCGACGGTGGAGATGTATTCGCCAGTGGCGCTTTCTTATTGTGCTTCACTGTAGAGAGCTTGCAGAGCTCTCTAATCCTCACGACATTAGCATCGTTCTTTTCTTCCTCTGTGAGAGAATCCGGTTGTTCTCCAATTGGGTTGCTGTCCTCGGTATTTGGGACTCCATCAATGCTCTCAGTGTGCAAGGCTCCGGCGGCATAAGGCATGGCTTCATCTATGACCTTATCAAGGAGGTGTGACAAACTTTGATTCGACGCCTCTCCTAGGTAGATACTTTTCACTTCATCGATAGGATCTCCCATGGAGTAGTGCTTGAGTCTTTGTCCGTTAACTTTGAATGGTACCCCGTCGTTTCCTTCTATCTCAAAAGTCCTACCGGATGCATGCGTTGGAGGGTGAATGGCCCCGACCACCATGATCTCAGCTTCCCAGGAAAGAGTCGGAGTCTCGAGTTATATAGTAAGACCTTATCTCCAACCATGAATTGCATCACGGTAATGCAAGCGTGGTGGAAGAGTTTGGTTCTTTCTTTATAGATTCTAGAGCTCTCATAGGCGTCCCTTCTAATCTCATCGAGCTCATTTATGTCCAGAAGACGTCGTACCGCCGCGCTCTTGTAATCATAATTTAGAGTTTTGATAGCCCAATAAGCGCGGTGCTCAAACTCCACCGGTAAATGACACACTTTCCCATATACTAGCCGGTATGGGGTGGTGCCAATGGGGGTTCGAAAAGACGTACGGTATGTCCATAGTGCATCGTTCAACTTCATGGACCAATCCTTTCTTGACCTATCCACCGTCGTCTCTAGGATTTGCTTGATTTCCATATTCGACACTTCCACTTGCCCACTTGTTTGAGGGTGATATGCCAAACCAACTCTATGATGCACTCCATACTTCTT
Organism: Scilla litardierei; assembly: GCA_030789695.1. Taxonomy (NCBI): domain Eukaryota; kingdom Viridiplantae; phylum Streptophyta; class Magnoliopsida; order Asparagales; family Asparagaceae; genus Scilla; species Scilla litardierei. The sequence goes on along the minus strand of CM061142.1, from coordinate 240,098,384 downwards.
TAGCATGGCTTTGAACTTGCTCTCTATGAAATGGGTACCTCCATCGCTTATCAATGTTCTTGGTACTCCAAAGCCGGGAAATATGTTTTGCTTGAAGAACATGGAGACCACTCTCGCATCGTTGGTTGGAGTAGCAATAGCTTCCACCTATTTCGAAACATAGTCGACGGCTAATAATATATATTTATTTCCTTTGCTGGATGGAAATGGTCCCATAAAATTTACTCCCCAACAATCAAATAGCTCAATCTCCAAGATAAGTTTCGTTGGCATATCATTCCGCTTGGATATGTTTCCCGTCTTTTGACATCTATCACACTTTTTGACGAACTCATGTGTGTCCTTGAACATAATGGGCCAAAAGAATCCGCATTGCAATATTTTCGCGGTGGTTTTGGAAGTGGCCGCATGTCCTTTGCATGGCATGTCATGGCAATGTGAGAGGATGGACGTAGCCTCTTCTTTTGAAACGTATCTCCGTATAATCCCATCCTTGCATACCTTGAAGAGGTATATGGCTCTTTCCAAAAATAGCTCCGGACTTCATGCATGAATCTCCTCTTTTATTGTGTGGCCATGCCATGCGGTTTAATACCGCACACCAAATAATTCATGTAATCCGCATATTAAGGTACCTCCATGGGTCGGAAGGCGAAGAGCTTTTCGTCGGCAAATGTCTCATCAATAGGTAAGCTTTCGTACTTCCCGTCACAGATTAGCCTTGATAAGTGATCCGTCACAAGATTGTCTGTGCCCTTTTTGTCCCGGATCTCCAAGTCAAACTCTTGTAGAAGTGGAATCCATCTTATTAGTCTAGGCTTGGCCTCCTTTTTGCTCAATAGGTACTTCAATGCTGTGTGACCCGTATGCACAATCACCTTCGATCTAAGAAGGTAAGAACGGAACTTCTCAATAGAGTAGACCACGGTTAAGAGCTCCTTTTCGGTGGTGGTATAATTCTTTTGCGCCTCATCCAAAGTCTTGCTTGCATAATATAACGCATGAAGGTTTTTATCCTTTCTTTGTCCCAACACCGCTCCGACCGCTTGGTCACTAGCGTCACACATCAACTCGAAAGGAAGACTCCAATCCGGCGGTTGTATAATTGGTGCGGAAATGAGTGCATCCTTTAGCATATTGAACGCTTGCAAATAATCATCTGAAAAAACAAAGGGTGCATCTTTAGCAAGTAAAGCCGTAAGTGGTCGGGCAATTTGAGCAAAATCCTAGATAAAACGACGATAAAACCCCACATGACCAAGGAATCCTCTAATGCCCTTGACATTGATAGGAGAGTGTAGATTTTATATTACCTCAATTTTAGCTTTGTCAACCTCAATCCCTCTCGATGAGATAAGATGCCCAAGGACTATTCCCTCGGTAACCATGAACTGACATTTTTCCCAATTAAGCGTCAGATTATTTTGTTGGCATCTTTTTAAAACTTTAGTTAAATTAGCCAAACATGAGTCAAATTCACTGTCATACACAGAAAATTCATCCATAAATACTTCCATGATGTCTTCAATGTAATCGAAAGAAATGGATGTCATGTACCTTTGAAAGGTGGCGGGGGCGTTGCAAAGACCAAAAGGCATCCTACGGTTTGCATAAGTGCCATAAGGGCACGTGAAGGTGGTCTTTTCTTGATCATCCTTATGGAGGGGGATCTAAAAGAATCCCGAATACCCATCCAAATAGCAAAAATATTTATGCTTAGCGAGACGTTCTAGCATTTGGTCAATAAATGGTAATGGGTAATGGTCCATTCAGGTAGCTTTATTCAATTTTCTGTAATCGATGCCGATGTGCCAACCGGTGACAGTCCGTGTGGATATAGATTCTCTCTTATCATTTTTTATTATGGTCATTCCTCCCTTCTTTGGGACGAAACGAACCGGGCTAACCCATCTGCTGTCAGAAATATGATAGATGATATTGGCTTCAAGCAGTCTAAGGATCTCTTTTTTAACCACCACCTTCATGTTGGGGTTTAACCACCTTTGAGGCTCTATGGAGGCGGCTTCAGTGTTTTTAAGATGGATCATATGGGTACATAGCCTAGGACTAATCCCCTTGAGGTCGGAAATTCTATAGCCAAGGACATCCTTATGGCTTCTCAGGACATTTAGAATTCAAGTTGATGGTGGTTGAGGCTAGCATTAACAATTACATGATATGTCAATTTATCACCTAAAAATGCATACCTTAAGTTAGGAGGTAATTGTTTTAGTTCTACCTCAAGGGGTGCTGTACCCCATGTTTCCTTTTTCTGTGAAAACATGGTGACCTCGACCTCATCTTCTTTCACTCCCTCTTCAAAAGATAGGCTCTCGCTTGCCGACTCAAAATCACTGCTTGGTGAGGATGGAGCATCAAAGTATGTGCTAGGTGACTTTGCTCCCGAATCGATGAAACCACCGCTCTCCTCTTGTTCACACCTATCATCAAAAGGTAAGTCCGTGTCTAAACCGATGTCACAAAAGGCATCATCAAGTATACTTCCTTGAATGTCGGTATCCCAAGGTAGTTTTTCACGAGCGTTGATCTCTTCGGTGCATGCTTCGATGCCTTCATTCATTGTAGGCCGAGGGACTCCGTCAACTTCAAGATACAGCTTATCATCTCTAACATCGACTCTAATGCTGCCCTTAATCATTCCTTCTGGGGAGATTTGATTAATGATGAAGGTGGCAAATAGTTGCTCAAGTTGGTCCTCCATATTGATGGAAATGGGTCCTATGACTTGAACCTCGTCCATAAGTTCCTCTGGAAGGGATGTAAAAGTATCGTCGTATTGCGGGCTAGAGTCCGTACTCATCTTCGCATCTTCTAGGTAACCTGTTAAATACCAATAGAAAAGTCTAGAAAACAACGTCAATAACCGCATGAGTACTTAGTAAAGATAATAAAATACTGTTGCCTCCCCGGCAACGGTTCCAAAAACTTGATCGCTATCCGGACACACACCTGGAGAAGGATGTAGCTTTACCGCAAGTGCACGGTTAAGTGGCAAGCGGGTATCGAATCACAGGGAGGACTAATGACGGTACTTTACTTTATCTACTAAGCTACTTGGTGGAAAATTGTTTGGGAATGGTTGGTGTCACAGACGTTCGAATACGAATAAAATTCAAGATAATAAAGATGTCTAGGGCAGGGAATCCCCACTATGGATTTTCAAGCATCAATTTGAGTTATGAATTACCATCCAATTAAACTTGGTTTTAAGGTGAACTTGTCGCAACTACATGGAGAACCAACGCATGTTGTCGCGCAACACAAGTCTATAGCAATTTAAACTAGAGCCTCGTTGTCGTGCAAGCCTAATCTAAACCACTAGCATTAAGATCGACAATTATGTCCAATCCCAACTCAAGCTCACTGTCGTGCAACTTGTGTTCGGATCTAGATCGTAATAGTTCGTATCCGTTTCACCGTCGTGCAAACAAATATAAATATATGAGAACAATAAAAATGCTAGCTTTGGTCGTTGTCGTGCACTAATTCTAGGGCATTTCGATTGTAATCCAAAATCGAATATCTAGGGCTTTCCTTAGATCAAGATCCTCTCTCGAGCTCGCAAGATCCAGGCGAAATCCCTATCTATCCATAATAAATCAATTAAGATCTAACCCATCTAATAAGCCTAATGTCACAGCAATTCATAGATCTCACAAATCATGCATGGGATCCATAGGGTTCATCCCTTTGCCCTAGAGCAAAGGAACTACTCACACATCATATTAGAAATCAATGGAGAAGCAAGAATAATAGTAGAATTCATCATGCAATCAAGATTTAATAAAAGATATAGCATAAAAATCAAAGCTTGCAAGAGATCAAGACAAACCAATTTGCAAAGAAGCTTCAATAAGAAAGTTTAGATCTGTGTCTTCAATCTCTCGTCAATACAAAAGCTTAACTAAAATTAAAACTAAAGAAAAATTATTCTAAGAAGACTTTCTGCGGCTGGAGATAAAACTGGGCTTAAATACATGCCCAAAAAAACCAAAAAATCATGACCAAACTGCCCCTACGCAGCCAGAAACCCTAGTTTTCAAGACTAGCTGTCGGCGCTACTCGGCCGAGTGAGAATCTCACTCGGTAGAGTGCCAAATCTGCAGAACAAACAGAGATATTCACGTTAAGGCGCTCATGCCACTCAGCCGAGTAGTATTTCTCACTCGGTCGAGTGAGAAGTCTACTCGGTCGAGTAGGACAATCTGCAGATCCCTCCAAAAACAGAGAAGACGCCTTGGATTTTTTCAGAATCTTTGCATCCACTCGGACGAGTGGAGTTCTTAATCGGCCGAGTGGAAGTTACCACTAGACCGAGCACATTTAGGTACTCAGGCTGGAAATGATCTTCATATCAGCGTTACTCAGCTGAGTAATCTGCTTCACTCGGGCGAGTGAGCTACGTCACTCGGCTGAGTGGCCTGTTTCTGAACTCTTTTCTTCTCCTCCTCGCTTCCTCGTCAATTCTTTCGATATTCTTCTTCTTCCACTCATCCTCGAGCACCGTTAGCCCTCCGATATGATCATAGGTGATGCTCCGGCACGCGTGTGAGTACTCTAGGCTCCAAATTGTTCCCGATTGCCCCATATCTCCTTAAATCAGACGAAAACCAAGAAATAGTGAAAAGCATCGAAATATCGTCGAATAATCATGAAAATCGCGATATGAGCAATCGAAATGACATGCAAATATGCAGAAATAAATTGTAAAACATGAGCCTATCAGTCATATATTGGGTTGCTTGTGTGTGTGTGTGTGGATGTTGACTGTCCTTTTGATGAACACTCTGACTTGGTAAACAATCCAGATTAGGAGTACTTATGGTGGTAGGATACATATATGTGCATGATTCTATTTGTGTAGTAACTTTTTATGCATTAGCCATGAGCTTATGGACTTCTTTGTGACATTGGACTTAGATGTCATCATGTGTGCTTAAATATTAGTCCCTTTGTAGGCCATTGCATGGCCGAGGTCTTAGACATTCGTGTAAGCCGTAATTTTTGGAGGTGTAACAATTCCTTAATATATTAATTTTTTTGTATATCATGGTTTATTTCCATTCTAGTTTATACCTCCCCATATGGATGGTTTGTTCCAAATAAAAAATCTTTTATGAAGGAGAAAAAACTCTATGCGCCTAAATCATTTCAAACTTTTAAGAACAGTCTTGATATAGGTTTATTTAACGCAAACCTGGTTCATGCAAGACATATAATGTCGTTTGAGCAAAACTTAGTTAACCCTAAAAAAATACTCTTTAATAACCAACATTACAAAAACAGAATATGTATTTATTTGGATTAGACAACTTTTTATTGTGTGTATACACCTACTCATTTTTTCCGTTGATAAATCTCAAAACATGGAAAAAAGATGCACCTTGTGAACACATTGAAAATGTTATCTCATTTCAGAGATGCCGGGGCTGATGCTGGCGGTTCAGTTTTGTTTATTAGCTGTGGGTGAGAAGGAAAGATCCGGTGGCAAAATTGGTGTCTGCAGCCTCCTGATGACTCTCCACCGGGTCGCCAAAATATGTGTAGGTAGCGGGCTTCGGATACCGGGGGCCCCCAAATGGATAAGGAACAAACAAGGAGGATGATGAGAAGGATTGCTTTCTCTTGCAGGGTTTTCTTCATTGTATGATAACTGTGCATGAGAAATATGATGGACTCCTTATAAATAGGGTTTGAATTTTAACGGTACTAATTGCTATTAAATTGGAAACGATGGCCTTAGGGACAATGGAAACTGCAGGTGATTTGAATTATGAATGCTTTTTAACACCCCAGCATATTGGAATTTGATATATTTTTAAAAAATTATATTATACAAAAACTATCAATTGTGTATAAATATTTCCTTAATTGGCCATAAATATAAATGCTCTGTAAAATTTAGAACGAAAAGCGTCATCATGCTTTCTAAACTTAAACTCGATACGATTACTCACCAAAGATGATTAATATGGTTAAATTAATATATATTTATACATGTTACCATATGAGATAATAAAATGTTATTAATGATCGAGAAACTTCTTAGTACATTAGAGTGTCAAAAAGTTATCATCGAAGAACAAGAAATATAAATAAAAACAACAGTAAACAAGGCATGTGACCAAAGGGTTATAATTCAAATGTTGATGAAAATACGTTGTATTAATTTGTATAATACAAAGGTTTTCCTTTGGTTATGAAGCTATTTTTCGACAAATATTAACGATATGCGATGAAATTAATAAGGCATGCAACAATTTTTTCGGAAGTGTAATCTAATGAATTTTTTGCATGAAGTCAGGCTCGTTTTGAAACGGAATTCAATGAATTTTTTGCTGCCATCCCCAACATGCAGTATACTTATACCGTCACACCGGGGCTCTAATTATGGGTCGCATTAACCGAAGTGGCCTCACATTGAGTTTTAGCCCAAGAAAGAAACATTTGGGCTTTTACAGATGGATTAATATGGCACGTACAACATCAACATGTTATTAATAATATTTTCATTATATGGCCCGTACAACGTCAATATGTTATAAAGGCTATGAAATATGTTGGCCCAAAGAACACTGATAATAGTGCAGGCCCCTCTCTGTAAGCAATGAATGCCTAAAAAAAGAAAAATATATTTGCAGGCCAATTTAACAAGAGTTTGAATTAGTAAGCTCATATTAAATTAAAAGTAACAAATAGAACGAACTATATCCCATCAAAACAATATTTATGCACGGTCCATCAAAGCTATATGGGAATGAGACTCACAGGCAGAGCCCAACTTTTTTCATCTCTCATCCGAGAATTCCCATGGCCACATGCATTGATTTGTCAGCGGAGCAGCACGGCAAGTCCGGCGACTGAAAGGGGGGAGCCCCTTTTGCTGAGCAACAGGGCACAGAGCCACATGTGATCAACCCTGGGAGAACTTCACCCGGCAAGCGACGATGGGGATTCGTCCTTGATCAAATTGATTATGCAACTTGATTAAGCATGCCATAAATGGAACAAAACATGGGATCCGAATCCTCATTGATTTAAAAAATTTTTTGCAAGAACCCATCCAATGAGTAAGGAATTAAATTTTACCATTCCATTTGAAATTAATGAATCCAAATGAACCATTTGACATAAATTTTTGATGAATCATGCGGGAATCCATCCGTAATTTCAACCCATCCTCATGGACCGGTTGGTTAAAATTCCCTTGCCCATGCCCCATGGTCAAGACCCCAGGCAACGTGGAAAAACCAGGTGTTACGCCTATTTGACCGAGACCCCAAAAGACACGAGCCCAGGAGCCCGACTACTGGTCGAAGGCCCACCTGCATCCTCAAGCCCATTCAACAAAGGCCCTGTAAGGGATCTTCTCGAATGTCGATTCGACCCGGCCCCGATAACCCGCTGGACACTCACCCACTCCTGCGAAAACCGTTCCCCCGAACGCGCGACCACTAAATGGCGGTAATGGGGAGGTGCTGGAATGGCGAAGAGAGCGGCGGCGAGGGGGCGGATTGATGGGGCACGATCGAGGGCGGGCGTGGGACGTGGGCCAGAGGCAATCACGCAGGGAGCTCTACAAAAGGGCTCGGAGGACGACGAAGAAAGGGACCGCATCTCAGGTAACAAAACCTAAGGTACTCCATCAACGACCTCGTTCCCCCAATTCATCTCCTTCCTCCCCCGCTCGCGCCGAGGGACGCCGTTACGATCTCCTCACGAGTCGAACCGTCTCCGCCGGGCCTCCTTTCTCAGATCACGATCTGACTTAGGCATCGGAGGGGATTTGGCCGGAACCAAGGTCCGGCCCCCTGACGAGCGTTCTCGTCTACGCAGGTGGACAGCTGATCAACGGGCCGAGGCTACCCCTCGCCACTCTCCGACCACTCGATCGACTGGATAGTGAGGCTTCCCCTCACCGTTAGCCTGCCGAGGCCGAGCACGCCCTACCGAGGCCGAGCGTCTTAGTCGGGTCCGAGACTCCCCCTCGCCGCCCGTCGGCCGTGCATCTACCCGGGCGACTGAGGCTACCCCTCGTCCCCCTTCCAGCCGAGGCCGAGCACGTCTGTCCGAGGCCGAGCGTCTCAACCAGGGCCGAGGCCTATCCTCGCCCCTTCTGCACCAATTCGAAGCCCCCCAAGGGACCCAAAGCGGGCCCCTTGACCACGTTGACCGGGTTCTCCACGGTCAACGCTTTGTAGTGAGAAAACACTCTGAAACATCTGGCGCCGTCTGTGGGAACCTGAAAATCATCCCACAAAGCAGAAAACCACACCAACAATGGCACGAGCCAGCAACGGAAGGAAGCGCATGCCCCCCCATCCCGGAGGAGGGGAATGACGCATCGAATGGCAACCCCGAGGACATGCCCGTCGGCGACCACCATGCCCTCTCAACCGAAGAGACCGGCGGCTCAGAACTGGCCACGCAAGGACAACTCCGCGCCCTGGCTCAGAAGACCAACGTAAGCCTCCAGACGTTGGTCGCGACGGTGCAGCAACTCGTCGGCCCGGCGCCGCCCAACAGGGGCGCGTTGGACGATGGCCATCGATGGACAGGGGATCCCCCGCACTTGCGGTCTGCCGTGGTCGACGACCACGGGGCCCAGAAACCGAACACGGAGCGTCGGTTCACGCTGTCCGGCTCTCGTCAGGCGAGGTCACGCGCCTCCTCACCCTATCGTGAAAGGAGCTGAAGAGAGACCGAAGGGACGGACGGCGAATCGAGGACGGCATCGTCTCGTCGATCACGGTCGTCCCACCGCAGGAGAAGCGAACGACACCACTCGAGAGACCGATCACGGCGGAGCAGGAGCTCCCGCAGGAGGAGTCGGGAGCGTCGGGATAGCCCGACCCCCAGCGTGGCGAAGGCTGCGGAGCCAGCCCCGCTGGCGCCGGTGCTACCTCCACCCCCGATCGATCCAGAGGCAGGCGAGTACCGCATCCCCGGAGGCATCCACGGAGACCGGTGTCCCTTATCACGGAGAATAACCGACGCACGGGTCCCCTCTCGATTCAGGATCCCGGTGCTGGGAAAGTACGACGGAATAGGAGACCCGGCACACCACGTGATGGACTACGAGGGGGACATGGCCTTCCAGGGAGCTGACGATGACCTGCTTTGCAGGGGCTTCTATTCTACTCTCAGGGGAGCGGCGAGGATCTGGTACCACAGCCTGCCCGGCCGCTCCATCGACAGTTTCGAACAACTCGCCCAGTTGTTCTGCAAACAGTTCATGGCGGGGAGGCTGATCAAACCTGGTGCTGAACATCTGTTCAACATAGTGCAAGGCCCGGCCGAGCCACTCCGACAGTTCATGCGCCGCTTCAACGCGGAAAGGCTGAACGTGAACAACCCACCCGACCTGGTGGTCCAGACGGCCCTTAAGAAAGGACTTCGCCACAGGGGCCTCAAGAAGTCCCTACACAACGACCCCCCGAAGGACCTCCCCGGGATCATGGCAAGGGCCGAACGCTTCATGCTGACCGAGGAGGCCTTGGCCGAGGATGCAGGAAAAGCCGCTCGAGGGACCAAGCGCGGCGACGGCGGACGAGTTAGCCCCGAAGGGTACCGGACCGAGAAGAGGCAGAGGAACAGGCAGCGGGGAGAAAGCGCGAGGGACACCACCCCGGACGCCATTCTCGCCCAAGTACAGAAGGAAGAGCGAGCTGATCTCCCCCCACCGAAGGCTAAAAGAGGCGGGAAGAACATGGAGAAGTACTGCAAGTACCACAAGGACGATGGTCATGACACAGAAGATTGCTGGCATTTGAAAAAGGACATTGAGAAGCTGATGAGCCGAGGGCACGCCAGGAATCAGGCCGACGAGCCGGCCCACGGAGAAGGGACCTCCACACAGCCAGACAAGGGGAAGAAGATCAACACCATCCAAGGCCCCCTCCGCATCATAGAGTGAGCGGGCGACGTCTTTCCCCCCGGAAGCGGCCTAGTATGAGGGAGTTATCTAAGTTTACATCCCTCTGTCTAGCTTCATTTCTTTTTTTTTTCCATTTCCTCCAAATGTACCGGTCCGGCAGGACTCTTGAGAGTACAAATGCATTCCTTTTGTTATCTTCATTTAAAACCCCGACGGAGTTGACATGACACCAATAGCACGAAAGGTTGGGGACCGCCGCCTCACTGGAGGAGGAAGAGGAGCTTTGCCCTCGCCGACCGACTCCAGCGCTCATAAGTCTGGGGGCAATTCCCCCAGCAGGCACGGACGCCGACCGGTCCTAAGCCGTGGAGCTTTGCCCTCGCCCACCGACTCCAGCGCCCATAAGTCTGGGGGCAATTCCCCCAGCAGTCACGGACGCCGACCGGTCCTAAGCCGAGGAGCTTTGCCCTCGCCGACCGACTCCAGCGCTCATAAGTCTGGGGGCAATTCCCCCAGCAGGCACGGACGCCGACCGGTCCTAAGCCGAGGAGCTTTGCCCTCGCCGACCGACTCCAGTGCTCATAAGTCTGGGGGCAATTCCCCCAGCAGGCACGGACGCCGACCGGTCCTAAGCCGAGGAGCTTTGCCCTCGCCGACCGACACCAGCGCTCATAAGTCTGGGGGCAATTCCCCCAGCAGGCACGGACGCCGACCGGTCCTAAGCCGAGGAGCTCTGCCCTCGCTGACCGACTCCTGTGCCCCTAAGTCTGGGGAGAATCCCCCCAGCCAACGCCAGCTTCGTCGATTCCTAAGCCAAGAACAAGGCGACAACGCAAAGTACACAAGAATTCCAAGTAAGTCGATTTCGTTTATAATAGTTAACCAGAGTACAAAAAATGCGTCTTATTTACAGGGAATCAAGGCGAAGGAAACACCCTACAAACAATCTACTCACGACGAATGACAGAGTTCTTCACTTACAGAAGCTAGATCGACACCGACAGAGCAAAATTGGTTGACAAAAGACCCAAAGTAGTTAGCCCAAGCTAGCAGCCATGCAACCAGCAATTATTGGCCACGGAGCCGATAACGAAGCCGAAGGAGATAGCGGGGGCCAGGGATCCATTTCAAGTAGACTGGCCCAAAGCGAAGCGGATGCTTAAAAATTTGAGGATAAGGCTGGGAGGGACTGCTTAGGGAGCCCGAGCTCGGGAGGACACATCCTCGGGCACTTCGCCCTGCTCGGAGCGAGGGGGATCGACCGACGGAGGGGCTTGCCGGACACGCTCCGCACATTCCCGGAAGGAAGACTGGACGACTTCGACGATCCGAGGGGCGATGAGGTCTTCATACTTACCGAAGGCCTCCCTGAGAACCTCGAAGATCCTCTTCCCCAGGGTCTCGACGACGCCCTTCTCCACCTCCTCCGCAAGCCGCATCACCTGGCGCCGATCCGACAGTTTCCTCTGAAGCTCCTCCCTCTCCAGGCGGAACGACTCCGCCGCTTCCTCAGCCGACTGATGAGCATCCTCCAGCTCTCCCTGGAGGTCACCCACTCGTCCCTCCAACTCGGCCACACGGAGGTTGAGACGCCGAGACTCCATCTGGGCCTCCGTCATAGCCACCTCAGCGCCCCGGCCCGCTCCTGAGCCCTCATGGAGGACTCCTCCAGCTCCCTCAAGCGGACGGCTCGACACTGCAACTCCACAGCGAGCGCTGAACCCTGAAAAGACGAGACATGGGCTAAGAAGAGGATAAAGAGAAAGAGAGGATAGCAAGATAACCGAACCTGTTGAAGGATCCAGACCAAGGAATCCGACATCTTGTCGGCCGGGATCTTCTTGAGGAGGCTGCGGTCCCGGGGAGGGACGGAGACCTCGGCAACCTGCTGGGCCAGGGCTCGGTCAACAAACATCGAACTCCCAGGGGCGACGATCGAAGCCAAGTCGCTCGCCAACAAGGCCCCGACCCCTGGTGATACGGGCGAAGACGCTGCGAGGGGGGTGGCTGACAAAGCTATCGAAGGATCCCCGGCGGTCGCCACAGGAAGCGCAGAACCTGCCGGATCAGAGGGATCCACGTCCTCCTTCCTCTTCTTTCCACCGTGGGGCTCCGAAGGCGCCGGAGGGGAACGCTTCCGCCCCGCACCATCCTCACCCCCCGGAAGGGGATCGCCAGAAGAAGAGGCGGGAGGCGCGGCCACCACCTTACCCACGGAAGGCTCGGCTTGGCGCACTTCCTCCTCAACGGTCCTCCGAGGCGCCCTTCCAGAGGTACTACCTCGGCTCCGAGCGGCTCCACGACGGATCAGCTCATCGACGTCACGGACGAATTCGCGGCCGGCCATCCCTGCAAAGGAGACCGAAATCAGGATGAGTCATAGGGCGATCCGGGGATGAAAAAGCGACCTACCCGGAGACCACAAGACGGCCTTCAGGAGTAGGTCGTCCAACAAAGACCAGATGGACTTCGTTTCCAAAGGAAGAGCCAACAGAAGCGCAGCGGCTGCCCGGTCGGCGTCTGAGAGAACTAACGACGGGCGAGGATGGACAGAACTGCCCCAGCTTGTTAGAATCTGGGCCTCACCCAAGAAGACCACGAAAACATAATCCGAGTTCCAATCCCCTGACCAGCGGGGTAACCCGATCAGGCATTCCCTCCTCGAACGGGCTCGGAGTAGCAGCCATGACCCCGGACCGACCGTCTGGACCTGGTAAAAGTGGAAGAGAAGGGGGAGAGACGGCTCCAGACCACGGGTACAGCAGAGCGTTACGAAGCCCGTCAGTACCGCGATCGAACACGGGGTGAACTGACACAGGGACACTGTGAAATGTTCCATGACCTGGATGAAGAAGGGGTGGAGCGGGAAGCGAAGACCCAGGCGGAACATCTCGACGTAGACGCCGACCTCATTGCTCCTCGGAAGGCAAATCCGCTCGTCGACAAATGGAACCCGAACCTCGTATGGGAAGCAGAGAAATCTTTCCCGGATCTCCGCGGCCACCGAAGGAGGAGTCCTCGACGGCGTACGGAGGACAACCGGGGGCACATTAAGCCGTACGGCAGTCGACGCCACGTCATCACGGGCGTAGTCTGGAAAAAGTTTCTCCTTCCCCTTATCCTGAAGAGAACGACTCCCGGCGGGGGAACCTGATCCCCCTAGCCGGGGCTCACCCCGCCTGGACTCCGAAGGATCCCTTGCCCTTTGACCAGAACCGCCTATCCTAAGGGCAGCCATAAGATGAAAGCGAGAGAGGAATTACCTTTTTTCGACTAGTCTGGAGAAGGTAAGGAAGCGAAGGCGACGGGAAACTCCGAGTTGTGGAAAGCTTTGAATACCGGGAGAAGCAAGAGAGAAGTGGAGATCAACGCGGCTGAGGATCTTATATACCGGGCGCAGGGGTGAATTCGAAGCGGCTGACAAGAACGCGCGGCAGGCTTCGAAGAACTGGCGGCGTTTTGAAACCGGCGCCAGGGGAAGTCCAATCGATCCGCCTCATCATGACCTACATTTATGACCACGCCTCGGCTGAAGCGCCACTCGGAACCCCAGGAGGCGAAGCAGTTATACCAAGCTAGCCGAGGCCGATCGATCCCACCGATGGCGGCGCCCGAACCCCTCAGCTTCTCAATTGAAGACGGCCCCGCGAACGGAGGGGGTAAGTTTGCAGCCACACGTGGCGGCATCAGAGGACCGACGGCGCTTCGGAGCCCGCGCCTTAAAAATATCGATCGGGCCCACCCATGATGACAACTAATAAATGAGTCGGCATCGACTGGCGAGCTTGTCAAAATCGGCAGAGGTCACATCGGCCGAGCCGAACAGGCCGAAGCCAATCAACTCGACCGATGGGGGCAATTGTTACGCCTATTTGACCGAGACCCCAAAAGACACGAGCCCAGGAGCCCGACTACTGGTCGAAGGCCCACCTGCATCCTCAAGCCCATTCAACAAAGGCCCTGTAAGGGATCTTCTCGAATGTCGATCCGACCCGGCCCCGATAACCCGCTGGACACTCACCCACTCCTGCGAAAACCGTTCCCCCGAACGCGCGACCACTAAATGGCGGTAATGGGGAGGTGCTGGAATGGCGAAGAGAGCGGCGGCGAGGGGGCGGATTGATGGGGCACGATCGAGGGCGGGCGTGGGACGTGGGCCAGAGGCAATCACGCAGGGAGCTCTACAAAAGGGCTCGGAGGACGACGAAGAAAGGGACCGCATCTCAGGTAACAAAACCTAAGGTACTCCATCAACGACCTCGTTCCCCCAATTCATCTCCTTCCTCCCCCGCTCGCGCCGAGGGACGCCGTTACGATCTCCTCACGAGTCGAACCGTCTCCGCCGGGCCTCCTTTCTCAGATCACGATCTGACTTAGGCATCGGAGGGGATTTGGCCGGAACCAAGGTCCGGCCACCTGACGAGCGTTCTCGTCTACGCAGGTGGACAGATGATCAACGGGCCGAGGCTACCCCTCGCCCCTCTCCGACCACTCGATCGACTGGATAGTGAGGCTTCCCCTCACCGTTAGCCTGCCGAGGCCGAGCACGCCCTACCGAGGCCGAGCGTCTTAGTCGGGTCCGAGACTCCCCCTCGCCGCCCGTCGACCGTGCATCTACCCGGGCGACTGAGGCTACCCCTCGTCCCCCTTCCAGCCGAGGCCGAGCACGTCTGTCCGAGGCCGAGCGTCTCAACCAGGGCCGAGGCCTATCCTCGCCCCTTCTGCACCAATTCGAAGCCCCCCAAGGGACCCAAAGCGGGCCCCTTGACCACGTTGACCGGGTTCTCCACGGTCAACGCTTTGTAGTGAGAAAACACTCTGAAACATCTGGCGCCGTCTGTGGGAACCTAAAAATCATCCCACAAAGCAGAAAACCACACCAACAATGGCACGAGCCAGCAACGGAAGGAAGCGCATGCCCCCCATCCCGGAGGAGGGGAATGACGCATCGAATGGCAACCCCGAGGACATGCCCGTCAGCGACCACCATGCCCTCTCAACCGAAGAGACCGGCGGCTCAGAACTGGCCACGCAAGGACAACTCCGCGCCCTGGCTCAGGAGACCAACGCAAGCCTCCAGACGTTGGTCGCGACGGTGCAGCAACTCGTCGGCCCGGCGCCGCCCAACAGGGGCGCGTTGGACGATGGCCATCGATGGACAGGGGATCCCCCGCACTTGCGGTCTGCCGTGGTCGACGACCACGGGGCCCAGAAACCGAACACGGAGCGTCGGTTCACGCTGTCCGGCTCTCGTCAGGCGAGGTCACGCGCCTCCTCACCCTATCGTGAAAGGAGCCGAAGAGAGACCGAAGGGACGGACGGCGAATCGAGGACGGCATCGTCTCGTCGATCACGGTCGTCCCGCCGCAGGAGAAGCGAACGACACCACTCGAGAGACCGATCACGGCGGAGCAGGAGCTCCCGCAGGAGGAGTCGGGAGCGTCGGGATAGCCCGACCCCCAGCGTGGCGAAGGCTGCGGAGCCAGCCCCGCTGGCGCCGGTGCTACCTCCACCCCCGATCGATCCAGAGGCAGGCGAGTACCGCATCCCCGGAGGCATCCACGGAGACCGGTGTCCCTTATCACAGAGAATAACCGACGCACGGGTCCCCTCTCGATTCAGGATCCCGGTGCTGGGAAAGTACGACGGAATAGGAGACCCGACACACCACGTGATGGACTACGAGGGGGACATGGCCTTCCAGGGAGCTGACGATGACCTGCTTTGCCGGGGCTTCTATTCTACTCTCAGGGGAGCGGCGAGGATCTGGTACCACAGCCTGCCCGGCCGCTCCATCGACAGTTTCGAACAACTCGCCCAGTTGTTCTGCAAACAGTTCATGGCGGGGAGGCTGATCAAACCTGGTGCTGAACATCTGTTCAACATAGTGTAAGGCCCGGCCGAGCCACTCCGACAGTTCATGCGCCGCTTCAACGCGGAAAGGCTGAACGTGAACAACCCACCCGACCTGGTGGTCCAGACGGCCCTTAAGAAAGGACTTCGCCACAGGGGCCTCAAGAAGTCCCTACACAACGACCCCCCGAAGGACCTCCCCGGGATCATGGCAAGGGCCGAACGCTTCATGCTGACCGAGGAGGCCTTGGCCGAGGATGCAGGAAAAGCCGCTCGAGGGACCAAGCGCGGCGACGGCGGACGAGTTAGCCCCGAAGGGTACCGGACCGAGAAGAGGCAGAGGAACAAGCAGCGGGGAGAAAGCGCGAGGGACACCACCCCGGACGCCATTCTCGCCCAAGTACAGAAGGAAGAGCGAGCTGATCGCCCCCCACCGAAGGCTAAAATAGGCGGGAAGAACATGGAGAAGTACTGCAAGTACCACAAGGACGATGGTCATGACACAGAAGATTGCTGGCATTTGAAAAAGGACATTGAGAAGCTGATGAGCCGAGGGCACGCCAGGAATCAGGCCGACGAGCCAGCCCACGGAGAAGGGACCTCCACACAGCCAGACAAGGGGAAGAAGATCAACACCATCCAAGGCCCCCTCCGCATCATAGAGTGAGCGGGCGACGTCTCGGTGAGGTGCCAGATCATGTTATACTAGATTGTGATATGCTAAATTATATTATCCTGAATAATACCATGACATGCTATGATAAATTATGAGATATGCTGAGATTTCATGCTTTGCAATTAATACACGCATGTTACTTAGCAGATGGATCTGACTTGAGCATTTGAAGAGATTGTGAATAATCACATCCCACGCTAACCGTCCTTGTCTAGCTCGTGTAGGGGATGGGTCATGTTGGACAGCGAGATGATGTTTTTGACCATAGTCCGGGTATAGATCAATCTATTTTATGATTTCAAGGAAAACCATGTGAACTTAAAGGCGAAAATCCAAGGAGAGTTCTAATCACTAGAATAAGGTAGCAGCCATTCCTACACGTACAAATTTTGTTCTTTAAAATAATGGTCCCCGAATTTTGTGTTATAATAATTTACACATCTGTGGGAACTATAGCTTGATCTAATGGTAATCGCTTTTACTTTGAACTTTGTCATCTAGATATCATTTTTGGTCTCCATCTAGAACATGAATTGGCTTTGCTCTAAATGACACATTTTACTTCACCTTTAAGTGCTTCTTTTTGCCTTGCTCTCTGGGACAAATTTTCCATAGTCCACCGGAGCTCTCACTAACTTTTCCTTTCAGAGCACATTTCGACTTAGCCCTTTGGACATGTTTTACTTCACCCATCAGCACATATTTTTGGTTTTACTTAAGCCATCCAGGCTTGTTTTGAATTTGTCATCTGTGATATATTTTACTATTTGGCACTTGATCGAACATTTGGCATTCAGGGCCTGTTTTACTTAACCCTTCAAGGTTTGTTTGGACAAAGAATGTGTATTTATTTGTATTAGACAACCTTTTATTGTGTGTATACACATACTCGTTCTTTCCAGAGATAAATCTCAAATCGAGTAAAAAAAAGATGCACTTTGTGAATACACTGAAAATGGTATCTCATTTCAGAGATGCCGGGGCTGATGCTGGTGGTTCAAATTTATTTATTAGCCGTAGGCGAGAATCAAAGCCCCAGTTGCGAAATTGGTTTATGCAGCCTCCTGATGACTTTCCATAGTGTAGGCAAAATATGTCTTGGAAACGGGCTTCGGATGCCGGGGGCCCCAAATGGATAGGTAACAAACACGGAGGATGATGAGAAGGATTGCATTCTCTTGTAGTGTTTTCTTCATTGTATGGTAACAGCGTATGAGAAATATGACGAGAAATATGACGGACTCCTTATAAATAGGTTTTGAATTTTAATGGTACTAATCGCTATTAAATTAGAAACGATGGCCTTAGGGGCAATGGAAACTGCAGGTGATTTGAATTATGAATGATTTTAACACCCCAGCATATTAGGATTTGATATAATTTTTTAAAAAATTATACAAGAACTATAATTGTGTATAAATATTTTCTTAACTAGCCACAATTATAAATGCACTATAAAATTTAGAACGAAAAGCATCATCAGGCTTTCTAAACTTAAACTAGATACGGTTACTCAACAAAGAGGATTAATATGGTTAAATTAATATATATTTATACATGTTACTCTATGGGATAATAAAATGTTATTAATGATCGAGAAACTTCTTAGTACATTAGAGAGTCAAAAAGTTATCGAAGAACAAGAAAGATAAATAAAAACAACAGTATACACGGCACATGACCAAAGGGTAATGATTCAAATTTTGATGGCAATGCATTGTATTAATTTGTATAATACAAACGTTTTCCTTTGGTCATGAAGCTATTTTTCGACAAATATTAACGACATGCGAAGAAATTAATGAGGCAAGCAACAATGTTTTCGGAATTGTTATCTAAAGAATTTTTGCATGTAGTCAGGCTCGTTTTGAAACGGAATTCAGTGAATTTTTTGCAGCCATCGCCAACCTGCAGTATATTTATACCCTTACACTGAGGCTCTAATTGTGGGGTACATTAATTGAAGTGACCTCACAATGAGTTTTAGTCCAAGAGAGAAACATTTGGACTTTTATAGATGGATTCGGCCCATGTTTAGAAACTTCGGCCTAGCTTAGGATGAAGCGGGCTAACTGTGACAGCACCAACATACAATGAAGGAGTTTAATACGGTACTACTTCATAAAGATGGATGTGATTTTGCTTGTATTGACCGAAATATCACTAGGTCTTACTTTTGTAAACCATCCTACTTTACTAGATCAAGGGACGATTCGATGAGGTGCCAGATCATGTTATACCAGATTATGATATGCTAAATTATATTATCCTGAATAATACCTTGCCATTCTATGATAAATTATGAGATATGCTGAGATTTCATGCTTTGCAATTAATACATGCATGTTACTTAGCAGATGGATCTGACTTGAGCATATGAAGAGATTGTGAATAATCACATCCCATGCTAACCGTCCTTGTCTAGCTCGTGTAGGGGATGGGTCATGTTGGACAGCGAGATGATGTTTTAGACCATAGTCCGGGTATAGATCAATCTATTTTATGATTTCAAGGAAAACCATGTGAACTTAAAGGTGAAAATCCAAGGAGAGTTCTAATCACTAGAATAAGGTAGCAGCCATTCCTACACGTACAAATTTTGTTCTTTAAAATACTGGTCCCCGAATTTTGTGTTATAATAATTTACACATCTGTGGGAACTATAGCTTGATCTAATGGTAATCGCTTTTACTTTGAACTTTGTCATCTAGATATCATTTTTGGTCTCCATCTAGAACACGAATTGGCTTTGCTCTAAATGACACATTTTACTTCACCTTTAAGTGGGACAAATTTTCCATAGTCCACAGGAGCTCTCACTAACTTTTCCTTTCAGAGCACATTTCGACTTAGCCCTTTGGGCATGTTTTACTTCGCCCATCAGCACATATTTTTGGTGAAACTTAAGCCTTCCAGGCTTGTTTTGAATTGTTCATCTGTGATATATTTTACTATTTGGCACTTGATCGAACATTTGTCATTCAGGGCACGTTTTACTTAACCCTTCAAGGCTTGTTTGGACATAGAATGTGTATTTATTTGTATTAGACAACCTTTTATTGTGTGTATACACATACTCGTTCTTTCCAGAGATAAATCTCAAATCGAGGAAAAAAAGATGCACTTTGTGAATACACGGAAAATGGTATCTCATTTCAGAGATGCCGGGGCTGATGCTGGTGGTTCAAATTTATTTATTAGCCGTAGGCGAGAATCAAATCCCTAGTTGCAAAATTGGTTTATGCAACCACCTGATGACCTTCCATAGTGTAGGCAAAATATGTCTTGGAAACGGGCTTCGGATGCCGGGGGGCCCCAAATGGATAGGCTAAAAACAAGGAGGATGATGAGAAGGATTGCATTCTCTTGTAGTGTTTTCTTCATTGTATGGTAACAGCGTATGAGAAATATGACGAGAAATATGACGGACTCCTTATAAATAGGTTTTGAATTTTAATGGTACTAATCGCTATTAAATTAGAAACGATGGCCTTAGGGGCAAAAGAAACTGCAGGTGATTTGAATTATGAATGATTTTAACACCCCAGCATATTAGGATTTGATATAATTTTTGAAAAAATTATACAAGAACTATAATTGTGTATAAATATTTTCTTAACTAGCCACAATTATAAATGCTCTATAAAATTTAGAACGAAAAGCATCATCAGGCTTTCTAAACTTAAACTAGATACGATTACTCAACAAAGTGGATTAATATATATTTATACATGTTACTATATGGGATAATAAAATGTTATTAATGATCGAGAAACTTCTTAGTACATTAGAGAGTCAAAAAGTTATCGAAGAACAAGAAAGATAAATAAAAACAACAGTATACACGGCACGTGACCAAAGGGTAATGATTCAAATTTTGATGGCAATGCATTGTATTAATTTGTATAATACAAACGTTTTCCTTTGGTCATGAAGCTATTTTTCGACAAATATTTACAACATGCGAAGAAATTTATAAGGCAAGCAACAATGTTTTCGGAATTGTTATCTAATGAATTTTTGCATGTAGTCAGGCTCGTTTTGAAACGGAATTCAGTGAATTTTTTGCTGCCATCGCCAACCTGTAGTACATTTATACCCTTACACTGAGGCTCTAATTGTGGGGTACAGTAATTGAAGTGACCTCACAATGAGTTTTAGTCCAAGAGAGAAACATTTGGACGTTTATAGATGGATTCGGCCCATGTTTAGAAACTTCGGCCTAGCTTAGGATGAAGCGGGCTAACAGTGACGGCACCAACATACAATGAAGGAGTTTAATACGGTACTACTTCATAAAGATGGATGTGATTTTGCTTGTATTGACCGAAATATAACTAGGTCTTACTTTTGTAAACCATCCTACTTTACTAGATCAAGGGACGATTCGATGAGGTGCCAGATCATGTTATACAAGATTGTGATATGATAAATTATATTATCCTGAATAATACCATGCCATGCTATGATAAATTATGAGATATGCTGAGATCTCATGCTTTGCAATTAATACACGCATGTTACTTAGCAGATGTATCTGACTTGAGCATATGAAGAGATTGTGAATAATCACATCCCACGCTAACCGTCCTTGTCTAGCTCGTGTAGGGGATGGGTCATGTTGGACAGCGAGATGATGTTTTAGACCATAGTCCGGGTATAGATCAATCTATTTTATGATTTCAAGGAAAACCATGTGAACTTAAAGGCGAAAATCCAAGGAGAGTTCTAATCACTAGAATAAGGTAGCAGCCATTCCTACACGTACAAATTTTGTTCTTTAAAATACTGGTCCCCGAATTTTGTGTTATAATAATTTACACATCTGTGGGAACTATAGCTTGATCTAATGGTAATCGCTTTTACTTTGAACTTTGTATCTAGATATCATTTTTGGTCTCCATCTAGAACACGAATTGGCTTTGCTCTCAATGACAAATTTTACTTCACCTTTAAGTGCTTCTTTTTGCCTTGCTCTCTGGGACAAATTTTCCATAGTCCACCGGAGCTCTCACTAACTTTTCCTTTCAGAGCACATTTCGACTTAGCCCTTTGGGCATGTTTTACTTCGCCCATCAGCACATATTTTTGGTTTTACTTAAGCCTTCCAGGCATGTTTTGAATTTGTCATCTGTGATATATTTTACTATTTGGCACTTGATCGAACATTTGGCATTCAGGGCAAGTTTTACTTAACACTTCAAGGCTTGTTTGGACATAGAATGTGTATTTATTTGTATTAGACAACCTTTTATTGTGTGTATACACATACTCGTTCTTTCCAGAGATAAATCTCAAATCGAGGAAAAAAAGATGCACTTTGTGAATACACTGAAAATGGTATCTCATTTCAGAGATGCCGGGGCTGATGCTGGTGGTTCAAATTTATTTATTAGCCGTAGGCGAAAATCAAAGCCCCAGTCGCGAAATTGGTTTATGCAACCTCCTGATGACCTTCCATAGTGTAGGCAAAATATGTCTTGGAAACGGGCTTCAGATGCCGGGGGGCCCCAAATGGATAGGCAACAAACAAGGAGGATGATGAGAAGGATTGCATTCTCTTGTAGTGTTTTCTTCATTGTATGGTAATAGCGTATGAGAAATATGACGAGAAATATGACGAACTCCTTATAAATAGGTTTTGAATTTTAATGGTACTAATCGCTATTAAATTAGAAACGATGGCATTAGGGGCAATGGAAACTGCAGGTGATTTGAATTATGAATGATTTTAACACCCCAGCATATTAGGATTTGATATAATTTTGTAAAAAATTATACAAGAACTATAATTGTGTATAAATATTTTCTTAACAAGCCAAAATTATAAATGCTCTATAAAATTTAGAACGAAAAGCATCATCAGGCTTTCTAAACTTAAACTAGATACGGTTACTCAACAAAGTGGATTAATATGGTTAAATTAATATATATTTATACATGTTACTATATGGGATAATAAAATGTTATTAATGATCGAGAAACTTCTTAGTACATTAGGGAGTCAAAAAGTTATCGAAGAACAAGAAAGATAAATAAAAACAACAGTATACACGGCACGTGACCAAAGGGTAATGATTCAAATTTTGATGGCAATGCATTGTATTAATTTGTATAATACAAATGTTTTCCTTTGGTCATGAAGCTATTTTTCGACAATTATTAACGACATGCGAAGAAATTAATAAGGCAAGCAACAATGTTTTCGGAATTGTTATCTAAAGAATTTTTGCATGTAGTCAGGCTCGTTTTGTAACGGAATTCAGTGAATTTTTTGCTGCCATCGCCAACCTGTAGTATATTTATACCCTTACACTGATGCTCTAATTGTGGGGTACATTAATTGAAGTGACCTCACAATGAGTTTTAGTCCAAGAGAGAAACATTTGGACGTTTATAGATGGATTCGGCCCAGGTTTAGAAACTTCGGCCTATCTTATGATGAAGTTGGCTAACAGTGACGGCACCAACATATAATGAAGGAGTTTAATACGGTACTACTTCATAAAGATGGATGTGATTTTGCTTGTATTGACCGAAATATCAATAGGTCTTACTTTTGTAAACCATCCTACTTTACTATATCAAGGGACGATTCGATGAGGTGCCAGATCATGTTATACCAGATTGTGATATGCTAAATTATATTATCCTGAATAATACCATGCCATGCTATGATAAATTATGAGATATGCTGAGATTTCATGCTTTGCAATTAATACACGCATGTTACTTAGCAGATGGATCTGACTTGAGCATATGAAGAGATTGTGAATAATCACATCCCACGCTAACCGTCCTTGTCTAGCTCGTGTAGGGGATGGGTCATGTTGGACAGCGAGATGATGTTTTAGACCATAGTCCGGGTATAGATCAATCTATTTTATGATTTCAAGGAAAACCATGTGAACTTAAAGGAGAAAATCCAAGGAGAGTTCTAATCACTAGAATAAGGTAGCAGCCATTCCTACACGTACAAATTTTGTTCTTTAAAATACTGGTCCCCGAATTTTGTGTTATAATAATTTACACATCTGTGGGAACTACAGCTTGATCTACTGGTAATCGCTTTTACTTTGAACTTTGTCATCTAGATATCATTTTTGGTCTCCATCTAGAACACGAATTGGCTTTGCTCTCAATGACACATTTTACTTCACCTTTAAGTACTTCTTTTTGCCTTGCTCTCTGGGACAAATTTTCCATAGTCCACCGGAGCTCTCACTAACTTTTCCTTTCAGAGCACATTTCAACTTAGCCCTTTGGGCATGTTTTACTTCGCCCATCAGCACATATTTTTGGTTTTACTTAAGCCTTCCAGGCTTGTTTTGAATTGTTCATCTGTGATATATTTTACTATTTGGCACTTGATCGAACATTTGGCATTCAGGGCAAGTTTTACTTAACACTTCAAGGCTTGTTTGGACATAGAATGTGTACTTATTTGTATTAGACAACCTTTTATTGTGTGTATACACATACTCGTTCTTTCCAGAGATAAATCTCAAATCGAGGAAAAAAAGATGCACTTTGTGAATACACTGAAAATGGTATCTCATTTCAGAGATGCCGGGGCTGATGCTGGTGGTTCAAATTTATTTATTAGCCGTAGGCGAAAATCAAAGCCACAGTCACGAAATTGGTTTATGCAACCTCCTGATGACCTTCCATAGTGTAGGCAAAATATGTCTTGGAAACGGGCTTCGGATGCCGGGGGGCCCCAAATGGATAGGCAACAAACAAGGAGGATGATGAGAATGATTGCATTCTCTTGTAGTGTTTTCTTCATTGTATGGTAATAGCGTATGAGAAATATGACGAGAAATATGACGGACTTCTTATAAAAAGGTTTTGAATTTTAATGGTACTAATCGCTATTAAATTAGAAACGATGGCCTTAGGGGCAATGGAAACTGCAGGTGATTTGAATTATGAATGATTTTAACACCCCATCATATTAGGATTTGATATAATTTTGTAAAAAATTATACATGAACTATAATTGTGTATAAATATTTTCTTAACTAGCCACAATTATAAATGCTCTATAAAATTTAGAACGAAAAGCATCATCAGGCTTTCTAAACTTAAACTAGATACGGTTACTCAACAAAGTGGATTAATATGGTTAAATTAATATATATTTATACATTTTACTATATGGGATAATAAAATGTGATTAATGATCGAGAAACTTCTTAGTACATTTGAGAGTCAAAAAGTTATCGAAGAACAAGAAAGATAAATAAAAACAATAGTATACACGGCACGTGACCAAAGGGTAATGATTCAAATTTTGATGGCAATGCATTGTATTAATTTGTATAATACAAACGTTTTCCTTTGGTCATGAAGCTATTTTTCGACAAATATTAACGACATGCGAAGAAATTAATAAGGCAAGCAACAATGTTTTCGGAATTGTTATCTAAAGAATTTTTGCATGTAGTCAGGCTCGTTTTGAAACGGAATTCAGTGAATTTTTTGCTGCCATCGCCAACCTGCAGTATATTTATACCCTTACACTGAGGCTCTAATTGTGGGTTACATTAATTGAAGTGACCTCACAATGAGTTTTAGTCCAAGAGAGAAACATTTGGACTTTTATAGATGGATTCGGCCCATGTTTAGAAACTTCGGCCTAGCTTAGGATGAAGCGGGCTAACAGTGACAGCACCAACATACAATGAAGGAGTTTAATACGGTACTACTTCATAAAGATGGATGTGATTTTGCTTGTAATGAACGAAATATCACTAGGTCTTACTTTTGTAAACCATCCTACTTTACTAGATCAAGGGACGATTCGATGAGGTGCCATATCATGTTATACAAGATTGTGATATGATAAATTATATTATCCTGAATAATACCATGCCATGCTATGATAAATTATGAGATATGCTGAGATCTCATGCTTTGCAATTAATACACGCATGTTACTTAGCAGATGGATCTGACTTGAGCATATGAAGAGATTGTGAATAATCACATCCCACGCCAACCGTCCTTGTCTAGCTCGTGTAGGGGATGGGTCATGTTGGACAGCGAGATGATGTTTTTGACCATAGTCCGGGTATAGATCAATCTATTTTATGATTTCAAGGAAAACCATGTGAACTTAAAGGCGAAAATCCAAGGAGAGTTCTAATCACTAGAATAAGGTAGCAGCCATTCCTACACGTACAAATTTTGTTCTTTAAAATACTGGTCCCCGAATTTTGTGTTATAATAATTTACACATCTGTGGGAACTATAGCTTGATCAAATGGTAATCGCTTTTACTTTGAACTTTGTCATCTAGATATCATTTTTGGTCTCCATCTAGAACACGAATTGGCTTTGCTCTAAATGACACATTTTACTTCACCTTTAAGTGCTTCTTTTTGCCTTGCTCTCTGGGACAAATTTTCCATAGTCCACCGGAGCTCTCACTAACTTTTCCTTTCAGAGCACATTTCGACTTAGCCCTTTGGGCATGTTTTACTTCGCCCATCAGCACATATTTTTGGTGAAACTTAAGCCTTCCAGGCTTGTTTTGAATTGTTCATCTGTGATATATTTTACTATTTGGCACTTGATCGAACATTTGGCATTCAGGGCACGTTTTACTTAACCCTTCAAGGCTTGTTTGGACATAGAATGTGTATTTATTTGTATTAGACAACCTTTTATTGTGTGTATACACATTCTCGTTCTTTCCAGAGATAAATCTCAAATCGAGGAAAAAAGATGCACTTTGTGAATACACGGAAAATGGTATCTCATTTCAGAGATGCCGGGGCTGATGCTGGTGGTTCAAATTTATTTATTAGCCGTAGGCGAGAATCAAATCCCCAGTTGCGAAATTGGTTTATGCAACCTCCTGATGACCTTCCATAGTGTAGGCAAAATATGTCTTGGAAACGGGCTTCGGATGCCGGTGGGCCCCAAATGGATAGGCAACAAACAAGGATGATGATGAGAAGGATTGCATTCTCTTGTAGTGTTTTCTTCATTGTATGGTAACAGCGTATGAGAAATATGACGAGAAATATGACGGACTCATTATAAATAGGTTTTGAATTTTAATGGTACTAATCGCTATTAAATTAGAAACGATGGCGTTAGGGGCAATGGAAACTGCAGGTGATTTGAATTATGAATGATTTTAACACCCCAGCATATTAGGATTTGATATAATTTTTGAAAAAATTATACAAGAAATATAATTGTGTATAAATATTTTCTTAACTAGCCACAATTATAAATGCTCTATAAAATTTAGAACGAAAAGCATCATCAGGCTTTCTAAACTTAAACTAGATACGGTTACTCAACAAAGTGGATTAATATGGTTAAATTAATATATATTTATACATGTTACTATATGGGATAATAAAATGTTATTAATGATCGAGAAACTTCTTAGTACATTAGAGAGTCAAAAAGTTATCGAAGAACAAGAAAGATAAATAAAAACAATAGTATACACGGCACGTGACCAAAGGGTAATGATTCAAATTTTGATGGCAATGCATTGTATTAATTTGTATAATACAAACGTTTTCCTTTGGTCATGAAGCTATTTTTCGACAAATATTAACAACATGCGAAGAAATTTATAAGGCAAGCAACAATGTTTTCGGAATTGTTATCTAATGAATTTTTGCATGTAGTCAGGCTCGTTTTGAAACGGAATTCAGTGAATTTTTTGCTGCCATCGCCAACCTGTAGTACATTTATACCCTTACACTGAGGCTCTAATTATGGGGTACAGTAATTGAAGTGACCTCACAATGAGTTTTAGTCCAAGAGAGAAACATTTGGACGTTTATAGATGGATTCGGCCCATGTTTAGAAACTTCGGCCTAGCTTAGGATGAAGCGGGCTAACAGTGACGGCACCAACATACAATGAAGGAGTTTAATACGGTACTACTTCATAAAGATGGATGTGATTTTGCTTGTATTGAACGAAATATCACTAGGTCTTACTTTTGTAAACCATCCTACTTTACTAGATCAAGGGACGATTCGATGAGATGCCAGATCATGTTACACAAGATTGTGATATGCTAAATTATATTATCCTGAATAATACCATGCCATGCTATGATAAATTATGAGATATGCTGAGATCTCATGCTTTGCAATTAATACACGCATGTTACTTAGCAGATGGATCTGACTTGAGCATATGAAGAGATTGTGAATAATCACATCCCACGCCAACCGTCCTTGTCTAGCTCGTGTAGGGGATGGGTCATGTTGGACAGCGAGATGATGTTTTTGACCATAGTCCGGGTATAGATCAATCTATTTTATGAATTCAAGGAAAACCATGTGAACTTAAAGGCGAAAATCCAAGGAGAGTTCTAATCACTAGAATAAGGTAGCAGCCATTCCTACACGTACAAATTTTGTTCTTTAAAATACTGGTCCCCGAATTTTGTGTTATAATAATTTACACATCTGTGGGAACTATAGCTTGATCTAATGGTAATCGCTTTTACTTTGAACTTTGTCATCTAGATATCATTTTTGGTCTCCATCTAGAACACGAATTGGCTTTGCTCTAAATGACACATTTTACTTCACCTTTAAGTGCTTCTTTTTGCCTTGCTCTCTGGGACAAATTTTCCATAGTCCACCGGAGCTCTCACTAACTTTTCCTTTCAGAGCACATTTCGACTTAGCCCTTTGGGCATGTTTTACTTCGCCCATCAGCACATATTTTTGGTGAAACTTAAGCCTTCCAGGCTTGTTTTGAATTGTTCATCTGTGATATATTTTACTATTTGGCACTTGATCGAACATTTGGCATTCAGGGCACGTTTTACTTAACCCTTCAAGGCTTGTTTGGACATAGAATGTGTATTTATTTGTATTAGACAACCTTTTATTGTGTGTATACACATACTCGTTCTTTCCAGAGATAAATCTCAAATCGAGGAAAAAAAGATGCACTTTGTGAATACACTGAAAATGGTATCTCATTTCAGAGATGTCGGGGCTGATGCTGGTGGTTCAAATTTATTTATTAGCCGTAGGCGAAAATCAAAGCCCCAGTTACGAAATTGGTCTATGCAACCTCCTGATGACCTTCCATAGTGTAGGCAAAATATGTCTTGGAAACGGGCTTCAGATGCCGGGGGCCCCAAATGGATAGGCAACAAACAAGGAGGATGATGAGAAGGATTGCATTCTCTTGTAGTGTTTTCTTCATTGTATGGTAACAGCGTATGAGAAATATGACGAGAAATATGACGGACTCCTTATAAATAGGTTTTGAATTTTAATGGTACTAATCGCTATTAAATTAGAAACGGTGGCCTTAGGGGCAATGGAAACTGCAGGTGATTTGAATTATGAATGATTTTAACACCCCAGCATATTAGGATTTGATATAATTTTTGAAAAAATTATTCAAGAACTATAATTGTGTATAAATATTTTCTTAACTAGCTACAATTATAAATGCACTATAAAATTTAGAACGAAAAGCATCATCAGGCTTTCTAAACTTAAACTAGATACGGTTACTCAACAAAGTGGATTAATATGGTTAAATTAATATATATTTATACATGTTACTATATGGGATAATAAAATGTTATTAATGATCGAGAAACTTCTTAGTACATTAGGGAGTCAAAAATTTATCGAAGAACAAGAAAGATAAATAAAAACAACAGTATACAAGGCACGTGACCAAAGGGTAATGATTCAAATTTTGATGGCAATGCATTGTATTAATTTGTATAATACAAACGTTTTCCTTTGGTCATGAAGCTATTTTTCGACAAATATTAACAACATGCGAAGAAATTTATAAGGCAAGCAACAATGTTTTCGGAATTGTTATCTAAAGAATTTTTGCATGTAGTCAGGCTCGTTTTGAAACGGAATTCAGTGAATTTCTTGCTGCCATCGCCAACCTGTAGTACATTTATACCCTTACACTGAGGCTCTAATTGTGGGGTACAGTAATTGAAGTGACCTCACAATGAGTTTTAGTCCAAGAGAGAAACATTTGGACGTTTATAGATGGATTCGGCCCATGTTTAGAAACTTCGGCCTAGCTTAGGATGAAGTTGGCTAACAGTGACGTCACCAACATACAATGAAGGAGTTTAATACGGTACTACTTCATAAAGATGGATGTGATTTTGCTTGTATTGACCGAAATATCACTAGGTCTTACTTTTGTAAACCATCCTACTTTACTAGATCAAGGGACGATTCGATGAGATGCCAGATCATGTTACACAAGATTGTGATATGCTAAATTATATTATCCTGAATAATACCATGCCATGCTATGATAAATTATGAGATATGCTGAGATCTCATGCTTTGCAATTAATACACGCATGTTACTTAGCAGATGGATCTGACTTGAGCATATGAAGAGATTGTGAATAATCACATCCCACGCCAACCGTCCTTGTCTAGCTCGTGTAGGGGATGGGTCATGTTGGACAGCGAGATGATGTTTTTGACCATAGTCCGGGTATAGATCAATCTATTTTATGAATTCAAGGAAAACCATGTGAACTTAAAGGCGAAAATCCAAGGAGAGTTCTAATCACTAGAATAAGGTAGCAGCCATTCCTACACGTACAAATTTTGTTCTTTAAAATACTGGTCCCCGAATTTTGTGTTATAATAATTTACACATCTGTGGGAACTATAGCTTGATCTAATGGTAATCGCTTTTACTTTGAACTTTGTCATCTAGATATCATTTTTGGTCTCCATCTAGAACACGAATTGGCTTTGCTCTAAATGACACATTTTACTTCACCTTTAAGTGCTTCTTTTTGCCTTGCTCTCTGGGACAAATTTTCCATAGTCCACCGGAGCTCTCACTAACTTTTCCTTTCAGAGCACATTTCGACTTAGCCCTTTGGGCATGTTTTACTTCGCCCATCAGCACATATTTTTGGTGAAACTTAAGCCTTCCAGGCTTGTTTTGAATTGTTCATCTGTGATATATTTTACTATTTGGCACTTGATCGAACATTTGGCATTCAGGGCACGTTTTACTTAACCCTTCAAGGCTTGTTTGGACATAGAATGTGTATTTATTTGTATTAGACAACCTTTTATTGTGTGTATACACATACTCGTTCTTTCCAGAGATAAATCTCAAATCGAGGAAAAAAAGATGCACTTTGTGAATACACTGAAAATGGTATCTCATTTCAGAGATGTCGGGGCTGATGCTGGTGGTTCAAATTTATTTATTAGCCGTAGGCGAAAATCAAAGCCCCAGTTACGAAATTGGTCTATGCAACCTCCTGATGACCTTCCATAGTGTAGGCAAAATATGTCTTGGAAACGGGCTTCAGATGCCGGGGGCCCCAAATGGATAGGCAACAAACGAGGAGGATGATGAGAAGGATTGCATTCTCTTGTAGTGTTTTCTTCATTGTATGGTAACAGCGTATGAGAAATATGACGAGAAATATGACGGACTCCTTATAAATAGGTTTTGAATTTTAATGGTACTAATCGCTATTAAATTAGAAACGGTGGCCTTAGGGGCAATGGAAACTGCAGGTGATTTGAATTATGAATGATTTTAACACCCCAGCATATTAGGATTTGATATAATTTTTGAAAAAATTATTCAAGAACTATAATTGTGTATAAATATTTTCTTAACTAGCTACAATTATAAATGCACTATAAAATTTAGAACGAAAAGCATCATCAGGCTTTCTAAACTTAAACTAGATACGGTTACTCAACAAAGTGGATTAATATGGTTAAATTAATATATATTTATACATGTTACTATATGGGATAATAAAATGTTATTAATGATCGAGAAACTTCTTAGTACATTAGGGAGTCAAAAATTTATCGAAGAACAAGAAAGATAAATAAAAACAACAGTATACACGGCACGTGACCAAAGGGTAATGATTCAAATTTTGATGGCAATGCATTGTATTAATTTGTATAATACAAACGTTTTCCTTTGGTCATGAAGCTATTTTTCGACAAATATTAACAACATGCGAAGAAATTTATAAGGCAAGCAACAATGTTTTCGGAATTGTTATCTAAAGAATTTTTGCATGTAGTCAGGCTCGTTTTGAAACGGAATTCAGTGAATTTCTTGCTGCCATCGCCAACCTGTAGTACATTTATACCCTTACACTGAGGCTCTAATTGTGGGGTACAGTAATTGAAGTGACCTCACAATGAGTTTTAGTCCAAGAGAGAAACATTTGGACGTTTATAGATGGATTCGGCCCATGTTTAGAAACTTCGGCCTAGCTTAGGATGAAGTTGGCTAACAGTGACGTCACCAACATACAATGAAGGAGTTTAATACGGTACTACTTCATAAAGATGGATGTGATTTTGCTTGTATTGACCGAAATATCACTAGGTCTTACTTTTGTAAACCATCCTACTTTACTAGATCAAGGGACGATTCGATGAGGTGCCAGATCATGTTATACAAGATTATGATATGCTAAATTATATTATCCTGAATAATACCATGCCATGCCATGATAAATTATGAGATATGCTTAGATCTCATGCTTTGCAATTAATACACGCATGTTACTTAGCAGATGGATCTGACTTGAGCATATGAAGAGAGTGTGAATAATCACATCCCACGCTAACCGTCCTTGTCTAGCTCGTGTAGGGGATGGGTCATGTTGGACAGCGAGATGATGTTTTTGACCATAGTCCGGGTATAGATCAATCTATTTTATGATTTCAAGGAAAACCATGTGAACTTAAAGGCGAAAATCCAAGGAGAGTTCTAATCACTAGAATAAGGTAGCAGCCATTCCTACACGAACAAATTTTGTTCTTTAAAATACTGGTCCGCGAATAATTTACACATCTGTGGGAACTATAGCTTGATCTAATGGTAATCGCTTTTACTTTTAACTTTGGCATCTAGATATCATTTTTGGTCTCCATATAGAACACGAATTGTCTTTGCTCTCAATGACACATTTTACTTCACCTTTAAGTGCTTCTTTTTGCCTTGCTCTCTGGGACAAATTTTCCATAGTCCACCGGAGCTCTCACTAACTTTTCCTTTCAGAGCACATTTCGACTTAGCCCTTTGGGCATGTTTTACTTCGCCCATCAGCACATATTTTTGGTTTTACTTAAGCCTTCCAGGCATGTTTTAAATTTGTCATCTGTGATATATTTTACTATTTGTCACTTGATCGAACATTTGGCATTCAGGGCACGTTTTACTTAACACTTCAAGGCTTGTTTGGACATAGAATGTGTATTTATTTGTATTAGACAACCTTTTATTGTGTGTATTCACATACTCGTTCTTTCCAGAGATAAATCTCAAATCGAGGAAAAAAAGATGCACATTGTGAATACACTGGAAATGGTATCTCATTTCAGAGATGCCGGGGCTGATGCTGGTGGTTCAAATTTATTTATTAGTCGTAGGCGAAAATCAAAGCCCCAGTCGCGAAATTGGTTTATGCAACCTCCTGATGACCTTCCATAGTGCAGGCAAAATATGTCTTGGAAACGGGCTTCGGATGCCGGGGGGCCCCAAATGGATAGGAAACAAACAAGGAGGATGATGAGAAGGATTGCATTCTCTTGTAGTGTTTTCTTCATTGTATGGTAATAGCGTATGAGAAATATGAAGAGAAATATGACGGACTCCTTATAAATAGGTTTTGAATTTTAATGGTACTAATCGCTATTAAATTAGAAACGATGGCCTTAGGGGCAATGGAAACTGCAGGTGATTTGAATTATGAATGATTTTAACACCCCAGCATATTAGGATTTGATATAATTTTTTAAAAAATTATACAAG
Source organism: Scilla litardierei (assembly GCA_030789695.1). Taxonomy (NCBI): domain Eukaryota; kingdom Viridiplantae; phylum Streptophyta; class Magnoliopsida; order Asparagales; family Asparagaceae; genus Scilla; species Scilla litardierei. Next base: position 240,065,139 of record CM061142.1, on the reverse strand, counting down.
AACTATAATTGTGTATAAATATTTTCTTAACTAGCAACAATTATAAATGCTCTATAAAATTTAGAACGAAAAGCATCATCAGGCTTTCTAAACTTAAACTAGATACGGTTACTCAACAAAGAGGATTAATATGGTTAAATTAATATATATTTATACATGTTACTATATGGGATAATAAAATGTTATTAATGATCGAGAAACTTCTTAGTACATTAGGGAGTCAAAAAGTTATCTAAGAACAAGAAAGATAAATAAAAACAACAGTATACACGGCACGTGACCAAAGGGTAATGATTCAAATTTTGATGGCAATGCATTGTATTAATTTGTATAATACAAACGTTTTCCTTTGGTCATGAAGCTATTTTTTGACAAATATTAACGACATGCGAAGAAATTAATAAGGCAAGCAACAATGTTTTCGGAATTGTTATCTAAAGAATTTTTGCATGTAGTCAGGCTCGTTTTGAAACGGAATTCAGTGAATTTTTTGCTGCCATCGCCAACCTGTTGTATATTTATACCCTTACACTAAGGCTATAATTGTGGGGTACATTAATTGAAGTGACCTCACAATGAGTTTTAGTCCAAGAGAGAAACATTTGGACGTTTATAGATGGATTCGGGCCATGTTTAGAAACTTCGGCCTATCTTAGGATGAAGTTGGCTAACAGTGACGGCACCAACATACAATGAAGGAGTTTAATACGGTACTACTTCATAAAGATGGATGTGATTTTGCTTGTATTGACCGAAATATCAATAGGTCTTACTTTTGTAAACCATCCTACTTTACTAGATCAAGGGACGATTCGATGAGGTGCCAGATCATGTTATACCAGATTGTGATATGCTAAATTATATTATCCTGAATAATACCATGCCATGCTATGATAAATTATGAGATATGCTGAGATTTCATGCTTTGCAACTAATACACGCATGTTACTTAGCAGATGGATCTGACTTGAGCATATGAAGAGATTGTGAATAATCACATCCCACGCTAACCGTCCTTGTCTAGCTCGTGTAGGGGATGGGTCATGTTGGACAGCGAGATGATGTTTTTGACCATAGTCCGGGTATAGATCAATCTATTTTATGATTTCAAGGAAAACCATGTGAACTTAAAGGCGAAAATCCAAGGAGAGTTCTAATCACTAGAATAAGGTAGCAGCCATTCCTACACGTACAAATTTTGTTCTTTAAAATACTGGACCCCGAATTTTGTGTTATAATAATTTACACATCTGTGGGAACTATAGCTTGATCTAATGGTAATCGCTTTTACTTTGAACTTTGTCATCTAGATATCATTTTTGGTCTCCATCTAGAACACGAATTGGCTTTGCTCTAAATGACACATTTTACTTCACCTTTAAGTGCTTCTTTTTGCCTTGCTCTCTGGGACAAATTTTCCATAGTCCACCGGAGCTCTCACTAACTTTTCCTTTCAGAGCACATTTCGACTTAGCCCTTTGGGCATGTTTTACTTCGCCCATCAGCACATATTTTTGGTTTTACTTAAGCCTTCCAGGCTTGTTTTGAATTTGTCATCTGTGATATATTTTACTATTTGGCACTTGATCGAACATTTGGCATTCATGGCACGTTTTACATAACCCTTCAAGGCTTGTTTGGACATAGAATGTGTATTTATTTGTATTAGACAACCTTTTATTGTGTGTATACTCATACTCGTTCTTTCCAGAGATAAATCTCATATCGAGGAAAAAAAGATGCACTTTGTGAATGCACTGAAAATGGTATCTCATTTCAGAGATGCCGGGGCTGATGCTGGTGGTTCAAATTTATTTATTAGCCGTAGGCGAGAATCAAAGCCCCAGTTGCGAAATTGGTTTATGCAGCCTCCTGATGACCTTCCATAGTGTAGGCAAAATATGTCTTGGAAACGGGCTTCGTATGCCGGGGGCCCCAAATGGATAGGCAACAAACAAGGAGGATGATGAGAAGGATTGCATTTTCTTGTAGTGTTTTCTTCGTTGTATGGTAAAAGCGTATGAGAAATATGACGAGAAATATGACGGACTCCTTATAAATAGGTTTTGAATTTTAATGGTACTAATCGCTATTAAATTAGAAACGATGGCCTTAGGGGCAATGGAAACTGCAGGTGATTTGAATTATGAATGATTTTAACACCCCAGCATATTAGGATTTGATATAATTTTTTAAAAAATTATACAAGAACTATAATTGTGTATAAATATTTTCTTAACTAGCCACAATTATAAATGCTCTATAAAATTTAGAACGAAAAGCATCATCAGGCTTTCTAAACATAAACTAGATACGGTTACTCAACAAAGAGGATTAATATGGTTAAATTAATATATATTTATACATGTTACTATATGGGATAATAAAATGTTATTAAGGATCGAGAAACTTCTTAGTACATTAGAGAGTCAAAAAGTTATCGAAGAACAAGAAAGATAAATAAAAACAACAGTATACAAGGCACGTGACCAAAGGGTAATGATTCAAATTTTGATGGCAATGCATTGTATTAATTTGTATAATACAAACGTTTTCCTTTGGTCATGAAGCTATTTTTCGACAAATATTAACGACATGCGAAGAAATTAATAAGGCAAGCAACAATGTTTTTGGAATTGTTATCTAAAGAATTTTTGCATGTAGTCAGACTCGTTTTGAAATGGAATTCAGTGAATTTTTTGCTGCCATCGCCAACCTGTAGTATATTTATACCCTTACACTAAGGCTCTAATTGTGGGGGTACATTAATTGAAGTGACCTCACAATGAGTTTTAGTCCAAGAGAGAAACATTTGGACTTTTATAGATGGATTCGGCCCATGTTTAGAAACTTCGGCCTAGCTTAGGATGAAGTTGGCTAACAGTGACGGCACCAACATACAATGAAGGAGTTTAATACGGTACTACTTCATAAAGATGGATGTGATTTTGCTTGTATTGACCGAAATATCACTAGGTCTTACTTTTGTAAACCATCCTACTTTACTAGATCAAGGGACGATTCGATGAGGTGCCAGATCATGTTATACCAGATTGTGATATGCTAAATTAGATTATCCATAATAATACCATGCCATGCTATGATAAATTATGAGATATGCTGAGATTTCTTGCTTTGCAATTAATACACGCATGTTACTTAGCAGATGGATCTGACTTGAGCATATGAAGAGATTGTGAATAATCACATCCCACGCTAACCGTCCTTGTCTAGCTCGTGTAGGGGATGGGTCATGTTGGACAGCGAGATGATGTTTTTGACCATAGTCCGGTTGTAGATCAATCTATTTTATGATTTCAAGGAAAACCATGTGAACTTAAAGGCGAAAATCCAAGGAGAGTTCTAATCACTAGAATAAGGTAGCAGCCATTCCTACACGTACAAATTTTGTTCTTTAAAATACTGGTCCGCGAATTTTGTGTTATAATAATTTACACATATGTGGGAACTATAGCTTGATCTAATGGTAATCGCTTTTACTTTGAACTTTGTCATCTAGATATCATTTTTGGTCTCCATCTAGAACACGAATTGGCTTTGCTCTAAATGACACATTTTACTTCACCTTTAAGTGCTTCTTTTTGCCTTGCTCTCTGGGACAAATTTTCCATAGTCCACCGGAGCTCTCACTAACTTTTCCTTTCAGAGAACATTTCGACTTAGCCCTTTGGGCATGTTTTACTTCGCCCATCAGCACATATTTTTGGTTTTACTTAAGCCTTCCAGGCTTGTTTTGAATTTGTCATCTGTGATATATTTTACTATTTGGCACTTGATCGAACATTTGGCATTTAGGGCACGTTTTACTTAACCCTTCAAGGCTTGTTTGGACATAGAATGTGTATTTATTTGTATTAGACAACCTTTTATTGTGTGTATACACATACTCGTTCTTTCCAGAGATAAATCTCAAATCGAGGAAAAAAAGATGCACTTTGTGAATACACTGACAATGGTATCTCATTTCAGAGATGCCGGGGCTGATGCTGGTGGTTCAAATTTATTTATTAGCCGTAGGCGAGAATCAAAGCCCCAGTTGCGAAATTGGTTTATGCAGCCTCCTGATGACTTTCCAGAGTGTAGGCAAAATATGTCTTGGAAACGGGCTTCGGATGCCCGGGGGCCCCAAATGGATAGGCAACAAACAAGGAGGATGATGAGAAGGATTGCATTCTCTTGTAGTGTTTTCTTCATTGTATGGTAACAGCATATGAGAAATATGACGAGAAATATGACGGACTCCTTATAAATAGGTTTTGAATTTTAATGGTACTAATCGCTATTAAATTAGAAACGATGGCCTTAGGGGCAATGGAAACTGCAGGTGATTTGAATTATGAATGATTTTTAACACCCCAGCATATTAGGATTTGATATAATTTTTAAAAAAATTATACAAGAACTATAATTGTGTATAAATATTTTCTTAACTAGCCACAATTATAAATGCTCTATAAAATTTAGAACGAAAAGCTTCATCAGGCTTTCTAAACTTAAACTAGATACGGTTACTCAACAAAGAGGATTAATATGGTTAAATTAATATATATATATATACATGTTACTATATGGGATAATTAAATGTTATTAATGATCGAGAAACTTCTTAGTACATTAGAGAGTCAAAAAGTTATCGAAGAACAAGAAAGATAAATAAAAACAAAAGTATACAAGGCACGTGACCAAAGGGTAATGATTCAAATTTTGATGGCAATGCATTGTATTAATTTGTATAATACAAACGTTTTCCTTTGGTCATGAAGCTATTTTTCGACAAATATTAACGACATGCGAAGAAATTAATAAGGCAGGCAACAATGTTTTCGGAATTGTTATCTAAAGAATTTTTGCATGTAGTCAGACTCGTTTTGAAACGGAATTCAGTGAATTTTTTGCTACCATCGCCAACCTGCAGTATATTTATACCCTTACACTGAGGCTTAATTATGGGGTACATTAATTGAAGTGACCTCACAATGAGTTTTAGTCCAAGAGAGAAACATTTGGACTTTTATAGATGGATTTGGCCCATGTTTAGAAACTTCGGCCTAGCTTAGGATGAAGCGGGCTAACAGTGACGGCACCAACATACAATGAAGGAGTTTAATACGGTACTACTTCATAAAGATGGATGTGATTTTGCTTGTATTGACCGAAATATCACTAGGTCTTACTTTTGTAAACCATCCTACTTTACTAGATCAAGGGACGATTCGATGAGGTGCCAGATCATGTTATACCAGATTGTGATATGCTAAATTATATTATCCTGAATAATACCATGCCATGCTATGATAAATTATGAGATATGATGAGATTTCATGCTTTGCAATTAATACACGCATGTTACTTAGCAGATGGATCTGACTTGAGCATATGAAGAGATTGTGAATAATCACATCCCACGCTAACCGTCCTTGTCTAGCTCGTGTAGGGGATGGGTCATGTTGGACAGCGAGATGATGTTTTTGACCATAGTCCGGGTATAGATGAATCTATTTTATGATTTGAAGGAAAACCAAGTGAACTTAAAGGCAAAAATCCAAGGAGAGTTCTAATCACTAGAATAAGGTAGCAGCCATTCCTACATGTAAAAATTTTGTTCTTTAAAATACTGGTCCGTGAATTTTGTGTTATAATAATTTACACATCTGTGGGAACTATAGCTTGATCTAATGGTAATCGCTTTTACTTTGAACTTTGTCATCTAGATATCATTTTTGGTCTCCATCTAGAACACGAATTGGCTTTGCTCTAAATGACACATTTTACTTCACCTTTAAGTGCTTCTTTTTGCCTTGCTCTCTGGGACAAATTTTCCATAGTCCACCGGAGCTCTCACTAACTTTTCCTTTCAGAGCACATTTCGACTTAGCCCTTTGGGCATGTTTTACTTCGCCCATCAGCACATATTTTTGGTTTTACTTAAGCCTTCCAGGCTTGTTTTGAATTTTTCATCTGTGATATATTTTACTATTTGGCACTTGATCGAACATTTGGCATTCAGGGCACGTTTTACATAACCCTTCAAGGCTTGTTTGGACTTTTTCCTTTCGTTCCATTGTTTACCCTTTGGCACTCGCTTTAACATTGACATTCAAGGGACATTTCCAACTTATACCTTTTAGGGTATGTTTTACTTAATCTTTCAGGGCATGTTTTACATCATCATACAAAGCACGTTTTACATAGCCATTCAGGGCATGTTTACTTTGCCATATACTGCTCTCTCTGACTTTAACATTCAAATATGGTTTGGGTCAGCCCTACTAGCATGTATTACTTTACCCTTCATGGAATTGTTTACCTCAACCTCTAGTGCTCATTTTACTTTTCCACCCACTACATGTTCTAGCTTTGCCCTCCAAGCCATACTTTACATTGCTTTTTAGGGCTTGATCTGGCTTATCCCTTCAGGACATGCAGCTTTGGGTCTTTGGGGGCATGCTTTACTTCAACCTTTGGGGGCACCTGATTCTTTTTTCCTTAACGACATGTTTTTGTTTTTCCCTCCAATGCTTGATTTACTTAGACATTCGGGTCATGTTTTACTTCATCCTCCAATGCACGTTTTGGCTTTGCCTTCCAAAGTACATTCTGTTTAATCCTTTGGGGTGTATTTTGACTTTACATCTAGGGCACATTTTGCTTAGGGCTTTGCGATGACTTTTCCAATCATGGCAGGATTTGTATTAGCCATTTGGAGCATATTTTACTTCATCCATTGGAGCATGTTTTACTTCATCATTTAGGGAATACTTTGGCTTTGCCCTTTATGGGCACATTTATTTTGCCTTTAAGGGCCATTAGTTTGGCCATGTTGAGAGATGTGTGCCCTTGAGGCAATTTATCTAAATGTATATGTACAAAAATCTTGTCCTAAATAACAGTAAGCTATTTGGTTAAAAATTTACCTAAGTAAATATTAAAGTAAATTTCATTAGAACTTAGATAAAGTCCTGAGTCTTAATGCGAGGTCAAACATGTATCGAGATGGAGACTCGATCAGGGAGAAGTGCTTGACCATTTGTAGCATAAGTCTAAAATCGTTCGTGGTCGTAGATGTTTTGAGAAAAGGATATTTACACATCGGATAGACCATTGTGTCTTTGTCTTCACCATGGATTAGTGATGATGGTCTCATGGTCATTCGACTTGGCAAAATCAGAGACGAGACACATGTCCTCATTAGAGAATGAGTTCAGTGAACGACCCAACGAGAGCCACTACATGGTTAGCATATACCAATTTTTCAATGGTAAGCTTTTTGTGATGATAGGCAAGTTAATCCTTAGACTCGAGGTCATTGTACGAACCTGTGCGTGAACGGTGTCACTTCGATTTCCGATGTAGCCTCGGGGCAAGTCCTATTAAAAGGTCCTTGGTTGAGTGACACTTGAAGCATATGCGGAGATTAATGGTCAAGAAAGAATTCATCTCTCCCGATTTGGGTGGCTAGTGTCACAGGAGTCGGCACGGTCTTTAGCAGAAAAAACATGGCCATAATATGTTGGATTGGATCGAACAAAGATTAGCCAAGACAAAACGGTGCCGACCAGATGCGAAGCTATTATGGGTTAATAGTTAACTATGCCTTATGCTTCGTGCGACATAGTTATGACGAAGGGACTAAAACATTAACATTCATCACAAACACAGGCAGTGTGGTCCCGACAATATTCATGTCAAGGGGCTAACCATATAATGATGATAACGAAACAGGGATGACACTACTGCTTGTGGTCACTGCTATCTAGGGTTTCGAGCCCCACATGTAGTAGGGTCAGGCTGTAGGGTCTCACAAAAAGTGGGACCTTTGTCAAGTAATAGGTAGGAGTAGGGAGATAGTGTGTATGATGCATGGGAATTAATTCTATCGGAAAAGGTTTGTGATGTAGCCTTTAGAATAATTAATGATGTGGGATTAAAGTATTTAAATATGTCGTAAAATGTTCTCGAGCATATTTTATAATAAAGGCGTAGAAATAAATCTAATAGTCTAAGAATGTCCCGGACCCATTTGTTTTTGGTCCAGGCCTAGTAGGACATGAGAAAGACCAAAAGGAAAGAAAGCCAAAATAAAAAGAGATTAGCAAAACAACCCAGCTGTGTGCCCAGCTTTTAGGTAGGGCACCCAGGCCATTTTCTGGGCCCGCTGGGTGCCACATCCCAGCTTGATTGGGTGCACAGGCCCGTTATAGGCCCGAGGACCCCATCCCAGCTCGCGGGCTACGCAAGCCTGCCTAGGGGAGCGGGCACCTGACCTGCCAGGCGGGCTAGCCCAAATGGTGGGTGCACCTACTAGGCACGCTTAACCTAATAGGTGGGGCCCACTGCAAGCCCCACAGTTAGGAAACCTGCAGACTGTGCAATTTGGGCATTTGGGCAATTTTTGTGATCTTTGGAGCTTCGTACGAGTGGTCAAACAAAGTCGAAATTGAGCACCTTTTGTTTTTATGTGTTCATCGTTTAGTGCTCTTCGATTTGATATAAGATATTGCTTGGGAAGTTCAATGGTAAAGGAGGAAAAATTCGTTAATGTTTGCCTTCATGGAGAGCAAACTTGTAATTGATTTTCCCCTCCAATTAAGTAGTCCCACATCGGTTATTGAGATGAGGAGGGTCAGCTCCCTATATAAATAGGGGCTTACGCTCCTCCATGAAACTCACACCAAGTCTGTGTAAAGACACTGACTATGAGGAAAACACTAGAAGGGGGGTTGAATAGTGTTTATAAAATTCAAACGATAGTTATACCAATTTAAATTCCTAACCAACAATAAATGCGAAATTATAAATAAACCCAAAATGAAACAATGCTAACACAAAGTTCGTTTCAAGGATTCGGATTACCCAAGTCAACTCCTGACTTGTTCCCGGTAATCATACGTCCCTTCCACCTGGATACCTCCGGATACTCAAGTTAGAACCCTAACTTGAGATTTCATTTAAACCCACTTGTAGCAACTTTACAAGTGAAATCGAAACACAATCGATGTCCTTGACGCCCATAACTTGGGATCAAGCAAAACCACTCTCACAACCAGAGAGTAAAACTAATATTGAAAGATATGAAATAATGAAATAACAACACTTACGATCACCTATGCCTTGAAGTAGAACTTGAAGGAGCAAGTGTGTTCTGTGTTGAAGTCTCTTCCAAGAAGAGAGAAAGTCCTTTCTCTAGCCACCACCAAATGCCTAGAGGATATCACTTTGATTCTAGGTTGGAGCGCAAGAGAGAATGAGATTGGAAATCTAGGGCTTTCGGGTTTGAGAGGTTTTTAAAACTTGAAGATGAAAGCTTAGGGTTTTCAAGAGATAATCAAGTAGATGAGTAACCCCTCAATGAAACAGTAGAAACCCTCCTTATAGGTTATCTAAAACTCTCAAACAGAATCCCCAAAAACCCCTGTGAAATTAGTGGAGAAACAGCCAACAGATAGAATTTACACACTCGACAGTCGACTGATGAAGAGCCAACAGTTGACTGCTGCACTATGTCAGAGGGTAGGTGAAAATTCAAACGGTAACTTACCATGTAGGACAGTCGACTGATGAATGTCTGCCAGGTGCTTGTAAACCTAACAGGCGACTGAGAAACCTTCTACAAGCGACTGAGCGAAACATGAGTATGTTGAGAAAACATAAGAAGTTTTAGGAAGACAGGACATGCGACTGATGTGGAATACACAGGCACCTGTGCCATGGACATGCAACTGTGAAACCAACATCAGTCGTCTGGCCGAAACATGCAAAACTTGTCAACCACCAAGTGTTAAGACAAGGGTCGATAGGCTACTGAAGAAGCATACACAGTTGCATGTGCCATGGGTAGGCAACTGTCAAGTAAACATCATTCATCTGTTTGAATGAAGACAAGATAATGATCTTTGGGCAAGAGAGAGACATGCGACTGACTAACAAGTCACATGCACATGTAACTTGGATAGGTGCCTGTACTTTGTACACCAGTCGCCTGATGGAAGTTATAGCTGGAAGCCCAAACCAAATGATAAAGTATGTGCAAAATAGACGACTGTAGAACAAATCATAGGTGATTTTTTGGAGATAGGCGCCTGTTAAACGTTCAACAGTCGGCTGTTGAAATCCAAAATGCACATGCATGAGAAATATGAATTGGAGGCCAAGGAAATGTGATCTAATGATTTCCTAGGACAAAAATAAAGATGTTTCGGTGCTCCAATATAGTTCTACTTCTAAGCTACATACTAGAAGAGAATAAAAAGATTACATCTTGTATTAGCCTCTCTTCTTTCCAGAGAATGAGCTCGAAGTCTACTAGGAGCTTCATTCATCATCTTTGATCATACAAAACCACTTTTCATTCTTTGATTGATCCTTGAGTGACATCCATTGTTAATTGATCTTCGTGATTTGCTTAAGCAATGGATTAAATACAAATAGGGGATTTGTCACAAGTATTTGTGTTTGCTCATAATCAACACCAAGTAGGGAGAAGTCCAATACTCTACATTCTCCCCCTTTTGATGATGACAAAAAAAATAAAATAAAAAGATAAATAATTGTGCTTAATGAATACTTACTCCCCCACATAGATGCCAATCAAGTTAGTCCATATACATAAAGGGCATCTATTGATCAATTGAAGCAAACATGTAAGACATGCATGAATGAAATGATTTTACTACATGAAATTTAGGATTTCATAATCCAAATTCATTACTTCCCCAGAATCTAAGGCAACTTCAATCTTTGATTCAAGTTTAGAATTTACTTAGCATAAATAATGATTTGTTTATTTCTTTCCCCTATGGCATTATCAAAAAAGTGGGAGTAGAGAAACAACTACAATAGTGCTAAATAAGTATTAAAACAATCATGAGAGTCTAAAGGATGTGATATATATTTAATGTGATACCAAAATAAAATCAAGAAACCACGAAGGTGCATCACAATGATATATACCAAAAACTCGTCAACAAAGGAAATTTTAGCTCAATAAAGGAACGGGAATCCATTATCAATATTTCATAAACAAGAAAATGCTTCACATCACATCATGTATATAATATAGCACACAGAGAGGCACAATTGTACAACATATGAACATGGATCTCAATATATAAGAAACAAAAAAGTGATATCATATATATATGACTGAATGCATGGAGTACAAAAAACAAAATCAACTCTATATACTTCATCATCCATCAGTACGTTACTCTTCCATACAACCAAAAGTATACCAGGAGTAAAAAAGAACTAACTCCTAATACTATAGAAGATAACAACATCCATATATATGTATATATGAGACCAACATCACAATAGGTGCTACAAGCGCCAATACAACATCCAGAGCTAAATAAAAACAACCATGGACTCAAACTATAACAAAAACTAGTCCTAAGGTGAGTCGGTCTCCAAGACACAATCAGTCGATATGGATCACTGTGGGATCCGAAGGAGGACTTGAGCGATGAAACATCATGCAAGTAGATCATCGAAGAGGATGCACAGGAGCCTTCCGCTTCGAGGACGATGCAATGCCACGAGCAGCATATGCAGAGGGCTGACTGGACTCAGTAGCAACAAGCACAAGAGGCTGAAAGGTGGTGACAAGAGGGGACAAGGTAACTTCAGCAAGATGGGCCTAAGTGTCACCAGTAGGATGAGGAACAACAGTGGGTGTATAAGGAACATCAGAATGAGGGACTTCATAGGATAGTGGAAACATAGCCTGACGAAAGACTGGAACATGAAATCCTTGATATACAAATGACTTGTAGGACAACTCAAGGAGAAGTGAAAGCTTCTGATCCATGTCAGAAACTTTCAATTCAAGCACAAAAACTCACTCATTCAACTGAATGAGGAGTGGATCAGGCGACGGAGCAGGAGGATATGGAGATGATGACATAGAAGGATATGAGGGAAAGGGTTTAGCCTCAGATGCTGAAAGAGGAGGGTTAGTGACAGATATACCCAGCAACTCACCGGAAGATGGTGAGGACTGAGGACTCTGATCACAGGGAGAGGATGGAGAACCCGCAGGCGAGGAGACTTCAAAACGACGCAAGTAGGATGAAAGTGAGAATTTCCTCACGAGTTTGAAAAAAGACGTCTCAGTTTTTGGTGCCATGAGTAATAATCGAAGGAAACGGCCGATTTGGGTTTGAAATGAAGGAGAGTTACCAATACAAAAATGAACGACAAACGACAAAGGAGATCCACGACGAACGACAAAGGAGGAGAGATCCAAACTCTCAATCGAGTGAACGGGTAGAGAAATCGATGGGTAGAATCTCCAAATCGACGAGGAAGACGAAGAGACGGTTGACGTTCGAAGGAGGAAGACGAGGGAAATTGATCAGATGAGAGAGAAAATCAGACGGCCTCGTGTACTTAAGTTGGGGGAATATGAATCTGGGCTATTGGATTGACAGATCGACGGCTCAGATGAGTTATCGAACCGCCACAGATGTGGATAGTCGACTGATGCGCAATGGCCAGGCGACTAGCCGAAAAGATAGAGAACTGACTTGGGTAGATAGACATGTGCCTGTTGAGTAAATCACAGTCGCCTGGCAAAACGACAGACGACTGTAAAATACGAAACAGTCATCTGCCATAGGGTCAAAAATTTGATGAGTTTACAGAGACATTTCAAGATCACGACATGCACCCAATGAACACATTCCAGTCACCTGTCAGGGAGACATACGCCTGGAAAATACACATCAGTCGCATGTGCAAAAAACACGTAATTTAGATAGAAAAATTGGAGTTGGGTAGGCGACTGTCGAAAGATTGACATTCATCTGTCCTAATCCAAAAATGTATAAAATCCTGTAATCAAGAGGATTGAGACAACTCACCCTAAGATCTATACTCTAATAATTCTCTAAATATGAAAGCAATAACAAAACAATATAGATTGACATACAAATCATGTATATTAATCCAAACAAACAAAATCATCAAAGTATCAAATACAACTCATTTAAAAAATATGAAAAATCTTAACATATCGAAACAAAAGAAGTGAAATGATGATATGAGTTCAAAGCATGATAAATTATAAAATTATTGATCGCCCGTCCGTTTGGCACTCAAATCAGGACGGGGATACTAGGATTAGAATTTGTAAACCGCAAGCGCACAGTGTCGAAGTGTGGCTTGGGGGGTCGAACACGGAGAGGTGTGTGTTGTTCTAGTGAACAATCAGGAACCAGATCACCCGGTGGGCGAGCTAGCCTAATCTCTTGTTGGATGTCACGATAGTAAACTAATGAAAAAGGTATAAGAGATAAAAGGGTAACCTAGGACTTTGGCTTCTGCCTATCATGAGTTCTCACTATTACGATCGAAGGATAGGAATGTGATCATATTCTAGGGTTTAGCGGTGAGACGTTGCCTCTAATAGTGCTGCCTAGGGTGCCATGGGCCCGATATTTCGATCGATGCACAGGATGATACGCTAGGTCTACCCGGGTTCAGACGGTGGGCATTCCCATGTCCAACACCGCCCGACTCCGGGAGCACTAAGCTTGCAACGATTGCTCCTGACATTTCATCCAAGCCGTTCCCCCGTGCGAGGAATCAATGTCTACGCTAGGGGGTGAGCTGTGGCTAGAGAATCAAACTCCCATTTTATTTCCTCTTGGCCCGATGGTCAAAGGCGGTCTTTCTCCCGCCAATGACAATAAAATGCCCCCGCGTAACCATCTAAATCCCTATATCCTATCGAATACCTAATCCTATGTACTCTCTAGGGAGAACCCACGAAGGAGCTTCCACCAATGTCCCAGATTTAAGAACTACTCACTAATCATGGCATGAAAAGCAGTGAAACAAATTATAGCCATCAAAATGGAAATCAAGCAATAGATTACTGTAGCAAATAGTAGTACTAACGCAATATTAAAATATTAGAGTGATCAATGAACGTACAATTAGAAATAAATTCAGAGCAGCCAAACTCCCTAAAAACAGCTTAAAATGGGGATTACGTTTCTGGGAAAACCTAGCTATCTTTTACATTTTGGCAAGATGCCAGTGAATTTTCCAACTAAAAGACAAAAATAGACGTTCACTCGATCGGGTGCCACGACGAGAAGTTCGGTCTTCAGCCTCTGATAAACCTCACCCGATCGCTGAACCGATCGGGTGTGTCTTTGAATTCTCGAGCCTGGGGAAGCAGCTGCTACAGGTGACCCGATTAGTGAACTTTGGCTCTCAAAACAGCGCCCTGTGTCACATCTACCCGATCATTGAACCGATCAGGTGGAGTTGCTTCTTCCTCAGGTCTGATACGACCGCTTGAATCGATCGGGTGGATCTGTCCACCCGATTTTTGAGAGCTGATATGTGGTTTATCTTGATGATTGGCTCTCAGGATCTCGTGTGACTCCTCCCGTTGCTCCGGGAACTCATGATGTTGGCCTTGTATGTCTCCTGCGCTAGCAATATCTTGCAAAAGCACATAAACACAATGAAAGTGAAAAGAAACTAAAAAACACAAGGGAATGGATTCGAAACAACAAAAAACGACGGGAAATTACGGAGAAGACGTGTGTGAATATATATAATATAAACGCACGTCAAAATCCCCCAAGCTGAACCCTTCCTCGTCCTCGAGGAAGACGAGTGAGAATATGAGCTTGGAGGGAAAATAGAAAGATAGACAGATAAAGAAAAGGAAATCCTAGATTACCCGTCAGAGCCAACGAAAACTAACACGACACACTAAGCAAGCACGTGAGAAGCATAGCACTAAGCCCAGGAATACGAGTACCTACTAGTATCGTGGGTCCACGCGGTGAAGCGCAAGTGAGTGTGGTTGTGAGCTAGCCAACTGTGTTGCTATCTAAATCATGCAATCAAGCTCCATATACACATATCCATGGAATGACCCAAATATCTAATCAATTCGAATTAGCGGTGAATAATAGTTCAAGCATGCATGAGGATAGAGTAAGAATTGAACCATGTCATATGTCAGGGACTCTACTGCTAGAAACTAGGGAATCGTGATTGTTAGAAAGTTCATATGCCAAGTATGTTCGAAAACAAAAGGGGTTGAGTAAGTGTGGAGATGAGCACTTGGTGCAAATTCTCGCCTTCCCTTTATTCATGGCGGTAGGAGTAATATTCACAACAGAAGATTTTTGGGGTTTTGGATTTTTGTATATATTTTTTGGATTTTGGCTATGCATATTCTTTTTTTTTCTCTTTCTTTTTTTCTTTTTTCTTTTTGAACTTTCTTTTTCCTTTTCTTTTTTTTGAAGTGGGATAATGCACTTCTCCAAAAGTGGGAGAACGATGCGTAGGTACGTGGAAAAATTGTGTATTCTCCCAAGTGGAAGTAAAGTGCACGACGAGGGGATTTGCACCAAGTAAAACAAAAAAGAATTCGAATTCTAAACACTTGGCAAAAGGAAATTTTTCGCGGATCAGAGCGTAAGCAACATGGGTTACCTTAGTCCTATTTGGTAGAGTCCAGACACATGCGAATTGAAGCGTAAATATATAGATGATTCATGCATAATGAAGCAGAAAGTAGAGGCAATATACTGCATATTCGAACTTGAAGTATGATAGTCTAGGGGTCATCCAAGGACAGTCATATAAAACAAAATCACGACCTAGAAACACACCAACTAGCTAGTCACAAAACACAACTCAACACAAAAAAGCAAAGCGAACCTACAGAGCATAAAATGCAATAGAACTCGGCTTCCTAGGGTTAGTGAAGATAGGTGTCGTTGCTTAGCTAAGTGTGTGTGTGGTTGAGTGGCAGTGTCATCATGAGGGGTCATCTCTAGGAGGGAGAGAATAAAAGGAAAGAAAGAAAAAATAAAAACACGACTGACGCACATAGTGCGACTCCCCCAAGCTGAACGTTGCATTGCCCTCAATGCAATAGGATTAAATGCGGAAGGGCAATGAAAGATGGGAGGGAAGTACGCACTGACAAAGAAACGGGAAACATGAAAAACAAACAAAAAGATGGATCTCCTGCTGTCGAGAGAATTCGTGCTTATTGAAAGAATAAAATTTTACGCTATTACTACACTACTGGATTGATATCACCTATAGCAAAAGGTGGATCCAGTATCTTTGTCGGTAAGGCAACTGCTCCAACTACCCCTTCCGTGGCCCCGCCAGGCATGTGTGTCCATGAATACCTACGAACTCTAGCAATGCATCCTCTAGTATTCCCACAAGGACTCCACCTATACCTTCCAGAGAATAGGATGCATCAGTTCGATGCAAAAATTTCTCCCTCATAATAAAAGTATTTCAAAGAGGATCGTCTATAGAAATATATGAAATAAATAGTGGTGGACGATGCTTCCCTGGAAATAATTCAATATCATCTTGTGCTGTGCTAGCTATCTCGGTGGTGTCCTCCCTCAGTTGCTCAGGTAAATCTGGATTATAGGTGTGGACTTCTTCGACAGGTTCGTTTAGATATGACATGTCCAAGCATACCTCCGATACATAATCATACATGTGCTGCAAAAGGTACGATGTGTCAAGAATATCTGAATCAAAATAAATATCAAATGGAATACATGACACAAAAATGGAATGTGTAGAAATATCTCCCAAGGTGGGAGCTGTAAGCTCTGTGGGATAGTCCTCGGCATCATTGGAAGGATGAGGTGGCTGCAGAAGCTCTAACGGAGGAGGGTAGTGCTCGGGATCCTCATGAATGGTTGTGTCCTCGTCTCGATGCACGACCTCCTAGTTGATAAGCTCTGGCTTCGTGTGTAAGGCCTCTTGTAAGGCCTCCTCAAAAGCATGCTCTGGCTCTACATGGTGCTCTTTCGCCTCCTCATCAACAATCAATGTAGGCTCTCCCTGGAATGGTGATGCCGGTTGCTCATATTTGTCAACTTGTTGGGATGTATCATATGGAGGAGAATGCCCGCAAGCAATCCAAAAATGTAGTCTATCCCGCTCAAGACTGACATGGATGTATTCTTCAATTGTTCCTGTAGCCGAAACATGGTTCATAACAAAATCTGCAAATCGTAGCTGAAATGCATCGCCTTCTGTAACGCTAACTAATCCAGTGAACTTCACTGACTCCAAGAGGCCCTCCAATAAGTCCTGAAACGTGTCCTCCTCTGGCGGCATATATGACTCAATTTCTGCTTCCTCCACTTCCACTTTGTCCATCCACTATTCATATGCAACAGTTGTATCGTAGGATGTGGGATCGACGATGGCACATTCTGGCTCTGGTAATATGACGGGCGATGATTCTTGCCCATAAGATGAAGAGGCAGAACTGATATCTTTGGAAATCATTGCACCATTAAGCATGAGCGCATTTGTTTCAAGGTCTCTTTTCATCGATTCAATTGAAAATCACCCCTTCCAATCTTGGTTTGCATTTCAACCTAATGTGCAAGCATCTCATCAAGAAGGTGATCTCCCGTCTGAGCGTTATGATAAAAATCTGTGGTCCACGTGGAAGCATGCATCCCATCAAAAAGGTGTTCTCTCGTCTGAGCACACTGATCAAAATAGTATTGTCCCATCTGAGCACTCTGATCAAAATAGTATTCTCCCATCTGAGCACTCTTATCAAAATCTATGGTCCATATAGTATAATCCATAATACTTGATCAATAAAGATACATACCTGGAGAAACATATCAGTGGCACAAAAGAATATAGAAATGAAAGTAATGGTGGCGAGGGTGAAAATTCCCTGATAAGGATGTGGGATAGTCTCAGGGATAACAGGTTCCTAAATGTAACAAGCACGTTGCCTCCCCCGGCAATGGCTCCATAAAGCTTGACCGCCCGTCCATTTAGCACTTCAAATCAGGACGGGGATACTAGGATTAGAATTTGTAAACCGTAAGCGCACGGTGTCGAAGTGTGGCTTGGGGGTCGAACACAGGGAGGCATATATTGTGCTAGTGAACAATCATGAACAGGACCACCCGGTGGGCGAGCTACCTAATCTCTTGTTGGATGTCACGATAGTAAACTAATGAAAAAGGTGTAAAAGATAAAAAGGTAACCTAGGACTTTGGCTTCCGCCCTATCATAAGTTCTCACTATTACGACCGAAGGATATGAATGTGATCAGATTCTAGGGTTTAGTGGTGAGACGTTGCCTCTAATAGTGGTACCTAGAGTCCCATGGGCCTGATATTTCGGTCGATGCCCATGATGATACGCTAGGTCTACCCGGGTTCGGACGGTGGGCATTCCCATGTCCAACACTGCCCGACTCTGGAAGCACTAAGCTCGCAACGATGGCTCCCGACATTTCATCCAAGCCGTTCCCACGTGCGAGGAATCAATGTCTACGCTAGGGGGTGAGCTGTGGCTAGAGAATCAAACTTCCGTTTTATTTCCCTGTGGCCCGACAGTCAAAGGCGGTCTTTCTTCCGCCAATGACAATAAAATGCCGCCGCGTAACCATCTAAATCCCTAATCCTATGTTCGTTCTAGGGAGAACCCACTAAAGGGCTTCCATTAATGTCCCAGATTTAAGAACTACTCACTAATCATGGCATGAAAAGTAGTGAAACAGATTATAGCCATCAAAATGGAAATCATGCAATAGATTACTGTAGCAAAGAGTAGTATTAACGCAATATTAAAATATTAGAACGATCAAAGAACTTACAAATAGGAACAAATTCAGAGCAGCCAAAATCCCTAAAAACATCTTTAAAATAGGAATTACATTTCTGGGAAAACCTAGCTCTCTTTATACATTTTGGCAAGATGCCAGTGAATATTCCCACTAAAAGACAAAAATAAACGTTCACCCCGATCGGGTGAGACTTCACCCAATCGGGTGAAATGACGAGAAGTTCGGTCTTCAGCCTCTGATAAACCTCACCCGATCGCTGAACCGTTCGGTTGAGTCATTGAATTCTCGAGCTTGTGGAAGCAGCTGCTACAGGTGACCCGATCGGTTGACAAGTCAACCGATCGGGTGAACTTTGGCTATCAAAACAACGCCCTGTGTCACATCCACCCAATCACTGAATCGATCGGGTGGAGTTTCTTCTTCCTCGGGTCTGATACAGCCGCATGAATCGATTGGGTGGATCTGTCCATCCGATCGGTTGACAGCTGATACATGGTTTATCTTGATGCTTGGCTCTCAGGATCTCGTGCAACACCTCCCGTTGCTTCGGGAACTCATGATGTTGGACTTATATGTCCCCTGTGCTAGCAATATCTTGCAAAAGCACATAAACATAACGAAAGTGAAAAGGAACTAAAAAACAAAGGAATGGATTCGAAACAACGAAAAATGACGGGAAATTACGGAGAAGACGTGCGTGAATATATAAAATATAAACACACGTCAAGTATGAACACCTATAATTTAGATTCACCCATAATCCCCAGTTCTCCATGCAACCAGACAAATAAATCTTCTTTAAGAGGTTTCATGAAGATGTCGACGATTTATTTTTGGGTTTCATTGTACTCTAAGTTGATGTTATTCTTAGCACCATGATCATTAATAAAATGGTGTCTCACATCTATGTGTTTGGTACACGAGTAATGTACCGGATTCTTGGAAAGACAAATTCCACTTTGGTTATCAACCATGATAGGACAAGTTTCACAATTGACACTATAGTCTTTGAGCGTGTGTCTCATCCAAAGAACTTGTGCATATACAAGACACACAACAATATATTCCGCTTCAGTCGTGTATAATGGTACCGAGTTTTGTTTCTTGGAATACCAAGAAACTATAGAATTTCCTAGAAAAATGGCAAGTGCCACTAGTACTCTTCCTATCAGATTTGCTTCTGAAAAAATCGGCATCACTATATGAGATTAGCACATATGTGCTAGACTTAGGGTAAAGTAATCAATAATCTAGTGAATGATTAAGGTAACAAAAAATTCGTTTACCTTTAATCAAGTGTGACTCCTTAGTGTTGGATCTGGATCTAAGCCTAGAGGGGTGGGGGGTGAATAGGCTAATAAAAAATTCTCGTGCAACCCACGAGATATCACACGCAGTTATAATCACAAGCATGGTAAATAATAATCAGACACAGATGTACAGTAGATTTACCCTGGTTCGATCGATCACCACAACCTACGTCCAGCCCCTGAATGAAAATATTATATTAATAGTGTATAGGCACAACCTTAATAGCTAGAGAACCAACGTCTGTACACTCACCGGGCTTAGTACCCTCACTCACCGTGTTCAACACTACCAATCCTAATATAAGCTCTCACTTGACGACACCCGTCAAGTTCGTCTTGTCTAGACCACCACTAGACAAGATTCCAAATAGTCACAAGTAAACGGTTAAGTTTTCCCTATGGAGATCAAACAATACTGCACAAAAAAAATAATAATAATAGTTTAGAAAGCTTATGTGTAAACGTCGTCGTCTCTGTCAATCAGCACATGCCAGCTCTCGTCTTGCAAGGTGTAGATGTTATGTCTTGTATCCTCAGCAACTCAAGTTGCGGCCCTTGTAGAATCTTGGGTCATCAACTTGCGACTAAGGTCTTTGGTTCTCAATTGATTTGGCAACTTGTGCCACTTGCTTCCTCCTCTATGATGTTACGATAAGTCTTCCCTTGGCTTAGATGTTGTGGCTCTTGGTAGATGGCTCGACCTTAAATGATGGCACACCAATGTATAGGTCGGTAAGGCAAGTAGGCTCAGGCTGATGGCACACAAGATTACTAGGTCAGCACAGTGGACTTCAACCAAAGTTACAGCTGCACCTTGGGACTTGATAACATGCGGTTGCACATGGGAACTCCAAAAAGTTGTGACAACACCCTCTTATAAGTCTCACCTGCACATTAAGAGCAAATTAAGGTGCTTCTATTTTTAATAAAAAAACTTACCTCACTTGACTTTGTTCCATGCGTAAGAATTGGCCGCAAGCAATTTTTGTATGTGGCCTTTTGATCCTTGTCTTGCGTGTTAATTGGAGATGCTTCTTGCCCCCTTCACCAAAGTTTGAGTTCCCTTTGTTGACTTTGTCCTCAACAAATTTCGGCAGCTAGAGCTCATCAAAGTTATGGCAGCTTGAGTCTTGGGATCAAAGAATTTGGCTTGTTGTTGTGCTGATGGCACAATTGTTACGGCTGCACATGGAGGGGATTAAACTTTGCGGCTTGGTGATTGATCAATGAAGCTTGGCAAGATGATGTAGAAGACTTTGGTTGCGACAATGGAGAATCCCCTCAAGATGCTTGAAGATGATGAATGTGGGGCCTTGGAGATTTGGGCTAGGAGAGGTTTTGAATCTCTGATTTTTTCCTTGTCAAAATAATTGGGGTCGACAACACCTAGCTAGATTTAGCTGATAGCTTAAATAATAGGATGGCTAGAGTTGATGCTCGGGTTCTTAGAATTGACAAGGAGAGGATGCAAGGAGAATTCGGTAATGTGTATTTGCTAGGGATATGAGAGAATCCCTAGGACTTAGGATGTTGAATTAGAGTAGGATTTGATCTCATCGCATTTATTGATTTGTCCCCATCTATTTAGCATTTGACTTGGTCCAAGTTCAAATAGGATTCCTCCATCTCTTTACCATTTGACTTAATCCAAATTGAACAATGTGTAGTAATACATCTCCATCAAATTGACTTAGTCTCTCT
Organism: Scilla litardierei; assembly: GCA_030789695.1. NCBI lineage: Eukaryota > Viridiplantae > Streptophyta > Magnoliopsida > Asparagales > Asparagaceae > Scilla > Scilla litardierei. Next base: position 240,043,491 of record CM061142.1, on the reverse strand, counting down.
TTAAGGATTCACCGCTTTGTCACTCCAGAAAAACACTTAGCACACACGTTAAATAGTTCATACGTGTTTGTCGTCATCAAACTAGAGGTCCTAGATCGTTGCATCCAACAATCTCCCCCTTTTGATGATGACAACCCAATATAAGATTTGAGCACTCACGATTCAGATAATACATCGTGGTGTGTGAAGTGTAATGAAGTATATACCACTTGATGTTCAAGCATACAAGCATGTAACAATATAACAATGATGTGATTCATATAAGCATGATGGAATGATAATGTGATACAAATAAGTATGGCATGCTCCCACTATTTTCATGCTCCCCCTTGAACACATATTCACACATTAAATAATTCATTAATGCTCCCCCTTAAACCAATATTTAGATATGCACATATAAGCATTAATTCACCAAATCTACATTATTTTCTCCCCCTTTTGTTATCATCAAAAGCGTATACACGAATTCTAGTTCATGTCACATGCAAAAATAAAGCATTATAAATTACAACTAGCACTTGCATGTCATTTTTCTTAGAATAATCACTTCAAATTCAATGAATAGAGTAACGTAAACTTCTACACCATCGTGTAAGTGTGATAATTAAATAATTGAAGCACAAAGGGAGAAACTTTCATAAAATTCAACCAAAACCAATCCACATTTTCCAATAAACATGATATCACTAGGATTGATTTTTCCCACCTCATTAAAAATAAGTTCAAGATACCACACCCCAAAAAGCATAGCTTATAAGGACTCTTAGATGTGGGGGTGGCATTGCTTGACGAGTAAAATACACCAATGCTAAAGATTACACATATAACATATGTTGGATGCTCGTGGGTAGTATACACCAACGCCAAAAAGTATATTCATTCCATTTTCATTTTTCATAACATGAAAATCAATTCCTTTTAGCTCAATTTTTATCCATGGCAAATACACATCATATCCCTTAGATTTATCAGTTATTATCAACCTACATTCACTTTCCAACATTTCATAAAAGATCCTCTAAGTGTATGACAATATTCAAAATTCGTGGAAGTGAAGCTGTAGATGTAGAAATCAAGTTATTCAATTCATTAAACATGTCATTGCTACTTAGGAATTCTAACATGTGTATGTAGCTATAACAATAATACAATGATTTCTACATGGATATGAATGATATTCAATAATACTACTTGAACGATACAAAGAGAAAAGATATTCATTAAGAAACCAATTTTTTTGCTTTTTGTATTTTTCAAATTTTTTGATTTTTTTTACAAATAATGACTCAAGCAAACTAGAATCAAGCAAACTAGCACACTCACAAAAAATAGTTCAAGCATGCAAAATCTATGTAGGTATGCATTAATTTCAAATATGGAAAAAGATATACATTCTCGTCGTCGTCTGGCTAAGAAGCTTAAATAATGAAAACATTCAATCCAAAGCTCCTCACCAAACCTCCAGCGTACCTACCCTGTAGATGCTAGGTGTGACCTCGGAATTCAACTAGGCCCACTCATGTTAGTCATCACAGATTTTTTACGAACCCGCACTTGTGTAAACTTTATGTTCGTGTTCCTAAACTTAAAATAATAGGATGTATAACCAATACTATCACACGTAAAGCACTTTGCACGCATATTTTTGACAATAGTAGGCACATTGTGAATTTTCTTAAATTTTGGCTTTTCGACATTTTTTATACCAAATCCAAGTCCACGTCTATTATTGCCACATAATTGATTTTCAAGTATTGTATCCAATAAATGTTTACCAATTGAAAATTTCCTTAATGACAATTCTAGACTAGTTACTTTAGATTTCAATAAAGCATTTTCATTCACAATTAACGTGCATTTACTTATATAAGCTTTCTTGTTTTCTCTTCCCTTTTTGCAAAAGCAATCAATTTTTCTTTAAGCTCAGTATTTAGCATGCGTAATTTATCATTAAGCTATTTAATCACATAATCTTTTTCAGTTTCAAGCTTAATTAAATCTAGCTTAAGCATGCTAATATCATTCAATATAGAAGGGCAGGAAAGAATATTAGACTTTTCATGCACCCTAGAATTCTCTTTTTTTCAACAAAGCAATGGTAGAATCACATGCAACAATTTTTCTTTTTAGTTCTTTGATTTCTAAAATCATGTTGTAAGTGTCTTGTAGCATTTCATTATTGGAATTTATATAATCTTCTAGGGTGGATTCTAGCTCTACAATTTCCTCTTGCATGGATGGCTTTACAAATAATTAGAAGTTCAGCTTTACTACTAAATTTTACCTCATTTTGTTTTGCCCTCAAGCAAGGGGATGTGTGAGTAGTCTCCTCGATCTCATTTTTGCTATCATCGTCCCATGTTAGCACATTGGCTTTTCCTTTCATTTCAGCGATGATATCCTCTCCTTGTAGGCAATATCTTATAAGGTGTCCTTTCTTCCTGTATTTAAAACAACGCCTACTCTTAGTAGCATTCTTACTAGTAATCTTAGAGGGACAAGCATCATTTTTATTCAAGAAAGTATTTCTTCCCTTTTGCGTTCTCTTTTCATCACTAGAGATGTGAGTGCAAGAGGATTGCTTGCTTCTATATGATGTCTCCAAAGTCCTTCATATATCCTGTGCAGAAGAGAATTGTGGATATGATCAAATATTTTTCTATTCAAACCACACAATAAAATATTCATTGCTCTATCATTTATAGCACACACATTTCTATCATTTAGACTTAAATTACTTTTAGACATAGAAAATCCGTTTTCAATAGCATACCAAGTATCAACATCAACAGATAATAAATAAGTTTTTATCCTAGCCTTCCAGTATATATAATCATGGCCACTAAATAGAGGGGGACGATCAAAAGGCATGCCATGTGCAAAGACTAACTTTGGTATTATCATGATAATGCTAGACTAGATCGTCTAACCTGCTCTGATACCACTTGTTGGATCTGGATCTAAGCCTAGAGGGGGGGGGGGGGGGTGTGTGTGTGTGAATAGGCTAATAAAAAATTCTCGTGTAATCCACGAGATATCACACGTAGTTATACTCACAAGCAGGGTAAATAATAATCAGACACATATGCACGACACATTTACCCTGGTTCGGTCGATCACCACGACCTACGTCCAGCCCCCGAAAGCAAATATTATATTAATAGTGTACATGCACAACCTTAATAGCTAGAGAACCAATGTCTATACACTCACCGAGCTCAGTACCCCAGTCACCGTATTCAAAACTATCAATCCTAATATAAGCTCTCAATTGATGACGCCAGTCAAGTTCCTCTTGTCTAGACCACCACTAGACAAGATCCCAAATAGTCACAAGTAAACGGTAAAGTTTCTCCTACGGAGATCAAGCAGTACTACACAATAATAATAATAATAGTTTAGAAAGCTCAGTTTTGTGTAGCCGTCATCGTCTCCGTCAATCAGCACGGGCCAGCTCTCATCTTGTAAGATGTAGATGTCACGTCTCGTCTCCTCAGCATCTCAAGTTGCGGCTCTCGTAGAATCTTGGGTCTTCAACTTGCGACTATGGTCTTTGGTTCTCAATTGCAACTTGCGACAAGAGCTTGTTTATTTGGCAACTTGAGCCACTTGCTTCATCCTCTATGATGTTACGGCAAGTCTTCCATTGGCTTGGATGTTGCGGCTCTTGGTAGATGGCTCGACCTTAAATGTTGGCACACCAATGTATGGGTCGGCAAGGCAAGTAGGCTCAGGTTGATGGCACACAAGGTTGCTAGGTCAGCACATCAGACTTGAACAAAAGTTGCGGCTGCACCTTGGGACTTGATAACATGCGGCTGCACATGGGAACTCCAAAAAGTTGCAGCTGCATCCCCCATATAATTCTCACTGCACATCAAGAGCAAATTAAAGTGCTTCTGTTTTAAATAAAAAAACTTACCCTACTTGACTTTATTCCATGTGTAAGAATTGGTTGCAAGCAATTTTTGTAAGTGGCCTTTTGATCCTTGTCTTGCGTGTTAATTGGAGATGCTTTTTCCCCCTTGAATAAAGTTTGATTTCCCTTTGTGGACTTTGTCCTCAACAAATTTCGGCATCTAGAGCTCATCAAAGTTGCGACAGCTTGCGTCTTGGAGTTAAAGAATTTGATTTATTGTTGTTGATGAGGGCATAACTTTTACGGCTGCACATGGAGGGGATCAAACTTTGCGGCTTGTTGATTGATCAATGAAACTTGGCAAGATGATGTAGGAGACCTTGGTTGCGACAATGGAGAATACCCTCAAGATGCTTGAAGATGATGAAGGTGGGGCTTTGGAGATTTCGACTAGGAGAGGTTCTTTATCTTTTTGGATCTCAGATTTTTTCCTTGTCAAAATAATTGTGGCCGACAACACCTAGCTTGGTTTAGATGATAGCTTATATAATAGGATGGCTAGGGTTGATGCTCAGGTTCTTAGAATTCGGCAAGGAGAGGATGCAAGGAGAATTTCGATAATGTGTATTTGCTAGGGATATGAGATAATCCCAAAGTCTTAGGATGTTGAATTAGAGTGGGATTTGATCTCATCACATTTATTGATTTAACCTCATCTCTTTAGCATTTGACTTGGTCCAAGTTCAAATAGGATTCCTCCATCTCTTTACCATTTGACTTGATCCAAATTGAATAATATGTAGCAATACATCTCCATCAAATTGACTTAGTCTATCTTTTAGTATTCACCACTTTACCACTCGTAAAACACACTTAGCACACATGTTAAATAGTTCATACGTGTTCGTCGCATCTAACTAGAGGTCCTAGATCGTTTCTTCTAATACTTAGGTCTCACTCAATATCTAGCACAAAGACATATGTAGAACATAATATCCGGCCTACTAGCGGTTAAGTAAAGTAAGCTATCGATCATACCTCGATATAGGCGAACGTCTATATCTTTCCTATTCTCATCCTTGTGTAGATGGGTTGTCGTACTAATGGGAGTCTGTTTGCTTGAAGACGATTCCATCCCGAATCGCTTTATAAGCTTCCCGGGGTACTTTGTTTAATGTATGAAAGTTCCATCCTTCATTTGTCGAATTTGTAGTCCATGGAAGTAGTTGAGCTCACCCATATGGCTCATTTCGAATTCATCCTTCATAGACTAAGAAAATTCTTGACAAAGATTAAAGTTAGTAGAATGAATTGGGTTCAATATTACATATTTAACCCCCCATTTAGCCCTATTTTGTGCTCATATGATGATAAATTGTTCTCTAATTCATACGTATTTTGTACACAATTATTTATTAGAGAAAACACTTAATTTGAGCACAAAACAGCAATTAACGAAGTATTTCTGCACATTTTATATTTTTCCTAGCTTGGTCTCGATCTCAAGATTCCAACGACTATTTATTTGTATTTTTCTGAGATCTGTGCTAATTACTGTGTATTTTTGAATGCAGAATAATATTTAAATGGAGAAATACGCACGAAATACGCAAATATGGCGGAATACGGACACATGGCGCAATCACAGCCGTTCCCACTCAATCGAATGACTCCAATCAACGAGGCGACGCGGTGCATTACGGACCGTTGGATCTCGATCCAACGGTTCCTATCGTCCCAAATCGCATCGGAGAGCAGCAAACATAGAGGGCGACGTGGACATCGGGCAGCCATTGGATGGCGATCGAACGAATGAAAATAAATCCGACGTGATTCGGAGAAGGCTGACCCCAGCGGTGACACGTCGTGAGATCGGTCGTTGGATCGCGATCCAACGACCAAGAATCGCCCCGCAAATTTAAAAGCGCAGTAGCCTCCGCTTGGCGACGTGGCACGATCACGCTCGTCCATCGTTCGATCGGACGGTCAGGGATCATCCCGATTCGAATACGAAGATAACGAAGCGGGTTTCGACCCGTTATACCCCCAAACCCGCAATGCTATTATTTAAGCGTATTCCTAGGGTTTTGGGGGTATTCTGGCGTATTTTGGGACTTTTGGAGCGGCTACTGTGCGTATTTCTCCAGGAGAAAATTCTGAAAATTTCCAGAGGCTGTTCTTCCTATTCTCAGAGAGTTTTGGGTTCTAAAGTGGAGATTTGGTGATAAATTCTTGAACTTATACCCCGTATTTGGTGTATTTCATTGTATTTTGCTACTAAAACGATGTATTTCGCTATGCAATCTGATTTTTATTGCACCATGCGTGGCTAATCTCCTTGTGCTATGGTTGTGATGTAGTTAGGAGTATGTAGTCGCTAAATTTCATGTCTTTAGCCCTATTTCATGTCAAAATTGCTAGTTATGTTGATTTCTACAACGTATTTGATGGGTATTTGCTTATTGTCGATATTGTTGATGTGCCATATGGCTAGGCCCTGATAAGGCTAGCTAATTTGTATTCTCTAATCTGAACTTATCGCTACGGTTATTCCTTAATGAGATCAACATTGCTAGTAATATGTTTAAGGCTATTTTGACTAGTTTTCATCGATTCATCTTCCGACACCTTCACGCCTTGACCGGGTGAAGCGTCGTGTGATATTAAAAGACGTGAAATTTCAGCGACTATAAACTCCTAATGAAATCACAACCGTAGCATATTTGTCTCATTGAATACCAAACTTTCGTGATACCGTAATACTTTTAGGAATCACTTCCTTTGCTACCAATCTTTACACTATTTTTCACCTTCACAAAGGTGGTTGTTTTCTTAACCGTATATTATATTTGATTAATTGAACTTGTGTTATCGCAGGTCGACTTGTCCCGAGGATTCGACTCTGGACTCTCCAGGTACTACTTGCATGATCTCCTGTGCTTGGGAGTAGAGCTCACATTGTTTTGAGAGAGGCAAGTTTTTGGCACCGTTGCTGGGGACAACGGTATCTTTGATTCACATTTTCGGCTTTTCAGAGAAGTACTCGGTGAGATCCTTCCACTTTATAGCTTAGTTTTATTATTGTAAAAAATATATATATATCTTTGCTAGTTTATGTGGCATATGACCTCCACTTCACACAGATTGATAAGAATTGAAAACATGGCCGATAATAATAATGAACAACCGCTTGCACACCCACAAGAACTACCATTGAGTGCTACTTATATGCCCACTAGAGTTGCTTCTGAATCATGCATTGTTTTGCCTGAGGGTGCTCATTCTTTTTCGCTTAAAGCTGGGGTGATCCAAATCCTCCCCTCTTACCATGGAGAGGATATGGAAAACCCTTACTTGCATATTAAAACGTTTGAAGAAGCATGCTCTACACAGTTGGATGGAAAAGTTAGTAATGATGTTGTTTATCTTAAACTTTTTCCATTCTCATTGAAAGACAAGGCAAAGAATTGGTTCAATGCATTGCATCCTAGATCTATTACTTCTTGGCTAACAATGCAAACTGAGTTTCTGAAAAAATTCTTTTCTTTGGCTAGGACGCAGGCTTTAAAGAGGCACATCATGTCTTTTTCGCAGAAGGAAACTGAAGCATATGATCAAACTTTGGAAAGATTCAAGGAGCTTCTGTTGGCGTGCCCACATCATGGTTTTGATAAGGGACGCACCATTGGATTCTTTTACGATGGATTACAGCCAAATACAAAGCAATATGTAGAGATGATGTGCAATGGAGCTTTCTTTGAGAAGACCCCGACGGAGGCTTGGGCATATTTGGAGAACATTGCAGAGAATGCAAGAAGATGGGAGCCACCTTCAGAATTTGATAGGTCTATGTCTACACATCAAACAAGAGGTGGCTTGCAGACTTTGAAGCCTGAAGATGCATTGATGGCGCAAGTGGAGGCATTGGTGACACAAAAGCTACAAAACATTGATCTCAGAGCAGCAAAGGCAGTCACATCAGAGCCATACTGCATCATATGCGAGAAGCTAGTTCACGATACTACCGTCTGCCCACTGATCCCAGCAATTAAAGGATTGGGCAGAAATCCAGAATCAGAGGTGAATTGGGTGGCAAATCAAGGTTACAATGCAAATTGGAAGAACCAATCAAACCAAGGAGGTGCTTCATATCAGCAGAAGCAGCAGACATCCACTCCCTATTACCATCCCAACCACTCCAACTATCAAGGAAAAAGAGAGCAGAACAATGAAATTCAGAGTCTCACTGCTGCAGTTCAACAGATGGCTCAGATGCAACAACAGCTCACTGAGAATTTTTCGAGATTTATAGCATCACAAGACAAAGGTAAATTACCTGCTCAGCCTATTGCAAATCCTAATACGAATCCTTCTTCTTCTTTTTCATGAAACAACGTCAAACCATGTCAGGCAGTGACTACATTACGTAACGGACGTGAAATTGAAAAACCAGAAATGCCTAGACATGAACAACCAGCTGAGGAGAAAGAGGAGGTACAAGCACCTGAAAGTTTGCAGGTTGAGGAAGAGGTAGCAGAAAAAGAGCCAGAACCATATGTACCTCCAGCTCCATTCCCACACAAACTTGCTCCACCATCAAAAGACAGGTGTCAAGCAGAGATAAGAGATATCTTCAAGCAGGTAAAAATTAATATCCCATTGCTTGATGCAATCAACCAAGTGCCTGCATATGCTAAATTTTTGAAGGAGCTATGCACTGTAAAACGGAGTCTAAATGTGAAAAAGAAAGCATTCCTAACACAACAGGTAAGTGCAATGGTACAACATGACACTCCTCCCAAATATAAGGATCCAGGTTCTCCTACTATCCCATGCATTATAGGAACCAAGAAATTTGCAGATGCTTTACTTGATTTGGGTTCTAGTGTTAACATTTTGCCTTACTCTGTTTATGTGCAGTTAGGATTGGGGGAGCTAAAGACGACACATGTGGTTTTACAGTTAGCAGACAGGTCGGTAAAAATCCCACGAGGATGCGTGGAAGATGTGTTGGTCCAAGTGGACAAATTCTATTATCCCGTGGACTTTATCTTCCTTCATATTCATGGAACACAATCAGGTAATTGCACTCCGATTATATTAGGATGTCCATTCCTAGCGACCTGCAATGCTATGATAAATTGTAGGGATGGACAATTGAAGATAAGCTTCGGTAACATGAAACTTGAGCTAAATATTTTTAAATCATGAATGTTACCTGCAAGTGTTGATGAAGTGAAAGAGGTATGTTTTATTGAGAATTTCATTGAAGATTATTTTGAAGCCAAGTATGAATGCCCGTCCAATTTTATTGATTATAATTTCGACGACATTGATGAGTCTTATTTTGTGCAGGGAAAAAATGAAAGACCAAGGGATGCATGGGTGCCAAAGTTTGAAACATTGCCAGTGGAATTGCCACCACAACAACCTTCAGAGATTGAGCATCCAAAGTTGGAATTGAAGCCTCTGCCAGACTATTTGAAATACGCTTTCCTTGAAAAGGAGGAGACCTTCCCCGTGGTAATATCCTCTAAACTCACGCTTGAACAAGAATGTGCTTTGCTTGATGTGCTTAGGGAACACAAAGGGGCCATTGGATGGTCTATTGCGAACATTACAGGTATAAATCCCTTAATTTGCACTCATCATATTTATCTTGAGGATGATGCCAAACCTACATGTGAGATGCAACGTCGATTTAATCCTACATTAAAAGAGGTTGTTAAGGGAGAGGTTCTTAAGCTACTTGCTGCAGGTATAATATATCCTATTTCAGATAGCAGATGGGTTAGCCCCATACAGGTGGTTCCTAAGAAATCAGGACTCACAGTGGTAAGAAATGAGAATAATGAGCTTATACCTATGCGCACCACCACAGGTTGGAGGATGTGTGTTGATTACAGGAAATTAAATGCTAAAACACGAAAAGATCACTTTCCATTACCTTTCATTGATCAAATCTGGGAAAGAGTAGCAGGTAATGAATTTTATTGTTTTCTAGATGGTTATTTTGGCTATTATCAGATAGAGATTGCTCCAGAGGATCAAGAGAAGACTACCTTCACTTGCCCCTTTGGAACTTTCGCTTTTAGGAGAATGCCTTTTGGATTATGCAATGCACCTGCTACTTTTCAGCGTTGCATGTTGAGTATCTTTAGCGATATGGTTGAGAGGATTATGGAAGTGTTTATGGATGATTTCTCTGTATATGGCACTTCATTTGAAAATTGTTTATCTAACTTAGCTCTTGTCTTGCATAGGTGCCAGGAAAAGAACCTATTGTTAAACTGGGAAAAGTGTCATTTCATGACAACTGAAGGTTTGGTTCTTGGACACCTAGTCTCCAAAGCATGTATTCAGGTAGACAGAGCAACAGTTGAGGTGATTGAGAAGTTGCCTACACCAAAATGCGTCAAGGACATACGATCCTTTCTAGGCCATGCAGGATTTTATCGAAGATTCATAAAGGATTTCAGCGCCATCTCCCGCCCCCTCTGCCACTTATTAACTTTAAATGCTTATTTCATATGGACACAAGAGTGTCAAGTTTCATTTGATAAATTAAAGAACTCACTTGTTTCCTCCCCTATTTTGCAGGTTCCAGACTGGAGTATGCCATTTGAAATCATGTGTGATGCAAGTGACTACGCAATGGGGGCAGTGCTTGGGCAAAAGAAAGAGAAAGTTCATTGTGTTATCTACTATGCCAGTAAGACGTTGAATGAAGCACAAAGGAACTACACTACTACGGAGAAAGAGTTGCTGGCAGTGGTGTTTGCATTGGAGAAATTCAGAAGCTATATATTGGGCTCACCTATTCTCATCTTTACAGATCATTCTGCACTGAAATATCTTTTATCTTAAAAGGATGCGAAACCGAGACTCATACGATGGATTCTTCTTTTGCAGGAATTCAATATTCAAATCAAGGATAAGAAGGGAGTTGAAAACAATGTCGCAGATCACCTTTCTAGATTGACGGTGGGGACAGAGTCGCCTAATATTCCATTGCGAGATTCCTTCCCAGATGAGCAGCTTTTCGCCATTTCTACTCTACCATGGTATGCAGATATAGCTAATTATTTGGTTACAGGTAGAACCCCTCCACATTGGTCTTCTTTAGATTTCAAACGCTTCAAGCATGAGGCAAAATCGTTCTATTTTGATGATCCTTATCTTTTCAAATACTGCGGAGACCAAATTGTAAGGAGATGTGTACCCGACCATGAATTTGATAGCGTTTTACATTTTTGCCATGATGGGGTATATGGGGGGCATTTTTTAGCTCATAAAACTGTTGCCAAGATTTTACAGAGTGGTTTTTATTGGCCTAGTATGTTTAAGGACGCTTATGCCTATTGTAAATCATGTGTGTGTTGTTAACAGTTGGGAGGAATTACAAAAAGAAACATGATGCCATTGAATCCCATGTTAGAAATAGAATTATTTGATTGTTGGGGTATTGATTTCATGGGGCCTTTTCCACCATCTTTTGGTTATATATTTGTATTGGTAGCCACTGATTATGTTTCTAAATGGGTGGAAGCTATTCCTTGCAGGTCCAATGACGCTTCCATTGTGCTATTCCTTGCAGGTCCAATCACGTTTTGGAGTGCCAAAGGCCATTATCAGTGATGGAGGTTCCCACTTCTGTAACAGGCTCTTTGCAAACCTAATGAAGAAATTTGGGGTGACACATAAAGTTTCAACACCTTACCACACCCAGACAAATGAACAAGCGGAATTGGCGAATAAATAAAGAACATTCTTCAGAAAACAGTGAATCCAACACGCAAAGATTGGAGTCTTCGCTTGCCTGAAGCTCTATGGGCCTACAGGACAGCATACAAGACTATCTTAGGGATGTCACCGTTCCGTTTGGTTTATGGAAAAACTTGCCATCTTCCTGTTGAATTAGAACATAAATCTTTTTGGGCAATTAAAACTCTTAATTTGCTTGATGACTCATCAAATGTTTCTCGTAAATTGCAGATCATGGAGCTTGATGAAATACGACGAGAAGCATATGAAAATGCGAAACTAGCAAAGGAAAGGATGAAAGCTGTGCATGACAAGATGATCCTGCAAAAGGAATTCAAAATTGGAGACAACGTTCTGTTGTACAATTCAAGACTCCATATATTTCCAGGAAAGCTATGCTCAAAATGGACGGGACCATACTTTGTCAAAGAAGTCTTTTCACATGGAGCGGTGGTCTTAGCGAATGAGAAGGATGGCCATGAATTCAAAGTCAATGGACAACGTCTGAAACATTTTCAAGAGTTTTGGGCCAGAGAGGATACCACCATTGACCTCACAGATCCACCTTCGGGTGGTAACTAATCAGGTGTGTTCTTTCCATGATTCCCTCTCCTTAACATTGCGGACAATGCTTATTTTAAGTTGGGGGGAGGGTATAAACTTTTAGGATTTTTTTAGTTAGTTCCTTTTTGCATTTTTTTTTAAAAAAAATTTTGAGTTAAGATATATCACCAAAATCTATTTTACCTAGAGATGACCCTCATGTGATGAAATTTCTCGAAGCATACTCACCACCATACACATATGATTTATTTTCCTCCACCGCTATTGTTAAATATTTCAGTCTCATTTACATGAATGCGAGTACTTGTGGTAAATTCCTTTGATACATCTCAATGGCAAGATTAATTGACAACTTAATGAATCTAGAAATTATAGATTAGCAAGTAGTATGCTTTCATTGGAACACACCAAAGTTCATGCATCAATAATTCATAAAATAACTGGAGCATTGCTTTTTATCTCGTACTCATTGCTATTTGCATGCTTGGTATGATTTTGGGTAGAAAAATGTACCCCGTCTTTTGAAATGATTAGGATAACCCATTCTTGTGAAAGATTAAAGAAAAGGAAGCTATCTTGCTAAGTTGTTTATGCACACACAAAAGAGGAAAAAAATGAGATGAATAAAGTAAACAGAAATGAATAAATGTATTACCAAAGAAATAACTTGGTTGCCTCGAGTAGTACAGTCCGAGGGGTCCTTTTTGGCATAATGCCCTATTATCGTCTGATTTGGGAGCCATTGACTGGAACCTCAATCTTTGATGGAGCGATCCAAGTTATACATTTTTTTTCTGCAAATGTTGCTTGATGCGCGTTACGCGGAACTATTAAAAAAGAGAAAGAAAATAGAGGATAAGTGTGCATAATTAGCGAGGCAAGAAAACTTCCAAAGCTTAAAGAAAGCACAAGATATGGTGTGATTTCCTATGAATGAAAATTGATGTGTGTATGTCTTGATACCATTCTATTTTTTTGTTGCTTGCTTTGCATGATACATCTACACTCCAAGTTAGAATATTTGATTGAACGGTGTGAGCCATTGATTTTGTATACTATGAGCTATGAAGTAATGGATAGTGAATTTAAGTCTATTTTATAACCATTTGAGATACTTGCTTTTCATCGTTAAACCCATGAGTACAATTATATAATGAGCATGAAATCTTGGCATTAGTGTGTGGTCATATTCTTTTGTCCTTGTAGTATGGTGGTGAGTAAATTGAGATCCGATACGGTGATCTAGGTGTATATTTGATATCGTATTTCGCTCTTTTTGCTAGAGACTAGCAAAACGCTAGTTGGGGGGTGTGAATTGGGTTCAATATTACATATTTACCCCCCATTTAGCCCTATTTTCTGCTCATATGATGATAAATTGTTCTCTAATTCATACGTATTTTGTACACAATTATTTATTAGAGAAATCACTTAATTTGAGCACAAAATAGCAATTAATGGAGTATTTCTGCACATTTTATATTTTTCCTATCTTGGTCTCGATCTCACGATTCCAACGACTATTTATTTGTATTTTTCTGAGATCTGTGCTAATTACTGTGTATTTTTGAATGCAGAATACTATTTAAATGGAGAAATACGCAAATACGGCGGAATACAGACACGTGGCGCAATCACAGCCGTTCCCGTTCAATCGAACAGCTCCAATCAACGAGGCGACGCGGCGCATTACGGACAGTTGGATCTCGATCCAACGGTTCCCATCATCTCAAATCGCATCGGAGAGCAGCAAACATAGAGGGCGACGTGGACATCGGGCAGCCATTGGATGGCGATCGAACGAATGAAAATAAATCCGACGTGATTCGGAGAAGGCTGACCCCAGCGGTGACACGGCGTGAGATCGGCCGTTGGATCGCGATCCAACGACCAAGAATCGCCCCGCAAATTTAAAAGCGCAGTAGCCTCCGCTTGGCGACGTGGCACGATCACGCTCGTCCATCGTTCGATCGGACGGTCAGGGATCATCCCGATTCGAATACGAAGATAACGAAGCGGGTTTCGACCCGTTATACCCCCAAACCCGCAATGCTATTATTTAAGCGTATTCCTAGGGTTTTTGGGGGTATTCTGGCGTATTTTGGGACTTTTGGAGCGGCTACTGTGCGTATTTCTCCAGGAGAAAATTCTGAAAATTTCCAGAGGCTGTTCTTCCTATTCTCAGAGAGTTTTGGGTTCTAAAGTGGAGATTTGGTGATAAATTCTTGAACTTATACCCCGTATTTGGTGTATTTCATTGTATTTTGCTACTAAAACGATGTATTTCGCTATGCAATCTGATTTTTATTGCACCATGCGTGGCTAATCTCCTTGTGCTATGGTTGTGATGTAGTTAGGAGTATGTAGTCGCTAAATTTCATGTCTTTAGCCCTATTATCATGTCAAAATTGCTAGTTATGTTAATTTCTACAACGTATTTGATGGGTATTTGCTTATTGTCGATATTGTTGATGTGCCCTATGGCTAGGCCCTGATAAGGCTAGCTAATTTGTATTCTCTAATCTGAACTTATCGTTGCGATTATTGCTTAATGAGATCAACATTGCTAGTAATACGTTTAAGGCTATTTTGACTAGTTTTCATCGATTCATCTTCCGACGCCTTCACGCCTTGACCGGGTGAAGCGTCGTGTGATATTAAAAGACGTGAAATTTCAGCGACTATAAACTCCTAATGAACTCACAACCGTAGCATATTTGTCTCATTGAATACCAAACTTTCGTGATACCGTACTACTTTTAGGAATCACTTCCTTTGCTACCAATCTTTACACTATTTTTCACCTTCACAAAGGTGGTTGTTTTCTTAACCGTATATTATATTTGATTAGTTGAATTTGTGTTTTCTCAGGTCGACTTGTCCCGAGGATTCGACTCTGGACTCTCCATGTACTACTTGCACGATCTCCTGCGCTTGGGAGTAGAGCTCACATTGTTTTGAGAGAGGCATAGAACCAAATATTATATCGTCTAAATAAACTTGAATTAACAGGATGTCATTTTCATAATCTTTAATGAAAAGAGTTGAATCAACTTCACTCATTTTAAAACCTAAATCCAAAAAAGGGTTTGAGTCGATCATACCAAGCTATGTAAGCTTGTCTCAACCCTTATAATGCTTTCTTAAGTTTGAAAATATGGTTTGGAAATTTTTCATGAATGAATCCGGGTGGTTGAGAAACATAAACTTCTTCATTGAAAATACAATTTAAAAAAGCACTTTTAACATCCATTTGAAATAATTTAAAATTTTTATGGGATGCAAAAGATAAAATCAATCTACTTGCTTCTAATCTAGCTACGGGGGCAAAGGATTCTTCGAAATCAATACCTTCCTCTTGTCGATAGCTTTGAGCTACTAACGTTGCTTTATTCCTTATGATGAACTCATTCTCATCGGTCTTGTTCGTAAAAATCCACTTGGTCCCAATCACTTGGTGACCACTTGGAAGTGGAACGAGCTCCCAAGCTTCATTTCTCTCAAATTGCATGAGCTCTTCTTCCATTGCGACTATCCAAGAGATATCTTCACACTCTTCCTGGATGTTCTTTGGATCAATAGTAGAGACAAATGAACAATGAGGAAATTCTTCAATCTTTAACCTTGTTCGGACACACACACCAGTATCTCCAATTATTTGGTCATGGGAGTGATTACGAACTGTCGGATAAGCTTTGGGAATACCTGGATCACTTGGAACATCCTCAACAATTTCATTAGTATTGTTAATCTCAATAATAGAATCATTAATTTTAACATTACTAATGGAATCACATAAAATATCTAGACTATCAACAACAACATGATGAATATCAAAATCTTAAAAAAATGATACATGTAGTGATTCCTCGATCAGTGAAGATGTTTTGTTGTATATCCGGTAGGCTTTGCTACATGTGGAATAACCAACAAAGATTCCTTCATCGGATCTTTGCTTAAATTTGTCTAAGTTACCAAAGGTATTCTTTATAAAACATTTTGAACCAAAAACTCGAAAACATTCAACTTGTGCCTTTTTATCATAAAATAATTCAAAACAAGTTGTGTTCATTCGGGGCCTCACTAGGATCCTATTAAGCACATAACATGCCGTGTGCATCGCCTCCGCCCAAAATTGTAGTCCAAGATGACTATCATGGAGCATGGTACGAGCACACTCAATTAGGGTCATACTCTTTCTCTCAACAACACCATTTTGTGGTGGTGCACGAGGAAAAGAAAAGTTGTGAGTAATCACGTTGTCATCACAAAATTAGTGAAAAATTCATTCTCAAATTCTCCTCCATGATCACTACGAATAGTGATAGTGGTGGATCTTAAGAAATTTTGAATTTTCTTTGCAAATATAGTAAATTCTTCAAAAGCTTCATTTTTATTGGTTAACAATGAAACCCAAGTAAATCTAGAGAAGTCATCTACGATGACTAATCCATAATGAGCATTACCTAAAGAGGCGGTTCTAGTTGACCCAAATAAATCTAAATGAAGTAATTCTACAGGTCTCTTAGAGATTATGCTATCTTTAAGTTCGAAAGACGATTTACTTAGTTTACCTTTTTGACATGAATCACAAAAGTTTTTCTAACTAAAGAAATTTTTTGAAAACCCGTTAACAAGATCATGCTTAGCTAACTTATATAAGTGCTTAAAATGAACATGACCAAAACGGCGATGCCATAGTAGTTATTCATTTGTATTAGCAACTAAGCAATGTTCTACGGTTTAGGCAAGCTCAAATAATAAATATTTTTATGCCTGATGACGGTAAATAAAATATGTGAATCAATATCTAAAATTTTACACATACTTGCTTCAAAGTTAACCTTGTAACCCTTGTCACAAAGTTGACTAACGGAGATAATATAATGACGTAAACCACTAAATAAATAAACATTTGTAATAAATGGTTTGGAAGGATTACCGACTTTGCCTACTCCAATGATGGGTCCTTTTTGATTACCTCCAAAAGTGACCGTTGCACCATCCTTGATGCTAACCACTTCAGAGAGCAATGTGGGATCTCCCGTCATGTGTTTAGAGCATCCGCTATCGAGTATCCATCCTTTCGTTTTAGAGCTAATACGTCTATTATTTCTCTCTTTCTTGTTCTTGGGTACCTACATAGTATACCATAAGCTCATGGAAACCAAGCTTTGTTGGGTCCAAGGGGATTAGCCCTTTGGAAGCCAAGTCCAACTGGACTTTCGCTTCCTAACATAATTACCACTATTCATCACATCAATAAAATTGGAATTAATATAAGCATTCCTATCATTTATGCTAATGTTCTTAAGACCCCAAATTGAGTATGTTTTGGGTGTCCTTTTCCTCGTTGCATGTACATTTAGTTGGATTCTATATGATGCGTGCTTCCTAGGAGCATGAGATCTAGCATATGAGGATGGATGTGGATAAGCATGAGACATATATGGGTTATATGCAAATTTCGAAGCATGCATGTTATATGCAACATATGGAAAATGCATGTGATGAGGTGGATGTGCATATATGGGAGGATGATGTGCATGAACATGTGAATGTGTAGAAGCACGTGCATGAGTATTTCTAATGTGTGGGTTTGCACGTGTCAGTGGGTGTGGAGCATAAAATGTGTCATATGTGTCCACATGTGAAGTAGGAGATTTACTACGTGTATGAGTGTTGGTGTACATATATGCATGAACTTTCTTTTGGTTTCCACCCTTAGTGGGTTTCTTGCCAAAAGAAGGAGATTGTGAAGTGATGGCCTTCTTGAAAGGTTTGCTACCAATAGTGTTTTTGACACCACTAGTGGATACACCAGATGATGGCCTCACAAAATCTATAGTTACACCACTATAGGAGGTGCGAGATTTGGATGCATTTGCTTCCACATAACAAAGTCTGACCCAATGTATGGTCGGAAATTGGTTTGCAAGAAATTCAACCAATTGCCCTTTCCCTTTGTTAAATCTCTTAACTTGGGAGGACATAAGCTCATACTTCCCCTTTAGAGAAGAAATATTGGTATCCAAGGTAGACACACGTGTTTTGAGCTCGTGCACTTGGGTTTTAAGAGAATCATTCTCAATATCCAATTGTGTATTTTGTGAAGCTAGATCAATACTATCTTTAGAATAGTTTTGATCTAGTTGAGATTTGAGAGAATTCACCTCATTTTTCAAGATGTCAATTTGAGAAATCAAATTTGCTTTCTCAAGTGTAAGCGCATCAACAATGGTGTCATTGTTGATAAAGCATGGCATGGATGATTTGCTAACATTAGATTTCTTTAAAGTAGTTTATCTAAGCATAAGAGATTGATACTTAGAAAATAATTCTTCGTTAGCAATACGAAGTTCATCCATGGTTACCTCGGATTCATCGTTGTCACTATCACTCTCATCGGAGAATGGATCTTCTTGGGCCATAAAGCACATATGTGCACACTCACCCTTTTCATCCTCGGATTCACTTGAGGAATCTCCGCTTGAATCATCGAAAGTCCCAACAAGTCCTTTCTTCTCGTCCTTCTTGTATTAGTCGAACTTGCGGTACTTTGAAGCTTTCCACTTTTCTTTGTTTCTAAGCATTGTGCAATCCTTCTTGATGTGCCCTAGTTTGTTACACTTAAAACAAAGAGATGCGGTATTGTTAGTGGAATCAAATTTAGTTTTGGAAGGAAATTTATCTTTGCGAAAGAAGCGTTGGAACTTCTTCGCCATTTATGCCATTTCTTCTAAGTCCATTTCGTTCTCGGATTCTTTACTATCGGAGGATGAAGAAGTAGCCTTGAATTGTAAGACTTTCTTCTTGGCCTCTGTTGGGTTCGTCATTGCTCTAATCTTCATTCGGTTCTCCCTTCTTACTTCGTAAGACATATGTCATTGACATCCTCAATGGAGATTGATCTTCTTTTCCATTTTGAGGTCATTACCATGATTATATTTCTTACCTTTTCTTGTTGGGTGTAGACTTGACCAAGAGATTCAAGCTCATTGGTGATGTCGGTGAAGCGTATGTACATCTTTGCAATGTTCTCTTTATCGTGCATATTAAACATATCGAAATTTTGTATTGCAACATATAATTTAGACAACTTTATCTTGTTCGTTCCCTCGTGGGTAACGAAGAGATGGTTCCATATTTGATATGCACTCTTACATGTGCATATCTTATTGAATTCATCCGAATCCAATGCACAATGAAGAGTGTTCATTTCATTGGCATTGTTCACTTCGGAGAACTTCTCAGAGGGAGTCCATTTGTCAAAATCCTCTTCGGAGGGTTCACCGTATTCCTTATAGGGGTTATCCTAGAGAAGCACTCTTAAGAAACGTCTCCATCTGGTACTTCCAATAGCCGAAATTCGTGCCATTGAAACGTGGAGGATGAACTGTTGATTGTCCTTCAAAGGCGGTAGACGCACCATCACGATCGTGATTGTTGTACGAAGGAGGTGGAGGAACGTTGTTGTTGTTGTTGGATGCCATAGCTAAAAACCTTTACTCGTATACCAATTATAAGGACCTTGCCTATGAGGAAAACAATAGAAGGGGGGTTGAATAGTGTTTATTAAATTTAAACGATAGTTATACCAATTTAAATTCATAACAAAAACTTGACTCGTCTCAAAATGTGTGAGCGCTACTCCCAAGTGTAGGAGATCAAACAAGTAATAATCCTGGTGAGTCCAGGTGTCATATCCACGAGACAACCGACCTGCAAAACCATGAATTTTAGTTTATAAATAGTACTAATATGACAAGAAACAACCACCTTTTGAAGGCAAAATAATCGTGTAAGGGTTTTAAATATGAAAAAAAAGAAATCCTACGATAACTACGAGGAAGGCTATATTGGGGTATCAATATGGAGAGTATGTGTTGGTTGTGATTTCGTTAGGATCTATGCAATCAATGATTATTAATATATTTTCTATAACTCAATGTTTCGCCCCGCAAGGGTTTGAGAACGTCGAAAAATATAACAATAAACAAACCTCAAAAGTGCCTTAAGTATCGAATAAAATACTAGTTTCATGAGGAAAATAAGCTTATGTGCCCGCAAGGGTCACGACGATGTCTGCAAGGATCACGCCACGAATAAGTCCACAAAGATCATATTCGATCCAAGTACACAAACAACGATAATACTTGAACAATACGTGTACAAACTAGCGAAATACGTGATATAACGTACAAATTAGGGCGAAAAGATAGTAAAATCAGAGATTACAGAGATCTAACTACATCACAACCAGCACATGAGGGTATTAGCCACGCATGGAGAGAAGAGAATCAATATTCATAGCCAAATACATCATCAATACTCAAAATACGAGCTAAATATGCAAAATACAAGGGTAAAGATTAGAATTTTATCACCAATTCTCTACAATTGAACCCCAAACTACTTCAGATGATAGATCTAGCCTAGCCTCTGTCTCCAGGGCCTCCAAATTTCACGACCAGATACGGCTCCTAGAGCACTAAATACGCCAGAATCCGAAACCGTAGGCCCAAAATACGCTTATATAGAGAGTATTTCGGGTTTTGAGCTGTTATCGGGTCAGATCCGCTCGAGAATCCATTTAAAACCCAAAATCATAAGCGCTACAAAATTCAACCGTCGGATGCAATGTGGGATGTGTTGAGCGAGTGCTATGTGTCCCCAAGCGGGTGTCGCGCCCGCTTCGTTCTCATTCAATCCGAGTATGCGTCGGATCCACTCGCGACCGTTGGATCACCATCGTATGGTCTGGAGGCGGCCACGTCGCACATATAACAATTCAATTCGAATACCAAGCAGGATGATCCCCATCCGTTGGATCCACGATCAACAGTCTGTAAAGCGCCACATCGCCTGCTTCGCATGCGTGCTCAGCATCGCTACCAACCTTTGGATTCGGGGCAACGGCTCAGATTGAGCCACGTCGCCCCCGCATTTTCGCTGCTTTGCATATACCTCGGTCGTTTGACGCCATTGGATCGTGTAATGCTTTGCTCCCCAGGATACCCGGGATTTTTTTCTCTTTTTTTTTTCTTTTTTTGTCCCAAATATTCCTGAGTGGGCAGAGGTAATAAAGAAAGAGAATGCAAAGGAGGGGAAGAAGACAGATGCAGGCCACTGCGCACATGCTGGGATAGTACCTGAATGCTCCATTTATAATAACAAGGATATCAAATTTTAATTATACAACATCACACAGACTACATGCACAATTTCACATTTCTAATATAAGGGCCAACACAACATCTGGTACCAATATGCATTAATAAATTTTAACTCAAGTTACACCTCCAAAAGACACTGCCAACTCCACTATCCCAGAGTACAACTCAACTCCCTGAACTACCCCACACCCCAGCTCCATGCTCACAAGTCTCCCAGGCTCTCCAACTATCTGCTACCTGAAAAATAGGGAGGATCACGTCAATTCGTGCCCCCAGTAAGAATCCACTTGGATTTGGAACACTACTTTAAGGTTATCAACCACAAGGCAAGATAAGACAAATAATACGTGTAAACTGAATTATGTGACGAAAAGTAAACAGCTAAGTAAGGGATCATACCTGCGGTTTGATGTCGAGCTACTGTAAGAAAATGGTCAGCACAGATAATAATACAAGTGTTCTCGCAAACATGATTTAAAAAGGGTAATTACAAGTGCCAGAAATATAACACAGTGTCACAAGCAAAGCAGGTAAAGGGAGGATGGAAGTGCTGCTAGCATAAGAAGTAGCATAAAATACTTTTATTTAATAATTTAATAATTTAAGTAGTTGGAAACTTGGGTAAACTATGTGATACCAGTACCTGGACCTTACCCCAAGGATTTGGGGTGGAAACTGCACACGATACAGTGGACACGGGCACTGTATGCCGGGCCTCTTACCTTGTCCCGTCAGGGGACCTCCCTCACTGGAACTTACTCCAAAGATTTGGGGTAAGTATGGCACACGGTGCAGTGGACACGGGCACTGTACAACTGGCATCTCCGCCTCCTCCCTGTACGGTAGCAAAATTGAGGCACTCCACCATATACCTCTCCACTCCCATACCACATCATCACAACGTCAATGCCCCTCTACTCCCTGTAAAAGCGAGTGGGAATAATCATCACATATCACATCATCTCCTCCCTACCTTCATAGTCCAGACCTCATATTCACAATTTACTCAAATTTCCCACCAAACCCCAAGTTTTAGTAGCTCACCCCCTTTTGGAAGGGATTGATACATTCCCAAACATCAATTAAGCATTATAAGTTCCATTATAGGAGTCATGATGGCATGGTTCCATAGTATCCACATACATCATACATATCAATCTGGGTCATGCACCTAAGTGTCATGCCCTCCATCATAGCCATATCGCATATCAATATGGGTCATGCACCCAAGTGCCATGCCCTTCATCACCAATAATTATCCCATCACTTATGAAACCATGCCATACATGTCTCTCAACATCATAAAACCAAAACATGGTTCATGGGAGCTCATTTTCCCATGTTTGTCAAATTTATTTCATTGGAGCATTTTCACAAACACGTGGTGAGCATGACGTATATATACATAAACACATTAGCAATTCAATTGGCAAAAAATATCATTAGTCTACCTTCCATGTAAGAACAATAATCATGTACCATATAGGGTAGATTACCATCAATACCCAATTCATTACACCACTTAACCATTTCAGCTTGCCGGAATCATACATGTAGTCATAAAAGATGGCTGATATCACCTAATTATAGTCATAATTTAGCAAAACTCTCTAAATAAAAGTTGTATGTATGATAGTTATGGATTCACATATAAAATTTTATGCAAAAATATGAACTATAAGATATATGGTGAATTGTTTGGTGAAGCCTGTCAAATCTATTTTTCAGGCAGATTCTGAAGCTTGTAAAGATTGCTGTTTTTGGGCATGTTTCAGTAAGAATTTCGAAATTTATGCACTGATATGGTTGAAAAACTTGTTAACTATACAACGAGACCAAGACTACAAAATTCCATTGAGTGTGTAGTGACTGAGATCAGTTTTACTAAACTGTGTCCAGACTGAATGTCAATCAGACATGTTGTAAAGATGGAATTTTTACTCCTACTTTCTGAATTGCACATATGTCAAATTTTGTATGATTTTGGGATAGAACTTCAAGATCAACAAGTATATAATTTTTTCGAAACTTAATTCAAGCTATAGTAACCAGAATTCCAGTAAGAACATACGACAGAATTTCAGAATTCAAATGGTATGGTTTTGCTTGGAATTTCAAGGGGTAATTTGTGAAATTGAGCCATGGCATATAAATTTGATTATCCCTACTACAAGTTGGGTAAAACATGATGCAAAACATAATAGAAAGAAACTCTAAAGATATTTCCAAATCCAAGTTAGATCCTACCTCAAAAAACTTGGTTTTCCTCTTCTCCTCTTTCTTTCTTCTTTACTTTCTTCTCTCTTGAAGCAAGCTAGAATTCCTTCTAATTGGAAATAGACATTAGGGTTTTTAATTGAATATGAAGGTGAAAATGGGGAGGGAGTGGCCTGCCTCCTTTGGGTGGAAGAGTAGAGAGAAAATTAGAAGAGGAAATGAGAAGATTAAATGAAGAAAAGAAGAGAATTCTCAAGAAGTGTCTACACCCTCCCTTGGCTTGTTCCATAAGCCATGAACCACTTAAAATGACTAAATTATCCTCCTAAAAATACCCCTCAACCTCTAGGTATTTACAAGTTTGCCATTACTTTATGCACATACTTACACACACCCCCCTCCTTTAGTCCAAATTACCATTTTGCCCCTCACCTTTCTAAAAATTTACGAGGATGCCATCAACCCCTAACCCCTTTCACATTAGCATGGATCTCCCTACACACACCCATGCACACCCCTGCATGCATATATGCATCACACCCGCACGTCTATTACATACTCATTATATTATACACACCAAGTCATTCACACTTCTCCCGTATTCCCATCTCACATTCTTTTCTCTTAGCCATACATTACGGCACAATCCCCCTTGCACTACATTACATACATCATTATTCACATTTATTTCATACCTATGTATGCATCGTAAGTAGAAATACCACATATATATAGTAGAATACACGTATATTTCAAAATAGGGCATTAAATCCTACCCACCTTAAAATAAAGTCTGTCCTCAGACTTTCTAGGGTATGAGCCCCGCCAAAGATCAGCTAGGTATGATGGTTCTACTACCCATGAATTACAAACAAGAATACATATCTACACCATACTTATATACACTATATGCTTCACTGTCATCCAAACACATCTGCATCATATACATATCACGAATACATCCTACTGTTCATCTAGTAGCACATCCACATCACTTTGTGTACTCACTACATATACATATATGTCTTTCACATAACACCGAAGCACACATACTCACACACTAACAGATATAGCACACACCACAAATAGATCTCAATACGTATTATTATACGTGTCTAGATCACTACTCATATCTATGTGCATACGACATCCCATTATATCCATATCACGATACATAAGGAATTCATACATGGTATACTTTCATACATGTCATATTACCTTCAAGTATAAACGGCTTATATTCTTCCTGCTTATATATATACATACGTTTATATCCATGCACAGACACTCAACTATACACATCTATCTACACACCGTAACTTGGCAAACCGGGTCACCATAACAGTGTCACACCGTTTGCACACCGAACCCTTAAACACTCAATACTCAGTCATTGAGGTTTACTCATAATTACCAATATGCACATAAATATCTATACACACCCAATATTTATTCACATCCATACATGCACCCACGGGCACGTATTAACACGTGTATGATCAAGTCACATAGGGCCCACGATCATAAATATATATATAAACCCAGCTCGGAGACGATCTCGAATGTTCGATCGAGCGAGGGACGGTCTGGATCGCTCCACGTCGATCATAAAATCCTGCGGCATATGTAACTCAGGCGGTTTTGTTTCTGACAGTCGGATCTTAGATCATGCGACGTGAATTGGCCACGTCGACCTGCGGCGTATGTAAATATCCCTTTTGCTTTTGAATTCGAGCGGAGACGATCCACACCGTTGGATCAAAATCGAACGGCCATTCGCAAGCCACGTCGACCTCTTCTCCAAATACAGCTCGGGTTCATCAACGTCCATCCGATCGAGCGGGGAAAGCCACGTCGCCCCCTATCAAACCGCTTTGCTCTGCTTCCAGGGTGAGCTGATGACCGTTGGATCATAATCCAACGGTGCTGACGAAGCCACGTCGTGCTTGATCGCTCTCCATCTGATGAGGCAGGAACGCGTGCGATCTAGCCACGTGTCATGTGAATGACCGAGCTGCGTATACAAAGCGTATTTAAGCCGTTTTCTCACGTATTTCTCCATTTAAATGGTATTCTACATTCAAAAATTCATAGTAATTAGCACAGATCTCAGAAAATTACAAATAAATAGTCGTTGGAATCGTGAGATCGAGATCTTCTCATAAAAATATAAAAAGGATAGAAATACTCAATTTATTGCTATTTTGTGCATAAAATGAGAGTTTGATCTGATAGTTAATGGTATTCAAAATACGATCATATTAGAGACCAAATAAGTACAATATATGCACAAAATGGGTCTAAATATGTAATATTTACCATGAATCACACCCCCAACTAGCGTTTTGCTAGTCTCTAGCAAAAAGAGCGACTAAATCGGATGTTTAGAAAAAATATTAAATCCGTCCAATTGTCTAAGGCTTGGCTAAATAACACACTTTCCATCATAATGTTTACCACGAATATATGCAAGCATGAATGAGTTCAAATCCATGTCATTTTCTCTAATCTAGTTTAAATACATAACATACAAGCATCATTTTGCATGGACAAAAAGTATAACACAACATCAATTCATAACTTTCTAATTTTCAAGGAATCGACATTATTTAACGATCGTTTAATTCATGGGTGTTGAGTTTGCCATTTTTTTCTTTTTTTTCTTTTTGACTTAGAATGATCCATGTATCAAGCTTTCAGTTAATGACTCCTAGGTCAGACAACCTTTGGGCATTAGGCTTAGAAGAGCCCCTCGAATTTAATAACTTGAATCATCTAAGGTTTATTCTCTCTTTTTTTGTGAGTGCACTCCCCATACATCCGTCTTTCGACGCGAATCTCCAGTGCTTCTGACCGGCGCCCCGTTTACGGTTTGGGCGCGGTGTCGTTTTACCGCAAGTTCACGGTTAGTGTAGGGTGCGGGTTTATCGAACTCAGGGAGGTGGATGGCTTGAGTGGTTACTAGCCTCGCCTAGGTTGTGTGCTAGCTACGCGGATAATGTGGGTGGAAGTGTAGAAATAAAAGAAAGAAATAAAAAGACACAAAATGAATCCCCGCTAACACGGGCTAGAGCACTCATGACACTTGGCATTTGACTTGATCCAGGGTGAAACATTGCCCCAAAAGGTGGCACCTAGCGTCTATGGCCCGATATTCCGGTCGATGCCTAGTACGCTAGGTCTACTCGGTTTCGGACGGTGGGCATTCCCATGTCCATTAACACCTTCCGCAACCGAGAGCATTAAGGCCACAATGATATCTCCCAACACTTCGTCCAAGCCATTCCCACGTGCGAGGACTCAATGTCTACGCTTGGGGAGTGAGCTATGGCTTGGAAGTCAACCGCCAAGTTTATTCCCCCTTGGCCCAACGGTCGGAGGCGGTCTTTTTCCCGCCAATGACAATGGAACACCCCCGCATAACCCTAATGGCCAAATAGGTCGAATGTGATTTCAAGCAATACATCGAAGCGGATCTTGACTGGACAAGACACCGGACCCCAACCCCCAACACAACTAGTGTGTTGCCGTACGAATTGGACCCAGATTGCTAGAAATACCCATTGACGCATTTCATCAAACACATGCCATGCAACCAAGCCAAATGTAAATTTCCCAGCATCAATCCTACCCTAACCCGTATTAGGGTTCATCAATACTACTCAATGATGAAAAACATATAAACAAACAACACAAAAGACATACAAACATTCATCATTGAGCAAAGCAAATACAACACAAATAATAGAAAACAAGAGAAAGAAATACTTATCTTGAGTTTGAATCCTCAATCTAATACAAGATTTATTAACCAAAAGACCTAATCTAAACTAACCTAAAGCTCATAAGAGAAGGGGGCAAAAAGCCCTAACAACTCAAGAAGAAGTCCTTAAAGTCGTGCCCAAACTTCTATTAAAAAGCCCCCTCAAAACCCTTAACAGTTCGGGTCCGAAACCCACTCAAAACTGTTAAAACAGGCCCACCCGATCGGGTGGAAACTCACCTGATCGGATGGAATAAACAGAGAGCTCAAATCTGCAGAAAGTGATCTCCCTCGGTCGGGTGGTAACTCACCCGATCGGGTGAAATGAAAATTCAGACTGTTGCCAATTTCAGCACATAGCTGCGCTTAGAAAATTCCAGAAACATGTAGAAAAATCGGATTTGGGCATGCGACCTATCGTTGGAAATCTAACGACGATGCCGACGCTAGAATAATAAGAGATCACCCAAAATCCCTCTGGAATGATAGCAGATCTTCAATGAATGAGCAGCAACGCGCGAAAGGTGAAGGAAAGGCCATCCGATCGGTTGAAACATCAACCGATCGGGTGAGCCGCTTGTCGCATCGGCCATCGGGCTTCAGAAGCTTCAACCGGTCGCTGAGGAGAACGGGTGGCGTGACCGGGTCATCGTTTGAGAAACTTCAGCTTCAGATAAATCGATCGGGTGAGATATCACCCGATCGGTTGGAATTAAACTCCAACTTCCCGAGAACTTTGTTGGGATGAACCGGTCGACGAACCGATCGGTTGACCTTGCGCTTCGCTCCAGCTTCAGTCCGGGTCAAACACGCGTGCATCACCCGATCGGTTGGCTGTGTCCAACCGATCGGGTGGGGGCTGAAAAGTGGCAATCTTGGTCGTTTGACCCCCTGGATCACGCGTGACCCCTCCCGTTTCTCCGGGGACTCATGATAACGTCGTTTTATGTCCCATATACTGGTAAATTCCTGCAAAATACAAAAAACATGGAAGAGTGAAAGAAAACAAGAAAACACGAGAAAACGAATACAAGACGGCAGAAAATACGAAAAAACATGGAAGAAAACGTGCGCAAATATATGAAATATAAACGCACGTCAGCTTCCTGAGGCACGAAGACCCGTCTACTTGATGAACTCAAGGGAACAGTGCACTTTATTCTTTTTCTCATTTTTTTAATAACCCACACCCATTCATTAGAAAATTATAGCCACATTCCTCTTCAAAAAGAAAATTATTCCTTTCAATCGTGTCTACTTTAAACTTATGCATCACAACCACTTGCATGGAATCAATTCAAACCATTTCAAGATAGTAGTCATGAGATTGAAACTTTTGATAAGGGGCATATTAATGGTTAATTTCAGGAAGAGAAAAAACAATGATATCAAACCATAAACAATTTTGAGAATGTCATTGATACACAAACATAAGATAAAGTGACACTTTAAGAGGGCTAAAACGATGGTTAGAAGTTGAGTGAGGGTGATTTATTCTTTTCTCTCTCTTTTTTAGAAAAGCTAAGATAATAAAAATCCTAACAAAAAGTCTAACACACTCCCCCAACTTAAAGACAAACATTGTCCTCAATGTTGAAAAATAAAAAGTGTAAATTAAAGAAAATAAAATCTGCTACTACTGAGTAAAGGAAAGAACACACCGGTTTAAGTGCCACCCGAAGGTGGATCCATAAGCTCCTTGGTTGTATCCTCCTTGGTCCAAAGTTCTTGAAAGTGTTTCAGTCGTTGTCCATTAACTTTGAACTCTTTGTCGTCTTTCTCATTCACCAAAATCACCACTCCATGTGGGAATACTTGTTTGACATAATAAGGCCCCGACCACTTGGAGCGTAGCTTTCCTGGAAATAAGTGTAGATGTGAGTTGTACACCAAAACTTTGTCCCCTTGTTTGAACTCCTTCCTTAGGATCATTTTGTCATGCACAGCTTTCATTCGTTCCTTCGCCAATTTTGAATTTTCATACGCTTCCCTCCATATCTCTTCAAGCTCCAATATCTGTAATTTACGAGAATCATTCGATAAGTCATCAAGCAAATTCAATGATTTAATAGCCCAATAAGATTTATGTTCTAATTCCACAGGAAGATGACAGTTTTTCCCATAAACTAAACGGTAAGGAGACATCCCTAGAATAGTCTTGTATGCCGTCATGTAGGCCCATAAAGCTTCAGGCATGCGAAGACTCCAATCTTTACGCATGGAATTCACCGTTTTCTGAAGAATATTCTTGATTTCCCTATTTGCAAGTTCAGCTTGTCCATTTTTTTGGGGATGGTATGGAGTCGAAACTTTATGCGTTACCCCAAACTTCTTCATTAAATTTGCAAAGAGCCTATTGCAAAAGTGGGAACCTCCATCGCTAATAAGGCCTTTGGCACTCCAAAATGCGCGAAAATATTTTCTTTCAAGAGATTTAGCACTATGGATGCGCCATTAGACCTGCAAGGAATAGCCTCCACCCATTTAGAAACATAATCAATTGCAACGAGTATGTAAACATAACCAAATGAAGGTGGAAAGGGTCCCATTAAATCAATCCTCCAACAATCAAATATTTATATTCCTAGCATGTGATTTAATGGTATCATATTTCTTTTTGTGATTCCCCCAACTGTTGATAACACACACATGATTTACAATAAACATATGCATCTTTAAACATGGTGGGCCAGAAAAATCCACTTGTAAATTTTTGCAACAGTTTTATGAGCAGAAAAATGTCCTCCACATAACCCATCATGGCAAAATTATAAAACACTACCAATCTCATGATCGGGTATACATCGTCTCGCAATTTGTTCCCTACAATATTTAAAGAGATAAGGATAGTCAAAGTAGAAAGATTTTACCTCATGTTTGAAACGTTTAAAATAAAGAGAGAACCAATGTGATGGGGTTCTACTTGTCACCGAATAATTTACTATGTCAGCATACCACGGTAGAGTAGAGACGGCGAAAAGTTGCTCATCGGGGAAGGAATCTCTCAACAGTGTATCTGATGACTATGTGCCTACCGTCAATCGAGAGAGTTGATCTGCGACATGATTCTCCACTCCCTTCTTGTCTCGTATCGTGATATTGAACTCCTGCAAAAGAAGAATCCATCATATAAGTCTAGGCTTTGCATCCTTTTTAGATAATAAATATTTGAGTGCATAGTGGTCCGTATAGACGACGATAGGCAATCCCAAAATGTAGCTTGTCCAGCACAAATACCACCGCAAGTAATTCCATTTCCATTGACGTGTAATTCTTTGAGCATCATTCATGGTCTTACTTGCGTAGTAAATCACATAAGGAACTTTTTCTTTCTTTTGCCCAAGAATCGCCCCACTGCGTAATCACTCGCGTCGCATATAATCTTGAAAGAGTCCAATCTGGAACCTGCAAAATAGGCGATGAGACAAGTAATGATTTCAGATTTTCAAAAGAATTTTGACACTCTTGTGTCCAAATAAATTCAGTATTTGAAGGTAATAAATTACAAAGAGGTCGAGAGATAGCGCTGAAATCCTTTATGAAGCGTCTATAAAATCCTGCATGACCCAAGAAGGAACGAATATCTCTGACGGTTTTTGGCATTGGAAACTTCTCTATTACTTCAACTTTTGCCCTGTCCACCTGAATACCTACTTTAGAAACTAAGTGACCAAGTACCAAACCTTCCGTAGTCATGAAGTGGCACTTTTCCCAATTGAGTAGCAGGTTCTTCTCTTTACATCTGCACAAAACAAGGTCTAAGTTAGATAAACAATTTTCAAATGACGTGCCATATACAGAGAAATCATCCATAGATACTTCTACTATCTTTCCAACCATATCACTAAATATGCTTAACATGCAACGTTGAAGAGTAGCAGGTGCATTGCATAGACCAAATGGCATCCGCCTAAATGCAAAAGTTCCAAAAGTGAAAGTGAAATTGGTTTTCTCTTGATTCTCTAGAGAAATCTCTATCTGATAATAAGCTGAGTAACCATCTAGACAACAATAATATTCATTACCAGCCACTCTCTCTAAAATTTGATCTAGGAAAGGTAAAAAAGTGGTCTTTTTTTTTTTTTTGAATTAAGCTTCCTATAATCAATACACATTCTCCATCTAGTTGTGGTTCGCATAGGTATGAGTTCATTATTTTCATTTTTAACCACAGTTAAACCAGATTTCTTAGGCACAACTTGAGTTGGACTAATCCACTTGTTATCGGAGATTGGATAAATAATTCCAGCATCAAGTAATTTAAGAACCTCACCTTTTACTACTTCTTTTAACGTCTGGTTCAATCGACATTGCATTTTACGCGTAGGTTTTGAACCATCCTAAAGATAAATGTGATGTGTACAAGTTAAGGGATTTATACCTTTGATGTCTACAATAAACCATCCAATGGTCCCTTTATGTTCCCTAAGTACATCGAGCAATGAATGTTCCTGTTCAAGTGTAAGTTTGGAAGATATTACCACAGGGAATGTCTCATCTTTTCCAAGGAAAGCATACTTCAAGTAGTCCAGCAATGGCTTCAGCTCAAGCTTTGGATGCTCCACTTCTGAGGGCAGTTGTGGTGGCAGTCCAGCTGGCAATGGTTCAAATCTCGGTGCCCATGCTTCCCTTGATTTTTCATAAGTGCCCTGTACAAAATAAGACTCATTAATATCATCAAAATTATAATCAATATAATGAGATTCACATTCATACTCAGCCTCAAAATAGTCTTCAATCATATTTTCAATAAAACATACCACCTCAACACTTTTAACGCCTGTTGGCAACTTACATGATTTAAAGATATTTAATTCAAGCTTCATGTTACCAAACGTTATCTTCTACTATCTATCCCTACAATTGATTACGGCATTGCATGCAGCTAAGAATGGATGTCCCTAAATGACAAGAGTGCTGTTACCAGAAGGTGGTCCATGTATGTCTAGGACGACGAAATCCAACGGGGTAGTAGAACTTGTCCACCTGAACCAAAACATCCTTCACACAACCTCTTGGAACTTTCATTGATCTGTCTGCTAACTGTAGCACCACTGGCGTTGGTTTCAGCTCTCCCAAACCTAGGTTCAAGAAAACAGAGAAAGGCAAAATATTTACACTAGAACCCAAATCAAGTAAAGCATTTCCAAAGCTCTTAGTTCCTATAGTGCATGGAATAGTAGGAGAGCCTGGATCTTTATATTTAGGTGGAGTGTTATGTTAAACTATGGCACTTACCTGTTGCGTGAGAAAAGCTTTCTTTTTCACATTAAGCGTCTGTTTCACAGTGCATAAGTTCTTTAAAAATTTAGCATATGTAGGCGCTTAGTTTATCGTAGCAAGCAAGGGAATATTAATTTTTACCTGTTTGAAGATGTCCCTAATTTCTTCCTAATACTTATCTTTTGAAGGTGGTGCTAGCCTCTGTGGGAATGGAGCTGGAGGTGTATATGGTTCAGGCTCTTTTTCTTCGACCTCCTCTTTTTCGAAGCTTTTCTCCTCATCTTGCAGCTTTTGTGGTACATGCTCATCCTCTTTCTCCTCGACTATTTGTTCATGCCTAGGTGGTTCTGGTTTTTCTATCTCTATTCTACTACGCAGAGTAGTCACCACCGTGCATGGTTTTACGTTGTCACCTGAAAAAGAAGAGGAATTTATATTAGGATTTGCAATAGATTGAGCTGGTAAAGTACCTTTTTCTAAAGATGCAGCAATTTTAGAAAAGTTTTCGTTAAGCTGCTGAAATTGCTACTGAAATTGTTGGTGAAGCTGTTGTTGTTGATTCTGCATCTGCATCATTTGCTGAAGTATGAAAGTGATATCAACACTTTGCTCCTTCTTCCATTGATTGCTCGTATGATTTGGATGCTGGAAAGGAGTGGTCGTCTGTTGCACCGGCTGATGTGGTCCCCATCTCAAATTTGGGTGATTCTTCCAAGAGGAGTTGAAAGTGTTCGAATTTACCCCTTGATTGGACACCCAATTCACTTCAGTTTGTGGGTTCCTTATAGTCTCTTTTATAACAGGAATCGCGGGGCAAACAAACGTGTCATGAGTGGGCTGCTCACAAATGGCACAAAACGGTCCAGCTTCGACTACTTTTGCTGCTATCAAGTCTAGGCCTTGTAGCTTCTGCGTCAGCAATGCATCCACATGCGCTCTTATTGCATCGTCTGGCTTCAATGAGTGCATGCCTCCTTTAGATGGTGGAAGTGGCTCTGATCTATCAAACTCTGAAGTAGACTCCCATCTCCTTGCATGCTCTGCTATGTTCTCCTTGTAATCCCATGCCTCTGTAGGAGTTTTCTGAAAGAACTCGTCGTTCCACATCATCTCCATGTATTGCCTAGTTTGCGGTTGTAGGCCGTCGTAAAAGAATTCAATAACACGGCCTTTGTCGTATCCATGGTGTGGGCAGGCGATCAGACGGTCCTTAAATCTCTCCCATGCTTGGTCGTACGACTCCCTCTCCTTCTGCAAAAAGGACATGATCTGTCGCTTCAAGGCATGTGTCCTCCGCAAAGAAAAGAATTTTTTCAGAAACTCAGTTTGTAATTGTAACTAAGTAGAGATATATCTAAGTGGCAAAGAATTAAACCAATGTTTCGCTCTATCTTTCAGAGAGAATGGAAATAATTTAAGATAAATAGAATCAAAACTAATTTTTCCATCCAACTGTGTTGAGCATACTTCTTCAAAATTTCTGACATGCAAATAAGGATTATCATTTTCAATGCCATGGTAAGATGGTAAGAGTTGAATTACACCTGGCTTCAAATTAAACTTATGAGCATCCGCAGGTAGAACTATGCATGAATCAGACACCACCCTAGATGGCATATAGATTTCCAATAAAGGCCTTTCTTGTGAAGGTGGTGTGATGTGTGCTTCATCATTATTATTAGCCATATTTTCTGTTCGTACTAGCCTATGTGAAATAAGAGAGCTATGCCACATAAACTAGCAAAAAAAGATGTTTTGTTTTTATGATTTTGTGTGTGTGTGTGTGTGTGTGTGTGTGTGTGTATTTTAATGTAATAGAAAGCAAATAATGATCCTGAACTAAAAGGTATATATGTGTGTATTTTAATGTAATAGAAAGCAAATAAAGATCCTGAACTAAAAGATGGAAAGATCTCACCAAAATATTCCTCGAGAGAAACTGAAAGTATGGATCTCAAATACCGCTGTCCCCGTCAACGGCGCCAAAAACTTGACTCGTCTCAAAAGATGTGAGCGCTACTCCCAAGTGTAGGAAATCGATCAAGTAGTAAACCTGGAAAGTCAGGTATCAAATCCATGGGACAGTTGACCTATAAACCAAAAGAATCAGTTTCTAAAGATTAATACAACAACAAGAGATTACCACCTTTCGAAGGTGAGATAATCGTGATGATGGTTTAAGTAAACGTAAGAGTAATATTAAAACGTGTACGGAGAATCGATGTAAGAAAACAATGAGAGGAGCATGTGTTGGTTGTGATTTCGTTAGGGTATGTGTTATCAATGGTTATCAACGTCTTTTCTATAACTTAACGTTTCACCTCGCAAGGGTATGAGAACGTCGAAAAATATAACTATAAAAGATCATTCAAAATGCCGTATATAATCACATAATTTACTAGCTTCTTAAAGAATTTAAATTCATGTGCTCGCAAGGGTCACGGCGATGTCCGCAAGGATCACGCCGTGAATAAGTCTGCAAGGATCAAATTCGATCCAAGTACACCAACAAAGAGAATACTCGAATAATACGTGAAGAATCTAACAAAATACGTGATATAACTTGTGAAATAGGGCAAGAAGACGTAGAAACCATAGATTACAACACCCTAACTACATTACAACCAACACACAAGGGTATTATCCACGCATGGAGAGAAGAAAACTCAATTTCATTAGCAAATACATGATCAAAAGGTCAAAATACATGCTAAATACGTGAAATACAAGGTAAAAGTTGAGATTTCTATCACCAAAACTCTTCAAAAAGCCACTAAATTTCTTCTGCAAGAGCCTCTAATCTCTGTTTTCACAGCCCCAAAAAAAATCGCGAAAATACGCTCTGTAGCCCCTCCAATACGCTCAAAATACACTCAAAACTAATGTAAATACTCTCTGGAATACTAGGGTATTTATAGGGGAATTAAGTCGGTTGCGGATGCTAAAAACACGCTCAAATCTGCTTCAAAATAGCTTAAACCCGTAAACCCTTAACCAGCGCAAATACTGGCCGTTGGATCAAGCGGGATCGCTTGTGGAGGCGTCGTGTGTCCACACTTATTGGATACGAGCTCGTGCATGCCCGCATCCGCTTCGCTCTCCGAACCCAGCTCGGAGATGATCTCGTATGTTCGATCAAGCGAGGGACGGTCCGGATCGTTCCATGTCGCTGGTAAAATCCCGCGGCATATGTAAGTCGGGCGGTTTAATTTTTGACCGTCGGATCTTAGATCGTGCGGTAATGAATTGGCCACATCGCCCTGTGGTGTATGTAAATCTCCCTTTCGCTTTTGAATTCGAGCAGAGATGATCCACGTCGTTGGATCAAAATCGAACGGCCTTCCACATGCCACATCGACCGCTTCTCTAAATACAGCTCGGGTTCATCCACGTCCGTCCGATCGAGCGGGGAAAGGCCAGGATCGCGCCACATCGCCCCCTATCGAACTACTTTGCTCCGCTTCTAGGGTGAGCTGATGACCGTTGGAGCATCATCCAACGGTGCTGACAAAGCCGCGTCGCCCCATGATCGCTCTACGTCTGATGAGGCGGAAACGAGTGCGATCTTGCCACGTGTCTCGTGAATGAGCGGGCTGCATATACAGAGCGTATTTCAGCCGTATTTCTCGTGTATTTCTAAATTTAAATGGTATTCTGCATTCAAAAATTCATCGTAATCAGCACAGGTCTCAGAAAAATACAACCATATAGGATAGATCAGCATGTGAACAAACAAATATATATATATATATATATATATATATATATATATATATATATATATATATATATATATATATATATATATATATATATAAGTATATATCTATTCATCCAATATACAAACAACCACATATGCTTCTACTGCACACTACACATACATTTTCACATCCCTACACTCCACTATGACACATATAATAGAAATCCATACAATCATAATACATATTCACATATACACACCAACCAATACACCACATGGATACTCCATAACCCAATTATATGCACATATTCATCATGTACACACAGAGGTGACGTCCCCTAGATTTAGCAATATATGCAGTGGATTGGGGATACCATATTTAAATATTTATAACCATAAGCGCACGGTGTTGTAGTGTGGCTTGGGGGTCAAACTCAGGGACGTGTGTGTTGTGCTTGTTTTCAAGAAGGAATCGGTTCACCTGGTGGGTGAGCTAGCCCAATCAATTGGTAGGTTGTCACAAAATAGAAATATGAAGGATGTACGATATAAAAGGGAACCTAGGACTTCGGCTTCCACCCTATCATGTGCCCTCTCTATTACGACCGACGGATAGGAATACGATCGGATTCTAGAGTTTAGTGGTGAGACGTTGCCTCTAAGAGTGTTACCTAGCGTCCCATGGGCCCGATATTCCGGTCGATGCCCAGGATGATACGCTAGGTCTACCCAGGTTCGGACAGTGTGCTTTCACATGTCCATTAAAACTGACCGACTCTGGGAGCACTAAGCTCACAACGATTACTCCCAACATTTCATCCTGTCGTTCCCACACGCTAGGATTCAATGTCTACGCTAGGGGCATGAGCTATGGCTAGGGGATCAAACGCCAGTTTTATTCCCCATTGGCCCGATGGTCAGAAGCGGTCTTTCTCCCGACAATGACAATAAAACACCCCGAGTAACCATCTAAATTCCTAAATCGTATCGAAACCCTAATCCTATGGTCGTTCTAGGGAGAACCTACGAAGGGGCTTCCACCAATGCCCTTGAGTGGGGAACTACTCACAAATCATGGTGAAAAGAGCAACACAACAAATTTCAACCATTGGAATCAAAATCAAGCAATAGAAATATGGAGCTAACAATAGTATTAACGCAATATCAAAGTTATAGAATAATCAGAAAACTTACAAGACGGAATAAATTCCGAGCCGTCAAAAATCCCAAAAGGCAGAAAAACAATGGGCTACAAGTGTTGGTCAAAAACCAATGCCCGATTACACGTGGAGGGGTAGGGTTAAGCGACCACTCAGCGTAGAAGTGTGCCCGTACAGCCACTTCAGCTGTAAGGCGTAAACTCTGAGCACGACATGTTACTTGACTTGAAAAAATCCGTGTGAATGTTATACTTGCTGCCATGTCATACTTATTGCATTGTCTCACTTGTTGCATCCATGCATTAAACTGCCATGTCATCACACATTTTAGAACTGCTAGGTTGCTTTACTTCTTTTAGTTTCCTTGCACAAGTCTCTATTAGACTTGCTGACATGTGCCAATTTTCTCTTTTGGTTGTCACATGTTAGATTGTGAGCCAGAGTTAGTCGTCGAGGACGAACATGTTGCAGGGTCGAGTTCGAGGACATTGGAGACCAGTCCTAGAGCTCCTTCTTGCTGTTGTTGTTTTCTGCTTAGTCGTTGTTAGGCTGTCGGTGCGTAGCACCTCTCTTTTCTTGTTGATGTTATGTATTATGTCGGCCATGCCTTAGGCCTCTTTCAGACTCTTATACTCACCTTTTAGACTTTTCTTTTTAGCCTGTTGGCTTTTCTGTGATGTTGGAATTTATTGTGGACACTCTGAGATTGAAATAATTTTATCTGTCTCTTTTCTTTATTATTATCTTTGTTCTGCTTCGCATTTGCAAGGACCTATACTTGGTTATTCCAGACGCTTTACAGACTGGAGCCTCACAGCTCCAAGTCTGAGCGGACTTCTCACGCCTCGCCTCCATTTTAGGGAAGCGGGTCGTGACAGATCGCGATGCGTAATTGTGTGTAATTGTATACAGTTTTGCTCCGAGCGCACAACGGATTGTTAAATAACATCGTTGTGCGCGATGATCAAAACTTGGTAATTGTAGAAAGCGTTGCTTAGTGCGCACAACATTCATTTCTGTTGCACGTTGTGCGCACTGAGCAATTATTTGGGGTGATTAATTAGTGTCCAGGGGTAAATGGAAGCTGGTATAAATAAAAGTATCACTTCTAATAAATATAAGTCAACAGACGAGGTCTCGAGAATATACAGAAGAGTCATCATGTACCTCGGGTATTTATTGTATATATTAGATAGATGATGTTTCCAATAATGATCCATTGACATGGTGAGCGATGAGCAAAATTGATGGCCTCGATCAAAATTTCTAAACGTGCACAACGTTCACGCCTTTTGCCCTTTGTGCGCGCTGTGAAAATGTAATGTATATTACTTTCAACAATTTTTACTAAGAAATTTCAATGTTGGAATTTTATTTATGTTAGTGGCACGCCCTGCTTCCCAAAACGACGGAAGTGAGACGTGACTAAGGTCCGCATGGGCCGGAGCCGTTAGGCTTGGACCCAATAAGCGTATGTGAGGTACTCCAAAGCCTAAAACAGGTTCTTGTACATATAAAATTCATAACAACAGAAAGTAATGAAAGAAAGATGCATTCATTTTATTCCATCAAGATATCCAGAAGTACAAGAGTCTAAAAAGGAAAGTAATGCCCAGCATGGCAACAACTGCAGAAAGGAAACTAATGGTTGAATGCACCCAGCCTAAAACAGAAAGTAAAGAGTGCTACGCACCCAAACTACGAACACAGTAAACTCTAAGGTCAGTAACTGAGAAACTCCTAAGACTGGTCCTCACTCAGGTCGTACTCTGGCTCCACGTCCTCTGGCTCCACGTCCTCAGGTAGTTCTGTCTCGTCCACGTACTCTGGCTCAGTACCTGACGTACAACACCCAAGAGAAAAGGAGTTGTACGTCAGGTAAAGTCTACAAGGAAAGATTAGACTCTACTGCAAGTGTGAACAATTTACTAAACAACGTTTTACTGGTTGATTACATGCAGTTGCGATGACATGAAAATTATACAATTCTGCAAAGGAAGTAAAAAATGAGCAGGAAAGTAAACGTGATAGGTAATAGCCGTAGCGTGTACTACTGGCTATCGGACTAAACCAGACAGGACAGGACAAGACAAGAAGTACCGTGTGTGTCACGAAGGTTCACACCTTTCGGTCTGTACCGAGGGAACGCTCGACCCAAGTACACGGGACAAGACAAGACAAGAATGTGTGTCACTAAGGTTCACACCTTTTGGTCTGCACCGAGGGAACGCTTAACCCAAGTACACGGGACAAGACAAGACAAGAATGTGTGTCATTAAGGTTCACGCCTTTCGGTCTGTACCGAGGGAACTCTCAACCCAAGTACACGGGGCATGACAAGACAAGAATGTGTGTCACTAAGGTTCATGCCATTCGGTCTGTACCGAGGGAATGCTCAACCTAGTACACGACTCGAGACAAGACAAGGCTGGGGGTGGCAAGAGAGATTCACGCCTTTCGGTTTGTGGGTGGCCAACCCCTCCAAGCCGAGGGAACGGTCAAACTACCTCCACACCGAGTGCTCAAAACAAGACAATACTAGATTGTACAAGGACGACTCACCCTTCTAGGTGAATGCAATGCTGTTCTACACGATTCAAACACGAATGACATGACATGGCAAGTTAAGAGAGAGTAGAGTAGAGCTGTTATTCTAGGGTGTCCACAGGCATGTACACACAGATAAAAACCCATGGTAGCAGTTGTTGTTGTTATTGTTGATTCTAGGGTTCCATACACATGCACACATAGATAAGTCCTATGGTGTCAGTTGTAGTTGTTGTGCCGATACTTCATCGTCAAGTCTGGTTGTTGTGGGGGTGTCACAGATGCTATCATTTCACGTCTGGTTCTCTTGTTTGTATTTTTAATAGTTTAAGCTTGTCAAAGGCATAAACGTGGCCGAAACTGTACAAGTAGGCACACTTGCCTGTGGTGGCGAGTGGGTCGTCTGTCCGGAGCGTCTCGTAGAAGCGGCACATCGGCGAGGGTCCATCTGAAACGAGTCAACGACGATGTCAGGACGTGTTTTTCATCATTCCTAATAGAGTTCATTTCTAGGTTCAACGGGGCTATCCTAACAGTCAAAGTCACATTTTTGTTTTGGTTCAGCCTAATCGATGATCTATCCTATGTGCACAGATATTCAAGTCCTTTCATCGATGTCTACGATTTAGCAACGTTTTAAAGGAGCTGAATTGAAATTTAATTATTGCTGACAATTTTTAGATTAGGTTTTTGATTCTCTACAGTGTGGGTTCTTACTACGCGTTAGAAGGCTAACCTTTTTGACGTTTGATCGTAGAGCGGATGTCAGGTCTGAACGGCGATGGATCTGTGTCATCAGAAACATCTCGGCTGTGGGTAGCATAGTGAGACACATCTGGAAAGTGAGGTGGAGGCACGAACAGCGAGCAAGCGGCGAGATCTCTCCCGTTGCGGGTAACGCAACGGATCTACACGGCAGTGGCAACGACGGGGGGGGGGGGGGGGGGGGGGGGGGACACGCGAGATCGACGACGTGTGTGAACTCCTAGGAGCAAAGGGGGCTGTTGGGGATTGAAGGAGGTTGATGAGGGGTTGCTCGGCATGGTGGGTGGCTGACGGCGGCGGCGAGTGGCGGTGGCCGGTCGTGAGAAGACGAAAAGGTCGACAGATTTGGAAAACCCAAGTGTTTGGGTTTGTAGCATGGTTTTTCACTGCTTGAGG
Source organism: Scilla litardierei (assembly GCA_030789695.1). Lineage (NCBI taxonomy): Eukaryota > Viridiplantae > Streptophyta > Magnoliopsida > Asparagales > Asparagaceae > Scilla > Scilla litardierei. The sequence goes on along the minus strand of CM061142.1, from coordinate 240,002,354 downwards.
GAGTATCAAAGGGGGTGCAGTAGGTAGTGGGGGCTGTGGAGAGTCTACAACGACGAGGGGGGTCACCGGCAGTGGCCGGAAGCCGGTGGGTGCGCGTTTGAAGGCGAGAGGGACAGATTTCGATACCGGGTCGTAGTTTTGGATCGTCAAGAAGATATGGTGACCTGAGGGGGAAATGGACACTTGCAGTAGGAAGGGGGGTCGAAGGGAGTCCGATGGTGGCACGGTGGTCCCGGCGGTGGCCAGAGGTGGCCGGGCACCGCGTTTTTCCGGCGATGGACAGATATGTCAAAAACCGGGTTTGTGAGGGTTTGAGAGGTGTTTTGAGAGGAGAGAGGAAAGAGGGAGGAAGGGAGAAGAGTTGCAGGTGATAGAGGGGATCGAGGGGGTCTGAGGGAGGCAGATCTGGCCACCGGAGGTAGCTGTTGAGTATTGGACTTCTCCCTACTTGGTGTTAATGATGAGCAAACATAAATACTTGTGACTAATCCCCTATTTGCAGTTAATCCATTGCCTAAGCGTATTATGAAGATCAACTAGCAATGGATGATACTCAAAGATCATTGAAAGCAAATGAAATGGATTGGATGATCGTAGATGATGATTGAAGCTCCTAGAAGACTTCAAGCTCATGCGTTAGAAAGAAGATAGAATTCGTCAAATGTAATTTCTTTATTTCTCTTCTAGTATGTAGCTTAGAAGTAAAACATGGTTGGAGCACACACACATCTACATTTCAGTCTTAGGATATCATTAGATCAACCATCCTTAGACTCCAATTCATTTCTATCTAGATTGTGCATGATATGTTTATAACAGTCGACTGCTGAAAAATTTACAGTCGCCTGTCTCAAAACAGTCGACTGTTATGCACAAACTTTTCAGTCTAGTTTTTAGGCTTCTTTGTTTTAACTGTCACAGGCGACTAATGAACAATTCACAGGCGCCTGTCCAACTGACAGTCTACTGTGTTTTGTGAGTCAGTCGCCTGTCTATCTCTAGCCCATACTCTAACTCTCTGATCTATTTGGCCAGTCGACTATTGTTGAATTTACGGTCGACTTTCCATTGGAACAGTCGACTGTCAATGCTACAACAGTCGTCTGTCTATGAGCCTATTTTTTAACCCTACTCTCTGGAATTTCTCAGGGTTTTGACAGTCATCTGTAGAAGGAATAACAGTCGCCTATTCAGATTAACATTCGACTGTCTTCTCTTCATCAGTAGCCTGTCCTATTCTCCCAAACGTTTTCCAGAGTTCAACAACTTACCCAGCTTACGGCCAGTCGCCTATAGCAGGATTTACAGTCGCATGTTGGTTCAACAGTCGACTGTCTATGCCTCATCAATCGACTCTCTACGTGGTAAGTTACCGTTATGAATTCTCACCTACCCTCTCTGACTGTGCAGCAGTCGACTTTGAATTCTTCAACAGTCGACTATCGCGGGCTCAGATTCTATCCGTTGAGTTTTTCTCACGGATTTCAAAGGGGGTTTTGCTGAATTCAGTTTAAGGATTTGAGAAACCTTTAAAAGGAGCATCTACTGTTCCATTGAGAGGTTACTTAGTCACTCACTCATTTATTCAGGCTTTCATTCTCAAGATCAAAGCTCTCAAATCCAAAAGCCCTAAGAATTCTTATCTTCAATATCTTGCTCTCCAACCTAGAACCAAAGAGATATCTTCTAGGCATTTGGTGCAGTCAAGAGAAAGGGCCTTCCTCTCTTCTAAGAGAGTCATTCAACACACACCACACTTCTCCTTCAAGTTCTACTTCAAGAATTGTAAGTGTTGTTTTATTTCATACTTTCATAACTTTCCTTATTGGATTTACTCTCGGTTTGTGAGAGTGGTTTGCTTGCTCCCAAGTTGTGATATTCAAGGACAATCGATTGTATTTTGATTTCACTGGGTTGCTACAAGTGGGTTTTTAAGGAAACCTCAAGTTAGGGTTCTAACTTGAGTATCCGGTTGTTAACCGGGTGGAAGGGACTTAGGATTACAGAGAATAAGTCAGGAAGTGGCTTGGGTTATCCGAACCCTTGAAACATCCTTGTGTTTGCACTTGTTTCATTTCGGGTTTATTTCTATTCCACACTATATTGTTGGTTAGGAATTTAAATTGGTGTAACTATCTTTTTAAATTGCATAAACACTATTAAACCCCCCCGCTAGTGTTTTTCCCATCGCCAGGGTCCTTACAATTGGTATCAGAGCTCAAGGTTACAACTATGGCATCCAACAACAACAACGTTCCTCCACCGACTTCGTACAACAATCACGATCGTGATGGAGCGACCACTCTTTTCGAAGGTCAATCCACGGTACATCCTCCGTGCTTCAATGGCACGAATTTCGGCTATTGGAAATGCCGGATGGAGACGTTCCTAAGGAGTGCTTCACTTTGGAGAACCCTCTATAAGGAATACGTCGAGCCCACTGAAGAGGATTTCGAAAAATGGACGGCTACCGAGAAGTCCGCCGAAGTCAACAACGCAAAAGCAATGAAAGCTCTTCATTGTGCGTTGGACCCAAATGAGTTCAACAAGATATGCACATGTAAGAGTGCATATCAAATTTAGAACCATCTCGTCATTACCCATGAGGGAACGAACAAGGTAAAACTATCTAAACTATATGTTGCCATGCAAAATTTCGATATGTTTCATATGTAGGAAAATGTGAGATTAGCATCGATGTACGGACGTTTTACCGACATCGCCAATGAACTGGAAGCTCTTGGGCAAACATACACCGAACCAGTGAAAGTGAGAAAGGTCATTATAGGGATGACCTCCAAATGGGAAAGAATAGCTATTGCCATCGAGAAGGTCAACGACTTGAAGACTTACATAGTTGTGAACCTTATCGGGACTCTCATGTCTTAAAAAGTAATACGAAAGAACCAATTAAAGATTCGAGCTATGATGAATCCTTCGGAGGCTAAGAAGAAAGCTTTGGCATTCAACGCCAATTCTTCATCCTCCGATAGTGAAGAATCAGAAAATGAGATGGACTTGGGTGAAATGGCCCAAATGGCGAAGAAGTTCAACCGCTTCTTTTGCAGAGGTAAATTTCCCTCCAAGAATAGATTTGATTCTACTAATAATACTTCCTCTCTTTGCTTTAAGTGTAACAAGCCAGGGCACATCAAGAAAGATTGCCCAATGCTACGAAACAAAGAGAAATGGAAGGCTCCGAAGTACCACAACTCCGACAAGAATAAGAGAGATAAGAAGAAAGGACTCGTCGGTACATTCGATGATTCAAGTGAAGACTCATCAAGCGAAAGCGATGATGAGAAGGGTGAAAGTGCCCGCATGTGCTTCATGACCCGAGAAGATTCACTCTCCGATGAGAGTGATTCTGACATGGATGAAACTGAGGTAACTATGGATGAATTACATATTAATAATGAATAATTATTTGCTAGGTATCAATCTTTAATGCTTAGATATACTAGTTTAAAGAAATTGAATGGTAGCAATTCTTCCATACCATGCATTATCAACAATGACACCATTGTTGATACTTTAAGCCTTGAGAAAGCGAATTTAGCTTCTCAAAATGTCACTTTGAGAAATAAGGTTGATACCCTCAAATCTCAACTAAATCAAACACATCATAAGGATAATAGTGATCTAGTTTCCCGACACACACAATTGGGTTTAGAGAATGAGTCTCTTAAAGACCAAGTGCACGAGCTCAAAGCACGGGTGTCTACCTTGGATACCAATATTTCTTCTCTTAAGGAGAAATATGAGCTCAAGTCCTCTCGTATTATGAGATTCAATAAAAGAAAAGGACAATTGGACGATTTGCTAGCAAACCAATTTCCGGCCACACATCGTGTTGGTCTTGGTTTTGTGGAAGCAAATGCATCCAATGCTAGCACCTCCTATAGTGGTGTCACTATAGACTTTGTGAGGCCATCCTTTGGTGCATCCACAAGTGGTGTCAAAGACACTATAGGTAGCAAACCTGCCAAGAAAGTCACCACTTCACCGTCTCTTCCTTTTGGCAAGAAACCCACTAAGGGTGGAAAGCAAAAGAGAAGCCATGCTTACATGTACACCAACATTCATCCACTTAGGAAATCTCCTACTTCACAAGTGGATATTCATGACACTTTCTCTGCTCCACACCCACGAACACGTATAAATCCACACATGAAAATTACTCATGTACGTGCTCATATACACCCATATGTTCATACGCATCATTCTTTCATGTATGCACATCCTCCACATGTCATGCATGACCCATATGTTTCATATAACATGCATGTTCCCAAGCATACATACAACCCTCGTATGTCCAATGCATATACACCACCTAATGTCTATGCTAGAAACCATATTCCTAAGAAGCATGCACTACATAGAAATCTAACTACTATGCATGCAACTATGAAAAGGACTCCCAAAACATACACCATTTGGGGTCCTAAGAACACTAGCTTAAATGATAGGAATGCATATGTTGATTCATATTTTCATGATATTATTAATAATGGTAATTATGTTGGAAATCGGAAGTTCTCTAGGACTTGTCTTCTAAAGGGCTAATCCCCTTGGACCCAACAAAAAATGGGTACCATGAGCTTATGGCATATTATGTACGTACCCAATAGAAAGAAAAAGAGCAATAAAGGTCAAACTAGCTCTAAAGGAAAAGGATGGATTCTCGACAGTGGTTGCTCAAAACACATGATGGGAGATCCCTCATTGCTCTCCGAAGTGATTAGCATCAAGGATGGTGCAACGGTCACTTTTGGAGGTAACCAAAAGGGAACAAGCATTGGAGTAGGTATTGTCGGTAACTCCTTCAAACCTTTAATTACTAATGTATTTTTAGTTAGTGGTTTATGTCACAATCTCATTTCTATTAGTCAACTTTGTGACAAAGGTTACAAGGTTAACTTTGGGGAAGGATTGTGTAAAATTGTCGATTCTAATTCACATATTTTATTTACCAGCATTAGGCGTAAAAATATCTATTATTTGAGCTTGCCTAAAATCGTAGAACATTGCTTAGTTGCTAATACAAGTGGATAACTATTATGGCATCGCCATTTTGGTCATGTTCATTTCAAGCACTTATATAAGTTAGCTAAGCATGATCTAGTCAAAGGTTTTCCAAAAATTACTTTTAGTAAGAAAAACTTTTGTGATTCTTGTCAAAGAGATAAACTTAGTAAATCATCTTTTAAGTTTAATGAAGGCATTACTTCTAAGAGGCCCCTAAAACACGGCATGTTATGTGTTCAATAGGATCTTAGTGAGATCCCGAACGAACAAAACTTGTTTTGAGTTATTTTATGACAAAAGCCTCAAGTTAAATATTATCGAGTTTTTGGTTCAAAATGTTTTATCAAGAACACCTTTGGTAATTTAGATAAATTTGAGCCAAGATCCGATGAAGGAATTTTTGTTGGATATTCCACACGTAGCAAAGCCTAATGGATATACAACAAAACCTCTTCAACGATCAAGGAATCACTACACGTATCATTTTATGAAGATTTTGATTTTCCTCATGTAGTTGATGATAGTGTAGATGCTATTTTTGATTCTCTTTGTAATGTCAAGATTAATGATTTGATTATTGAGACTAACATTACTAATGAGATTGTTTAAGATGTTCCAAGTGATGCAGGAATACACAAAGATTATCCAACCATTCGTAACCATACCCATGAAAAAATTATTGGAGATATTGGTGTGGGTGTTCAAACGAGGTCTAGAATTGAAGAATTATCTCATTGCGCATTTGTCTCTACCATTGAGCCAAACAACATCCAAGAAGCTTGTGAGGATAGCTCTTGGATATTGGCAATGGAAGAAGAACTAATGCAATTCGAGAGAAATGAAGTTTGGGAGCTCGTTCCTCTTCCAAGTGGTCATCAAGTTATTAGGACCAAATGGATCTTCAAGAGCAAGACCGATGAGAACGAGGTCATCACATGGAAAAAGCAAGGTTAGTAGCTCAAGGCTACCGGCAAGAGGAAGGTATCGATTTCGAAGAATCATTTGCCCCCGTAGCTAGATTAGAAGCTATTAGATTGCTTTTATCTTTTTCATCTCATAAGAATTTCAAACTATTTCAAATGGATGTTAAAAGTGCATTTTTAAATGGTATTGTCAATGAAGAAGTGTATGTTTCTCAACATCCTGGTTTCATTCATGAAAAATTTCCAAACCATGTTTTCAAACTTAAAAAAGCGTTGTATGGGTTGAGACAAGCTCCTAGAGCTTGGTATGATCGACTCAAGACCTTTCTTTTGGATTTAGGCTTTAAAATGGGTGAGGTTGATTCAACACTTTTCATTAAGGATTATGAAAATGACATCCTATTGATTCAAGTTTAGGTAGACGATAGCATATTTGGTTCTACTAACTATAATCTTTGCCAAGAATTTTCTATGTCTATGAAGGATGAATTCGAGATGAGCCACATGGGTGAGCTCAACTAGTTCCTTGGACTACAAATTCGATAAATGAAGGATGTGACATTCATACATCAAACCAAGTACACATGAGAGCTAATTAAGCGATTCGGGATGGAATCGTCTTCAAGTAAAAAGACTCCCATGAGTACGATAACCCATCTACACAAGGATGAGAACAGAAAAGATGTAGACGTTCATCTGTATAGAGGTATGATAGGTAGCTTACTCTATTTAACTGCTAGAAGGCCCGATATCATGTTTTCTGTATGCTTGTGTGCTAGATATAAAGCTAGACCTAAGGAGTTACACTTGATTGCGGTTAAACGAATATTTCATTATCTCAATCATTCACCAGATTATGGGTTACTTTACCCTAAATCTGGCACATATGAGTTAATCTCATATAGTGATGCCGACTTTGTCGGATGCAAATCCGATAGGAAAAGTACTAGTGGCACTTGCCATTTTCTAGGAAATTCCTTAGTTTCTTGGTTATCCAAGAAACAGTACTCGATATCATTGTCCATGACTGAAGCAGAATATATTGCTGCGGGTATTCCATGTGCACAAGTTGTTTGGATCAGACACACTCTTAAGGACTATGGTGTCAATTGTGATACTTGCCATATCATGGTTGATAACCAAAGTGCTATTTGTCATTCCAAGAATCTGGTACATCACTCCCGTACCAAACACATAGATGTGAGACACCATTTTATCAATGATCATGTAGCTAAGATGGACATCATCTTAGAGTACATTGAAACCCAAAAACAAATCGTCGACATCTTCACAAAACCTCTTAAAGAATATTCATTTGTGAGGTTGCATGTAGAATTAGGGATTATGGGTGAATCTGAAATTTAGAAGTTCAACTTACTTGTTATAACAACTTTTGAACTTATATCATCATGTTGCCTCTCTTAGTTTGATATATCTTATATTGGTTTATAAGATATGCTATTGAGATTTCTTTGATTATTGAGATATCTCTGATTACATGAGTCTTTCAGATTGTTTTAAGAGATTTATATTACAATTGAGTTATCATTCGATTTTGATTTTATGATGTGTTTGTGTTAGAGTTTAGGTCCTAAGGTGAGTTTTGCATATCATCTGGATTTTTATCTCACTATGCATTTTTGGACCAGGACAGATGACTGTCTTTCCTTCGACAGTCGACTGCCATACTCTATCTTCTCTGTCAGGAAATTGTATCTTTTGACCAGTCGACTGATGACAAATTTATAGTCGAATGTTGAATTAAAAGAAGACTTCACTTTAGTCAACAGGCGCCTGTCAATTTCGTCAGTAGTCTCTATCTTTTTCTTCAATTGTATTAATTCTCAGTCAGTCGACTGATGAGAATAATACAGTCGACTGTCTCGCAGACAGGAGACTGTATGTTATCAATAGTCGACTGTATGTCAACTTTAGCTTATCTCTTATCACTTCAAACAGTCGACTGATTTATGTTCTACAGTCGACTGTCTACTGTTGTGGCGTTTCACTCATTTGATCTGAGCCGTCGATTTGTTGATCCAACGGCCCAGATTATTTCTCCCCTTCGTTATATTTTCAAGACACTTCATTTCAACCCATGATTGCTCTCTCCTCTAATTGAAACCATTCGTCTTCCCCGCTCGAAAATTTTCCGTCGATCTCTCTGCCGTCGATCTCCTCTCGTCGTCTAGTCGAGTGCGTCTTCTTATGCGTCGTCGACTGTCTGTTCTTCGCTTTGACTTAGGTTCGTTTTCTCTCGTTGCTTCTTGACCTAGCTTCTGTCGATCGATATCATGGATCCCTCTGGTCATTCTTTTCCTAATGGAACTTTCGACTTCCTTGATGATGTACCCTCTCCTCAACCCACTGATCAGGTACCCTCTTCTCCTTCATCGTCTGGGGAGTTCTTACATATCACAGTTAGTGACCCTATTCCCCCAGTGAATGTTGGTGAACACTCTTCACGGCTAGCTGATCAACTTCCTCATACTCCTCCGTCTGTACCCCTAGAGGATTTCCTCCTCGCTAGATTGAGTGACCGTGTCACTGCACTCGAGAAGCTTGCTACTTCTATGGATGAGAAGCTCACTTTCCTTCTAGAGCTTCAGTACAAATCTCTTATGCTTCATGGTTTCCCCATCCCTGCCGAGCTTCTGGCCATGTTTTCTCAGTCTGATGATGCTACCCATGTTGATGTTCCCCCTCCTCCTCATGTCGTGCCTATTCCTTTTGAGGTCCAAACCCCTGTTCATGCTCATGTGGAATCCTCTACCGCTTGTGCGTCTTCTTCCAAGATAAAGGCTCTAGCTTATCCTACTCGCCGATCTGCCAGGCTGATGTTCTGTTTGTCTGGTCGTGCCTCAGACCCCACTTACATCAACATTGACTGATGCTGCAGTTGATATTTTGGACACTCACCCTGAGACCTAAATGACTTTTGTTTTTTTGGTTAGGGTTGAGTAGTTTTCTGTTATATGTGTGATGACTATTTTGTGTATTGATGATGTACGAATGATCATGAAGTATTTGATGGACATGATGATGTTCATATATCTTGTTCTCATTTAATTTTTTTTTGAAAAGTAAGTGAGTGTGTATATAGATATAAACAGGGGGCTACATCAGGATGCAGACCAACAAGTAGGACATATAAGGGAGAGGCGGGGAAGCAGTCACCTTACACAGAACTACCAGGCAAGCATCAAGAAAACAAAGGAAGAAAACCTATCCTGGGGAGGCACACAAAAAACGGCCTAGGAAATTCCCCAGTTCCCAAAAACAGGGCGATCTACAGACTCCACATCCTCAAGACTACAAGAGACCATAGAATCAAAGACATCAGCGGAGATCCTAGCAAGGAGGACATCTCTGGGGGAAGCCAAGGAGCGAAAGATCCGGCTGTTGCGCTCACGCCAGATATGCCAAACAACCAAAGAGAAGACCAGTAAGGAGAGCCTGCCCCGGGGGGAGGACTTCCCACGTGCTCCAAATCTCCGTCTCAGCATGTGGGCGTCGACGGTGATAGATTTGGAGTGGGAGGGAAGACCAAGTCGGAGCTTGCACACCGCCCAAACAAAAGCGATGTAGTCACAGTGGAATAACAAGTGGCGAGCCGTCTTCGAGTAAGAGCCACAAAGGACGCAGGGGGTCTGCCCCAAGATGCCCCGTCTAGCCAGCTGGAAGGAGGTGGGAAGGCGGTCGGAAAGCGCACGAAGCAGAGTGAGCGAGAACTTAGGAACATGCCCAGGGAACTAACACATAGTCACAAGGAGGGTGGGAGGGGCCGAGCGCCGAGTGGAAGACCAGGCAGAACGAAGAGAGCAACCTCCAGGAGAAGTCCACTCCCAGGAATCAGGGCCGCCCTGGAGGGAGGCAGCAACAAAATGTGGCAGGAGATAAGCAATGCAGTCAGGGAGACAGCAGGCCTTGCCGTTCCAGTAGTCAGCAACACATCTGAATCTCAGTGAGTGAGGGGGGAGAAGATCTTGGCCAGGGGGCCACACGGAAGCCAAGGGTCGAACTAGAAGGACGAGGAGCGTCCGTCACCCACAGCTCTACGAAAACAGGTAGTAGCAGCATCCCTGTAATGCAGGATGTGCTTCCAAGAACCCGAATCCAGCATAGTCGCCTCGCAGAGGAAGAGGGGGGTATGTCTCAAGTAAGTCTCCCGCATGTAAGATGCCCAGGGAAACTGCGAGTGAAGAAACCACCAGAGGAGCTTGGTACCAGCAGCCACCCCCACTTCACGAAGAGAACGCAGACCAATACCCCTCCCTCTTGGGGAGGCAAAGGTCCTCCTACCGCCAAAGGTGTAGCTTGGAGCCCCAAATGAAGTCCCGACATAACCGATCGATCTCCACAAGGATAGAAAAAGGAATACGAAAAGACTGGATCCAGTAGGAGACATAGCCATGAATAACCGAGCGAACCAGCTCAATACGCCCGGAAGTAGAGAGAAGGCGGGACGACCAGGCAGCAATCTTGGCTCTACACTTGTCCACAAGGCTAGAGAAGAGCTTCGCAGCAGGATAGGTAGAAGAGAGGGGGGCCCAAGGTACCTAACCGGGGGACATCGATAGGAATGCCAAGGAGGAGGGAGAGCTCAGCGCCAATACTACACCCCTTGCTGAGGATCAACTTGCTCTTAGCCATGTTCACATCAAGGCCAGTCAGGAGATGGAAGTACGAGGGAATCTGGCTGAGTTCCACGAACGAACCGGTCTCCGCCTTGCAGAAGACCAACATGTCATCCGCAAAAAGGAGGTGAGAGGGTATATGCAAGGCCCCCCTCTTGGGAGGACAAATGGCACCAGAGAGGGAGCATGGTCCATCAGGAGCGTGAATGCCTCCATAAAAATAACGAAGAGGAAGGGTGAGATGGGGTCCCCTTGGCGGACCCCTCGATTGCTCCCAAAGTGACCAGCGGGGGAGCAGTTAACCAGCACCGAGAAGGAGGGGGAGTCAACACATACCTTGACCCAGCGGATGAAGGAGGAGGGGAAACCAAGGCAGGAGAGGAAGTAGTAGACAAACTCGTGATTGATGGTGTCGAACGCTTTGCGTAAATCCAACTGGATACAGGCACGGGCTCCCAGGGAAGCAGAGAAGTCACGAATAAGCTCATTTGCAAGGAGGGAGGAGTCAGAGATGAGTCTATCCTTAATGAAAACCGACTGATTCCAAGAGATCAAGCCAGGAATAACCACCGCCAGGCGCCGACTGATAACCTTAGAGATGACCTTGTAAATCACATTACAACAGGAGATAAGACGGTAGTCCCCCAGAGAGGTAGCCATGGGGGATTTGGGGACTAAGGTGAGGAAGGTGTGATTGATCTGACTGAGAATACTTCCAGAGGAGAAGAACGAATGAACAGCCCGGAGCACATCACCCCCCACCACCCCCCAAAGTTCCTGGAAAAACACAGGAGGGTAGCCATCAGGGCCAGGGGATTTGTCTCTATCCAACGAGAACATGGCCTCCTTGATCTCCAGGTCCGTGACCTCCCTACCCATCCAATCGCAAGCACCGTGGGAGAGGATGCGCTTAGGGATAACAATCGGGAACGAGGAACAATAGGAATCCTGATGGAAGAGAGTGGAGAAGAATCCCATCGCCTCAGCGCGAAGAGAATCAATCTTGGTGGCGGGGTCCCCCCCGGGGCCAATCAAATGCATGAGGCTGTTGGCGGCAGCACGATCTCTGGAAGCAGCATAGAAGAAGCTAGTCTTCTTGTCCCCCCAGGGAGAGCCAAGACTAGCGGCTCTTCTGCCTGGCCTGGCTCTCCTCGCAGGCCAGGCTAGAAGAGAGGGCAAGAGTGAGCTTACGGTCCTGGCTGTTGAGATCAGGACAGGATGGGCAATCTGGCCTAGCCCGAAGGGCCGAAATATCCTGCCTAATAACCTCCGAAGGGGGGAAGGGGCGATCGGTAGACCAATCCCTGATAGCCATCTTGAGGGCCTTGAGCTTGGAAACCAGTCGAAACATAGGGGTCCCAGTGTACCGCCTCCGCCAAGTAGCAAGCACAAGGGGGAGGAAACCCGGGATCTGGAGGAGATGACTGAAGAAGCGGAGCGGCTTGGGGCCCGAGTCTGGGGGAGGATGATCTGAGTCAGTAGCGGGGAGTGATCACTAGTGCCGGGGGGAGGTAGGAGGCAAAGGAATCAGGCAAGGTGGACGTCCAGGAAGAGTTAACCAAGGCCTTGTCCAGTCTACAAGAGATACGGGTACCAACATCCGAGTTGTTGCTCCAACTGAGGTGGTCACCAACACACCGAATGTCATCCAGGCCACACCCATCAATACACCTATTGAAGTCCTCTAGGAAATTGGGAAGGACGGCCTGCCCACCAACCTTCTCATCAATAAAGCGAGTGACATTGAAATCCCCCATCACCGCCCAAGCCCCACTCCCAATCAAGGAAGAGTCCCCAAGAAGGGTGTCCCAGAGCTGGGCCCGCTCCGAAGCCAGGTTATAAGCATAGACAAAGGAAATGAAGACCACCAAACCCCCCGGTTCTTGCAAGAGAGAGTGATGTTCTGGCCCGAAGAAGCAAGAACGGAGCAGTCCCAGACCCGCGGGTCAACCAAGACCCAAACCCTACCCTTCGCAGCATGAGAGTAATTGTGGAAAGTTACCCACTCTTTAGGGCAACAGGAGGTCATGACATCCCCGGTCAGGTCCAAGACCTTGGTCTCGAGAAGTCCAACAAGAGAGGCCTTGTACTTATTAATATGGTTCTTTACGTCCCGACGCCTAGATTTGGAGTTGAGACCCCGCACATTCCAGACAAGAACAGACATTAATCAACGTGGGGGGTTTGGCTCCGAGTCGACACTCGGGAGGGCGCCGGTCCTCCAGAGTTAGGTTTCGTGCCCTTTTTAGAGTTACTGGTGGGTATGGTATATTTAGGGTTGGGTATGGTGGTAGGGATCGGGCACACCGAAGGAGGAGCAGAGTGGGGAGACGGGCGAGTGGGGGTGGGAGACTGCAGCCCCCTCCGACATTGCAACCGACCGAACTAGGGGCACCTGTCCCCACACAAATCAATGGCTTTCTAACAAGAACAGGTGACCCAGAAGGGGCAAGCAAAGGCTGGGGATAGTCCGCAGTACCAGCCATAGATGATAGATCCCCCAAGTCAACCGAATCAGCATCACAAATGGGGGCCAGGCCCGCAGTAGCCTTCAGGTTTAACCTTCCCCGAGTGAACACAGCATCAGCCTCAGAGTTCACCACGCAAATAACCGGGTCCAAAACTGTAGTAGTGCCCTGAGTCAACACAGTAGCAGTGCCCTGAACTAACACAGCAGCAGAGCCCGGACTCAAATCAGTAGCATCCCAGCATAGCGAATCAGCACCCAGCTTCAACTTATTTATCTCAAGCCCCGCATCAACAGATGTTTCATTTGGACCCAAACAAACCACAGAGGGGATACACACTGGGCCTAAGCCATTTATCGATGTAGGGCAGAGAACCCCCAAGGGGGTGGGAATGATGGAAGGCGAAGGGGGATTACCTGTGAGCGTAGATACTGGAATCGAGATATCCGGAGGGGAATTACAAGAACTGGAGTCACCACGGGTGAAGCTAGCCGCGAGAAGCTCCACCTCATTGACGGCCGCAGCAGGTGAGCCAGGAAGGCCATCACCCATGGTTGAAACAGGACGTGCAACTTCACCTGGAGGGGGGGTAGTGGAGGAACATGGGCCGGCGAAGGGGCAGTGTCTACAATGGAAGGGGGGATGGCAACATGGGCCGTGCAACTAGAGGGGGATTTGGGAACTGAAGCCATAGTACTTTGTAGCAACGGGGGCTGCTGGATATCAATCTCGACGGTCAGAGGCGGAGTAGGAGGGCATGACGGAGCAGCACACTGGCTGAGGGCGTGACCGAAGCAGCGACAATGAGAGCAAAGAGGACGGATGCGCTCATATTCCACAGCCACAGGGATGATTAAGCCGTCTGCAAGCCTCGCAGAGATAGAAGAAGGGAACGTGGAGAGGGCATCTACTTGGACGAAGCAGCGGGCGAACGAGAGGCGGGAAGCATTGGCTGTTGCAGCATCGGTGAAGAGGGTTCGACTAACCGCGCTCGCCAATTTACCGAGGATCATAGAGGACCAGATTGTAGGGGAAGCTGGGGGAAGCGCACCCATAGGTGAACAGATGAGAGGAGGTCTCAATCAAGGCCGATGTGGGGGGCCCAACACCTGAGCACCAGAAGACCCCCACCCAGTAACCAAGGGCTGCCATGAAGTACTTCGCTGCAGTCGGCCTCTGAACTGAATTTGAAGAAGAAAAATCCTTTCTCTTTAGAGTGGAGCCAGACCTCGGATTTGGTCTTCCACATCCTCCCCACCCAAGTTTTCAAGTGACCGTAGTAGGGCCTGGGGCCAACAAAGTAGCCGACGAGGGTGTTAGCCCATCGCGCAGCAGCAAGGGCAATGTCAGCCGGTAGTATATCAATGAAAATTCCATCGCCAACCACTGAAGGAGGAGAGAAGTTGATCGGTCCATATTTTACACCTTTTTCTGCATGTTTTCATGCCATTTCGATTGCTCATATTGCGATTTTCATGAGTATTCGACGATATTGCGTTACTTTTCACTATTTCTTGTTTTTGTCGGATTTCAGGAAATATGGAGCGATCGGGAGCAAAAAGGAGCTTAAGGGACTTGCACCCACTCCGGAGCGTCACCCAAGGCTCTTTTCAGGGCTATTCGGCAATGGGAGACGGGTGGAAGAAGAAGGAACTCCGTAGGAGCAACGAGGAGGAGAAACAGAGAAGATTGGGCATTTACAGCATGCCACTCGGCCGAGTGGAGCACTCACTCGGCCGAGCAAGAAGACCACTCGGCCGACCAGACTGGGCACGCTCCAACTGAAGGAATTGGGCATGCACTCGGTCGAGGGATGATATCCCACTCGGCCGAGTAAGAAGATCGCATCGCCTGAGTGGCATAAGAAATCCACCATCAAAAGAGGCCGACTTACTGGAAATGTACCGGCTTTTGACGGTTCCGACTCGGCCGAGTACCAAATGCCCCTCGGCCGAGTGAGTAAATCCACTCGGCCGAGCCACCTCCGAAGACAGACCCCCAAGACCCCCCGACTTACTGGAATTTTACAGGGTCTGTCACTCGGCCGAGTAGAGAAGCCAACTCGACCGAGTAGAGAAGTCCACTCGGCCGAGTGATGCCGAGGACACGCAGCGCCCAGATTTTCAGACAGCCTCCCACTCTTTTGAAATCTGCTATCATTCCAGCAACTAAAGTAATTTTCTCATATTTTTTATGGATAGTAGACTTCATGCGGTTCCAACGCCGCCAAGAACACGCCAATCGGAGGTCGGATGAAATCTGGGGAATTTCTGCAAGTTGACGCTGCAGTGCTGGAATTTCCACTCGGCCGAGTCACATGTTCCACTCGGCCGAGTCGGCGACGGGCCCAGATTTTAAGTTGCGATTTGGGCTATTTTTGGGCACGAATTTGAGGGGTTTTCTAGGGTTATTTGGTAGGGTTTTGGGGGATATAAAAGGGGTTTGTAGCCACCATTAGAGAGGGGCCCCATTATGTTTTCTTAGCCCCCATATGTTTTTCTTAGGATTATTTTAGAGGTTAGGCCATGCCCTAGGCCCCCTCTTGGATCTAAAAGCTTGTATTTTGGATTGAAGATCTTCATCAAGCTAAGTATTTTCTTCTTTTTATTTGAATCTTTGTTTTTCTATCTTTTTGAATGCAAGCATTGATTTCTATTGATTCTCATATCCTTATTGCTATGCTAGAGTAGATTTGTTGTTCTAGGGTTTGGGGATGAACCCTATTGATTTAATTTCATATTTGTGATGAATGAATTTCTAAATTGCTAGAATTGCTAGGAGTTTAGGTTGTGATTGATTTAATACGGATATCTAGGGATTTCCATCGATTTGGGATTTGCAAGAGATTGGATTCTAATCGATGGGAAGGCCTAGATATTCGATTTAGATTTACAATTGGATTTCTCTAGATTTGGTTTGCAAGAGATTGGACCAAAGGTAGGATTTTTAATTGTAAATCTATACCAATATTCGTTTGCAAGAGATTGGACGAATATGAACTATCACAACCTAGATCGTGACTCGAGTTTGCACGAGAGTGGGCTCGAGAAGCGATTGGACAATGATGTCGATCCTAATGCTAGTGGCTTAGGTTAGGGTTTGCACGAGAGTGGGACCTAATCAAGGTTTGCTATAGATCGGTAATAGCGCGATAGCGTGAGCTTGGTTCTCTATTCAGTTATGACTAGTTCACCTCGACACAAGCCTAGTAATATTGAAATTCACTATTCACAATGACGAATGACGATCCGTAGTGGGGATTCCCTAGCCCTAGACTCTTTTATTGTATTGTATTTGAATCGATATTTTATCCGACTTCTTTATCTCCGACACCGACATCCACCACCATTTCCATTATATCACTCCATAACCATCTCCACCAATAAAACCTTCATAGTCAAACCAACCTAGGATAGATTGGAGCCAACACCTCCTCCTCGTGTTTGATACCCGCTCGCCACTTTACCGTGCGCTTGCGGTAAAACTACAATCGTTCTCCGAGTGTATATCCGGGGGCGATCAATTTTTTGGCGCCGTTGCCGGGGAGGTGTTTTCAGTTGGGTGCCAATTTGTCACAATTAGGTTGATTAGACTACGAAAAAAACTAACAAAAGGAAATTTTCACCCCCGCCACCTTTATTATCATTTCTATATTCTTTTGTGCCACTGATATCTTTTCTCCAGGTATTTATCTTTGTTGATCAGGTGCTATGGATTATACTACGTGGACCACAGATTTTTATCAGAGTGCTCAGATTGGAGATTACTATTTTGATCAGAGTGCTCAGATGGGAGAATACTATTATGATCAGAGTGCTCAGATGGGAGGATACTATTTTGATCAGAGTGCTCAGATGGGAGAATACTTTTTTGAGGAGATGCACTGGCCCGAGCTTGATGAGAGACAAAGGATTTTTTTTGATGAGATGCATGCACACCAGGTTGAAATGCAAGCCGGGCTTGAAAAGAGTAACCTTCTATTGGAACGGGTGAAGAGGCAACTTGAAATGAATGCGCTCATGTTTAAGGTTGCGACGATTCCCAAAGATAACAGTTCTGTTCCTTCATCTTCTGGGCAAGAAGCATCTCCAATCATATTACCAGAGCCAGAATGTGTCGACGTCGATCCCACATCCTACAATACAGCTGTTGCATATGAAGAGTGGATGGATGAAGGTACAGTGGAGGAAGCAGAAATTGAGCCACCAGCACAGCCAGAGGAGGATGGATTTCAGAGATTATTGGAGGCTCTCTTGGAGTCAGTGAGGTTCACTGGTTCAGAGAGCATTACAGCAGGTGATGCATTTGAGCTACGATTTGCAGATTTTGTTATGAACCGTGTTTCAGCTGCAGGAACAATTTAGGAGGACATCCATGTCAGTCTTGAGGGGGATAGACTATATTTTCGGATTGCTTGCGGGCATTCCCCTCCACATGATGCATCCCCACAAGTTGACACACATGCGCAGCCAGCATCACCATTCCAGAGAGAGCCTACATTGATAGTTCACGAGGAGGCATTACATGTGGAGCCAGAGCGTTGCATTACAGAGGCAGCACTTTGTGACGAGGGTAACTTCATTCAGATAAATCCAGAGTCTTGCCCACCGATAGTTGAGCTTCCGCAGCCACCTCTACCTTCTGCTGAGGCTGTGATCATATGGACCACACATTTTTATGCGTATCTGGGTGAGATTCTTGGATGGCAGGCTGAGAACATTGATGCTTCCACGTCTGAGGAGACAACGGTACAAGGCACTGATGCAGCCACTTCTGATGAGAGAACTGTGATGAGACACTCGGGACGTGTTGCTACAGAGCCGAGTTGCACTGTCATCACTCCCCCACCCACAAACACAGCTAGTCCATACGATGAGTGGATGGATGGAGATGATTCAGATGGAGAAGACATTGATGTAATTTACCTCGCAGAGCCGAAGCATGCTTTTGATGAGGCCTTACACACGGAGCCAGAGTTTATCGCCGAGGAGGTCGTGCATCGGGACGAGGACACAACCATTCATGAGGATCCCGAGCACTACCCTCCTCCATTAGAGCTTCCGCAGCCACCTCATCCTTCCACTGACGCAGAAGACTATCCCACAGAGCTCACTGCTCCCACTCAGGGAGATATTTTTACCCATTCCATTTCTGAATCATATATTCCATTTGATATTTATTTTGATTCAAATATTTTTGACACGTCGTACCTCTTGCAGCACACATACGATTATGGACCGGAGGTATGTTTAGACGTGTCACAGTTCGACGAGCCTATCGAGGAGGTCCACACCTATGATCTAGATTTACCTGAGCAGCTGAGAGAGGATACCATGGAGACAGCTATCACGACACGTGAGGATATTGGATTATTTCCAGGGAAGTATCGTCCACCATCATTTATTCCATATATTTCTATAGACGATCCTCTTTGGGATACGTTTATTACCAGGGTGAATTTTTTGCAGCGAACTGATGCATCCTATTCTCTGTAGGGTACAGGTGGAGTCCTTGTAGGAATGCTGGAGGATGCATTGCTGGAGTTCGTTGGAGTCCGTGGATACACGCATCTGGGGGAGCCACGGAAGGAGCAGTTGGAGCAGTTGCCTGCACCGGCAAAGATACTGGATCCGCCTTTTGCTATAGGTGACATCAATCCAGTAGTGTAGAAATTTTATGCTTTCAATAAACACGAATCCTCTCGACAGCGAGAGGACTGTATAGATTTGCTTGAATAAATATCACCTCATATGACGGCAACAAAAATCTTTTACACCCCAAACCCATTATATATATTAATTCCCCTCCCCATATTTTGATACGCCACATCCTTTTGCTCACCACCATCGAGCATTTCTTTCAAGTGAATACTCACATTCTTATTCGTTTGACTCAATCTCGCTTAGCAAAGCCATGACATTTTTGATCGAGACATTTAAATAGGATTGTTTAGCATAAGCTTGGGGGAAAGCGCTCTCATGCATCATTGCATGTGCATGTAGTTGCATTAGGATTTCATGCCATTCATTTCATCATTTTTCATTCACCCCCCTTATTATTATCATTGTTCCTTATATTCTTCCATTATGATCACATTGAGGACAATGTGAAGTCTAAGCTTGGGGGAGTGCATTTCCATGCCATTCAGATGCATTAGTTGCATTTTTACTTTATTTTTAGGTTTTTTTTAGAATTTTTCAAAAGTTTGCATCATCTTTTTGAATTTTCTATCTTATTTTCCTTTTATGTGTGTTCATGCATCATATTGTGTGCTTGATTTTTCTTTTCTTTCCTCTCTTTTATTTTATTTTCTTTATTTTATTTTCCTTCTTTTCCTTCTTTTGCTAGATTTGTTCCTTATGATGATATCTCTTATTGCTTTGGCAACCATCACGATGCTTATTATTCCTTGACATGCTACTTAGAGTATTCCATAGTCTTGCTATTCACATGTTCTTGCAAATCTATTTCTTTTGATGATTCCTCTACATGAATGCATGATATTAATTGAAACTAAATGTATGGATTAGTGTTTAGTATGCTTTGGTTGGAAATGCACCAAGATTCACGCATCATTAGTATATCTGAAGCATCAGTTTTATTGTCTTATTCACCTTCTGCTGCATGCCTGATATGGTTGTAAACTTTACTGCTTGACTTCACTATTTATTGAAATGATTGAGAATATCCATGCTTACATATGAGATTTAGTTGAAGCATTATTTTATTGAACCGTTCGTGCACATCTTAGAGTGAACCGAGTGTTACATTATTTCCTTCTCCACATATATCTTTTTATTCTCTACATGTCACTTGAGTTCACCACCTAAAGCTACTTATATCGCATCTATTTCCCAAAAATCCCTACAAAAGAAAAAGGTTGCTCCAAAAAGTCCAAAAAGCCAAAAGGAGCCAAAAATCAAAAATACAAATCATATAGCTCCTACAAAAATCCAAGAAGAAAAATGAGAAACAAAGTCCAAAAAAATATATATTTCTCTATCTCATTATTGGAGCCACAAAAATACTTGGGAAAACCAAGGCAAAAATCCCAATTTCCACTATTATATTCCTTTAGATGTGATGCCTCAAGCTAAGCTTGGGGGGGTGAATTCATTTGACCATATGAGTGAGTATGACATTAGAGTGGAGACGTGAATGAATGGGAATATTCGATAATGCTTAGACTTTGCAAAATATATTAGATATGGAGATTTTTCATGATTTGAAATAAATATCTGAATGCCATGACTCTTATTCTATTCTCTATTGCATGCTTGGTGTGCATCTTATATGCTTCATTTATAACTTTTGATTGAAAAGTGCATCGCCAACATTTGTATATTAAATTCTATGAAATGTGTGATGTGGATATGAATTGATTGTATGAATTTAGAGAATCCCTTTTGTTGTTCTTAAAATCTTGCAAGTACCATGTTTATGTAAGATATGAAATCCTTATAGCATGTGATTTGTATTTTCCAAGTTATCGTGATGTGTAGCTTATGGCTTGAGATCTGAGAGAAGAATCTAGCGACCCCTTCAACCTCGTGTTCTTTCTTTTACTTTCATTTCATTTCCTTTGTTTTCATGTCCCGAGTTCGTCTCTTTACTTATCTTCCTCAAGGACGAGTAAGAGGCAAGCTTGGGGGATTTTGATCGGTCCATATTTTACACCTTTTTTCTGCATGTTTTCATGCCATTTCGATTGCTCATATTGCAATTTTCACGAGTATTCGACGATATTGCGTTACTTTTCACTATTTCTTGTTTTTGTCGGATTTCAGGAAATATGGAGCGATCGGGAGCAAAAAGGAGCTTAAGGGACTTGCACCCACTCCGGAGCGTCACCCAAGGCTCTTTTCAGGGCTATTCGGCGATGGGAGACGGGTGGAAGAAGAAGGAACTCCGTAGGAGCGACGAGGAGGAGAAATAGAGAAGATTGGGCATTTACAGCATGCCACTCGGCTGAGTGGAGCACTCACTCGGCCGAGCAAGAAGACCACTCGGCCGACCAGACCGGACACGCTCCAACTGAAGGAATTGGGCGTGCACTCGGCCGAGGGATGATATCCCACTCGGTCGAGTAAGAAGATCACATCGCCTGAGTGGCATGAGAAATCCACCATCAAAAGAGGCCGACTTACTGGAAATGTACAGGCTTTTGACGGTTCCGACTCGGCCGAGTACCAAATGCCCCTCGGTCGAGTTAGTAAATCCACTCGGCCGAGCCACCTCCGAAGACAGACCCCCAAGACCCCCGACTTACTGGAATTTTACAGGGTCTGTCACTCGGCCGAGTAGAGAAGCCAACTCGACCGAGTAGAGAAGTCCACTCGGCCGAGTGATGCCGAGGACACGCAGCGCCCAGATTTTCAGACAGCCTCCCACTCTTTTGAAATCTGCTATCATTCCAGCAACCAAAGTATTTTTCTCATATTTTTTATGGATAGTAGACTTCATGCGGTTCCAACGCCGCCAAGAATGCGCCAATCGGAGGTCGGATGAAATCTGGGGAATTTGTGCAAGTTGACGCTGCAGTGCTGGAATTTCCACTCGGCCGAGTCACATGTTCCACTCGGCCGAGTCGGCGACGGGCCTAGATTTTAAGTTGCGGTTTGGGCTGTTTTGGGCACGAATTTGAGGGGTTTTCTAGGGTTATTTGCTAGGGTTTTGGGGGATATAAAAGGGCTTTGTAGCCACCATTAGAGAGGGGCCCCATTATGTTTTCTTAGCCCCCATATGTTTTTCTTATGATTATTTTAGAGGTTAGGCCATGTCCTAGGCCCCCTCTTGGATTTAAAAGCTTGTATTTTGGATTGAAGATCTTCATTAAGCTAAGTATTTTCTTCTTTTTATTTGAATCTTTGTTTTTCTATCTTTTTGTATGCAAGCAATGATTTCTATTGATTCTCATATCCTTATTGCTATGCTAGAGTAGATTTGTTGTTCTAGGGTTTGGGGATGAACCCTATGTATCTAATTTCATATTTGTGATGAATAAATTTCTAAATTGCTAGAATTGCTAGGAGGTTAGGTTGTGATTGATTTACTACGGATAGCTAGGGATTTCCATCGATTTGGGATTTGCAAGAGATTGGATTCTAATCGATGGGAAGGCCTAAATATTCGATTTAGATTTACAATTGGATTTCTCTAGATTTGGTTTGCAAGAGATTGGACCAAAGCTAGGATTTTTAATTGTAAATCTATACCAATATTCGTTTGCAAGAGATTGGACGAATACGAACTATCACAACCTAGATCGTGACTCGAGTTTGCACGAGAGTGGGCTCGAGAAGCGATTGGACAATGATGTCGATCCTAATGCTAGTGGCTTAGGTTAGGGTTTGCACGAGAGTGGGCCCTAATCTAGGTTTGCTATGGCCCTAATCTAGGTTTGCTATAGACCGGCAATAGCGCGATAGCGTGAGCTTGGTTCTCTATTCAGTTACGACTAGTTCACCTCGACACAAGCCTAGTAATATTCAAATTCACTATTCACAATGACGAATGACGATCCATAGTGGGGATTCCCTAGCCCTAGACTCTTTTATTGTATTGTATTTGAATCGATATTTTATCTGACTTCTTTATCTCCGACACCGACATCCACCACCATTTCCATTATATCATTCCATAACCATCTCCACCAATAAAACCTTCGTAGTCAAACCAACCTAGGATAGATTGGAGCCAACACCACCTCCTCGTGTTTGATACCCGCTCGCCACTTTGCCGTGCGCTTGCGGTAAAACTACAATCGTTCTCCGGGTGTATATCCGGGGCCGATCAGAAGTCAAGGCCGCAGCTCGGGGTCGCTGGAGCCATCGGGGCACAGATGGCACTGTATGTGGTCGAGGAAACATAAGAGGATCGAGTAATAGCTACGGTCGCTGAGGGCGGCATTCTGTCGAGCACCTGGTGGGCACGACCGCCTGCAGCAGAGGGAGTAGCAGACGGGAGGGGGGTACCAGACCCCGATGAGGGTGCTTGATGGGGCAGTGACGGGGTGCGGCCACTGACTCCTCCGCGTCAAGGAGCACGACCATCGCCACTGCCGGAGTGCCTGCCATCAATTACCCGCTAGCCAACAGGACCCAGGATGGAGCCAACATCGATACCTGAGTCCACTGTTGGTTTGCACCACTACCGGCCGGTGGGAGGGACGAGTCAGTCACGCCAAGAACTCGCAGAGCGTTGACATCGACCTGAGAACAGGAAGCTGGAGGGAGCCCCAAGCTAGAAGAGGCCATGGGGGAAGGGGGTGAGGGAGTAGTAGGCCAAGAGGGAATAGCAAGGGAGGAGGGGACACCCGGACGGCCGCCGGAGCCCCAGCAGGAGGGGGGCACCTGCGGAATCAATCGGCGATTTCCTTACACGCGAACCGAGGGAGCAGCTGATTATCCATATTATATATATATGTTGTTGTACTCATGTATATGTGTGTGTGTGTGTGTGTATATATATATATATATATATATATATATATATATATATATATATATATATATATATATATATATATATATATATATATATATATATATGATGTTGCATTGTCTTCGTCTGTTTCACACGTTGTATTATTGCTTATTATGTTTGTGTGAATTTTGCGATATTGTGTCCATTTATGCTATTTTCTACATGTGATATGTTTTGAGACGATATGTCTTCTTCATATATCTCAATGTTGCTATTGGACTCCCATTCCTCTAATCACATAAGTTTATGATGTGGTTTTATGAGTTTTTGATTTATATATTGTTAGACTCTTGTAATTGTTGCTAGTTCTTATTTAGCACGATTGTTGTTGTCATTTTACTCCCACCTGTTGGATAATGCCATAGGGGGAGAGAAATAAACATACAAGCTTCATAATTGAATGTGCTAAGTATGTACTAGTAACAACTTGAATCTAAGATTGATGTTGCCTTAGATTTAGGGGGAGTAAGACATAATGAATATGGATTTTTAATCCTAGATGTCATGAATTCATTTCACTCATGCATATCTTACTCATTTTCTTCAATTGATATATAGATGCCTTAATATTTATTGACTAACTTGATTGGCATTTATTAGGGGGAGTAAGTTTTCTTTAAAGCACAACTATTTATCTTTTTGTTTATGTTTGTTTGTCATCACCAAAAAGGGGAAGAATGTTGAGTATTGGACTTCTCCCTACTTGGTGTTAATTATGAGCAAATATAAATACTTGTGACTAATCCCCCAATTTGCAGTTAATCCATTGCCTAAGCGTATTATGAAGATCAATAGCAATGGATGATACTCAAAGATCATTGAAAGCAAATGAAATGGATTGGATGATCATAGATGGTGATTGAAGCTCCTAGACGACTTCAAGCTCATATGTTGGAAAGAAGAGAGAATTTGTCAAATGTAATTTCTTTATTTCTATTCTAGTATGTAGCTTAGAAGTAGAACATTGTTGGAGCACACACATCTACATTTCAGTCTTAGGATATCATTAGATCCACCATCCTTAGACTCCAATTCATTTCTATCTAGATTGTGCATGATATGTTTATAACAGTTGACTGCTGAGCAATTTACAATCGACTGTTATGCACAAACTTTTTCAGTCTAGTTTTTGGGCTTCTCTATTTTAACTGTCACAGGCAACTAATGAACGATTCACAGGCGCCTGTCCAACTGACAGTCGACTGTGTTTTATGAATAAGCCGCCTGTCTATCTATTGCCCATACTCTAACTCTCTGATTTATTTAGCCAGTCGACTATTGGTGAATTTATAGTCGATTGTCCATTAGAACAGTCAACTGTCAATGCTACAACAGTCGTCTGTCTATGAGCCTATTTTTTGACTCTACTCTCTGGAATTTCTCAGGGTTTTGACAGTTGTCTGTAGAAGGATTAACAGTCGCCTGTTCAGATTAAAAGTCGACTATATCTCTTCATCAGTCGTCTGTCCTGTTCTCCCAAACGTTTTCCAGAGTTCAACAACTTACACAGCTTGCGGCCAGTCGCCTGCAGTAGGATTTACAGTCGCCTGTTGGTTCAATAGTCGACTGTCTATGCCTCATCAGTCGATTGTCCATGTGGTAAGTAACCGTTATGAATCCTCAAATACCCTCTCTGACTGTGCAGCAGTTGATTTTGAATTCTTCAACTGTCAACTGTTATGGGCTCAGATTCTATCCGTTGAGTTTTTCTCACTGATTTCAAAGGCGGTTTTGCTGAATTCAGTTGAAGGATTTGAGAAAACTTTAAAAGGAGCATCTACTGTTCTATTGAGAGGTTACTTAGTCACTCACTCATTCATTCAAGCTTTCATTCTCAAGATCAAAGCTCTTAAATCCAAAAGCCCTAAGAATTCTTATCTTCAATCTCTTGCTCTCCAACCTAGAATCAAAGAGATATCTTCTAGGCATTTGGTGCAGTCAAGAGAAATGGCTTTCCTCTCTTCCAAGAGAGTCATTCAACACACAACACACTTCTCCTTTACGTTCTACTTCAAGGCATAGGCGATTGTAAGTATTGTTTTATTTCATACTTTCATAACTTTTGTTATTGGATTTACTCTCGGTTTGTGAGAGTGGTTTGCTTGCTCCCAAATTATGGGAGTCAATGACAATCGATTGTATTTCAATTTCACTTGTAAGGTTGATACAAGTGGGTTTTTAAGGAAACCTCAAGTTAGGGTTCAAACTTGAGTATCCGGTTGTTAACCGGATGGAAGGGACCTAGGATTACCAGGAACAAGTCGGGAAGTGACTTGGGTAATCCAAACCCTTGAAACATCCGTGCGTTTGCACTTGTTTCATTTCAGGTTTATTTCTCTTCCACACTATATTGTTGATTAGGAATTTACATTTGTGTAACTATCTTTTTAAATTTCATAAACACTATTCAAACCCCCTTCTAGTGTTTTTCATATAGCCAGGGTCCTTACAGTGGTCAAAGGCGGTGGGTGCCGGCCTGAAAGCTGGCCGAACTGGGTTGTTAAAAAGGGGCGGCCTGGGGTGTTTTAGGTGGGGTTTTTGAGGAGAGTGAGGAGAGAGAGAAGAGAGTGGGAGGAGGAGAAGGTGGTCGGACCTGTTGGGGGTGGCCGGTGGTCCGGAGGAAGAAGGAGACGCAAGGAGGAGGCGGCTATGGGTGAAAAACGCAAGCCCTATGGTATGTTGCGGTTTGTGTTTTAAAGAGATGAGTGATTGCTAAAATGGGTACGAAATGGGGTATAACTAAATGATGACTTGGAGAGTGGTGTGAGTGAGGGGGTGTGCAAAGAGGGGGAAAGTTGGGTGAGTGTAACAATGAGAATCCTAACATGATACGTAGGAAATCTCATGAGATTTGGATTAGAGTTTGAATTTCAAATTTGATTAGGCTTAATGGGCTTGAAAGCGATTAGTGGGTTTGATTGGGCTAACGGTGTCCGAAAAATATGAAAAAAATATTGAGACAACCGTGATGACGAGAGGCTCGGGGGTACGATGGTCAATCATGCGTTTGGTCCACAAAAAACGAACTAAAAATAAAAAGGTCCGGCGTTGAAATCTAAAGATACGACGTCTCTACAATCAAACTTGATTTGTGGGAGAACGACCCATGAAATGACGTTCACTAAAAATACCACAAATAACTACTCTTTCTTACGGTTACAACGACATATGACATCACATAGTTCGGATCCAAGAAGATGCCAAATAAAATACGCACACGAAAAGAGTCGTACGCGTTGAAAATACCACGGACGAAAAACGGCCGTTACATTCTACCCACCTTAGAAATGATTCCGCCCTCGGAATCACTTATACTAATAATAATATCTATATACACTTATGCCTACAATTCCCATATTCCACATAATGATCGTTAATCCTATAACTTATAATCAGTGTTCCTCAACAATTCATCATAACTCGTCTCTCAACTGAATAAGCTACAACTAGAAACACATCCTAGCACCTAACTATAGATCCACATTATCATCTACCAATCGAAAATCATCTTGTCCCCAATATATTCTCCATCATATTAACTTGTAAATTCTATTCTCCCTAATCAATGAAACATCGAACACATCTATCCTTTCCCCTATCATCTAATCTCCTAATCATATTAAATCCATCTTCATAACATCCATCTGTCTCAACATGTCGTGTTATCTCCAATGTCTTCTTACCCCAACTTAACAATCAAATCTTAAAGCTTTAAAATGTTATACCTCCATAGATACTCATATCTACCACTCGACCAAGTTTCAGATCCGATAAGTTCTCATCTCCATGTGTACAATTTCCTCCAGCTAGAATTATCCGCCGAGTCCTTTACACATTGGTATAATTAAAAGTAAAAAGATAAGTCTTGGACACCCCATTCCTTTCAGCCGAAAGAAATCTATACTAATATCCTTGAATTCAAAATCAATTAATCACTGTTACATCTTATCTCATCACACTCTATGCCTATCCGCACACATAATTATATAACAATAATAACTGGTCCAAATAATATAACAACAATAAAAATAACACTTCGAAGAGGGAAAGAAGAGAAAAGAAAGTTTAAGGCCAATGACATATTTTAAAAACATTGGAAAAAAACGTGTGGGTTTGTGGTATTGAATGCGGGATGATTGGTGGATTGTGATCTTTGTGAGCTAGTCTCAAAACATTAAAGATTTTCTTTAAAAGAAAACAAAAAGTTTTGAAACATAGACATGCAGTCAAAAATATGCTAAACTATAATATGAGGGACTAAGTCAATAGAATTACCTGCAATGACGCCTTCCACGGCCATCATGGTATAAGCTCCACGAATAATAGCTCCTCTCTGGGCAGGCGCCCTACTCTGCAGTAGAGCTGGTGCTCCGCTCCCAGTATGGCTATACCTCGAGCAATCTATAACGGCGTGTGTGTCAGCTCCACATGCCAGACACAAACCCAGCTTCTTCCTCAGGAACTCGAAAGATGCCCCGGCTTGCCACAGTAATGACATCGATCCCTAGCCTGGCTCCGTGCAGGTGCTCCCGGCCTCTTGAAATGCAACGACTGAATGGGTCTCAAAGCTGGCCTAGCAGGAGTCCTGGACTGCTCCACTGGTCGTTTCCCTCACGATGGCGGTGGTGGTGCTGCCAGAGCTGCCTGGGCAGCACGGGCAACTTGATGTGCCTTGTAACGACTGGTTTTTGTAATGACTATTCTATTTTGAATAATATTGGATGTTTCCCTCCTTGTGTATTTTTCTGTTAGAGATCCTTACGACTAGCTTCATAACATCTTAATCTTAGTGTTAGGGGGATTCTAGAGGCCATATGGATCTTCTCGAAGCTTCGCGCTTCGTTTCGGCACTTTTGGTGCATCTTAGTCGGTTCGTGAAGGAGAGCCAACCGACTAGATTGCAATCTAGTCGGTCGACAATCCTTCTCTGACCGGCTAGTACTTGTCAGTAAAATTCAGCTTAGTTACTGTTTACGTTTAGTTGGTCTAAGCTCATTCTCCGACCGACTAGTTCCCAAACTAGTCGGTCGAGACTTGTACTCGGACCGACTAATTCTGAGTCCTACTGTACTGACCAAGTTACTGTTTATGGTTAGTCGGTCTAAGAACAATTTCCGACCGACTAGTTTCCAAACTAGTCGGTTAATATTCCTTCTTTGACCGACTAATTCTCAATGCTTAATATCCACCTAAATTCTCTCTTAGTCGGTCTATGAACGATCAACGACCGACTAGATTCTGAACTAGTCGGTCGATGGGCCTTCGCAGACCGACTAAATCAGTCTACATGTACCAACCCTGTTCACGGTTTGGCTTTTAGTCGGTGTCAGTTGGACGACCGACCGACTAGATCTCAAACTAGTCTGTCGACCACCCTTCTCGGACCGACTAAACTGCCCAGTAAACCTAGGTTATGTTGCGTCCGCCGTTTCGTTTTCTATTTAATCTCTTCGACTCTTTCATTCTTCTTCATTCTTTCTGAGCCAATATCTTCCCCAAATCACCCCCAACTTTCCTCAAGCCATTTCCTACCTCCTCATAGCTTCCCTCCCGCCGTTCTTGCGTCGGCCACCTTCCCTAGGCCGCCGGATCTCGAATTTCAGCCGTAGCTTTCCGGGATTGTTCTTCCATCGCCGGAGCTAGATCTGGTTGACGTCTTTCGTTCGCTACTCTTACGGTTAGTAGATCTATCCTTTAATCCTCATAACCCTCACTGTAGATTAGAAACCCTAATTAAAAATGGATTATTAGACGCCGTAGGTTTTCAATGCAAGTCGGTTTTGAACCCTAAATCTAATTTTTATTTTTGCCATAACAGCGAACCCAATTTCCGTAGGATACCGATCTCGTGACTCACGTCGAACAACAACTTCGATTCCAGGCAAGTGAAACTTGCCAAACTTGCTTAGGCCATGTCTTTAGGCCAATCCTTGTTTAGCGTGAAAGAGACTAGACCGTGAAATGATAGCGGTCTAGGCGCAAATTCAATTCTAGCTTGACAACGAAGCTAGAATTTCCCTTGTCATGCCATTCCATACAAATGCCTGTCATGTTTACTTTTCTGTAATGGTACGCAAATTTCATTTCAATTAAAATGTCATGTGCATCAATTATTCTTATCATGTCGCATATTGCATCGTAGCACATGCTACAAATCCTTGTACAAATCCGTGTTTCCGTGTTACCGGCTAGGCACCCGTTATGCGGGCATAACCCTACGCCATACGTGTTAAAAACACTTCCTCGCTCGTGATCCAGAAGCGATCATTACGTGTTCGGGGGTAGTGCCCTGGCTCGACACACGTGGAGGGGTAGGGATAAACGGTCACTTGAGTGTAAGAGTTGGCCCGTACAGCCACTCTAGCCAAAGGGCGGAATCTCTGTGCACGACGGGCTTATTTTACCAGTACTTGTCCTTGTGAAAAATACATGTACCATGCCATGTTTACCTGCCATGCTATAACTCATGCCATGTTTTATTCTGATGTTACTTTACTTGCTGTACACTTACATAACATGTCATGTCATACCATACTCTAGAACTGCTAGGTTATTTTTATTTCCATTAGTTTCCTTGCACAAGTCTTATAGACTTGCTGACATGTGCCCCTTCTCTTTGGGTGACGCATGTTAGTTGCTGAGCCAGAGGTTGCAGTTGTGGGCGACGAGTTCGTGGAGTACGAGCCCGATCCCGTTGTTGACGTTGAGTACGAGGACACCGGTGACCAGTCCTAGTGCTCCTTCGTTCTTCATTTGTTGGTTGTGTTGTTGTCGGTGAGTAGCACCGTTGTTGTTAGTTTCCTTTGATGGCCATGCTAGGCCTTATCTTTTGGACTCTTTTGTTTTCCTGGTGGCATTTCTGGTTTTTAAGTTTATATCTGAATTTGAGTTGAATAATTTTAATTATTTGCCTCTTTTTCTATTATTGTTATTTTTGTTTCCGAGTCACATTACAGGGACCTGCTACTTTGTGATAATTGACGCTTATCGGACTTGTGGCTTTGTAGCTTCAAGTCTGAGCGGACCTTCTCACGCTTCGCCTCCACGTTTTTGGGAAGCGGGGCGTGACAGGTTTCTTTGGTGGCCCATGCAGGTCCTATTTTCTGTAACTGTGACTTAATCGGAACAACGATAAGAATTATAGAATGTCCGATAAATAAATTCAACCCCGAGTCATAAGGCTGGGAGTCTAATTTTATTTCGTTTTCCTGTGTCAATAGATGGCTGGGAGAAGGAATACCCGTGCTGGAGGTGGTGTGCCCCCTCGTGTTGGATATGGAAGACGTTTGTACACCCTTGTGGGGGATGTACGAGGGAATACGGACCTCGAACGTCGCGTACACGAAGTCGTGTGCAAAGGGAATATGTTCCCTTGCGGAGAGGATCTCTGGATGAGTGGGAATGTCGCATTATATATGCATAAGTGCATGCGACATATGGCTAATAAAGGGGGAATATCTTAAGCTTATGTTGTACCATGCATATGGTACAACTTAAGCTTATAATGTGCCATGTATCATGGTACACCTTAATTAAGTTGTTCCAAAGGAACAACTTACCCTAAAATAACTACCTTGGGGGCTATAAATAAGACCCAAGGGTAGCCATTTTCCTTACACTTTTTGCATGAAATTCATGCATGCATCTTCATCCTAGCGAAGCTCTGCAGAAATATTTCCTCTCCCTCTATCCAAGTTCTTAATCTAAAGTAGAGATTTAGATTGTGGATTTAGTAGCCTTACTCCGTTCGTGAGTAGACTCGATCCGTCGTGGCGAATCCGAAGGCGAAGTTCGTAGACTACCGTGCAGCGTACGCAAGCGTAAGTCTAAACTTCATATTATCGATCCTAACTCTGTTTTGGACAGGATCCTACATTGGTATCGGAGCCATATGGGTTCGCCCCGGTCAAACCACCGCCCCGTCGAAACTATGAACGAGTCGTTGTCTTTTTCACGAATGGGTCTCCTACTATTACGGATATAGTAGGAACGCTTCGTGACGGAGAGAACGCAGCGGTTGTTCTTTTCACGTTAGGGTCTCCTATCATTACAGATATGGTAGGAACTCTCCGTGACGGGAAGAACCGACCGTTCACGTAGTGTGTTATTTTTCATTTTTGGCACACGGCCATTAGGAAATAACTAATTTCTCGACGAACGGGTGCTTCATCGACGAACGGGTGCTTCATCGAGGAAGATGATGGTAGTTACTTCCATCGGGTAAGAGGAAATTTGGTGCATGTGCACCATGGCCAAATGGGCTATGAAGGCCATGCACCCCCTCTCCTCAAGCGGAGGGGGTTGGCTACGGCCAATAACCACCGGCGACCACCCCATCAAGGGGGAGGAATAAGTGCGGCAACCCCATTCAAAGGGGGTGGCCGGCCATGGCCAAAGGGGCCATGGCCGGCCAACGCCGAATGGCCTTGGCCATGACCGGCCATGGCCAAGCCATGGCCGGCCTTGGCCAGGCCGGCAGTGGCCGGCCTTGGCCAAGGCCTGCCGGCCCTGGCAGTGGCCAGGGCCGGCGCCCTGGCCTCAGGCCAGGGCCTGGCCGAGGCCAGGGCAGGAGCCCTGGCCCCGGCCAGCGGCCAGGCCGCCCTGGCAGAGGCCAGGGCGGCGCCCTGGCAGAGGCCAGGGCGGCGCCCTGGCCTCAGGCCAGGGCCTGGCCGAGGCCAGGGCAGGAGCCCTGGCCCCGGCCAGCGGCCAGGCCGCCCTGGCAGAGGCCAGGGTGGCGCCCTGGCCTCAGGCCAGGGCCTGGCCGAGGCCAGGGTAGGAGCCCTGGCCCCGGCCAGTGGCCTGGCCGGCCGGCCCTGGCCGAGGGGGCCAGGGCCCCTGGCCGGCCAGGGCAGAGGCCCTGGCCGGCCCTTGGCCAAGCACCGGTCAGGGCAGAGGCCCTGGCCGGGAAGAAGTTGTAGTCCGGAAAATTGGTCGACCAATTTTGTGTTTTTGGTCGACCAATCTGACAGAAGGTCTGGGTCGACTGCAAATTTGTCAACTGACCCATACGGGGTGACAAAAGGCATTGGTCAAACTCGAATGTGTCGATTAGCCCATACGGGGCTAACCACAGTGCCGACTAGTTCATACGGAACTAACATTTTAATGAAGTTTTTTAACTTGGGCTCTACTCCTTGAAGACTAGCCAAAGTGCTCTACTTCATGCGAGATTAGCCAAGTCATTGTGCTCTACTCTACAGAGATTAGCCAAT
This sequence comes from Scilla litardierei, assembly GCA_030789695.1. Taxonomy (NCBI): domain Eukaryota; kingdom Viridiplantae; phylum Streptophyta; class Magnoliopsida; order Asparagales; family Asparagaceae; genus Scilla; species Scilla litardierei. Next base: position 239,969,598 of record CM061142.1, on the reverse strand, counting down.
GTACTTATGTAATTGTGCTCTACTCCTTGAAGATTAGCCGTAATGCTCTACTTCATGCGAGATTAGCCATGTCATTGTGCTCTACTTCACGGAGATTAGCCAATGAACTTATGACATTGTGCTCTACTCTACGGAGATTAGCCAATATATTTTAAATTCGTTTTGAAAAATACGTTTTCAAAAAAACGCTTTTCCGCTGCAAAGTACTATAAGAGTACTAACATTTGAGAAAGTGAGGGAGAAATATTGAAAGTTACTCTAGATGGTGATTGGAAACATATTGACCTTTCCGATTCTAGAGTAACATCTTCAATATTTTTCGAAAGTAACTTATCAAATACTCGTTTTCCGCTGCTAGTACTATAAGAGTACTATTGTTTGATAAGTGATGGGGGAATATTGAAGGTTGTTCTAGATGGTGATTGGAATCATAGAGATCTTTTCGATTCTAGAACAACATCTTCAATATTTTTCGAAAGTAACTTATCAAATATAATATAATTCCAAGTGGGATTTGAATTTTTAGAACTATCCAAATGGGATACTCTATTATCATTTCAAGTGGGAGTTATATTTTAAGAATTTTTTATGCAATGTTTTTGATCGAACCTTCGGTTTTGTGTCTTTTGCAGCATTTTAAAAGTAAAATGTCTTCCGCTTCAAAGAATATCGTCGCTGAGTTAAACAAAGGTGAAAAACTCAACGGCGATAATTACAAACTTTGGTCCATTAAGATACAATACGTTTTAGAGGAGCAAGAAGTGCTCGAAACTCTAAAGAACGTAATGATTGAACCCGAGTTGGGCACTACGGCCCAACACCGAAGAGACAAGGAAGCTTTTGATGCTTGGTCTCGGAAGAATAAGATAGCGCGCATTACGTTATTAAGCAGTATGGCTGATGACATAATGCGCATCTTCTGAGAACATGACCTAGCCATGGCCATATGGTCCAAGCTAGAGGAGAAGTTCGGTGGCACATCGGTGTCCAAACTTCGCGCCTTAACTATAAAGTTCGATACATATAAGAAACGTCCAGATCATTCCATGGGGAAACATCTGCGACATATGGCGAACCTTATATCAGAGTTAAAGGACGCAGGTCATGTGCTCACGGATGAGCAACAAATCCAAGCAGTCATACGTTCCCTACCAAATGGGTGGGATCAGATGAAGATGCATCTCACTCATAATGAGAACATCAAGACCTTCAACGATGTTTCCAAGCACCTCGAATTAGAGGAAGAGCGGCTTGCGGCTGCCAAGCCAGGTGCAGAAGTGCACATGGTTGCTAGTTCCTCACACGGGGGAAAGAAACGTAAAGATCGTTCGAAGTCTTCTAATGAACGTAATAAGCAACCTGAGTCTACCAAGGAACCCAAACATAAGGGTGGGCACAAGAAATGGCACAAGAAGAAAGACTTGAAAAGGATCAAGTGCTTCAAGTGCAACAAGCTCGGTCACTATGCTCGTTCGTGTACGAGTGGAAGTGACGAGGTAACTTGTAATACTAGTTACATATGTGTTTCTAGTTCACTATTTCTTGTGGAATCTAATCCATTTTGGGATAATTGATTCAGGTGCCACCGACCACATAGCAAAGGACAGACGGTCCTTCATGGAGTATCACCGGATACCCCAAGGAATGAAATGGATCAATGTAGGAAACAACTCACGTGTTGTAGAGAAAGGCGTTGGGAATTGCAAGCTAGACTTGGACAACGGCCACACTCTCCTACTTTATGATGTTCTCTTCATTCCATATATTCAAAGGAATATTAATACTGTGGTCAATTTTATGGGTCTTGGTTATAGTTGGTTCTTCATGATTGTAATATGGACCTATTTTGTAATAATTCCTTTATTGGTACTGGGTTTGTATTTCAAAGGATTTATTGTAATAAGTACAATGTATTTCCTCATGTAATGAAAATTTCCTTGTGACAAATTTTTTGACTGTTAAGTCTAATATAATTTGTTGGCACGCAAGGCTTGGTCATATTGGACCAATGCGTATGGATAGACTTGCCAAACGTGGCCTTCTATCCAATGTTTCAAAGGTTGAAATGTCAACCTGCAAACATTGCCTTGTGAGGAAATCTTGTCGCAAGCCGTTTGGAACCGGCACAAGGGCCGAAGTTCCATTACAGCTTATCCATTCGGACATATGTGGTCCGATGAATGTCAAGACAAGACGCGGGAAGTCCTATTTCATCACCTTTTTGATGATTTCACCCGATTCGGTAATATCTATTTGATATCCTACAAAAGTGAAAGCACTAAACCTGCTTTAAAAACTATATGAGTTTAGTGGAGAATCAATTAGATCGCAAGATTAAAGTCGTGCGAACCGATAGGGGCGGTGAATATCAATCAACAAGTTTAAAGGAACTTTGTGATGAAAAAGGCATAGTACATCAGGTAACTATGCCTTATACTCCTCAACAAATTGGTGTTGCAGGTATAGGACTTTAATGAAAAATGGTCCGTTCAATGATGGCACAAGCTAACTTGCCAATCACCTTTTGGGGTGATGCATTATTGACAACCGTTTTCATTTTAAACCGCGTACCCTCGAAATCAGTTAGCTCCACTCCTTATGAGTTGCGGAACCAAAGGTCTCCTGACTTAAACATTTTTACCTTGAGTTTGTGCATTCAACACACATATTTCCTCCCATAAGAATGGCAAACTTGGGCCATGGGGAAGGAAATGTATCTTTAAACGATACGTATAAAACTCCAAAGGTTATGTTTTTGTTAATCAGGAAGACAATGGTGTGCTAATTGAGTTTGAGTCGAGGGATGTCACTTTCTTGGAAAACAAGTTTCCAAGACAGGGCGAGATAAGTCAGGACTTATCTCTATTTTTGAGATTTATGATCAAAAAGGATTACCTCATTCGAGTGGGAGAAATTCTTGGTTCACCAATGGATTATACGAATGACGATTATCCTATTCCATACGGAAATAATGATCCAAGTGGGAGCAATTCTAACAACATTTCAAGTGGGAGTGATATTAGAATTGATCTTAATTCGAGTCAACAAGGACTTGAAGAATCTCAAATATGCCGCATCATGCCCTGCAAAAGACAAATGGATGGAAGCGATGAAGGAGGAATTGAAATCCATAAGAGTTAACCAAGTCTGGGACTTAGTTAACTCACCCAGAGGACATAGAGCAATTGGGAACAAATGGGTTCTCAAGATCAAGCATAAGGCTGATGGCTCTATAGATAGATATAAAGCTCGCCTTGTCGCGAAAGGTTTTACGCAACAGGAAGAGATAGACTACGAAGAAAACTTCTCACCTGTTGTGTGTTTTACCTTGATTCGCATGATTCTAGCAATGGTAGCTTGCTTATACCTCGAATTACATCAGATGGATGTAAAGACTGCCTTTCTCAATGGAGAATTGGACGAGGAGATCTATATGGAACAACCACCAGGGTTTGTAAAAGAAGGAAACGAACATAAGGTTTGTAAACTTCGTAAGTCCATATATGGTCTTAAATAATCCTCGAGGAAATGGTATATACAATTTCAAGAAGTTGTCTTATCAAATGGATTTTCCATGTTTGATGAAGATAACTGAGTATATATCAAGAGGATTAAAAGCAAGTATATTATCATGTCTCTATATGTAGATGACATTTTAATAGCCAGAAATGACAAGGGCTTTGTGATAAGTATCAAGGCTTGGCTTTCATCAGTATTTGAGATGAAAGGCATAGGAAAAGCCGCATATATCCTTGGAGTTTAGATTTCAAGGAATCGTTCGAAGAAACTTTTTTTTTTCTCTTTCACAGGAGACTTATATAAAGAAGGTTCTAGAACGATTTAATATGCAGGACTGCAAGTCCATTGATATTCATATAAGCATATGCGATAATTTATATCTGGAATCGTGTCCAAAGAACCAAAAGGAAAAGGAAATTATGGAAAAAGTTCCATATTCCAGTGCAGTTGATAGTCTTATGTACGCTATGGTGTGTACGAGACCGGACATCTGTTTTGCCGTTGGAAACGGTAAGCTGTTACCTATCCAACCCAGGGCAAGAACACTGGAAAGCGGTTAAGAGGATAATGCAGTATCTTAAAGGAACTGCAGATTTGCAAAAGACTATGATAAAACCAAGAAGGTAGACATAAGGTACATATCTACGCATGAGATGATAGAGGATCAGCTTACGAAAGCAATCCCCAGAAATGTGTTTTATAAACACTTATCATCCCAAGGATTGCGTATGAGCTGAGTTGTACCAATATATATTCCCATGTCTAAGAAAGATCAAATTTAATAAAAGAATAAGTTCTTTTTCAAACATTGCATATGAATTTCTTAAGAAATGTTTATGTACATTTTTGAAATCTCAGCTTAATTGTGTGTATGTCGGACAGATAAAGGTTGGCTCTCTCACATGAGCAACCGCCTTATCTTATCAGATGGATAAGATAGAGATGAGACTAGTTTAAAGTCAAAATCATTAGACGAATGATTTAGAGTCATGACTTTAACAAGATAGTCGAATGAAAGATCTGCATCATATGGATGCTTACAAAAGATCTGAGATCTATATCACAAGGATATAAAGATCTCATTGGATTTTTTAAATCCTATCTGTCTTATGCAGGATGAGAGTCCGTGAATATTTCACGAGTAGTAAGGGGACTCAAAAAGATAGGCACTGTGGTGTCTGATCTTTTCATCCGTACAACATCATTAAGACATACTCTCCATGGGAAAGGAGTGATGTTGTAATACGTGTTCATACCACGTATGCATTTCGACCACTGAGTTAGTAGCAATAGTGTTTGCTATTATGTGAGACTCAAAGGCCATACGGGTCTTAACTCTTACCCTCAAGGACTCCAATTGGTTCCTTTAGATTTGACGAGATGATCGCTATCTTAGCGTGTTACTAATGGGCTATGGTAATTCGGCTCGGCGGGGCACGTTAGAAAAGCGAATCAAGTCAAGATCAGAAGGTTCGCAAGAAGAGGAAGATTGATTTCATATTCGCATTTGGACTTTAATGATTCAAAGCTGGCCAGCCAATTGTAATCCAGATGGGATTCAATTGTTGAATATAAAGTACAAGAAATGCGAAGAAATAATCTAGGGTAAAGCATGCGTTGAACTACTCAACTTTGCACCTTCGAGGTCGTTGTGTATCTCTAACAAGTGCACAACAACAGACTCTACGCGCATGACGGTCGCACGGTCTATTTCTCGGTATGATAGATGAAAGAACTAAGAGAAAGACGTTCTCTTACAATCCCCTCAAGTGTGAGTGGGAGATGTTGGATATGGAAGACGTTTGTACACCCTTGTGGGGGATGTACGAGGGAATACGGACCTCGAACGTCGCGTACACGAAGTCGTGTGCAAAGGGAATATGTTCCCTTGCGGAGAGGATCTCTGGATGAGTGGGAATGTCGCATTATATATGCATAAGTGCATGCGACATATGGCTAATAAAGGGGGAATATCTTAAGCTTATGTTGTACCATGCATTTGGTACAACTTAAGCTTATAATGTGCCATGTATCATGGTACACCTTAATTAAGTTGTTCCAAAGGAACAACTTACCCTAAAATAACTACCTTGGGGGCTATAAATAAGACCCAAGGGTAGCCATTTTCCTTACACTTTTTGCATGAAATTCATGCATGCATCTTCATCCTAGCGAAGCTCTGCAGAAATATTTCCTCTCCCTCTATCCAAGTTCTTAATCTAAAGTAGAGATTTAGATTGTGGATTTAGTAGCCTTACTCCGTTCGTGAGTAGACTCGATCCGTCGTGGCGAATCCGAAGGCGAAGTTCATAGACTACCGTGCAGCGTACGCAAGCGTAAGTCTAAACTTCATATTATCGATCCTAACTCTGTTTTGGACAGGATCCTACACCTCGTGTCGAGGAGCCGGATCAGGAACCCACCAATGGGGAGATCATGCGGATGATGCATCCGATGATGCAGGTGCAGCAGGGGGTGCTGCAAAATGCCCGGAATGTTCCAGCTGCTCGAGCAACACAGCCTGTTCAGAATGTCCCTCGCTTCGAGCCTGGAGCGAAGCAGTTTCGGGAGCTGGGTCCCGCTTACTTTGATGGGACCGAAGGACCTCTGGCTGGGGATGAATGGACCGGGAACATGGAGGACAACTTGAAGATGTTGAAGGTTGACTCGACTGGATGTGTTGATTTGGCGAAGCGACAGCTTAAGGATAATGCACGGAACTGGTGGGATGCCGAGGAGGATTTGCTGGAGGAGCCGATATCCTGGGCTACCTTCAAGTCCAGATTTGAGGAGGAGTATTTTTCGAAGGCTGCCAGGAGGGATATGGCTCAGCGCTTCATAGACCTGAAGCAGGGGAGCTTGACGGTGGACCAGTACCACCAGGAGTTCACCCGGCTGAGTCGTTTCGCACCGAAGATGGTGCAGGATGCCGATGAGAGAGCCCAGAGGTTTCTGCAGGGGCTTTCCTTGGATCTTCAGAGATATGTGACTTCTTCTGATGCGGAGTCTTATCAGAAGGTTTTGATTGCGGCGAAGAGGCAGGAGCGGATTATGAGCCAGAAGAGAGGGCAGATTTCTGGTGCTGGGAAGATGCCTGTGGAGCAAGCCAGAGCAGTGGTGAGACCAGGGTTCGGGCCCACTCAGCCGGTACAGTTCAAGAGGTCCGGAGGACCTCCTACTCTGAAGACTTGCCATTTCTATGGCAAGACGGGGCATGTCAAGGATCAGTGCCGGAAGATGCTGGGACAATGTTTGGTTTGTGGTGATCCTGCGCATACCATGAGGGACTGCCCGAAGTCCAAGCAGCCGTGGAAGGGACCTGTTGTAGCTCAGCCGTTGCAGCAGAAGGCACATGTTCCTGCTGGACATGGAGCGCCTCTCGTTCCACAGAGGCAGGCTTTTCAGCAGGCTGTTCAGTCGAGGCGGCAGGCGTTCCTGATGACTGCTGTTGAGACCGAGGCGGTGGATGAGGTTATTGCAGGTAACCCAAAATCTAGATGTTTCTTTCCTTAGTTAGTTTTAGTTATTAGATTATGATTGGTTGCTTGCATATGTTTGTCTGTTTGAATAGAATTTGATTGTTAGACTGTTTGTTAGGTGTGATTTTGGTGTGCACATTCCTTGCACGAGTCCTCTTCGACTCAGGTGCATCAATGTGCATTATCTCCCAGAGCTTCGTGGAAAAGCATTCCTTGTTGACTTCCCCTCTTCCCAAGAGTTGGAATATCGTCACAGGGAATGGCGTGGTCACGGTGCATCGTGGTTGCAACTCTTGCCCTTTGGTGGTCTGTGGACATGAGCTCTACGCAGATTTTATTGTCCACGACATCATCAACTATGATGCCGTTCTCGGGATGGACTGGCTTGGAAGTTTCTACGCCACGATCGATTGTCGGAGGAAGAAGGTGGTGTTCGAGATCCCTGGGCATCCGGTGTTCGAGTTCAGCCGGGGTAGCAGTTCGCTTGGTCCTGTCAGATTTCGGGCCAAGCTAGTGGAGATTGTGGCTATGCAGATGGAGCAGTGTCGGCATGCGTTAGTGCGTGACTTCGATGACGTCTTCCCCGAGGAGATGTCTGGATTGCCACCTGCTCTAGCTCTCGAGTTTTCGATCGATCTCATTCCAGGAGCGCAGCCTATTTCAAAAGCGACGTATCATATGGCACCAGCAAAATTGGAGGAATTGCGGAAGCAGCTGGATGAACTTCTTCAGAAAGGTTACATTAATCCCAGCGTGTCTCCGTGGGGAGCGTCGGTCTTGCTGGTGAAAAAGAAGGACGGTTCGCGTCGCATGTGTGTGGACTACCTGGAGTTGAATGCGGTGACCGTCAAGAATCGATATCCTCTGCCTCGTATTGATGACATTTTTGATCAGCTGGGAGGATCGACGGTATTCTCTAAGCTGGATCTGAGGAGTAGTTATCACCAGCTGAAGGTGAGGAAGGAGGATGTTCCGAAGACAGCATTCAAGATGAAATATGGACACTACAAGTTCGTGGTTATGCCTTTCGGTGTAACCAACGTACCCGCGGTATTTATGAATCTGATGAATCTGATCTTCTATGATTTCCTAGATAAGTTTGTCGTTATCTTTATTGACGACATTCTGATCTACTCGAAGTCAGAGGAGGAGCATGCGTCGCATTTGAGGACAGTATTGGAGATCTTGAGGAGGCATAGGTTGTATGCTAAGTATTCCAAGTGCGAGTTCTGGCTGGATAGAGTGGCTTTTCTCGGGCATATGGTGACTGGTGATGGTATTTCGGTGGACCCCGAGAAGATTAAGGCCATCAGGGAGTGGCCTGTTCCGCAGTCGGCGTCTGAGATCCGGAGTTTCCTGGGGCTTGCAGGTTATTATCGGAGATTCATCAAGGATTTCTCCCGTATTGCCGAGCCGATGACCAGATTGACACGGAAGGATGTATCTTTTGTTTGGACGGATGACTGCGAGGGAGCTTTTGGTGTTCTGAAGGAGAAGTTGACGTCTGCCCCTATTCTTGTTGTGCTAGAATGGAGAGGAGGATTCGAGATCTTTTGCGATGCTTCTGGCAAGGGTCTCGGTTGCGTATTGCATCAGCATGTGCACGTGGCCGTGTATGCTTCTCGTCAGCTTAAGGCTCATGAGAAGAATTACCCAACGCACGATTTGGAGTTGGCCGCTATTGTGTTTGCGCTCAAGATTTGGAGGCACTTCCTGCTGAGTGAGAAGGTGAAGATCTTCACCGATCACAAAAGCTTGAAGTATATCTTTACTCAGAAGGAGCTCAACATGCGACAGTGTCGATGGTTGGAGCTCATGGCAGACTACGAGATTGATTTGCAGTTTCACCCTGGCAAGGTGAATGTGGTTCCTGATGCGTTGAGTAGGCTTCCAGCGGTGATGATGTTGACTTCGCAGTGGAGGTAGCAGCAGGATTTTTGCGAGTCCGGTATTGAGATTGTTCTGCCTGGTGAGGTCTCTTCGTTTATGTGTATGCAGATACAGTCGACGGTCATGGATAGGATCAAGGCTGGACAGGCTGGAGACCCGAAGTTGGTGAGGATTCGGGAGATGGTGGAAGCCGGTCTGCAGACTGACTTCCTAATTCATGAGGATGGCTCGCTGAGGTTTGGAGCCAGGTTGTGTGTGCCAGCTGGGGACATCAGAGAGGAGCTGTTGACGGAGGCACACAGTTCGCCGTATTCTGTGCATCCTGGTGGGACCAAGATGTACAAGGATCTTCGCCCGAATTTTTGGTGGCATGGTATGAAGAGGAGTGTGGCTCGGAGTGTAGCCAAGTGCTTGGTTTGCCAGCAGGTAAGGGCGGAGCATCAGCGTACGGCGGGGTTGCTACAACCGCTTCCGATTCCGGAGTGGAAGTGGCAACACATCACTATGGACTTCGTGACTGGACTACCTCGGAGTCCGAAACAGAATGACGCGATTTGGGTGATAGTAGACCGATTGACCCAATCCGTGCACTTTATTCCTTTCCGAGTAGGACAGTCTACTGAGGCGCTAGCGAGGAGATATATGGAGGTAAATCTTTTACTCTCCGTTTTAATTTCTTTCTTCCTAGTTTAGATAGTGATGTAACGTGAATCGTGCAGGAGATCATACGACTTCACGGAGTCCCTGTGAGTATCGTGTCGGACAGAGACACGAGATTCATGTCTCAGTTTTGGCAGAGTCTACAGAAGAGTTTGGGTACGAGTATGAGTTTCAGCACGGCGTACCATCCTCAGACGGACGGCCAGTCCGAGAGGACGATCCAGATCTTGGAGGACATGCTGAGGGCGTGCATGTTGGACTTCAAGGGTTCTTGGGAGGATCATCTCCACATCGTGGAGTTTGCCTACAATAACAGCTACCAGGCGAGTATTGGCATGGCACCTTTTGCTGCGCTATATGGGAAGAAATGTCGATCGCCACTGAGCTGGGATGACATTGGAGATCGGTAGCTGTTAGGACCTGAGATGATCGTGGAGGCTGTTGATGTTGTCAGGAACATACGGGAGAGGCTAAGGATTGCTTAGGACCGTTTCAAGCATTGGGCTGATGCTAAACGGCGTCCGTCAGAGTTTCAGCCAGGTGACCATGTGTTCTTGAAGATTTCCCCGAATCGAGGAGTGATTCGCTTTGGGAAATGGGGGAAGCTGAGCCCGAGATACATTAGACCATTTGACATTCTGGAGAGAGTTGGCGAGGTAGCCTACCGCTTAGCCTTGCCTCCATCTTTGGAAGGAGTTCATGATGTTTTCCATGTGTCGCAGCTTCGTCGGTACATCAGCGATCCATCTCACGCTGTAGATTTCTCGGAGAACACCGTTCGCCCTGATCTGACATATGACCAGCAGCCAGTGCAGATTTTGGACAGGCGTCAGAAGTCACTTCGGAACAAGTACGTCGATCTTGTTAGGGTGATGTGGCGACATGGCTCGCCAGGAGAGTCTACTTGGGAGAGAGAAGATGAGATGCGTGAGCGCTACCCACTTTTGTTCCCTGACACGTGAGTGTTAGGAAATTCCGAGGGCGGAATTTTTCTTAAGGTGGGGAGGATGTAACGACCGGTTTTTGTAATGACTATTCTATTTTGAATAATATTGGATGTTTCCCTCCTTGTGTGTTTTTCTGTTAGAGATCCTTACGATTAGCTTCACAACGTCTTAATCTTAGTGTTAGGGAGATTCTAGAGGCCATAGGGATCTTCCCGAAGCTTTGCGCTTCGTTTCGGCACTTTTGGTGCATCTTAGTCGGTTCGTGAAGGAGAGCCAACCGACTAGATTGCAATCTAGTCGGTCGACAATCCTTCTCTGACCGGCTAGTTCTTGTCAGTAAAATTCAGCTTAGTTACTGTTTATGTTTAGTCGGTCTAAGCTCATTCTCTGACTGACTAGTTCCCAAACTAGTCGGTCGAGACTTGTACTCGGACCGACTAATTCTGAGTCCTACTGTACTGACCAAGTTACTGTTTATGGTTAGTCGGTCTAAGAACAATTTTCGATCGACTAGTTTCCAAACTAGCCGGTTAATATTCCTTCTTTGACCGACTAATTCTCAGTGCTTAATATCCACCTAAATTCTCTCTCAGTCAGTCTATGAACGATCAACGACCGACTAGATTCCGAAGTAGTCGGTCGACGGGCCTTCGCAGACCGACTAAATCTGTCTACCTGTACCAACCCTGTTCACGGTTTGGCTTTTAGTCGGTGTCAGTTGGACGACCGACCGACTAGATCTCAAACTAGTCGGTCGACCACCCTTCTCTGACCGACCAAACTGCCCAGTAAACCTTGGTTAAGTTGCGTCTGCCGTTTCGTTTTCTATTTAATCTCTTCGACTCTTTCATTCTTCTTCATTCTTTCTGAGCCAATATCTTCCCCAAATCACCCCCAACTTTCCTCAAGCCATTTCCTACATCCTCATAGCTTCCCTCCCGCCGTTCTTGCGCCGGCCACCTTCCCTAGGCCGCCGGATCTCGAATTTCAGCCGTAGCTTTCCAGGATTGTTCTTCCATCACCAGAGCTAGATCTGGTTGGCGTCTTTCGTTCGCTACTCTTACGGTTAGTAGATCTATCCTTTAATCCTCATAACCCTCACTGTAGATTAGAAACCCTAATTAAAAATGGATTATTAGACGACGTAGGTTTTCAATGCAAACCGGTTTTGAACCCTAAATCTAATTTTTATTTTTGCCATAACAGCGAACCCAATTTCCATAGGATACCGATCTCGTGACTCACGTCGAACAACAACTTCGGTTCCAGGCAAGTGAAACTTGCCAACCTTGCTTAGGCCATGTCTTTAGGCCAATCCTTGTTTAGCGTGAAAGAGACTAGACCGTGAAATGATAGCGGTCTAGGCGCAAATTCAATTCTAGCTTGACAACGAAGCTAGAATTTCCCTTGTCATGCCATTCCATACAAATGCCTGTCATGTTTACTTTTCTGTAACGGTACGGAAATTTCATTTCAATTAAAATGTCATGTGCATCCATTATTCTTATCATGTCGCATATTGCATCGTAGCACACGCTACAAATCCTTGTACAAATCCGTGTTTCCGTGTTACCGGCTAGGCACCTGTTATGCGGGCATAACCCTACGCCATACGTGTTAAAAACACTTCCTGGCTCGTGATCCAGAAGCGATCATTACGTGTTCGGGGGTAGTGCCCTGGCTCGACACACGTGGAGGGGTAGGGATAAACGGTCACTTGAGCGTAAGAGTTGGCCCGTACAGCCACTCTAGCCAAAGGGCGGAATCTTTGTGCACGACGTGCTTACTTTACCAGTACTTGTCCTTGTGAAAAATACATGTACCATGCCATGTTTACCTGCCATGCTATAACTCAGGCCATGTTTTATTCTGATGTTACTTTACTTGTTGTACACTTACATAACATGTCATGTCATACCATACTCTAGAACTGCTAGGTTGTTTTTATTTCCATTAGTTTCCTTGCACAAGTCTTATAGACTTGCTGACATGTGCCCCTTCTCTTTGGGTGACGCATGTTAGTTGCTGAGCCAGAGGTTGCAGTTGTGGGCGACGAGTTCGTGGAGTACGAGCCCGATCCCGTTGCTGACGTTGAGTACGAGGACACCGGTGACCAGTCCTAGTGCTCCTTCATTCTTCTTTTATTGGGTGTGTTGTTGTCGGTGAGTAGCACCGTTGTTGTTAGTTTCCTTTGATGGCCATGTTAGGCCTTATCTTTTGGACTCTTTTGTTTGCCTGGTGGCATTTCTGGTTGTTAAGTTTATATCTGGACTCTGAGTTGAATAATTTTAATTATTTGCCTCTTTTTCTATTATTGTTATTGTTGTTTCCGAGTCACATTACAGGGACCTGCTACTTTGTGATAATTGACGATTATCGGACTTGTGGCTTTGTAGCTTCAATTCTGAGCGGACCTTCTCACGCTTCGCCTCCAAGTTTTTGGGAAGCAGGGCGTGACATGCCTATTCAACCAACTGATATTGAACATCCAACATCTCTCTCATAACGTCCAAAAATTTGCGAATCTTGTCACCTTGGCCATCCATGGTCCCGTCAGCTGAAGATGCGGCTCGGGTATTGCGTCCTCCTGCCATCATATTGACAAGGAAGACCCTAATTAGACTCGAACAAGATAATCTGGAGGTTAAAAATGAATGCGAGTAATATTATTTCTACGAACTTTTATAATTGCACGACCTGCACGGGCACAACTAAAACTTGTCACGCCTGCTTCCCAAAACGATGGAAGCGAGACATGACTAAGTTCCGTATGGGCCGGAGCCGTGAGGCTCGGACCCAAAAGCATCTGTGAGGTACTCCAAAGCATAAAACAAGTTCTTGCATATATAAAATTCGTAACAACAGAAAGTACTAAAAGAAAGATGCATTCATTTTATTCCATCAAGATATCCAGAAGTACAAGAGTCTAAAAAGGAAAGTAATGCCCAGCATGGCAACAACTGTAGAAAGGAAACTAATGGTGCTACACACCCAGCCTAAAACAGAAAGTAAATAGTGCTACAGACCTAAACTACGAACAACAGAAACTCCAAGGTCAGCAACTGAGGAACCCCTAAGACTGGTCCTCACTCAGGTCGTACTCCGGGTCAATGTCCTTTGGCTCCACTTCCTCAGGTATCTCTGGCTCGTCCACGTACTCTGGCTCAGTACCTGACATACAACACCCAAGAGAAAAGGAGATGTACGTCAGATAAAGTCTATAAGGAAAGGTTAGACTCTACTGCAAGTGTGAACAATTTACTAAACAACGTTTTACTGGTTGATTAAATGTAGTTGGGATGACATGACAATTATACAATTCTACAAAGGAAGTAAAAACGGAGCAGGAAAGTAATCGAGACAGGCAATAGCCGTAGCATGTGCTACTGGCTATCGGACTAGACCAGACAGGACATGACAAGGTAAGAAGTACTATGTGTGTCACGAAGGTACACGCCTTTCGGTCTGTACCGAGGGAACGCTCAACCCAAGTACACGGGATAAGACATGACAAGAATGTGTGTCACTAAGGTTCATGCCTTTCGGTCTATATGAGGGAACGCTCAATCCAAGTACACGGGACAAGACAAGGCAAGAATGTGTGTCACTAAGGTTCACGCCTTTCGGTCTATACTGAGGGAACGTTCAACCCAAGTACACGGGACAAGACAAGACAAGAATGTGTGTCACTAAGGTTCATGCCTTTCGGTCTGTATCGAGGGAACGCTCAACCTAGTACACGACTCGAGACAAGACAAGACTGGGGGTGACAAGAGAGATTCATGCCTTTCGGTTTGTGGGTGGCCAAACCCTCCAAGCCGAGGGAATGCTCAATCTACCTCCACCCTGAGTGCTCAAAACCAGAAAATACTAGATTGTACGAGGACCACTCACCCTGCTAGGTGAATGCAAGGTTGTTATACACGATTCAAACGTGAATGACATGACATGGCAAGTTAAGGGAGAGTTGAGTTGAGCTGTTATTCTAGGGCATTCACACGCACGCACGCATAGATAGAAACCCATAGTAGCAGTTGTTGTTGTTGTTGATTCTAATGGGTCCACACACACGCACACATAGATAAGTCCTATGGTGTCAGTTATAGTTGTTGTGCCAATACTTCGTCGTCAAGTCTGGCTGTCGTGGGGTGTCCCAGACGTTATTATTTCACATCTGGTTCTCTTTTTTGTATTTTTAACAGTTTAAGCTTGTCAAAGGCCTAACCGTGGCTGAAAATGTACAAGTGGGCACACTTGCCTGCGGTGGCGAGGGGGTCGTATGTCCGGAGCATCTTGTCGAAGTGACATGTCAGCGAGGGTCCGTCTGAAACGAGTCAATGGTGATGTCAGGGCGTGTTTTTCTTCATTCCAATTAGAGTTCATTTCTAGGTTCAACGGTGCTATCCTAGCAGTCAAATTCATGTTTTTGTTTTGGTTCAGCCTAATCGATGATCTATCCTATGTGCACAGATATTCACGTCCTATTGTCGATGTCTAATATTTAGCAACATTTTAAAGGAGCAGAAATAAAATTTACTTATTGTTGACGATTTTTAGATTAGGTTTTTGGTTCGCTACAGTGTGGGTTCATACTACGCGTTAAAGGGCTATCCTTTTTTATGTTTGATCATAGAGTGGATGCCGGGTCTGAACGGCTATGGATCTGTGTCGTCAGCAACGTCTCGGCCGCAGGTAGCATAGAAAGACATGTCCAAACAGCGAGGTGGAAGCACGAACAACGAGCAAGCGTCGAGATCTCTCCCGTTGTGGGTAGCACAACGGATCTACACGGTGTCGGCAACGACGGGGGAAAAACACGCGAGATCAGCGATGCACGTGAACTTCTAGGAGCAAAGGGGGCTGTTGGGGGTTGAAGGAGGTCGATAAGGGGTTTCTCGGCATGGTGGGTGGCTGACGGCGGCGGCGAGTGGCGGTGGCCGGTCGTAAGAAGACGAGAAGGACAGATTTGGACAACCTGTGTGTTTGGGTTCGTAGCGGGGTTCGTCGCGTCTTGAGGGAGTATCAAAGGGGATGCAGTAGGTAGAGGGGGATGTGGGGAGTCTACGACGGTGAGGGGGTCACCGACGGCGGCCGGAAGCCGATGGGCGCGCGTTTGAAGGCGAGAAAGACAGATTTCGATACCGGGTCACTGTTTTGGATCGTCGCAAAGATGTGGCGACTTGAGGGGACAAAGGACACTTGAAATAGGTGGGGGTCGAGGGAAGTCCGATGGCGGTAGGGTGGTTTCCGGCGGTGGCCGGGCGCTGCGTTTTTCTAGCGATGGACAGATCTGTCCAAAATCGGGTTTGTGAGGGTTTGAGATGTGTTTTGAGAGGAGAGGGAAGAGGGAGGAAGGGAGAAGAGTTGCAGGTGATAGAGGGGATTGAGGGGGTCCGAGTGATGTGGAGCTGGCCGTCGGAGGTGGCCAGAGGCAGCGGGCACCGGCCTAAACGCTGGCCGAACTGGGCTGTCAAAAAGGGGCCTGGGGTGTTTTTAGGTGGGGTTTTTGAGGAGAGGGAGTAGAGAGAGAAAAGATGGGGAGGAGGAGAAGGTGGCCAGACCTGTTGGGGGTGGTCAGAGGTCCGGAGGAAGAAGGAGACCCAAGGAGGAGGCGGTTATGGGTGAAAAACGCAAGCACTAGGGTATTTTGCGGTTTGTGTTTTAAAGAGATGAGGGATTGATAAAATGGGTATGAAATGGGGTATAACTAAATGATGAATAGGAAAGAGGTGTGAGTGAGGGGGTGTGGAAAGAGGGGAAAAGTTGGGTGAGGGTAACAATGAGAATCCTGACATGATACATAGGAAATCTCATGAGCTTTGGATTAGAATTTGAATTTCAAATTTGATTAGGCTTAATGGGCTTGAAAGCGATTAGTGGGTTTGGTTGGGCTAACGGTGTCCGAAAATTACAAAAAAAATATCGTGACGACCGTGACGACAAGAGGCTTGGGGGTACGGTGGTTAATCGTGCGTTTGGTCCATGGAAAATGTACTAAAAATAAAAAGGTCTGGAGTCGAAGTCTAAAGCTACGACGTCTCTATAATCAAACTTTTCTGGAAGAACGACACGTGAAATGACGTTCACTAAAAATACCACAAATAACTACTCTTTCTTACGGTTACAACGACATATCACATCACATAGTCCGGATCATAGAAGAGGCCAAATAAAATGTGCACACGAAAAGAGTCGTACGCGTTGAAAATACCACGGTCGGAAAACGGCCGTTACAGTTAGCATCAATGTATATATCACCAATCAAAATTTTGTAATGTGCTGCAATTGTATCAAATTAATTGACATTGTATTAAGGTCTGAAGTCCAACATACTACAACATTTATGCATTCCAATGTACATAAGACAACAAATAGAAACTACGTATAAACATTTTGCACCTTCACATTAAGCAACTTCACATTTTACTTGGATTCCGAATACGAGAAACGGATCAAAGTCAGTATGAACCACTCTTGCAAAATGGCATCAATCAACATCTCCATCAGAGCTGACCATCGTCACTTGCCACTAGTATCTTGGCCTTCTGTCCCATGTATGCGTTGAAGAATACGCAGTGATGAAAAGAAAAAATTCATAATTACGTAAATATATTTTATAATGAGATAGATCGGTTAGTATCGTAAAGAATATTGCAACATCACATTTTACCAGGGGTATGAAATTTACTCATGGATTCCTTCATCTGAGCACAGAGAGAAATGTGTCTGCACAGGTCCTGGACAGCTTGAGAAAAGTGAGAAAAGTAGCAAGGGACTTCAGATGCCAGTTTGATCACTTCCGGATGGAAACTGGAACGGCTGGCAATGTAATGAAGCATTCGATCTTCTGAAGGAGAAAAGAACATCTTCGAGGCCATGTATATGTGATGTCTCCCATTTATGCATCTCGTCCATTGCAGGAATTGATTGATTGAATTCTACGTGAGGTGAGAACAAAACTGGATAAATTTAAAATCGATTGGTTGATTTCCCCACAAATGCCAACTGACAGTGTATAAATACGAAAGTCTAAACAAATTTTCCAAATCCTATGGACTTCAACAACTTGTGGCAACTAATTACGAACAATAACTCGAATAAAAGACTGTAAAAGACTAGTTAACAACTTGACCTCTTCTTACTGAAGGCATGCATAAGCCACTTGCGTAGGGTAGCACTACTTCCTTTAAGTAATGAACTTGGGATCTTCTTGGCTTATCATGCCACTACTCACTAGTATCTTGGCCGTATGTCACCTATAGGCTGTATGCATTGAAGAAGAATTAGTGATGAACACATACAGAACATAAATAAGTAAATATATTGTTTCATAATGAATATTGCAACATTACCGTATGGCACTGGTATGAAACTAAATAATGGCGAACGGGTATGAAATTCTTCAGAGCATAGAGTGCCAGGGGAAGGTGTCTGCACAGTTTGAGAGACGATCCCAGAATGGAACCTTCAGGCAACTGGCAATGTAATAAAGCATTCTATAACCTCGGGTGCTTCTGAAGGGGCAAAAAACATCTTCGAGTTCAAATATAAGTGATGTATTCAATTTCTGCATCACATCACTTGCCTCTAGTAATATTGGCCATCGTTTGTGTTGTAGAGGAAGCATTCATGAACAACAAAATAACAAGTTGAAGAAAAAATATTTTATAAGTAGAATCAGATAGAATCAGATAATGGAACTATCATCACGAAGTGTAGTGGTTTATGAGATCTTGTGGGTAGGGAAGCCATTTTTGTCACGCCCCGCTTCCCAAAATGACGGAAGCAAAACGTGATTAAGGTTCGCGTAGGCCGGAGCTGTGAGGCTCAGGCCCAATAAACGTCTGTAGGGTTACCATTTAATATTACAGGTTCTTGCATTTATAAAATTTCGGAACAACAGAAGGTACTGAAAGAAATATGCATTCATTTTATAAAGAAGACAATATCCAGCATATGACAAGTCTAAAAGAAAGAAGCCTAAGCTTGGCTACAACGTCAGAAAAGGAAACTAACGGTGCGACGCACCAAACCTCGGTAAAAGTAAAGTGGTGCTACTCATTCAAACTAGAAAGTAGTAACATCTGGAAATCCGCAACGGTGGGGAACGTCTAAGTCCGGTCCTCGTCAGGTACGTACTCCGGGTCAATGTCCTCTAGTTCCAAGTACGTAGGTATCTCGGGCTCTTTTACGTACTCTGGCTCAACACCCGACGTACAACACCCAAGAGAAAAGGAACTGTGTGTTAGGTAAAGTCTACAAGGAAAGGTTAGACTCTACTACAAGTGTAAGGTAATTAAGAGCAACCTTTTAATGGTTGATTACATGTTGAGGTTATGACATGGCAGTTATACTATGCAGAAAGTAAAACGGTGCAGGAAAAGTAAACGCGACAGAAAATAGCCGTAGCATGTGCTATCAGCTACAGGACTAAGCTAGACGTGACAAGACAAGACAAGACAAGACATGTGTGACTCGAAGGGTTGACGCCTTACGGTTTGAGGGCGGCCAGACCATCTCCTCGTGCGACCGCTCAACACTACCCAAACCCACGTGCTCAAGACAAGACAATACATGGATCACTCTCGCTAGGAGAGCATCCGAAACGCCCGGAGGCTTTTTGTGTAACAGGGATCACTCTCACGTGGAGAGCATCCGAAACGCCCGGAGGCTTTTTGTAACACAGGGATCACTCTCGCATGGAGAGCATCCGAAATGCCCATAGGCTTTTTTTAACACAGGGATCACTCTCGCATGGATAGCATCCGAAACGCCCGTAGGCTTTTTGTAACACAGTGATCACTCTCGCATGGAGAGCATCCGAAACGTGTTGGATATTGGACTCCCCGGATTTGGTTTTGGATGATGAACAAACATAAATATATCGTGAACTAACACTTTGTGAGCGCAGTTATGGAGATCGTCGCCAAATTCACATGAATATCAATTACGACGTCTCAAGACTTCTCAAAGCACGTGATCGTATGCCTAAAGCTTCGTTGAAGCTTATGGACCATTTTAGAAGTCAAGAAGATTCGATTGAAGCTATTGAAGACGGTATCGTCAAGTTTTATTTATAGTCTTTAAGCTTCTTTCGTAGAATGTTAAGCCTTGAGTAGGTCTTACGGTTTAAATCTTCATAACGCTCATATCTTAGCTCTAGGATCTTAGTTGAAGTCCATACAATCTTCCCCGAAGCATCGTGCTTTGATTCGGGACTTCTTG
Source organism: Scilla litardierei (assembly GCA_030789695.1). Classification (NCBI taxonomy): domain Eukaryota; kingdom Viridiplantae; phylum Streptophyta; class Magnoliopsida; order Asparagales; family Asparagaceae; genus Scilla; species Scilla litardierei. The sequence continues at coordinate 239,949,878 of CM061142.1, read as the reverse complement.
TGCATGTTAGTTGGTTCAAGAAGAAGAACTGACCGACTAGATGGTGATCTAGTCGGTAGACAAAGCTTCTTGGACCGACTAGTTTCAGTCAGTCATTTCCAAGCTCTTTACTGTTTACAGTTAGTCGGTCTAAGTTGACTCACCGACCGACTAGTTTGTGAACTAGTCGGTCAGTGATGCTTCTGTGACCGACCTGCACATTTGAGCCTGAGCTACTGTTTATCATTAGTCGGTCTGTGTTCATTGATCGACTGACTAGTTGATGAACTAATCGGTCAACTTTCCTTCTTAGACCGACTAGTTGAGTCTTACTGTACATGCCAATTTTCACCTAACTTAATGTTTATCGTTAGTCGGTGTATGCTCATTTGGCGACCGACTAGTTGGTGAATTAGTCGGTCAAGATTTGTTCTTGGACCGACTAAGTCAATTTATGCTCAGACTTCAGTTTTATCTGTTAGTCGGTCTCAGTTGAGTAACCGACCGACTAGTTATGAAACTAGTCGGTCAGCTACTCTTCTTGGACCGACTAGTTCCTTTTGTCTGTGCTTCAACCTTTTGGCTGTTCTTCCATTAGTCGGTATACGTTAATTGACCGACCGACTAGTTGATGAACTAGTCGGTCGGTAGATGTTCTTTGACCGACTAGTTGGGTTTAGAAAAGAGCCGTTGGAGCATTAATTGAAACGTTTTTCTTTCTCTCTCTCCTCTAACCTATAAATACATGCTTGGCTGCATTCATTGCAGTCAAGGCTGATATTATTGCAAGTTTAGAGATCAAGAGAAATCATTCCAAGCTCATTCAAAGCTCTTTCATTCCATTCAATAATCTCTCCCCACTCTTACTTCCAAAGCGAGATTCATTGAGTGTGAAGCCTTCCAAGCCAAGTGCTTGATTCTAGGTCACCAACATCCCCATAGCTCTCCATCGCTGATCTACATCTTGGAGCTAGGGTTTGGTGCCACTTCTTCTTTCTCAAAATCATCTTTGCCCTAATTCGTAAGCATTACTCAAGGCATAGGTATTTTGTCGGTAAGAAGTTTCTTATTTCATTTCAATTTCAATTGTAAGTTTCACTCTCGATTGTGAGAGTGTGGTTGTGATCCCGGGTTGTGGGAGTCACAAATTACTTTGTGTATGATTTGACTTGTGGAGGTTTTTCACAAGTATTTCATAGTGGAAATCTTGAGTTAGGGTTTCTAACTCAAGTATCCGGAGGAGATCCGGGTGGTTGGGACGTAGGATCACCGGGAACAAGTCGGGGAGACTTGGGTGGATCCGAACCCAGTAATATCGTTGTTTGCGATTGTTTCTTTGTTGTCTAACATTTACATTTCCGAATTTTCCGCATTGTTTGGTAGATTTTGCAAGTAATTAGGAATTAGCCTCTTAATTATTTTAAAGTACTATTCCCCCCCCCCTCTAGTACTTGTGCAGTAGCTTAGCAGGGCATTACATTTGGTATCAGAGCCAAGTTTATAGCTATGTCTGCCAACGACAACAAGACCGTTCGTCCACCTTCCGACTATAGCACCTTCAGGAACCGTGAAGGAGCGTCTTCGGTGATAGAAGGACATTCCTCAACGAGGCCTCCATTCTTCAACGGTACCAACTACGGGTACTGGAAATGCCGGATGGAAACTTTCCTCCGGAGTGCATCTCTATGGAGGGCCACGATGAAGGAATACGTTGAGCCCACCGAAGAAGACTTTGAGAAGTGGACTCCCGCGGAGGTCGCCGCGGAGGTGAGCAAGGCCAAGGCAATGAACGCCTTGCAATGCGCCTTGGAACCCGAGGATTTCAATAACATATGCACATGTAAGAGTGCATATCAAATATGGAATTCCCTCCTCATATTACATGAAGGGACTAGTAGGGTGAGAGACTCTAAACTCGTGGTAGTTAATAGAGATTACGAGTTGTTTCATATGATACAGGGTGAGAAGATGAAGGAGTACTACGCTCGCTTCGTCGACATCACAAACGAGTTGGAGGCTCTCGGCAAAACCTACACCCAAAAGGAGAAAGTCTCGAAGATCATCGATGGACTTCCTTCTAGTTGGGAGAAATGGACCTTCGCCATCGAGGAAGGTAATGACATGAAAACCTATACCGTTGTTCAACTAATGGGTACTTTAATGTCATACGAGGTTCGCAAGGATAGCAAGCTTAAGTTGCAGGACAAGATGAAGTCCTATCTAAAGCAAGACGAGCCAAAGAAGAAGGCTATTGCTTTCAAGGCCGCTCCATCAACTTCCACATCAACCGATGATGAAGACTCGGAAAACGAGTTGGACTTGGAGTCCATGGCACTCATGGCCAAGAAGTTCAACCGTTTCTTCCGAAAAGGTAACTATAAGAACAAAGCTAAATTTGGTTCTTCTAACGCCTTCTCCTCTCCTTTGTGTTTCAAGTGCAATAAGCCAGGACACATGAAAGCGGAGTGTCCTCTAAATAAGCAAAAGGAGAAGTGGAAGGCGCCGAAATTCGATAAGTCCAAGAAGTACAAAAAGGGGTACAAAAAGGGACTTGTCGGAGCAACATTCACCGACTCCGAGGATTCCTCAAGCGGAGAGTCGGACGATGAGCAAGTGGAGCAAGCGCACATGTGCTTCATGGCAAGAGAGGAGCATGATCAAGGATCTTCCTCCTCAGATGATAGCGACAACGAAGGCGATGAGGTAACCATGGATGACCTTAGGAATGCTAATTCTCAATTGTGGTCTAAGTTTACTAAATTAGTAAATAGGTATACTAAAGTAAAAGATGATTTAGCTAGCATCCAAACCTCGCCTAAAACTATCATCACTAACAATGACACCGTTGTTGAAGAGTTGAAGAATGAGATTGTTAATCTCAAGACTCAACTTGAACATGTTAGCATTGAGTATCCGGAAGAACATAAGATAGAGGATTTGACTTCTCAAAACTCGACTTTGAGCATTGAGAATGAGAATCTTAAATCTCGTGTTTATGTGCTCACATCGCAAGTATCCAATTTGGATACTTCTATGCGTTCTCTCACCGAGAAATATGAGAACACATTAGGCCGAATTAATAAATTCAATAAGGGTAAGGACCATTTGGATAAAATCCTAAGTGACTTACTTCCGGCCAATTACCACATTGGCTTGGGGTATACGATGGGAAGTTCATCCAAATCGGCCACTACTTTTGTTAGGCCAACTTCCGGTGACTCAACGAGTGGTAGCAAACACTCTATTGGTAGTTCTTCTACCAATGGTGCTTCCACCTCGTCCACACCCTCTTTCGGAAAGAAACCCACTTTGGGTGGACCTCCAAAGAAGGGGCATGCTTATATGTACACCAATACTATGCCACGTAGGAACACACGTCCTACTCCACCGGCTCACACATATGATGATTTCTATGCTACACGTTCACGGGCACGTGTACACCATGTGAGACACCCTCACGCACGTGTTCCTCCACATGCATATGTTCACCCACATCATCGTATGAATAACTATCCACATGCACCATTCCATTATGTTCCTTATGCCTATCCACGACATGCATCACGTAGAAACCAACAACGCATGCATGCACCCAACAGGATGAGGGCTCCCAAGATTTTCACTATTTGGAGCCCAAAGGACACAAGCATGGATGAAAAACAAGTTTACATGAATGCTTATTTTTCGGATGTTGTGCATAGTAGAAATTATGTGGGGAAGTCTAAGTCCAATTGGACTTGGCTTCCAAAGGTCTAATCTGTTGGACCCAATGACCTTGGGTACCATGATATGAAATTTTCTATCTTTAGGTACTCAAGGAAAAGAAAAAGAAAAGGAGCAACAAATTTAAATTTAGCTCCAAGGGGAATTGGATACTCGATAGCGGGTGTTCAAAACACATGACGGGTGACGCTCAATTGCTCTCCGGAGTGGTGCCCATTGCAAATGGGAATCGCGTCGTATTTGGAGGCAACAAGAGCGGAACCATCATAGGTGTTGGTAAAGTGGGTAATCCTTCTAAACCCATTATATGTGATGTTTACCTTGTTAAAGGATTAAACCACAATCTTATTTCAATAAGCCAACTTTGTGACAAAGGTTACAAAGTTAGCTTTGTGAAAGGAATGTGCCATATTTTAAATAAGAATACTAATGATGTATTATTTTCCGACATACGTCATAAGGATATATATATCCTAGATCTTTCAAGTACACATGAACAATGTCTCATTGCCAACACAAGTGAACAACACTTATGGCATAAACGTTTTGGTCATGTGAACTTTGGAACACTATTTAAGCTTTCCAAGTTAAACTCTATTAGAGGCTTCCCTAAGCTAGTCTTTCAAAAGAAAAGCTTTTGTGACTCGTGTCAATGAGGCAAGCTTCCAAAATCTTCATTTAAACCTAAGAAAAGCATTTCTTCTAAACGGCCTCTAGAGCTATTACATCTAGATTTATTTGGGCCAACTAGAGTTGCTTCATTAGGTAATGCTAGATATGGACTTGTCATCGTTGATGACTTTTCTAGGTTTACTTGGGTATTTTCATTGTGTAATAAAAATGAAGCTTTTGAAAACTTCATAATTTTTGTTAAGAAAGTACAAAATCTCATTGGAACCACCATTGTCACTATTCGTAGTGATCATGGAGGGGAATTTGAGAATGAGTCTTTTGAGACATTTTGTGATGAAGTTGGTATTACACACACCTTCTCTTTCCCTCGTGCACCTCCTCAAAATGGTGTAGTTGAGAGAAAGAATAGGACGCTAGTGGAGTGTGCTCGCACTATGCTTGATGATAGCCAACTTGGCCATCAATTTTGGGCGGAAGCGGTACACACCGCTTGCTATGTGTTTAATAGAATACTTTTGAGGCCCGGCACTAAACAAACTTGTTATGAATTGTTGTTTGGTAGGTTGCCTCAAGTTAAACATTTTCGTGTTTTTGGTTCGAAATGTTTTATTAAGAACACGTATGGTAGTTTGGACAAATTCGATCCAAGATCCGATGAGGGGATTTTTGTTGGATATTCTTCGCGTAGCAAAGCCTACCGGATATACAACAAACGAACCTCAACGATCGAGGAATCACTTCATGTGTCATTTAATGAAGGATTTGTTCCAACTAGAATTACTAATGATGATGACTCTATGGATGTCTTATGTTATTCAATTGGTAATTCTAACTCTAATGATTCTATTGATTCTATTGAGACTAACCCGTCTAATGAAGTTGTTGAGAATGTTCCTAGTGATCAAGTATTCCCAAACGGCTTCATACAGTTCGTGACCATCCTCATGAGCAAGTCATTGGCAATATCCATGATAGTGTCAAGACGAGATCACAAGTGAACTACTTCGCTCATTGTGCCTTTGCCTCCTCGATAGAGCCAAGGAATGTTAATGAAACATGCGAAGATAGCGCTTGGATCTTAGCCATGGAGGAGGAATTCATTCAATTCGAGAGGAATGAAGTTTGGGAGCTTGTTCCATTGCCATCGAAGAACCACACCGTCATAGGGACAAAGTGGATCTTCAAGAACAAAACCGACGAAAACCAAGTCGTCTCCGGAACAAAGCTCGATTAGTTGCTCAAGGCTACCGTCAAGAGGAAGGTATTGATTTCGAAGAATCCTTCGCTCCGGTAGCTAGATTAGAATCAATTAGATTATTATTGTCTTTTGCATGCCATAAGGATTTTAAATTATTTCAAATGGATGTTAAAAGTGCATTTTTAAACGGAGATGTTGTTGAGGAAGTTTATGTTTCTCAACCTCCGGGCATTATTAATGAAAAATTTCCAAATCATGTTTTTAAACTAAAGAAAGCGCTTTACGGTTTGAGACAAGCTCCTCGAGCTTGGTATGATCGCCTAAAGAATTTTCTTTTGGATTTGAATTTTAAAATGGGAGAAGCCGATTCTACACTTTTTGTTAAGCATTCGAATAATGATATAATTTTAGTTCAAATATATGTTGATGATATCATTTTCGGTGCTACTAACTTTGCTCTTTGCGAAGAGTTTTCCAATGTGATGAAGGAACAATTTGAGATGACTACGCATCTTGATAAGGATACGGTCGGTAAGGATGTAGACATTCGTCTATATCGAGGTATGATAGGTAGTTTACTTTATCTTACCGCAAGTAGGCCCGATATTATGTTTGTCATATGCGTATGTGCTCGTTATCAGTCTCAACCTAAGGAGTCTCGCTTAGTAGCGGTAAAACGTATTTTCCGTTATCTAAGTTATACACTTGATTTTGGATTACTTTATTCAAAATCTAGCACGTATGAGTTAATCTCATATAGTGATGCCGATTATGCGGGATGCAAATCCGACAGGAAAAGTACTAGTGGCACTTGCCATTTTATAGGAAATTCCATTGTCTCTTGGTTTTCCAAGAAGCAAAATTCCGTATCACTTTCAACCACCGAGGCGGAATACATTGCCGCTGGTGCCGCGTGTGCTCAAGTTCTTTGGATGAGACACACACTTAAAGACTTTGGTATAAACTGTAATACTTGCCCTATCATGGTTGACAACCAAAGTGCAATATGTCTTTCCAAGAACCCGGTACACCATTCCCGTTCGAAACACATAGATGTCCGACACCATTTTTTAGATGATCATGTAGCTAAAAAGGACATCATTTTAGTGTACGTTGAAACCCAAAAGCAAATCGCCGATATTTTCACGAAACCCCTAAAGGAGGACTCCTTTGTGCGGTTGCGTCGATAATTGGGGATTATGGGTGAATCAGAGATATAGGATTCGTGTTTCATTCAATAATCTTGCATGCTATTATATTTCGCAATATTTCGTTCATGCTAGACTTATTGGATTTTTCAGGATTTTATGTGATATTTTGAATTTTTGCTCGAATTCATGTTTGAATGTCGTATTTGTGATTTCGATGTTTAATGGGGTAGTTTAGATGATTTTTGAGAGGATTACGATGTATCGTCCAAGTGTATTGAGGAGAGAACTTAATTATCAATTTTTGGACTAATCTAGTCGGTCTCAGTTCATCAACCAACCGACTAAATTCACATCTAGTTGGTCAGCTAATGAACTTAGACCGACTAGCTCTATCTCTAAACTTTTGGACTCATTTAGTCGGTATCAGTTCAATCACCAACCGACTAGATTCGTATCTAGTCGGTTAGTAAAAGAACTTAGACCGACTAATTCAAGCTATTAGGATTTCCTCTCCAGCTTAACTCCTTTAGTCGGTTCTAGTTTACTTATCGACCGACTAGATTTAGTTCTAGTCGGCCAGTATTTGAGCGTAGACCGACTAATTCTCGTTCAGGAAATCTTCGACTGGTCTCTGTTTCCACTTAGTCGGTTCAAGCTCGTTAACCGACCGACTAGATCGTCATCTAGTCGGTCAGCGTTTGAACTTAGACCGACTAAGTGCTCAGGGGCAGTCACGTCATTTCGCGATTTCGACCAACTTAAGTTTAATCTATTCGATTCTTTTTCATTTTAGTCGGTTGCTCCATCTTCTCCAGCTCGAAACCCCCAAACCCCCACTCGAGTCTCTTCATCTTCCAATCAACTCCGGCCATCTTCCGATCATCCGCCGCCGTCGATCACTCCTCCTAGGTATATCTCCTCCTCCTAGGTCTCGATTCCTATTCTAGGGTTTGATCTAGGTCGATTTCATCTCCTAGGGCTTGTTGATTTCGCATCTAGGGTTTGTTTATTTCGAAATTTCTTTCAGCTGTTAGGGTTTGTTGCTTAGGGTTGTATCGATTGATTGATCTCGTCGTGCCACGATCATGGCAAAGACGAGGATTCCTATCACTTCCTCTGGGGCATCCCCATCAACGTAGAGCCCGCGACCGCATCGACCCCACCTAAGCGTAGGGCCAAAACCACTCGTGCCCCCTCTTCGTCTTCACCACCGTTGAAGAGGAATAGGACTTCCAAGCCCAAAGCCAAAACCCAAGCTTCCCAAGACCAAGCTTCTACAGCCCAACCGAAACCTAAACCTAGAAAGATTGTCGCTTCCCCTTCCTCTTTTCCGGACACCACCTCTGATTCTGACGCTGATTTTCGTACTGAGGAGCAGCCTGAGACTCATAGGGAACCCACTCCTCCTACACATCCTGCGTCTAGCTCCCGACCACGTACGTCTACCCGTAAGCCTAAGGGAAAGGCTCCGATGTCGGTAGGCGGTGTCGATATCTCGTTGTGTCGCGACGAACCTATGTGTCTCGCGGCTTACAACCGTATCAAACATTTCCCGTTGCTTCTGGAGAATTTCGTCCAGATTAGTGACTTCATAGGGCTAGCTGATCTTCTGTCGTCTTCGGGTCTTATCGATTACCTTCGATATGATCCTAAGGCGAATCCTCACCCCTACCCTCGTTTAGTCAAACTATTCTATGCCAATAGGATCCGTGGTCAGTACGATGCGACCCACTCTGTTGAGACGACTGTTTTGGGGACTCCTATAGTCCTCACAGCAGAAATCTTAGGAGAGATTTTGGGTATCTCCTCGTCTGGCCTCCTCCCCTCGGACATTTCTGTTGATGATATTTCTTCCCTAGATCAGACCATCCTTTCTGAGATTTTCCATCAGATTCCTCCCGCCATGATTGGCGTACCCTCCAAATCCTTCAAGCCTAACGCCTGGGTCCTCAATTTGATTCTGAAGTCGTGCTTGCTTCCCAAGTACGGCTCCTCATCTCTACCGTCCCAGCCTTTTCTGAAGTTGATCTATGCTATTTTCATGGGGAGCTCGATTAATTGGGCTCGCATTATACTCGATAAGATGGATTCTTTCGAGTGTATTTGCAAGACCACGAAGTCGGCTCACATCCCCTTCCCGTGCTTGTTGACCCTTGTTTTTCGCCACTTCCGTGTCACACTTCCTCGTGACGATGAGCGTCCACTTGGTCCTCCCCTGAACGCGACGGCCGTCAAGAAGTCTCTTGAGGCGCTCCGTCACGTTCAGAGGACGACACCTTTAGCGTCTGCCTCTGCCTCTGCCTCAGCTGCTCCCTCTACCACTCTTGCCAATGTCGTTCGTTCGATCCGTCGTTTGGAGTCTCGTCAGGCTCGTTCTGAGGAGATTCTCTGCCATATCGCTCGACGCCTTGATATTGAGGTCCCTCCGTCTTTTTCTGACGAGGATGAGTTGGATGAGGAGGATATTGAGGAGCTTTGTCGTGCTTCTACTCGTGCCCCGGAGGGCACTTCTGGTGCTGCTGCTGTCTCTTCTGCTGGTGACCCCAAGAGTACACCTGTTGCCACCACACCTACGGTGGATACTACTACTGGTGCTCCCGAGGCCACTACCGTCGCTGCTCCTGAGATCGTCTCTTCTGCTGTGCCTGAGACTTCTGACGTCGCTCCAGTTGACCTTCCAGCTGATCCACTTAACACCTCTGCTCCTGCTGAGCCTGCAGTTGCTTCTGATCCTCCCGGTGCCTCTTGAGCTTCTTTGAGGCCTCTCCCGATGTTCATTGGATGACATATCTAGTTGTGAGAGATGTTGGGAAGGATAGTGTGGGTGGATATGATTTTTGTATCATTTTGATGATGTATTTTGATGTACTTTGATGATGTTGTATGTTATGTGACACTCTGATATCTGTTTGATATGATGATGTATTTTGTGCCCCGATCATTGGATCGATGTTTTGTATGTTAGTGATGTATATTTTTGATGTACTCTGGTTCATATTTTTTTTATATACATCGACGTTGACATTTCATTCTATTGTGCACATTATATTTTTATGTCTCTGATGTTTGATTTCGTCGCTCGACGATATTAACTTGGTTTAATAGAAATTTGTTTTATGGAAACATAGAATTGTTTTCCATGCACTAAATTAGCCAACAATGTTGATATTGGAGAGTGTATTCCATAACTCAATCCGTAAAATTGATTTGAGTTTTGATGATTTCGTTTTAAGATTTTCGACTATGGTATCATTGACACGCCTTGATTTTATTCGTATTTTTCTTTGGTGTCACGTGAACCGTCATCGTTTTCTACGACTCCCGTGCTTTTATTTGAAGCCATTGTTATTGTCGTTGATCTCCTCCCGCTCTTTTTGCTAATGCCAAAGGGGGAGAGATATAATAATAACGATGTGCTAAATGATAATTTAAAGCATTATTCCAAGAATCTAATTTGATATGTTAGATTCAGGGGGAGTTAAGATATATAAATGGATTTTCAAATCCGATATTTCAATAACCAAATTTTGGTATTCGAAATTTCAATAATCGATTCTCATTTATATACTTTACTCATCTGCTTGATGCGTATTATTATTGTTTAATTTGGAATTAACGTGTCATCAATGCCGGGGGAGTAAGTAAATTTCATTTGAATTATTATTTTTGATTATTATTTACGTTGGTTTGTCATCACCAAAAAGGGGGAGAATGTTGGATATTGGACTCCCTAGATTTGGTTTTGGATGATGAACAAACACAAATATATCGTGAACTAACACTTTGTGAGCGCAGTTATGGAGATCGTCGCCAAATTCACATGAATATCAATTACGACGTCTCAAGACTTCTCAAAGCACGTGATCGTATGCCTAAAGCTTCGTTGAAGCTTATGGACCATTTTAGAAGTCAAGAAGATTCAATTGAAGCTATTGAAGACGGTATCGTCAAGTTTTATTTATAGTCTTTAAGCTTCTTTCGTAGAATGTTAAGCCTTGAGTAGGTCTTACGGTTTAAATCTTCATAACGCTCATATCTTAGCTCTAGGATCTTAGTTGAAGTCCATACAATCTTCCCCGAAGCATCGCGCTTCGATTCGGGACTTCTTGTGCATGTTAGTTGGTTCAAGAAGAAGAACTGACCGACTAGATGGTGATCTAGTCGGTCGGCAAAGCTTCTTGGACCGACTAGTTTCAGTCAGTCATTTCCAAGCTCTTTACTGTTTACAGTTAGTCGGTCTAAGTTGACTCACCGACCGACTAGTATGTGAACTAGTCGGTCAGTGATGCTTCTTTGACCGACTAGTTGAGCTTTCCCTATACATGCACATTTGAGCCTGAGCTACTGTTTATCATTAGTCGGTCTGTGTTCATTAATCGACCAACTAGTTGATGAACTAGTCGGTCAACTTTCCTTCTTGGATCGACTAGTTGAGTCTTACTGTACATGCCAATTTTCACCTAACTTACTGTTTATCGTTAGTCGGTCTATGCTCATTTGGCGACCGACTAGTTGGTGAATTAGTCGGTCAAGATTTGTTCTTGGACCGACTAAGTCAATTTGTGCTCAGACTTCAGTGTTATCTGTTAGTCGGTCTCAGTTGAGTAACCGACCGACTAGTTGTGAAACTAGTCGGTCAGCTACTCTTCTTGGACCGACTAGTTCCTTTTATCTGTGCTTCAACCTTTTGGTTGTTCTTCCATTAGTCGGTATACGTTAATTGACCGACATACTAGTTGATGAACTAGTCGGTCGGTAGTTGTTCTTTGACCGACTAGTTGGGTTCAGAAAAGAGCCGTTGGAGCATTAATTGAAACGTTTTTCTTTCTCTCTCTCCTCTAACCTATAAATACTTGCTGGGCTGCATTCATTGCAGTCAAGGCTGATATTATTGCAAGTTTAGAGATCAAGAGAAATCATTCCAAGCTCATTCAAAGCTCTTGCATTCCATTCAATAATCTCTCCCCACTCTTACTTCCAAAGAGAGATTCATTGAGAGTGAAGCCTTCCAAGCCAAGTGCTTGATTCTAGGTCACCAACATCTCCATAGCTCTCCATCGCTGATCTACATCTTGGAGCTAGGGTTTGGTGCCACTTCTTCTTCCTCAAAATCATCTTTGCCCTAATTCGTAAGCATTACTCAAGGCATAGGTATTTTGTCGGTAAGAAGTTTCTTATTTCATTTCAATTTCAATTGTAAGTTTCACTCTCGGTTGTGAGAGTGTGGTTGTGATCCCGGGTTGTGGGAGTCACAAATTACTTTGTGTATGATTTGACTTATGGAGGTTTTTCACTAGTATTTCATAGTGCAAATCTTGAGTTAGGGTTTCTAACTCAAGTATCCGGAGGGGATCCGGGTGGTTGGGATGTAGGATCACCGGGAACAAGTCGGGGAGACTTGGGTGGATCCGAACCCAGTAATATCGTTGTTTGCGATTGTTTCTTTGTTGTCTAACATTTACATTTCCGCATTTTCCGCATTGTTTGGTAGAGTTTGCAAGTAATTAGGAATTAGCCTCTTAATTATTTTAAAGTACTATTCACCCCCCTCTAGTACTTGTGCAGTAGCTTAGCAGGGCATTACAAAACGCCCATAGGATTTTTGTAACACATGGATCACTCTCGCATAGAGAGCATCCGAAATGCCCGTAGGCTTTTTGTAACACTAGGATCACTCTCGCATGGAGAGCATCTGAAACGCACGTAGGCTATTTGTGACACAGGGATCACTCTCGTATGGAGAGCATCCGAAACGCCAGCATGCTTTTTGTAACACATGGATCACTCTTGCATGGAGAGCATCCGAAACTCCCGTAGGCTTTTTGTAATAGGACACGACATGAAAAGTGTAAGGAATTGTTCATTCTAGGGGGTCCACACGCATGCATACACAGAATAACCCTAAGGTGTCGGTTGTTGTTGTTGCGGTTCGACTTCGTCGTCAAGTCTAAGCTGTCAAGGGGGTCCCGGACGCTATCATTTCACGTCCGGTTCTCTTTAAATGTACTTTAACTTCTTAAGTAGGAGATGGCCCAAACGTGGCCGTAAGTACACAAGTGTAAACACTTGCCTACGGTGGAGAGTGCATCGTCTATCTGGAGCGTCTCGTCGAAGCGGTGCGTCAGCGAGGGTCTGTCTGAAACGGGTCAACGGCGGTGTCAGGACACGTTTTTCATCATTCCTATTAAAGTTCATTTCTAGGTTCAACGGGGCTGTCCTAGCAGTCAAAGTCACATTTTTGTTTTGGTTCAGCCTAATTGACGATCTATCCTATGTGCACAGATATTCAAGTCATTCGTCGATGTCTAATTTTCAACAACGTTTTAAAGGAGCAAAAATGAAATTTAATTGTTGTTGACGATTTTTAGGTTAAGTTTTCGATTGCTACGGTGTAGGTTCTTACTACACGTTAGAGGGATAACCTTTTTGACTTTTGACCGAAGAGAGGATGTCGGGTCTGAACGGCTGGATCTGCGTCGTCGGTAACATATCGGTCGCGGGTAGCGCAGTGAGACACGTTCGGACAACGAGGTGGAGTCATGAACATCAAGCAAGCATCGATCTCTTTCCCGTTACAATGCGCATGAACTCCTAGGGGTAAAGGGGGCTACCAGGGATTGAAGGAGGTCAGTATGGGTTGCTCGGCCCGTTGGGTGGCCGACGGTGTCAATGCACGACGGTGGGCGGCCATGAGAAGATGAAGAGGACAGATTTGCACAACGGTCATTGTCGTGCATCGCAGCGGAAAAGCGACGACCAGATGGATCAAAGTCGACTTGCAGTAGTTAAAGGGGTTCGAGGGGGATCTAATTGTGGTGGAGTGGTCGTCGGAAGTGGTCAGAGATGGCCAAGCGACGGCGTTGAACGGCTTGGCGTAGATCTGTCTAAAACTGCCGTTATGGCTTGGTTTCAACGGGTTTTTGAGGAGATAGAGATGAGAGAAATGAGCGAGGAGGGGTGCAGATGATAAGGGGACTCGAGGGGAGTCGAGTGGGAGTGGCGACAGCCAAAGGGAGTGGCCGGAGGGTAGCGATCGGCCATGTTTCCCGCAGTGCGCAACTGGGCAGATCTTGCAGTTAGGGGCTGTTTTGATAGGGTTTTGAGAGGTGTTTGAGGGTGAAAGAGAGTAGGGGAGAGGGGGAGCTGTTGTTGGGGAGGATAGGAGGTTGGAGGGCGGCTGGAGTTTGCCGGAGGGGCGGCGGCACCGGCTGTAAAGCTGGTCGAGCTGCTGTCAAGCAAGCTGTGGCCTGGGGTGTTTTATTGGTGGTTTTGATGGCTTGAGAGAGGAAAGGGAATGAAGGGAGGAGCGGAGAATGGTTGCCAGACGGTGGGGAGGCCGGTGGCTCGCAGGCGACGAGGGGAGGAAGGAGGAAACGCAGGTAAGGGGGCAGCTGATGGGTTCGGTCTTGCCCTAGGTGATGAGGGTGAGGGTTTGTTTTTAAACATATGATATATGATATATAGGGTGTATATTTAAGGGATGTGGGAGAAAGGGTGTGAGAGAGGGGGTGTGCAAGGAAGGGGAAACTGGGGTGAGGTTAGCCAATAGAAAATCTATCATGATACGTTGGAATCCCATGAGAGATTTGATTAAGTTTGAATTTTAAAAAATGGATTAAGGCTAAGCGGTCTTTGAATTTGATTAGTGATTTGGTTGGGCTAGGTGTGTCCAAAAATTATGAAAAAGTTATCAGGACAACCTTGATGAAGAGAGGCTCGGGGGTATAGTGGTCAATCTCACGTTTGGTCCACGGGAAACGAACTAAAAAATAAATGGTCCGGCTACTATGTCTAAAGCTACGACGTCTCTACATTCAAACCTGATTTGTGGGAGAACGACCCGTGAAATGACGTTCACTAAAAATCCCATAAATAACTACTCTTCCATACGGTCACAATGACATATCACATCGTATAGTCCGGATCCAAGAAGAGGCCAAACAAAATACGCACACGAAAAGAGTCGTACGCGTTGAAACTACTACGGTCGGAAAACGGCCGTTACATTCTACCCCACTAAAAGAATGATTACATCCTCGGAATCACTTATAATAATAATAATAATATCTATAAACACTATGCCTGCAACTCCCATATCTACACATAATGATCGATAATCCTATAACTTCAAACAACATTCCCCCATACTCCATCATAACTCGTCTCTCCACTGGCTAATGCTACAACTAGAATCACACCCTAGCACTTGACTATAGATCCACATTACCGTGTACGAATCAACGATCATCTCGTCCCCAATATATCATCCATCATATTGCCTCATAAATCTATTCTCCAAAATCAATGAACCATCAAGCCACTTCTTATCCTCACCCTTAACATCTAATCTCCTAACCATACTAAATCCGTCTACCTAACCATCCATTCATCTCAACATGTCGTGTTATTTCCAATGTCTTCTCACGTCAACTTAATAATCAAGTCTTGATGTTTTAAATGCTCTACTCATTTCATGATCACTCTAAATCATACTAAACCTTCATAGCTACTCCCATCTACCACTCGTCCAAGTTTCAGGTCTGATAAGTTCTCATCTCCTGTATATAATTTCATCCAACCAGAATTCTCCATTGAGTCTGTCACACTTTGGTATTTATAAATAAGTCTTGGACATCTCGTTCTTTTCATTCGAAAAAAATCTAATCTAATATTTTTGTGTTCAAAATCAACCAATCACCACTAAGACATATCTCATCTCACTCTATTCCTACCCGCAACATAATCCTATAACAATGATAGTTAGTACTAACAAGATAACAACAATAAAAGTAACTCTCCGAAGAGGGAAAAAAAGAAAAGAAAGTTTAAGGCCAATGACATATTTTAAAACATGTGGGAAAAAGAAAACGTGTGGAGTTGTGGTATTGGATGAGGGAGGATAAGGGGTGTGATCCTTGTGGGCTAGTTTCAAAACTTCAAAGATTTGGTTTAAAAGAAAACAAAAGTTTTGATACAATCACATGCAGTCAAAAATAAGCTATACCATAATATGAAAAACTAAGTCTAAAGAATTACCTGCTATGGCGCTATCCACACATATATGAATACCATCATTCCTACAACTTTATACCTATATCACGAATAACACTGAGTATACATACATGACACAAGAGACAATCGTTAAGATCCTAAGGGTAGCATACCCATACAGGTCCACACACTCTATCTATATACATGCACCATGAAGACATCACAAAAACCAATGTGCCCATTACTAAACTAGAGTTGACACAGACAACTATAAACACTAATGTCTACACAACAGAAAGGAAGCCGAAACCAAAAGTCTACCGAAATAAGATCGGAAGGAACACGTTCAAATAAGCGAGATAAAGAGATAGCTGGTTGGGTGGGACAAAAATATTGCTCAAAATAATTTAAATCGAAGAAATAAGAATTACGTGTAAAATATGGTATCATAAACATTTATACTTATAAAAATATGTAGAAATAGTGAGCAGATGGTAAAATTTTACAACTCGGAAAATTTTAGACGAAGTAATAAAGAGTAGGGTGAGGTAGTGATTGTTTTGTAAAGATCCCTTTTTTGCATGAGCACGATGAACATAGAACTAATATATATATATATAAATTGAAGTTCTGTTTAGCTTAGAAAAATATTCTGAAAGTACGTACGGTAAGTGGTTAAAATAAATTTCATAGTTTAGAAAAAAATAATATATATATAGAATTATCAAAATGGTAACAAGGTTTTAAAACCGAAATACAAAAGATACCAGTTAGAAATAATTACACTATAATAACTTAAAAATTACGAACAAGAAGGATTCAAAATCCAAGAAAGAGTTTTCAACTTAATCGAAAAGCAATAAATTTAAATATATAATTAGGAGTTTTCAACTAAGTTAAATTGAGCGAAGAATTTAATAAGGAATTTTGAAAATACTTTTAGAGGAATTAGAATTTGCAATGGGGAGATTCGAAGAATTTACGATAAAAGTCATGAAGCGATCACGTGAATCGAGGGCAAGGAACATGATCGCATGATGAATACGCCTAAGATATGATTCATGAAAGATACAATGGAAATCTACAGTCGATAACATCGAAGTGTAATGATTTGGGAAGGTGCTAGAAATCAGGGGTCCTAACTATAGGGCCGTCTAAAGATCAGGAGAACCCAGCACTAAGACTTCTTAATGAACGAGACTATAATAGAGATCTCAAGGAAAGGTCGTAAGAGAATCAAGCTTACGCTTTGCTGAGCTCAAAATTGATGGACCCGAGTGAACGACTAAAAGAAGGACTCTAGAAATCTAACATGGTCAGAGCCGGGTGAGAGGCTACTGGGGTATCCTAAGACAACTATGACTAAATCTTAAACAAGGCGCCTGACTATCAACCATGGATGTCTATCACCATCTAGAACAAGGAAAACCAAATTTAGACTCGTACATCTTAAACTGGATATTGAATGAATGCGGTACTCTTATTGTTACGAACTTTTGCATGACCTGCATGGCCACCACTAAAACTAGTCACGCCCTGCTTCCAAAAATGACGGAAGCAAAACGTGATTAAGGTCCGCATGGGTCGGAGCTGTGAGGCTCAGGCCCAATAAGCATCTGTAGAGTTACAATTTAATATTACAGGTTCTTGCATTTATAAAATTTCGGAACAACAGAAGGTACTGAAAGAAAGATGCATTCATTTTATAAAGGAGACAATATCCAGCATAAGCCAAGTCTAAAAGAAAGAAGCCTAAGCATGGCTGCAACTACAGAAAAGGAAACTAATGGTGAGACACACCCAACCTAGGCAAAAGTAAAGTGGTGCTACTCACCCAAACTAGAAAGTACTAACCTCTGGAAATTCGCAATGGTGGGGAACATCTAAGTCCGGTCCTCGTCAGGTACGTACTCCGGGTCAACGTCCTCTGGCTCTAAGTACTCAGGTATGTCTGGCTCATCTACGTACTCTGGCTCAATAACTGACGTACATCACCCAAGAGAAAAGGAACTGTACGTTAGGTAAAGTCTACAAGGATAGGTTATATCCTAAGTGTATATGTGCCCATAAGGCAATTTATCCTAAGTGTACGTCTTGTTCATACTGTATATGGTACGTATTATTATAAGTATGAAATCGTTCATATTAATACACTTAGATAATATCCATAGACTTATGGTTAGGTCCTTACGCATCTAGATGAGATCTCGATTATGAGTTAGTAAGCGACCGAATAGAAACGTAAGTCTTAAACGGTTCGTGGTCATAGATGTGTCGAGAACTGGATATCGACGCATCGGATAGACCACTATGTCTTAGTCTTACCTTAGGGTAATGATGATCTCATAGTCATTCGACTTGGTGAAGTCGGAGACGAGACACAGGTGCTCATTGGAGAATGAGTTCACTGAACGACCAAATTAGAGTTATTAAATGGTTGACTTTAACTAAACTCTCTTTAATAACTCTAGGGTGATGATAGGTAAGCTGGTCCTTAAGACCTGAAGCCATTTGTACAAACCTGTAAGTGAACAGTGTAGCTTAGACCTATGATCTAGCTTCGAGGCTAGGCCTACTGAAAGATCTTAGTTTGAGTTGCACCTGAAGCTCTCGAGGTGAGTAAATGACTAAGATGGGATTCGTCACTTCCGTTAAAGGGAAGTTAGTGTTACAGGCTCAGTACGATCTTTGTGTTAATCCTCGGCCGGGGTACGTTGTAAGAAGTACAACGTGACTACAACAAAGATCGCGTATACTGACCAATGTTGTCTAATAGGGTTGACAGTAAACCATACCCTAGGCCAACAGGAACACAGTCTTGACGAAGGGACTATAGCAAACGGAGTTCATCGCTGACACAACCAATGTAAACCCAATGATGCTTTTGTCAAAGGGTCGATCATGTTATGATGATTCTGAAACAGGGACGACAGCTACTGCTCGTAGTGACCGTCATCTAGGGGTTCCGAGCCCCAACCTGTAGTAAGGTCCGGCTGTAGGGTCTCACACCGAGTAGTGTTCATGTCTTAGTAATAGGAAGATAGAATATAGAAAGATATCATTTGACGATATTTAATATTCACAAAGCTTGTTGTGAAAGTTAGTCGTAATAGCAATAGGGACAAATGTTGCATCTGATGCAAACAACGATTAAACGTGTAGTAAATTGTTTACGACAAATTTAGTAGGAACAAATATATTGGAAAGGGTTACATGGCTGATGGGATAGTCCCAGCCTAAACACAGGTTCAAACCGCGTCCAAAACGGAACTCAAACGAGCCCAGAAACGTAAAAACAGTCCAAGGCGAAGTGGGTTAGACCCACTGGGCTAACAAGCCCATAGACAAAGGCAAGCGGGCGCAGCCCACTGGCTGCAGTGGGCGCACGCCCGCTGCCCAGCGGGCGTGCGGCCTGCCCTTGTCTCCTTGGGCAGGCGCGCCCGCTAAGCTTAGCGGGCGCGCCCGCAACTTAAGTTGTTTAGGATTTTTGAAACCCCAAAATGACGGCTACGAATTTCGATAATTTGCCCAACTTTGAGCAATTGTTTGAGGGGTCAAACGAAGTCGAAATTCGTCGCGGTCGGTTCTTACGCGTTCACCAGTCGAAGCCCTTCGGATTGATAGCTTGTTTGGTGTCTAAAGTTTAATGAGCAAAGAGAATTAATTGGTTAAAGTTTACTTTTATGAAAAGCTCACTTAAACTAGAAATTAAGCCAAATTGGCTTAAATGATTTTTTCTCCCATTTGCAAAAGTCCCACATTGCTCGCAACGAAAGAGTGAGTGCCAACTCCCTATATAAACATGGGTGCACTCTCTTCGTTGAAAAACACACCAAGTCATCTATCGATTAGCTCCAGACATTTAGAGCAAGCTCAATCGACGACTAAACTATTCTCTCTCTCTCTCTTCCTATTCTCCGGAGTAGTCCTAGCAAGACTACGAAGGGGATTTGGATTTTGATCCGGACGTCTAAGACGCGGGTTCTTCTCAAGTGAAACTTTCTATCGTGTGTGATCAGCTCGGAGGTGAAAGTCGGCTCGGGCGGATCGGTGCGAGGGTGCGAGGCGGCTCAGGCGGATCGAGTCAAAGCGGCTCGGCTACGAGGAGCTTCTGAAGACGGTGCGGTATATCTTGCCTGCTCCAGGGCCAAGATTCCGGGTATGTGGTTAAGTAATTTTAGTCTAGATTTAATTAGTCGCTTTAGAATAGATCCCTCTTGGGGTGGTCAGATTCACCCCAAGTTGGCATAGATCGGCCTAGGTTATGGCTCACTTAGAGCCTAGCTAAATAGTTTAGCTAGTCTAGAAAATTTTGATTTTCGATTTCCGCTGCGCTTTTGTGCCCCTGTGGTCTGTCCGACATAGGACGGACACAGATCCGAGCTCTGGGGGTCCGCCAAAACCCCAACAGTGGTATCAGAGCCACGGTTATGCTAGAGATCTATCTATGCGACGTTTTTTAAATCTTTAAAATTGCTTAAATTTTAAACATACAAACTATTTTAGCTTTATGTTAAAATTAGTTTAAAAATTGTTTTGTGTTTTTAAAAATTGTTTTTTACAACACGAAATTTTTTTTAGGACGATTTAATTTTATGCAATAAATTTTAAATTGGTCTCCAATGTTTAAATGCTTTATAATATTTTTTCGAGCATTTAAATGTTTATGTAACCTTAAGGATATATTTTATTTTTGAAATTTAAATTTTTCTTAAGTTACCTAAAGATTAGAAATTTTAAAAAACTCTATTTGAACGTTTTTAATCAATTTCTAATGATTTTAAAAGTGTTTTAAAAATTGCTTTAGTGGATATGTAAATTATAGAAATAGTTTATTTTCATGAGATGAAAAGATAAATTAGTTTCTTTTAAATTACATATAAGTTTATAAATTATTTATGCGATATTTTAATTTTAGAAATGATTGATTAAAATTTTAAAGCCTAGGTTTTAAAATTATTTGATAATTTTATGAAACCTAGTTTTATTTGATAAAATGTTTTGAAGCTTAAATTTTGATCTTTAAATTTAATTGTTAAATTTTAGATTTGCGTGTTATTTATTATGTAGATAATTTTAACTTGCAAATTCTCATTATGTGTCACTAAATGAAACTTTCATTTATGCGGATAAATTAGTTGTTTCATTTTCTTTTAATGGACATGTTGAATAATGTATTCATGAACCTTATTAGGTTAGCCATTACATGTTTAAAATTTTATGAGATGAAATGTTAATAAGCTAGTGACATGCTATGTTTGATAAAATAAAACAACATCAATACCTAATACCAGATTAGGGTAGTCCCTTTGATTGTAAATCATTTCAATAAATCGTTTAATTGATGATTTTCACAAAAGACTATTTTTTGAAAAATGTTGTAAAAGTTTTATTAAAATCCTAATTAGATTGGGGTAGCACGTTGAACAAATGAACCTTATAGTTGATAAGGACTTAATGAAAATTGTTCAACCAATCCATAAAATTTCAAATTTTAGGATCCACTAGTTGATAAGGATTAACTAGTTTTCTTTTAATTAAAAGCCATTTAGTTGTTTGGAAAAACATAAAATTGATGAAAACTCCTTCAATGGATCATGATGTCGGTCAATGTGCTTGGCTAAGTTTGCTGGACCAACCTAGCTAGACTAGGTACTAAGTGGTCCTGGCTTAGTCAATTCCCTGGTCGCGTCCGCTGGACCGCAAGGAGTCGATACATGACTGTGTAAGTCCATCGACTATACCTAAGTCAAATACGATAATAATCTTGTTCAAGATAAATCTTAGACCTCCTTGTTTTAGGAGTTGACAACTGTAAGAAACCTGTTACGGTTGTTGAGCTGCACTCAAGCCGTGACATGTCAATCTTATAGAAACCGATTTCTTGATTTACATCTTGACCTGACTAAAACCGTTGTCTCATCCTCCGAGCATCGGCGTAAGTCTAACCAAGAATGTAGTCTAAGTCCTGACCCAAACCAACGTGTCGTACATACACCGAGCGGCGGGGCAAGTCAGGCTAGACACGAAAACAAGGGTCCGACTAGGCTAGCCATTGTGATCCGGTTGAGCACACTCATGATCACAAATGACTAGGGGTAAAATCGATAGGGAATCATAATAGATATGATTGACGACGAGTTCGTCTACCGACTGCAGAGTCGGACAACTTGTTGAGACACACTCAAGGTTGGCAGACTCAGGGTAGTCGGATCCCTCTCTCAAAAATGTTATTTTATAATAAATTGTTTATTATTATGGCTTTAATAAATTTAGTGGGAGAATATAGTTTTATTAAAACCATTAAAACTATACTACGAACATATACTGACTAAAGTATCTATAAAAAATGCAGAATGGATTCGGGTCTTAGATATATGATTGAGAAGAACGTGCTCGATGGAACAAACTACAAAGACTAGCTTAGGAACATTAAGTTGGTCCTTTCCCTAGCCGGGATTGGATACGTACTGTTCGAGGACGCTCCGGAGAAGCCCGATGAGGATTCGACCTTCGAGGAAAAGGAAGCCTATAAGCTATACCAGAGGGATGCAGAGAAGGCCAGGTGCCTTACTCTGGCTTCGATGAGTAACGAGCTGCAGAGGAAGCATGAACATATGGATGTTCAAAGTATGCTTCTTAATGCACAATAGTTATACGGCAAGCGATCCAGAGCTGCCAAGTTCGAAGCCACCAGCAACCTCTGGGGCACAAAGATGGGGGCAGTGCCCGTACATGATCATGTTATTAAGATGATCGGGTACGTAGAGGATGCCGCCCAGTTAGGATTTGTCCTGGACAATGAGATGTCAGTGGACATTATCCTGAAGTCTTTAACTCTTGAGTTTAAGCCTTTCATCACTGGTTTTATAATGAACAGTCTTGAAACGGATCTTCCTGGTCTCATCAATATGCTTAGGCAGTTTGAGGAGATTGAGAAGAAGCCGACTGCACTAGTTGTTGGCTCTGCTTCTTCCGACCAGCCGAAAGGCAAGGGTAAGAAGAGGCAGGTCCCGCAACCTACGAAGGTGAGGAAAGGGATGAAAAAGACCAAAGGGGCCCCGTCAAAATCTGAGTGCTTCCATTGCCTTAAGGTTGGTCACTGGAAGAGGAACTGTAAGATCTATCTTGTAGAAAAGAAGAAGGGGCATACTGATGCTTCTACCTCAGGTACAAATTAAATTCAATACAACGTAATTATTTCCAATCATATAATATGAGATACTAAAGACATCTGTGTAATGCATACAGGTGGCTGAAATGAAGCGAAGATTGTGAGAATTGCGGAGGACGGTCGGCAATCTGAGCAATCGTTGCTGCTAGGGCCGTTCAAAGACTTCTAGAGACAAGATCAAGAAGGAGATGATACTAAATTTTAGTTGAAATAAATGTATCATTTCTTAAAGGTTGAAAACAATGATTGAGTGTTCTACACTCAAAGTTTATTTGATAAACATATTACGGTTCATCTTTGTGGACCCGTTGTTTTAATGAATGTCTCGGAAATTGCGTTTTCTGTTGAGATTGAAATTTTATTGGCTTAAATTTTCTGTGATTGTGGCTTTCTGAGATGGTTGCGAATATTCTCAAATGATGATGTGAAGCTTCGGAAAATGTTGCTTTTGGAACTGACTTAATGTAAAAGTCAATCGGTAGTTAAGTATAGGTTCCAGGGGCGTATAAATTGTGTGCGATCACAATAATACGCATATTAAGATTAATTCTTAATAAGCTGCATTTAGTTATTAATGAGTTAATATTAAATGTAGTTAAGGGAAAAGTACAGTGTAGGACGTTTGATTGAGCGAGTCAATGTCAAGATTCCTTAATACGATCTTGACTTGACTCATTCGACAAACCAAACCTGACACTAGTACATTCCATCTAAAGCACTTATCAAATGATTATATCTTCGTCTATATAATCTAAATTTGATTTAGATATAATATTGAAGTATTTAACCAGGTAATTCTTAAAGTCAGTGGGAGCTAGCTCGTATACTTAGTTCCGGTCTTTCGGACTAAGTAAAAAGGATTTCCACCTCAAATAAATCATCTATATAAAACATTGAATCAAAATTGTTTTGATTTAATCGTATATATAGAGACTTAGTGTGTCATGTATGTGCTTGACATATTGACACAAGAAAAGTGGAATGAGCTGAGACTGACTTATATAAATATTAGACCCTACATCTAAATTGTATAAGCTAACTGTTAGCTATACAAAGATAAGAAAAATTGATACATATCATTTTTCCTAAGGATCAACCCGGTGTGATCAAGAGTGTATTAATCCATTAAAATTCGTTGTAGATACTCGTTAGTAGAACCATTCTTAGGTTTGTCATGAAAATGTCAATGTGACTGATATGCTATAACGGTATGAGATACCAAGATAAATAGCCTAAGTGCAAGTGGGAGATGTAGGAGGATATGTGCCCATAAGGCAATTTATCCTAAGTGTACCTCGTGTTCATACTGTATATGGTATATATTATTCTAAGTACGAAATCGTTTGTATTAATATACTTAGATAATATCCATAGACTTATGGTTAGGTCCTTACGCATCTAGATGAGATCTCGATTATGAGTTAGTAAGCGACCGAATAAAAACGTAAGTCTTAAACGGTTCGTGGTCATAGATGTGTCGAGAACTGGATATCGACACATCGGATAGACCACTATGTCTTAGTCTTACCTTAGGGTAATGATGATCTCATAGTCATTCGACTTGGTGAAGTCGGAGACGAGACACAGATGCTCATTGGAGAATGAGTTCACTGAATGAACAAATTAGAGTTATTAAATGGTTGACTTTAACTAAACTGTCTTTAATAACTCTAGGGTGATGATAGGTAAGCTGGTCCTTAAGACCTGAAGCCATTTGTACAAACCTGTAAGTGAACAGTGTAGCTTAGACCTATGATCTAGCTTCGAGGCTAGGCCTACTGAAAGATCTTAGTTTGAGTTGCACCTGAAGCTCTCGAGGTGAGTAAATGACTAAGATGGGATTCGTCACTTCCGTTAAAGGGAAGTTAGTGTTACAGGCTCAGTACGATCTTTGTGTTAATCCTCAGCCGGGGTACGTTGTAAGAAGTACAACGTGACTACAACAAAGACCGCCGTATACTGACCAATGTTGTCTAATAGGGTTGACAATAAACCATACCCTAGGCCAACAGGAACATAGTCTTGACGAAGGGACTATAGCAAACGGAGTTCATCGCTGACACAGCCAATGTACACCCAATGATGCTTTTGTCAAAGGGTCGATCACGTTATGATGATTCTGAAACAGGGACGACAGCTACTACTCGTAGTGACCGTCATCTAGGGGTTCCGAGCCCCAACCTGTAGTAAGGTCAGGCTGTAGGGTCTCACACCGAGTAGTGTTCATGTCTTAGTAATAGGAAGATAGAATATATAAAGATATCATTTGACGATATTTAATATTCACAAAGCTTGTTGTGAAAGTTAGTCGTAATAGCAATATGGACAAATGTTGCATCTGATGCAAACAATGATTAAACGTGTAGTAAATTGTTTACGACAAATTTAGTAGGAACAAATATATTGGAAAGGGTTACATGGCTGACGGGATCGTCCCAGCCTAAACACAGGTTCAAACCGCGTCCAAAACGGAACTCAAACGAGCCCAGCAACGTAAAAACAGTCCAAGGCGAAGTGGGTTAGACCCACTGGGCTAACAAGCCCATAGACAAATGCAAGCGGGCGCAGCCCACTGGCTGCAGCGGGCGCACGCCCGCTGCTTGCAGCGGGCGCACGCCCGCTGCTTGCAGCGGGCCCGCTGCGGCAGCGGGCGCACGCCCACTGCCCAGCGTGCGTGCGGCCCGCCCTTGTCTCCTTGGGCGAGCGCGCCCACTAAGCTTAGCGGGCGCGCCTGTAACTTAAGTCGTTTAGGGTTTTTGAAACCCCAAAATGACGGCTATGAATTTCGATAATTTGTCCAACTTTGAGCAATTGTTTGAGGGGTCAAACGAAGTCGAAATTCGTCGCCGTCAGTTCCTACGCGTTCACGATTCGAAGCCCTTCGGATTGATAGCTTGTTTGGTGTCTAAAGTTTAATGAGAAAAGAGAATTAATTGGTTAAAGTTTGCTTTTATGAAAAGCTCACTTAAACTAGAAACTAAGCCAAATTGGCTTAATTGATTTTTTCTCCCATTTGCAAAAGTCCCACATTGCTCGCAACGAAAGAGTGAGTGCCGACTCCCTATATAAATAGGGGTGCACTCTCTTCGTTGAAAAACACACCAAGTCATCGATCGAGTAGCTCCAGACTTTTAGAGCAAGCTCAATCGGCGACTAAACTATTCTCTCTCTCTCTTCCTATTCTCCGGAGTGGTCCTAGCAAGACTACGAAGGGGGTTTGGATTTTGATCCGGACGTCTAAGACACGGGTTCTTCTCAAGTGAAACTTTCTACCGCGTGTGATCGGCTCGGAGGCGAAAGTCGGCTCGGGCGGATCGGTGCGAGGGTGCGAGGCGGCTCAGGTGGATCGAGTCAAAGCGGCTCGGCTACGAGGAGCTTCTGAAGACGGTGCGGTACATCTTGCCTGCTCTAGGGCCAAGATTCCGGATATGTGGTTAAGTAATTTTAGTCTAGATTTAATTAGTCGCTCTAGAATAGATCCCTCTTGGGGTGGTCAGATCCACCCCAAGTTGGCATAGATCAGGCTAGGTTCTGGCTCCCTTAGAGCCTAGCTAAATAGTTTAGCTAGTCTAGAATATTTTGATTTTCGATTTCCGCTGCGCTTTTGTGCCCCTGTGGTCCGTCCGACTTAGGACGGACACAGATCCGAGCTTTGGGGGTCCGCCAAAACAACAATGACATGACAGTTATACTAAGTAGAAAGTAAAACGGTGCAGGAAGAGTAAACACGACAGATAGTAGCCATAGCGTGTGCTACCGGCTACGGGACTAACCTAGACGGGACAGGACAAGACAAGACAAGACATTTGTGACTCGAAGGGTTCACGACTTATGGTTTGAGGGCGGCCAGACCCTCTCCCCGTGCGACCGCTCAACCCTATCCCAAACCTAAGTGCTCAAGACATGACAACCAGAGATCACCCTCGCATGGAGAGCATCTGAAACACTCGAAGGCTTTTTGTAACACAGAGATCACTCTCGCATGGAGAGCATCTGAAACGCCTGCAGGCTTTTGTAACACAGAGATCACTCTCGCATGGAGAGCATCTGAAACACCCGCAGCCTTTTGGTAACACAGAGATCACTCACGCATGGAGGCCATCTGAAACGCCCGTAGGCTTATTGGTAACACAGAGATCACTCCCGCATGGAGGGCATCTGAAACGCCTGCAAGCTTTTTGTAACACAGATATCACTCTCGTGTGGAGAGCATATGAAACTCCCACAGGCTTTTATAACGGGACACAACTTGACAAGTGCAAGGAATTGTTCATTCTAAGGGGGTCCACATGCACGCACACACAGAATAACCCTAAGGTGTCAGTTGTTGTTGTTATCGTGCTTAGAATTCATCGTCAAGTTTAGGCTGTCAAGGGGGTCCCGGATGCTATCATTTCACGTCTGGTTCTCTATAAATGTACTCTAACATTCTAAAAATGAGATGGCCTAAACATGGCCGTAAGAACACAAGTTTAAACACTTGCCTGCGGTGGCGAGTGCATCGTCTGTCTTGAGCATCTCGTCGAAGCGGTGCGTCAGCAAGGGTTCGTCTGAAACGGGTTAACTGTGTTATCAGACCTTATTTTTCATCATTCCTATTAGTGTTCATTTCTAGGTTCAACGGGGCTATCCTAGCCGTCAAAGTGAAGTTTTTGTTTTGTTTCAGCCTAATCGACGATTTATCATATGTGCACAGATATTCAAGTCCATTAGTCGATTTCAAGAGTTGAACATCGTTTTAAAGAGCGTAAAGTAAACTTTAGTTAATGTTGACGATTTTTAGATTAAGTTTCGATTTGCTACGATTTGGGTTCGTACTACATGTTAGGGGACTAACCTCGTATAACGATCGCACGTGCATCCGATGTCCGGTTTAGAAACGGTAGCGGATCGCGTCGCGACTCCAATTTCCAGAACGTTTCGTCTCTTTAGTGTTCACTTGGTC
This sequence comes from Scilla litardierei, assembly GCA_030789695.1. Taxonomy (NCBI): domain Eukaryota; kingdom Viridiplantae; phylum Streptophyta; class Magnoliopsida; order Asparagales; family Asparagaceae; genus Scilla; species Scilla litardierei. The sequence continues at coordinate 239,922,084 of CM061142.1, read as the reverse complement.
GAACGAAAAGCATGACTGTCTCTGCATCATAAGATTTCAATGTTGAGTTAAGTTCAACAATCAACAAGAATTTAATTACTGCAACCATCGTTTACAAGATATATGTATATATCTAGTATATTAACTTATGTACTGTTATTAAAATAAACTAAATAACTTGCTAACACTACTAACTAACATAACTTACTGGCTAACATTAGGTTACATTATATACTCCCAGTAAACTGTTTATACCTAACATGAGTATAATTAGTGCTATTCTTATCATATAATATTATACTTGTCCACATAACCCAATATTAGAATTAAGTTACAAAACTAACGTATACTGTGACACCACTACCATGATTAACTAACTAACCAATAAACTAACTGAAAATGATAATGAAATATAAATTAGCATAGCAGCCTAAATATCAAAAATAACTACACAAACATACCCTGTTTGCATGGGAGGATTTGGGTTGCATGCACTACTACAAAAAAACGCTTGCATAGCGCTTTTTTTTACACTTGGATAGCGCTTTTAAGCGCTATCCAAGCTACCGCTATGGTAGCTTATATAGCGCTTTTATAAGCGCTATCGTAGTGGTTTACTAAGATAGCGCTTATAAAAGCGCTATCCAAGCTACCGCTATGGTAGCTTGGATAGCGCTTTTTCAAGCGCTATCTAAGTGGTTTACTAAAATTTGGACTGTCCGTGGGTAATACGCAATAGCCACGGACTGGCCGTGGCTAATAGGCATTAGCCACGGACTGGCTGTGGCTAATACGCCTTAGCCACGGAAGGGCCGTGGCTAATGTTTAATTTTTTTAAAAAAAACAAATTTCAATTTCTTGAATCAATTATGAGTTTTTAAAAAAAACATGCTGATAGAGATCAATATTCTGAACTCTGCAGGTTAATATTGTATTCTGAGACCTCTGAATAAACCAAAACATTCTAAAGATAATTGATATTAATTTCCCAATAATAATCAAACCCCCACAAAGACTATTACAAAGATATGCTATTTTTATTTTTACAGGCACACCAACAATATCTCAAACATCGAAATGCACATAGCAACACATAACAAAAGATTTCTTGCCACCCATTTCTGGATTCTTCAGTCTTTATTCGAATGTCTAGAAGCCCAATATTTCTCAATCTCTTCAGCTATTCTTCCAGAAATCCTTCCAGTAATCAGAGACCACCTGACAAAAAAAAGTTTCACATACAATAAGCAAATATCTTGTATAACTACATACATTCGATACTAAATGAAAACAAACAAACAAACAATCATGATATGAGCCACAAACCTCTCGCCAACTAGAGTATACATCATAGCAATGAGTGCCTCTTCGTCCTCCGAAAACTCTGGCTTGTTCTCGTGACTGCTCCCTTCTGAAACTACCATAAGCTATTTACACCCATATCAACACAGAAATACACAATGAGAAGATTGAGATGTGAGAATTTGTTGTTGAGCTTTAAGTGCAGCTGGGCATTACCAATAGCAGGTTGTTAACCTTCAACTCCTTGTCATCTACAAGCACTTCTTGCCCATCAGACCTAGAAAGCAGCAGCAATTCGTTAATTTCGTATGATACACATTCGTATAAATATTTGTCCAACTTCATCTGAGAGAACAATTGATGTTACATCCCTAAATTATAGGGTATAGATCAGAAACCATCTATAACTTGACTAAAATGGAATACAAAGTTACCAAGATAGCTTATGAACATGAAACCAATCAGAGTATGAATTTCGCAAATTTGTGGATGTACAAGGTTTCCTATCCAAACAACCAACCTACAAAATTATATACTTCATTTAGAAGCCAGATGACATCACGACGTAATAGAGGTGTACATGTATTGTGGTAGAGACTATAGGATTATCTCCAGAAAAACATGTGGTCAAGAGACTAGGATTTAAAAAATCAGACGACAATGTTGAACAAAGAAAACATGAAAAGAACCTCTTTAACCAAATTATGCAAAAAAGTATAGTGGTATTTTCACAAAATGGAGAAGAAATATCTAATGTCAATGCCATGTGCCACTTTAGAATTAATCTTTATGTTAATAATGGTTTTGTTTTTAAGAAATTTGTTTCATAGAACTAAAATACTATGATTGAAGAGAGAATTGCATCTGTAGTACTTTGCAACTGTATAATACCATCAAAGTTGACAGAACTTCATAATTTATGGTTCATTATGTATGAGAAAATAGAATTGAAACATGATAATCAAAGTTGAAAAAGGTTTTCATAATACTAGATGATTTCTGGATACTTTTGACGTTGGCACGTTAATAAAAACTCTAGAATTTTTTTATAAACCTGTCATGCTTTACAAATCAGAATGTTTACCAAACAGTATGTTCAACGAATTCGTAAAGCTGAATGAGACATGATTATGCACTAATATCCTGAACACAATATAAGAAATGAGTGTATTCATGAAAATCATAGAGAACTTTATTTTCAATCAAACAGGTATGGTTTCTGCAGTTCACCGCGAAAAACATATTTCAAGGAACAATGGACCCAAGATGAAACCGCCTCCGCCTCCGAGGCCTCCGAGGCATCAACCTCCAAGGTATTTTGCCGTGAACATGTCATATGTAACTAGTCCTACTATAAGCAGTTCATATATTAGTTCAAACACACACCTTCATTTAGTTTGCTTTCTTCTTCTTCTTCTGTGGTATTGGATGTCTTTGACTCATTATCTACGTCTGATGCAAAACAGAAGAAACCTCTTTCATCCACAGACACAATAAATTGTATTCTTACAGAGATATCGATCTGACCAAAAGACTGAACCAACCAATTTTTACAGAGGTCTTTGCGCTTTCCTTTTCGTTACCATTAATCCTTAGTCTTGTCACCTGATCATCTGAAATATGTTGCACCAAAATTACAATGATAGTCGTTTTTCGAAAATGTTTGCCATACAATTTGAGTTGAGCCTACCTTCAGCGAAATTGTTTTCTTCCCTCTCATTGGAGTAGAGTATCAAGTTAGTAGCTTCAGTATCTAAATTTTGGCTCTCGTGTTCATCTTCATTCAAATCGAATGGCTCGGTTCTTCTCCCAGTAGCTGCATTATAAATAACTTCAAGATGAAATCAGCAAGCTTTGCAAAGAGATAGTGTTTCATATCGGATATGTAAACTTCTGCGAACATCAGAAATTGATAAAATCATTCTGAGTTCTGTCAGTGTAAAAGGCATATGATAACATGTGACATATTACATTAGGTATGATGATGATGCAGCAAGCTAATTACTAGATATCAACACTCGTGCACAACAAATTTTGGCGGGCTTGAAGCTATACTAATTAATACCGAGAAAAAAAATGTACAGAACTATATAACCCATAAACAGACTTACAAGTACTGGAGGAAGGCTCTTCTTTGGTCTTGGGGGCAGTAAGCAAGATGCATACGAGAAGAAGGCATCCTACTGCAAACATTACAAGCCATGATCTTCGAACTTGAATTCTTCGCGATAGAGCTCGAGTTAGCCTCATCTCTAAAGCACTTGATATCTTCGTCTCCATCACTGTGAACTGGCCTTTGATCATATATAAGTTATTGGGTCGAATTTTGTAACTCAAACTAGCTAGCAGACCTTTGACCTTGTATAGGATGTACTCACTATAGGATGTACTCACTAAGCAGGCGTAGATTATGAGAAAACGTTCTATCTAGTAACGAGGTTTGTCTCGATTCGCTTGATATTAATGATAATAACTCGTCTAGATTAGGAATTAGTCCAAATAAATGTTATGACAATATATTTCTCCATTGCAAACCAGATAAGGATATCTTTATGCAGCTCGAGGGGTTTACAACTAAAGACTCTGAGCGTAAGTTTATCGGTTCAAAAATCTCTATAGATATATTAAAATAGTCATCCAAGCAATGGTACATGAGATTCCATTGAGCCATACTCAATTATAGGGTTACAATGAATCAAGAAGACCATTCTGTGTATCTTAAAAGGTCGGCTAGAAAATTTCTTATCTTGACTCTGTATGTAGACGATATAATGATGCTTCTAGTGATACAACCAAGGGTTGCCAAATTCATTATAAAGGACATAAGTGATGCAAGTTACTTAATAAGAGTTAAGATACAAACTGATCAACTCAAATGACTTCTTGGTCCCTTCCAAGCGACTGGAGACATACATAAGAAAAGTCTTAAAACGCTTCACTATGCAACACATTAAAGTATAAACATACATATTGTTAAGAACCATGGTATTACCTTAAAGATTATTTGAGAGCTTAGGAAAAATAGAAACATTCCCAAATAAAAGTGTAATTATGTATCCTGATTTATGCGACATAATGCATCAAACCAAATCTTGCATTTGTTATAGGGTTACTGAGTCGTTTTTGTAACAACCTAGGACTCAAGAATTGGTCAACAATCAAAGGGGCTATGTGATACCTCTTGGATACCCCTACCTTTGCACTTTGCTTTGATGGATCATATTTATGCCTACAAAGGTATACGTATTTAGACTGGGCATTAGACCTTTATAAATGCAAGTCGATAAAATTAAGAGTGTGAGGAATTATGCACACAATGGATAGATAACCAGACGATAAAATTATGATCAGTTTGGATTGACCAAAATATATAAAAATTACACACGCAAAATACAGAAACAAACTCGAAGTCTATCTTAGACACATGAGATGGCTTGCACACTAAAATCTATCTTCTTCGTTCAGCAAACAGGAGAGCTACATCATGGAAACAAGAGAAATCCCAGAACTCATCAGACATGTGGAACACTTGAAGGCAGAAGGATCAGCAGCAAAATACCTCTCACCTTTGCAGTTCAGCCCCAGGTGCTAACATCCTTGTCGGGGACAACGAGGTCACCATTGATTAGCCTCTGTAAGCAGCAACGGGAGCAACCGGCTCGCCATCGGAACGTCAATGATGATCTCCTTCTGCGTCGGCTTCTTCTCGCCCCGGATCGCGATCAGATAGCTCCTGCCCATCCTTCCTCATCCTTACCATTGACTCCACTCACCAATGGATCTGCATCCGCTAAAACCCTAACCACCTATTCCATTCGTAATCAAACGAAATTTCACAGAAAATACGAAAAATAAAAAACCAATTCACAGGCCGTTACTAAATGAAAACAAAGGGGAAGAGATGATGATGATAATTAAGATCAAGATCAAGATCGAGAGAAAACAGTTAATGCCATTTCTTGCGCAGGGAAACTCGCATTTGCCGAACCAACGGCGGCCGCCGCAGTGCTGATCGACCTACCTCCGCCTCTGCTGCTGCTCCCAGCGCTATTTCCCGCCATTTTCTCCGCCTAACCTCCGTCACAGCTCAGATCTCAGCCAAACTCAACGGGATCTCTCGATTACCACCAAGAATTAAAGCTCCGATTCGAGCGAGAGATCTCCAGTGCATGGAGAGCGGTGAGGTTGAAGAAGGGTCGGAGAGGTTGGTGACTCGACGCCGGTGTGGCTGATGGCTGATGGGAGGTCGCCTTGAGATGGGAAAGAGACGAGGTTGGGAAATTTAGGGGTCGGGAAATTTAGGGCTGGTTTAGAAATTTAAAAGGGCTTAGGTAACCTTTAGTACCATAGCGCTAAAATAAAGCGCTATTTAAGGTATTGCTTGGATAGCGTTTCAACAAAAAGCGCTATCTAAGTGATTTTTATCTTAATTTTGATTTATTTTTATTTTTTATAAGTGCAGAAGCGCTATACAAGAGCTCACTTAGATAGCGCTTTTTAGAAGCGCTATCTAAGTGGCGTTATCCAAGCCCAAATCTGTAGTAGTGATGGGAAATTCACGGTCGGTTGTTTTGATCCTCGTGGCATGTGGGGCTGGCAGTTAGAGCAGTGGCATTGGTGGGTTCAGGTGGTGCACGACAACCGCGGGAGGTTGCAGGCGGCTGTGGCGTGATACCATCAGAGGGGAGGCTGTTTGGGAGAGGTGGTGATGTGAAGGCAGGGTTGGAGTTTGTCGCGGTGGCTCAGCGTGGAGGGATGGAGGCACGATGGTAGAGGGCTGGACGGCAGCGGCTCAGGTAAGGGGTGGCCATCGCGGATATGAAGGGGTTGCGGCGGCTAGGAGCAGACAGCGAGTGGACGGCAGTAAGGGGCTGAACGACGAGATGGCGCGGAGTTTGCTGTGGCCGTCGGGCTTGAGGATGTGAAGGCTGGGCGGCTCTTTGAGGCTACCGATGGAAGAGGGTTGCAGCATGAGGGCCTGCGATGAAGATGGTGTGCAGGGAGTTACGGGCGATCAGGGGCTCACCGTCGATGAAAGCTGGAGGCGGTCGGGTGAGGAAGGCGGTTGCACGCGCGGCTGAGGTGAACGCCGACGATGACTGTGCAAGGGGCGGCGGTCTAAAACGTGCGAGGGTGGCCGTCGGGCTGAGAGGCGGCCGTGGAGAACTCGTCGGCGTCGGGATCCTCAGGGGAGAGGTCGAGTAGTGATACTCTTGGGTTTAAAAAACATTTTGTGGCGGCAGTTGCTTCATTTTTCCCTAGGGTTTTCTTTTAGGTATTTTATAATAAGAAGGGAGTGGGAGTTACGTAGGGAGAGAGGGATCACGTGGGGGAGGAGTTGGATTTGTTAGTGGAGTAATTAGTTAGGGAATTTGTTTAAAAAGTCAAAGATTTGTTTCCTTTTCATTTTTTTGCGTTGGAAAACTTAAATTACAGTTGATCCAATAGAAATTAGTTTAAAGTTGGGTTTTAAAAACAAGGTTAATATTTATAAGCAGGTCTTTAAAAAGAAACCTCCAGAATTCTTTAAGTCTCCAAATTATATAGAAATTTTTTAATAAATTTGTAATGAGATAAGCAGATTGGTCCGTTGATGTCCAAAAATTACAAAGATAATACCGGGGTGATCACGCCTCCGAAAGGACCGTGAATACAGGGTTCGGTCTAGCATCTGAACTACGGACAACAGTAATAAAAATTAAATGCACAAAATTCACACGAAACTCAGCTACGCGCTAAAATATGTACAGTCGAAAAGTGACTGTTACATCTTACCCACCTTAGAAATGATTCCGCCCTCAGAATCACTTACACTAATAATAATAATAACGATATACAGTTATGCCTATAACTCCCACATTCCACATAATGATCGCTAACCGCATAACTTTTAATCAGTGTTCCTCAACAATTCATCATAACTCGTCTCTCCACTGAATAAACTACAACTAGAATCACATCCTAGCACTTAACTATAAAACCACATTGCTGTCTACAAATCAACAATCATCTCGTCACCAATATATTCTCCATCTTATCGACTCTTAAATCTATTCTCCAAAATCAATGAATCATCAAGCCACATCTTATCCTTACCCTTAACATCTAATCTCCTAACCATACTAAAATCTATCTTCATAACATCTCATTCGTCTCCACATGTCGTGTTATCTCCAATGTCTTCTCACCCCCAACTTAATAATCAAGTCTTGATGCCTTAAATGTTCTACTCGTTCTCGTGATCGCTCTAAATCATACCAGACCTCCATATCTAATCCTATCTACCACTCATCCAAGTTTCAGATCGGATAAGTACTCATCTTCCTGTGTACAATTTCATTCATCCAGAATTCTCCATTGAGTCCGTCACACATTGGTATTATAAATAAGTCTTGGACACCTCATTCTTTTCATCCGAAGAAATCTAATCTAACATCCTTGTGTTCCAAAATCAATTAATCATCGTGACAACATATCTCATCTCACTTTATGCCTACCCGCAAACATAATCCCATAGCAATAATAACTAGTTCTAATAATATAACAAGAATGAAATAATTCTCCGAAGAGGGAAAGAAAAGAAAGGCATGTTTGCCTACCCGCAAACATAATCCCATAGCAATAATAACTAGTTCTAATAATATAACAAGAATGAAATAATTCTCCGAAGAGGGAAAGAAAAGAAAGGCATGTTTAAAAGAACTTGCGGGAAAAATGTGGAGTTGTGATATTGGACGAGGGTGGATAAGTGGTGTGATCTTTGTGGGCTAATTTCAAAACTTTAAAGATTTGATTAAAAGAAAACAAAATGGTTTTGTTACAATCACAAGCAGCCAAAAGTAAGGTAAACTATAAAATGGAAACTAAGTCTATAGAATTACATGCAATGACACCATCCACACATATAAATACCATCATTCATACACCTTCATCCATATAACACGAATAACACTGTGTATACATACATGACACAAGAGATAATCATTAATATCCTAAAGGTAGCACACTCATACAGGTCCACACACTCTACCTATATACATGCACTACGACGACATCACAAACCAAAGGGCCCACTACTAAACTAGAGTTAATACAGGCAACGTCAAGCACTAATGTCTAAACAATAGAAAGGAAACTGAAACAAGATCGGAAGAAACAAGTTCAAATAAGGCGAGATAAGGAGTTAACTCATTGGGTGGGACAAAAATATTTCTTAAAATAATTAAATAGATGAAAGAAGGATTATGTGTAAAATACGGTATTATATATATATTTATACTTATAAAAATATGTAGAAATAGCAAGTAGATGGTAGAATATTACAACTCGAAAAAAGCGTTATACGAAGAAATAAAGAGTAGGGTGAGGTAGCTATTGTTTTGCAAATGAAAAATAAGTTTATACAAAGATTTCGAAGTATAGGCATGATGAACATAGATTTGATATATATATATATATATATATATATATATATATATATATATATATATATATATATATATATATATATATATATGGAGAATATGTGTTTATCTTTATTGATCACAACAAAAATGTACAAGGTTCAAGGGTAGCAGAAGAGAGATTACAGGTCAAGGCAAAGTCACAGGCGCCAATACCATGCCCCTGCAAAAACCTTCTCTATGCCAAGAAACCCACACAATTATAATCAACAAATATCAAAGAATATCAAAGAATACAAAAAAACATCAAGCAACCAGGCCCCAATTTGCAAGGGCACCATTCGCATCCTCCTGCTCCACCTCTAAGCGCCTCATAGACACTCTGACATCAGCAGCAATATCCTCAAAAAGAATAGTCTGACTCTTGCTCTCCCCTACAAATATCCTCCTGTTTCTTTCCTTCCAAACATGCCAAACCAAAGCCGCAAGCACCGTTTTTGCAAGAGCTCCCAAATTGTCTTTTTTGTGAAACTTAGCAAGGAATAAATCACCCACATCAGACATGAAAGAGGGAGGGGTCGTGGTAATCCCAAGCTTCAGAAAACTCCTGTAAAGTAGGTAATAGGAATAATTGCAACTGAAGAATATATGATCGACACTTTCATGAGTATTATGAGAACATAGAACACAAAGGGGGAGGAAGGGAATCCCCATTGGGCAAGCTTGTCTCTCGTGAGTAATTTCTGGTGGAAGGCACGGAGAAGTGTAATGGCCATTTTGGGCACATGCCCCTGAAACCATACCAACTTATAGAAAGGAAAGATGGGTCTGGATACTCGAGCCGCATCCCAAATATCATGAAGTGAATGAGACTTAGAGATCCATTTCCAAGAGTCTTCCCCAGTCTGCAGGGTAATAGAGGCTATAGATGATATAACCGGAAGTAGCACATGGAGGTTTGCCCAACCATCCTCAGTCCAATAATCACTAACAGTTAAAATACCCTCTCCATTCGGAACCTCATGACTATCACAAAGCGGCCCACAAGGGAGCCAATTATCATACCAAAAGAGGGTAGAGGTCCCATTTCTAACAATACGTTTAGTGAGTTTCTTAGTGACATTGCGGCATTGGAGCATAAATTTCCACTTCCCGGATTGCATATGAGAGCTACCAGCCCCATAGAACCCCATTATACTAAGATACTGCTTTCTCATAAAAGAAGCCCAAATGCCATTATGCGTTAACATACGCCAAGATAATTTGACCCCATAAGCCATATTCAGATCCGAAAATTGCCTAAGCCCCACACCTCCTTCATGTTTAGGCACACAAAGATCCTCCCAAGCCCAGATACGAGAATTCCCCCAAACAAATTTTCTGCATACGAAATTAAGAGTATTCAGCACAGACTTAGGTATGCGGTAGGCTTGCATCCAAAAAGCAATCATGCCATATATCACAGATCTGACAAGCTCAATGCGCCTAGAGATAGATAGTAAAGAAGAAGACCACCCCTGTAATCTGCTCTTGCATCTATCGATCAGTCTAGCATACACTGATGCCTTGGGATATAAGTGGATAGAGGAAGACCCAAATAAGTGGAAAGGGATTGGACACGATGAATGCCCAATGTATCGGCGATTCTACCAGGATCACGAGTCCCCTTGCTAAAAATACCAGCACTTTTACTCCAATTAACTTCAAGGCCAGTAAGATTTTTGAACTTGCATAAGAGATCTTTTAAACCCTCAAAAGATTTAGAGTTGGCACGGCAAAAAACCAGGAGATCATCAGCAAAAAGGAGGTGCGTGACAGCCCCAACTCTTTTCATGGACAAAATTTCCCGACTAGCGTTATCAGTGGCCATCAAAAGTGAGAAAGCCTCCATAACAATCACAAAGAGATATGGAGATATGGGGTCTCCTTGTCTAAGCCCCCTATTTGATTGGAACATACCAAAGGGGGAGCCATTAACCATAACAGAGAAGGAGGGGGTAGAAATGCATTCCCCAATCCACACTATAAATCTGTGTTTAAATCCCATTTGATGCAACATGAAGAATATGAATTCTCTATTCACACTGTCAAAGGCTTTGCGAAAGTCCAATTTTAAAAAAGCACAAGCCCCCATAGGATTATTAAAATCACGATGTGCTCGTGAGCAAGCAATGCGCAATCAGCCAGAAGCCGATCTTCCAGGAAAGCAGATTGATTAGGAGATATGAGCTCCATAACAGCCTTCTTAAGTCTATTGCAGAGGACCTTACTAATGATCTTGTATATAACATTGCAACAGGAAATGGGCCTGTAGTAACTCAACCCCGTGGCATTGGAGCTTTTAGGGATAAGGGTCAAGAAAGTATGATTAATCTGCTTCAGAATTCTGCCAGATCTGAACAAAGAGCCCACAGCTTTGATTACATCTTTACCCACAACAGCCTAGGAGTTTTGAAAAAAGAATGCATTAAAGCCATCAGGCCCAGGGGCTTTATCATTACCAATTTGAAAAATAGCACACTTGATTTCATCCTCAAGGACCGGCCTTTCAACCCAAGCAGCGGCTTCCGTAGTGAGAATTCTCTTAGTAGTGAGACGGGGAAAAACTCTCCAATAATCCTCTTGATTATAGAGCTTCGAATAGTAAATAGGGCCTTCAATCTTAATTTTCTTAATGCTATCATCACAAGAGCCATCAGCAGATATAAGGTGCACCAGACTATTATGGCTTTGACGAGCCTTCATAGCAGTGTAGAAGAAGCGAGAGTTACGATCCCCCAGCTGTAACCAATTCTGTCTACTTTTTTTGCCTCAGATTGGATTCCTCAATATCTATAGCGTCAACTAATTGATTGATGAGATCGCGCTCTCTCAATTGCTTATCAACATTAAAAGCCAAATCCGGGTCATTCTGGATACAAGCAAGCTTCTCACGGCATTTACTAACACTTTTCGTGTTAATGATATCAACAATCAACAAGAATTTAATTACTGCAACCATCGTTTACAAGATATATGTATATATCTAGTAAATTAACATATGTACTGGTATTAAAATAAACTAAATAACTTGCTAACACTACTAACTAACATAACTTACTGGCTAACATTAGGTTACATTATATATTGACAGTAAACTGTTTATACCTAACATGAGTATAATTAATGCTACTCTCATCAAATAATATTATACTTGTCCACATAACCCAATATTAGAATTAAGTTACAAAACTAACGTATACTGTGACACCGCTACCATGATTAACTAACTAATCCATAAACTAACTGAAAATGATAATGAAATATAAATTAGCATATCAGCCTAACTGACAAAAATAACTACACAAACATACCCTGTTTGCATGGGAGGATTTGGGTTGCATGGAAAATTCACGGTCGGTTGTTTCGATCCTCGTTGCATGCGGGGCTGGCAGCTGGAGCAGTGGCATTTGGTGGCTTCTGTAAGGATCCTGGCTATGGGGAAAACACTAGAACGGGGGTTAAATAGTGTTTATGCAATTTAAAAAGATAGTTACACCAATTTAAATGCAATCCAACAAAATAGTGTGGAATAGAAATTAAATCCAAAATGAAACACAAGCAAACGCAAAGATGTTTCAAGGGTTCGGATTACCCAAGTCATTTCCCGACTAGTTCCCGGTAATCCTATGTCCCTTCCACCCAGTTAACAACCAGATACTCAAGTTAGAACACTAACTTGAGGTTTTCTTAAAACCCACTTGTAGCAACACTACAAGTGAAATCGAAATACAATCGATTGTCCTTGACTCCCACAACTAGGGAGCAAGCAAACCACTTACACAACCCGAGAGCAAATTCAAATGATGAAAGTTATGAAATATGAAAGCAACACTTACAATCACATATGCCTTGAAGTAGAACTTGAAGGAGAAGTGTGTTGTGTGCTGAATACTCTCTTGGAAGAGATGTAAAGCCCTTTATCTTGACTGCACCAAATGTCGAGAAGATATCTCTTTGGTTCTAGGTTGGAGAGCAAGAGATCAAAGATTTGAATTCTTAGGGTTTTTGGATTTGAGAGCTTTGAGCTTGAGAATGAAAGCTTGAAATATTCTCCAATGGAATGAGTAACATCTCAATGGAACAGTAGATGCTCCTTATATAGGTTTCTCAAATCCTTAAAACAGAATTAGCAAAAACCCTTTTGGAATCCGGGAGAAAACTCTCAACAGATAGAATCTGCGCTCGCGACAGTCGACTGTTGCATAGTCAGATAGGGTATGTGAGAATTCATAACGGTAATTTACCACGTGGAGAGTCGACTGTTGAAGCATAGACAATCGACTGTTGAACCAACAGGCAAATGTAATCCCACTACATGGGACTGCCCGAAAGATGGGTAAGTTGAAGAATTCTGGAAAACATCTGAGATAACAGGACAGACGAATGATGAGGAGAAGACAGTCGACTGTTAATCAGAATAGGCGACTGTAATTCCTTATGCAGACGACTGCCAAAACCCTGAGATTTTCCAGAGAGCTGAGTCAACAAATTGGCTCACAGACAGACGATTGATGCAGCATTGACTGTCGACTGATCCATTGGACAGTCGAATGTAAATCCAACATAAGTCGACTGGCCAGAGTAATCAAAGAAATAGACTCTGGGCTAAAGATAGACGGGCGACTGATAAACAGAGACAGTCGACTCTCATTTGGATATGTGCATGTGAATCGTTCATGAGTCGCATGTGGGAATTAAACAGATAAGCCCAAAACTAGACTGTAAAAGTTTGTGCATAACAGGCTACTATAGAACAAAACACAGTCGACTGTTTTTGAGACAGACAACTATAAAACATTCACCATCGACTGTTATAAATCATACAAGTACAATCAATATAGAAATGAATTGGAGTCTAAGGACGATTGATCTAATGATGTCCTAGGACTGAATTGACGATGTGTGTGAGTGCTCCAACAATGTTCTACTTCTAAGCTACATACTAGAAGAGATAAAAGAAATTTACATTGACGAACTCTCTCTTCTATCCAACGTATGAGCTTGAAGTCTTCATGGAGCTTCAATCATCATCTACGTTCATTCAATCCTTTTCATTTTCCTTCAATGATCTTTGAGAGTCATCCATTGCAAGTAGATCTTCACATAAAGCTTAGGCATTGGATTAACTGCAAAATACGGGATTAGTCACAAGTATTTATGTTTTCTCATCATTAAGACCAAGTAGGGAGAAGTCCAATACTCAACATTCTCCCCCTTTTTGATGATGACAAACAAACATAAACAAAAAGATAAATAATTGTGCGTAATGAAAACTTACTCTCCCTACATAGATGCCAATCAAGTTAGTCAACAAATATTAGGGCATCTATATATCAATTGAAGCAAATGAGTAAGATATGAAATCTAGGGTTTAAAATCCATATTCATTGTATCTTACTCCCCTTGAATCTAAGGCAACTTCAATCTTAGATTCAAGTGATATTAGTACATACTTAGCACATTCATTATGAATATGTATGTTTATTTCTCTCGCCCTATGGCATTATTCAAAAAGGTGGGAGTAAATAACAACAATAATAATCGTGCTAAATAAGAACTATCAACAATCAAGGAGTATAAAGATATATAGAACCAAAACTCATAAAACCATATCTTATACTTATGTGAATAGAGGCATTGACCGGGCCCCCGCCGGGTGCGGCTCTTGCGCGCCGGATGTTGTGCAATGATGCGAACGGGTGCGAGGAGATTTAAATATTTGTAACCGCAAGCGCACGGTGTTGTAGTGTGGCTTGGGGGTCGAATACAGGGAGGCGAGGATGTGCTTGTGTCAAAGAGGATCAAAATCACCCCATGGACGAGCTAGCCCAGATCGAATGATGGGTTGTCACGGTAAAAGAATGCAAGGTGTAGACAATATGAAGGAAAAACCCGGGACTCTGGTTTCGACCCCAACGAGCGACTCTCGCCGATACGGCCTACGGGTAGGATGGCGATCGGAATTAGGGTCTAATGGTGAGACGTTGCCTCTAAAAGTGGTACCGGCATCCCATGGGCCAGATATTCCGGTCGGTGCCCAGGATGATATGCCGGACTTCCCAGGTTCGGTCAGTGGGCACTCTCGTGTCCATTAACACTGATCGACTCTGGGAGCACTAAGCTCGCAACGATAACTCCCAACGTCTCATCCTGTCGCTCCCGCACGCTAGGATTTGGCGTCTACGCTAAGGGCGTGAGCTATGGCTAGGGAGTCAACCGCCACGTTTATTCCCCCTTGGCCCGACGGTCAAAGGCGGTCTTTTTCCCGCCGATGACAATAAAACACCCAGCGTACCCGTTAGATTCCTAATCCCTATCGATTTCCTAACCTTATGGACGCATCGGGAAGAGCCCCCGAAGGGGTTTCAGCCAAAATCCCAGATTTGGGAACTACTCACAAATATTCATTAAAAAGCGATCTAAATGAAAATTGACCGTCAAAATCATAATCAGACAATAGAAATGCGATGGTAGTAAAGAAATTAAGATAATACTAAAGTTTTACAAAGATCCGAAAACTTACAAAAACTGGAAAATTACAGCCGTCACAAAATGAAGAAAACAGCAAAAAATAACCAACTCCCGAATCTGGGAAACCTAGGGTTCTATTTATAGAAAACGACATCACCCGATCGGTTGACAAGTCAACCGGTCGGGTGAGCCGCTCCACAAAATTACAGCGCAATGCGGGGTTTCACCCGGTCAGGATGAACCGGTCGGTTGGATCTTGGTGCCGACCGGTTGGATCTTGGTGCGGACCGGGTGAGGAGACCGGTTGGAACTTCGTGTCTCGGCTGTTGAAATTCAGCTACAGGTGAACCGATCGGGTGAAGGTCACCCAATCGGTTGGCAATTCAGCTCCGAATTCCAGATACTTTGAGCTTTTGAACCGGTCACTGAACCGACCGGGTGACTTCTCGTGAGCTCCAAGCTGCGCCCGGGTGGTGCACGCGTGCATCACCCGATCGGTTGGAGATGACCAACCGACCGGATGAGGGGCTGAAAGATGCAATCTTCGTCGTTTGACCCCCTGGATCACGCGTGACTCCTCCCGTTGCTCCGGGGACACATGATATCATCGTTTTGTGCCCCAAATGCCAGCAAAGTTATGCAAAACATGGAAAACACGGAAAAGTGAAAGAAAACAAGAAAACACAAGAAAACACGAGAAAACGAATAAAAGACGGCGGTAAAATACGGAAAAATACGGAAGAAAATGTGCGTAAATATATGAAATATAAACGCACGTCAAAATCCCCCAAGCCGAACTCTTCCTCGTCCTCGAGGAAGACAAGTGAGAGTAGGAGCTCGGAGGGGAAAAATAGAGAGAAAGAGAGAAAAAGAAAACTCTATATCCTAGATCGCCCGTCAGGGCCAACAAAATCAAAAACGACTCACCAAGCAAGCAAACGCCAAATCACATCACTAAACCTAGGAATACGAGTCCAAACAAGTGCCGTGGGCCCACGCGGTGAAGCACGAGTGAGTGTGGTCGTGCGCTAGCAGTCCGTGTCACTATCTACGATGTGCGATAAAGCTCGATATACGCAAACCCAGGAAATGACCCAAATATCAATTCGATTCGAATAAAGCGGCGAATATATAGTTCAAGCATGCATGAGAATAGAGAGAATCGAAACATATCATGCGTCAGGGACTCCACAACTAGGGTTAAGGAAATCACACCACTATAGCCTAGATAATAGCTAAAAAAGTTCCTAAGCCAAGTGTTTTCGAAACCGATGGGGGTTGAGATGATGTGGAGAAGAACACTCGGTGCAAATTCTCACCTTCCCTTTATTCTCGGCAAGTAGGAAAATATTCACACTGGAATTTTTTTTGGGTTTTGGGTATTTGTATTTTTTTTTTGGATTTTTGGGTATACCATTTTTTTTCTTTTTTTTCTTTTGCTTTTCTTTTCATTTCTCTTCTTTTTGGGTTTTTCTTTTCTTTTCTCCTTTTTTTGGATTTTTGGGGTTTTTTGGCTATATACATGTCTACTCTCCCAAGTGGGAGAACGGTACACGGCGAGGGGATTTGCACCAAGTAAAACAAAAAAGAAGTCGGAATCTAAACACTTGGGCAAATGAAACTATTCTCGCTAATTAGAGCATGGGCTAGATGGGTTATCCTAGTCCTTAATTGTGGAATCCCGACACATGCGAAATGAAGTGTACGATATATATATAGCATGCAGAAGAAGCAGACAGTAGAAATAAGTACCGCATATTCATATCGAAACATGATAATCTAGGGGTCATTCCTGGACAGGTATATAAAGTGAATCACAAAGTAGAAGCACACCACACGGCTAGGCATGACACACGACTCACAAAAAAGCTAAGTGGACCCCACGATGCGGGAAATGCAGGGGACTCGATATCCTAGGGTTAGTGAGTGTGATTATCGATGCCATGCTAGGTGTGTGTGATTTTGTGGCAATTCATCATAGGGTTCATCTCTAGGAGAAAGAGATAAAAAGAAGAAAAGAAAAATTAAAAACATGATGCAAACGACACAAAAACGAAAAAGAAAGAATCAAACGACGCACAAAGTGCGACTCCCCCAAGCTGAAGCTTGCATTGCCCTCAATGCAATAAGAGTGAGTACGGGAGGGCAATGAAAATGGGGGGGAATATGCACCGACACAAAAAAATGAAAAACACGAAAAACACACGAACGAAACTGAAAATAAAGAAAAATCAAAATCAAACCACACGACACGAAAATAGAAAAAGAAAGAAAAAAAATGAACAAACTACACGACACGACACGACACGATCAAACGACACGACACGACACGACAAAAAGTAAAACAAGCACATACACAAGAACAAAACACGAAAACACACCAAAAATAGACTTCCCCCGGGCTAGACGTGACAATGCTAGCAATGAGATAAGATCGTGAAAGTGCAGAAATAGGAAAGGGGGATGTCAAAAAGGAAAACAAAGTGAAATCAAAAATCGGGAGAATGCGAGTCCTCGCCCTCCTCGGAAGAGGGAGGGGATGGGTGGATGGGGGAGACTGGGGGTGTGCGGAGAAGTGGAGAAAGAGGTGGAGGAATAGGTGCAGTGGTGGTGTGAATGATGGGTGGAGTGTCGGTGGTGGTGGGTTGTAGTGGAAGTGCGACGATCAAGGCTGTGGTAGAAGGGATAGAAATGGGGGGAGAAGACGTGATGGTGACGGTAGTGGGTGGCGGTGGAAGAGATCTGGAGCGCACCTGCAATTCCTTGCGGCGCACATAACCAGTGACGGTGGAGGAGGGAGGAGGTGGTGGAGGGGCGAGAGAAGTGGTCGTGAGAGAAAAAGTGGATACATGGATGTGAGTAGATGTGGGAGGGGGGATGATCGTCTAGGTGGAGGTGAAGGTGGTGGGGGTGGGTGGGATGGTGGAGGAGAAGAATGTGACGGGGGAGGTGATGGGGGTGCGGATGTGTGGGTGGGTGGAGGAGAAGATCGTCGAGGTGGTGAAGGTGGTGGTGTGGGTGGTGGTGGTTCGTGGAGGTGAGTGAGGAGGCAAAGAATGGCGGCCACATTCCTCTCAAGTGCGAGGAACCGTGGGTGAGTGAGAAAGGAGGACGGTGATGGGTCCGAGGGGGCAGAGGACATGGCAAGATCATGGAGGGCTGCGACCTCCCTCTCTAGAGCAAGACGGGTAGAGACTTGGCGGTGACCAAAGGAAGTGGACTAACGTGAGGCGGAAGTGGTGCCGGCAGGTGATGTGGAAGTAGTGCCGGCGGCAGTGGTCATGCCGGCACTGGACACGAGGCCAGAGATGGCCGCAAAAAGGTGCTCAAAAGTGATGGGGCCAGGAGTAGAAACAAGGTGACTCGGGCCAGGCCCAATATCTCCCCGGGACGCAGGAATATCCTGCATGCCTAAGTGGGCGGCGGGGGAAGGTGGTCTACGTGCGTCTGCGGTAAGGAAAGGAAGGCGCAACCCCTCAAAGAACTCAGGGTCGGGCGGAAAAGTCCAATCTCCCCTAAGAGCAATAGTCATGCGAGCAGGGTTGGTGAGAATGGTGTAGGGGCGAGGGGGATGGCTGTAATTGACTTCGAAGCGAGCGTCGGGGCGGGGCTTAATCATATGAATGTGCAGTAGGACGTCAAGATCTAGACGTGAGGGTCCTGCGGCGATGGGAAGACCACGGGGGATATGGATATTAAACGAGGGGTAAGAAGCAATAATAGTGATAATGCCCCCACAGCAGATCTTGCCCTTCCCGACCCTGCTAATCTTGAGAAGCTTGTAAACAAGCCAATCACCGGCATGGACAGGGACAGTCGGGGCCCTAAAGCTAATTCCATCATCATCACGAACAAAAGCGAAAGTCATGGCCCAGAGAATAAAAAGATCGGAGATAGTCACTGTGCCTGACTCATCCCGCGGGAAAAATGCAGAGGATATGATCCTATGGGCTAGACGAAATATGGGATGGATGATGGAGGAGGCCTTGGCCTTCCCTCGGGGATAGCGACCTAGTAGGGTGAGGCAGAACCAAAAGTTATCGACGTCAAATTCCGGGGGGTATCCGTAGTGTCGGATAGCATCGTTCCCTAGAATAGGGAAACCAAATATTCTATTGATGGTATCCAGGTTGGTGCGTATGGTTTGGTTACGCACCCGGAAAGTGACAGTCGACCCCGACTCACAAACGAGGGAGGAAAGGAATTCTAGGGTGAGTGACGGGTAGGATACTGCAGAGGAATTTAGGAAGGCCAACCAACCAAGGTTAGCGAAAAGAGTCTCGACCTCGATGAAGACACCGAGGTCGACGAGTGATTGGGTGTGGGCAAACTTGGTTGATAAATGCCCCCGAGCATCTTGTCTGTGGTAGAAGTCTTTCTGCTCTTGGTTCCTAAATAGGTACCCATGCGGGCCCAACATGGGGTCCACATGGGGAATGATAGCTGCGGGAGGGGCAAGTGTCAGTTTGCGTGTGCAAGGAGGAGGACGTGTTTGTTTACGTCTCTTACGAGACGGTTCCTCCTCTCGCATGATACTCTTCCCCTTATCTCTCTCCCGGCCCATGTGTGCGTGTGAGTGATGCAAATGAGTGCAAAGTATTATCAAAGTGCACACACACGAACAACCAAGCAGATGAAATATCTAGGGTAAAAATTGAAATTTGAGAAGTGGAGCGAAGTTACCCCGTAGAAATTCGAGCTCCTCGCTTGTAGATGACCCAAAGTCGTGCAATGGGAGAAGTGTGGAGCCGCGGCACTCTTCTTCAGCAAAAAATTCGAATGTGGGGGTTGGTATTGGGAATTAGGGCTAGAGAAATGCGAAATCAGAGAGGGAGAGAGAGAAATAGACGGAGAGATGCAAGGGGGAGGTGGAGAGAGAGGTTAATGGAGGATTTGAGTTGTGGGAGAGGTGTTCTTGGCGGTCGGGTGCTTGGAGGAGACGAAACGACGGCGAAACGGCGAGATCAGGCGAGGGTTTATGAGCGGGTGGGTCGGGGGTATTTATAGGTTTTAAGTCGAACCGGTCGGGTGAGTTGTCACCCGATCGGTTGACTTTAGGTCGAAATTTGATGCTGAAGAAACGCTACAGGCGACCCGATCGGTTGAGAACTCAACCGATCGATTCGTCGCTCCACACATTTTCCCGAGAACTCAGAGTTTTTCACACGGTCCCTCAACCGGTCTCGCACATTGTCACCCGGTCGGTTGACAAATTCTAAAATTTTCCCGAGAGTTTCCCCAGGTCACCCGGTCTGCTCACCCGGTCTCATCTTTCTTCATTCGGTCGGTTCATTTGGTGACAGACACGGCCGTAAGCTTATACATCCCAACCGATCGGGTGAGTTATCACCCGATCGGTTGAGGCCTTGTTTTCTGCAAAAACCCAAAGATCGCCTAAGTTCCTTCATGGAAGTTGTTTTGGCTGGATTTATTTATAAAAATAGATAAAATAAAGTTAAGAAAAAGTCCTAAAAACGGGAGTAAAAGTTTAGAACATGGGTTGCCTCCCATGAAGCGCTTTTGTTTAACGTCGTTTAGCTCGACGCCCGTTGATGATGTTCATGGTGGGCGATACGGGTGATGCCCAAAATCCGGTATCTCTTCAGCTCCAGAGGTTGTGGCTATCGGTGTAGTCGGCGGATGTAAAAATATTTGCTCGACTACCCTCCCCTTGTCTACAGGATCCGGAGGCTTCTCCCTCAAATTGGCATCTACCGCCATTTTTTTCAGGATCCGAACCTCATCACCGGTGAGGTCCATGGGTTCTTTTCCTTTTCTCCTCGTGGGAGGAGACTTAGGGAATCTGGGAGGGATCATATGTCGCACGACCGCCTCCTTAGCAACTTCGTTCTTTGGGGAGCCGACTTGTTCTCCAAGGTCCCCCAAGCTATCGGGGGGATTCCTTGAGAGCACTTCCCAGGCACTTGTTTCAACAGCTCTATCTTCTTCATTCTCCAGCATACTGATACTCGGATCGTCCGGGGGATTAGGATGCTTCATCGACAAGCCTAAGTCAAATTCGACTCTTTCTTGGCCCACATTGAGGGAAAGCTTCCCATTCTTCACGTCTATCAAAACTCCGGCGGTTGCCATAAAGGGTCGTCCAAGAATAATTGGGGTATGCTTGTCTTCCGGCATGTCCATCATCACAAAATCAACCGGTACATGTACTCCTTTCACATCGACGGGGAGGTCGTCCACCACTCCCACCGGATACTTGACCGAACGGTCAGCAAGTTGCAATGTCATGCCGGTGGGCTCTAAGTCTCCCATCCCTATTCTTTTGTACAGCGATAGGGGCATTAAGCTGACGCTCTCTCCTAGATCGACGAGCACCCTCTGGATTTGCACTTCCCCAATAGAGCAAGGGATGGAGAAACTTCCGGGGTCCTTGAGCTTGGGCAGATTTGCGCGCTGAATTTGTGCACACTCCGCCGTTAACACGACCTTCTCCTTTCTAGATCCCTGTGTCACCAAGTCTTTCAGAAATTTGGCTTATGAGGGGATTGTCTCGATGGCCTCGAGGAAGGGGATTTGTAAGCTCATATATTTCACCATGGCAAAGAATTTGCCATACTTCTCATCGATTTTGGCTTTGGCAAGCCGTTGTGGGAAAGGTACAACGGACTTGAATACCCTCATACTCCCTTCTTCTTTCTTCTTCTCTTCTTCGGGGGGCCTCTCTGGAACCACAATTTTTGGCGACGGGGCACCGTCGTCATTAGCTTTTTCAATTGGCCGCTCAACGGCCAGTGGTGCTTCCGGTTCCCAGGGTGGCCCTCTAGTAGGAATTTGTGTCCTGCTCCTCAAGACGATGGCTAACACGTTTTCGTGTTCATGTGTGAGCGCCAAGGTCCGATTTACCCCCTAGGGTTCACCTCAGGCTGTGGCGGTAAAAGATTCTGCGGTCTCTGAAGGTTTGCCACTTGCAACCCCAGCTAGGTCACCTGATCAGTGAGAACTCTTTGTCCCATCTCCAGCTTCAGATTGATCTTCTCCTGATTGGCTATGTATTGAGTCAAGAGGGACTCAACCGAAGAGACGGCCCTTTGTTGACCATATTGTTGCTGGATGGGCTATTGATTCCTAGGAGTGTACTGCTGGTACTGTTGTGGAGGTTGTTACTGCTGAAATTGCTGCTGCTGAAACTGCTGCTGGGGCCTAGCCGACTGATATATCTGCTGTTGTTGCTGAGCCGGCTGTTGATAAGGCGCCCGGTAACTAAGGTTCGGATGATTCCGGTTGTTGGGAGAGTAGGCCGGGTTTGAGTTGGTCCGTGGTGGAAATGGCGCATTCCCTGTAGGATTGTAAAATAATGCGCTCGCCTGATCCAACGGTGGTGAGATGTCACCACCGTCGAACTCTCCAAAAACGTCGGATTCCACCGCAGCAATCTATTGTGTACCGGCGCCACCTGCGCCTACCATCAATGCGGAGATCTGGGTTGACAGCAAGTCAAACTTGCTCGACAATTTGTCGACGTCTTCGACTCTATGGATGCCCCCAGATCTTGGTGTGGCTCTCTTGTCACACCATCGTTCATTGTTGGATGCCATATTTTCCAAAATTTGCACGGCATCTTCTTCGCTTCTTGACATGAAGGACCCTCCAGCCGCGGCGTCCATGGAAGATTTCAAATCGTCCCTCAACCCATTATAAAACAGATTTATGATCTACCACTTGGGGAGCTCATGGTGGGGACATCTTCTCTGCATCTCCTTGTATCTTGTCCAAGCCTCATGCAAGGACTCGTGGCTGGCCTGGGAGAAGGAGGAGATCTCACTCCTCAGCTTCATGGTCTTCCCCGGGGGAAAGAACTTCGTCAGGAAAGCATTTGAGAGCTTCTCCCAGGTGTTAAATGTATTTGGGTCCTTCCCCTTAAGCCACGGCTTGGCCTTATCTCTCAAGGAGAAGGGGAACAGCTTCAGTCGGATCGCCTCAATTGTGACACCATTTATCCGGAAGGTGTCACATTTCTCCAAGAAGGAGTCTAGATGCTCAATCGGGCTCTCCATGGGTGCACCCGAAAATTGATTCCACTGGATCCACGTCACCAAAGATGGCTTAAGCTCGAAGCTTTTGGCCGTAATAGCCGGAGGACGGATGGCGGAGGTGGACTCGATGGAAGGCATCGAGTACTCCAACAGGGACTTGTGAGGCGGGGTGTTCTCCCCCATGGCTTCAGGATCCTCTCTTCTTCGCTTCTCATCGGCCAAACGCCTTAGGGTGGCGTTTATCTCTGGATCAACGGGGATCAAGTCTTCGAGACTTCTTGAACTCCTGCGCATGAAGAACAATAAACACCCGTGAAGCGAAAAGTGGGAAAGAAACAGATAAGATAAGAAATAAAAATAAAGATAAAATAAAAAATAAGAAAATAAAAAGGAAAAAGAAGAATGCGAAAATTATCGCGAGGTAGGGATGAGAGCTAGACACTAAGGTTCATGAGATCCAAATATAACAAGCACGTTGCCTCCCCGGCAACGACGCCATAAACTTGACCGGGCCCCCGCCGGGCGCGGCTCTTGCGCGCCGGATGGTGTGCAATGATGCGAATGGGGGCGAGGAGATTTAAATATTTGTAACCGTAAACACACGGTGTTGTAGTGTGGCTTGGGGGTCGAACACAGGGAGGCGAGGATGTGCTTGTGTCAGAGAGGATCAAAATCACCCCATGGGCGAGCTAGCCCAGATTGAATGATGGGTTGTCACGGTAAAAGAATGCAAGGTGTAGACAATATGAAGGAAAAACCCGGGACTCTGGTTTTGACCCCAACGAGCGACTCTCGCCGATACGGCCTACGGGTAGGATGGCGATCGGAATTAGGGTCTAATGGTGAGACGTTGCCTCTGAAAGTGGTACCGACATCCCATGGGCCCGATATTCCGGTCGGTGCCCAGGATGATACGCCGGACTTCCCAGGTTCGGTCAGTGGGCACTCCCATGTCCATTAACATTGATCGACTCTGGGAGCACTAAGCTTGCAACGATAACTCCCAACGTCTCATCCTGCCACTCCCGCACGCTAGGATTCGGCGTCTACGCTAAGGGCGTGAGCTATGGCTAGGGAGTCAACCGCCAAGTTTATTCCCCCTTGGCCCGACGGTCAAAGGCGGTATTTTTCCCGCCGATGACAATAAAACACCCCACGTACACGTTAGATTCCTAATCCCTATCAATTTCCTAACCCTATGGACGCATCGGGAAGAGCCCCCCCGAAGGGGTTTCCGCCAAAATCCCAGATTTGGAAACTACTCACAAATATTCATTAAAAACGATCTAAATGAAAATGGACCGTCAAAATCATAATCAGACAATAGAAATGCGATGGTAGTAAAGCAATTAAGATAATACTAAAGTTTTACAAAGATCCGAAAACTTACAAAAACTAGAAAATTACAGCCGTCACAAAATGAAGAAAACAACAAAAAATAACCAACTCCCGAATCTGGGAAACCTAGGGTTCTATTTATAGAAAACGACATCACCCGATCGGTTGACAAGTCAACCGGTCGGGTGAGCCGCTCTACAAAATTACAGCGCAATGCGGGGTTTCACCCGGTCAGGATGAACCGGTCGGTTGGATCTTGGATGAGGTCGGTTGGATCTTGGTGCCGACCGGTTGGATCTTGGTGCGGACCGGGTGAGGAGACCGGTTGGAACTTCGTGTCTCGGCTGTTGAAATTCAGCTACAGGTGAACCGATCGGGTGAAGGTCACCCGATCAGTTGGCAATTCAGCTCCGAATTCCAGAGACTTTGAGCTTTTGACCTGGTCACTGAACCGACCGGGTGACTTCTCGTGAGCTCCAAGCTGCGCCCGGGTGGTGCACGCGTGCATCACCCGATCGGTTGGATATGACCAACCGACTGGGTGAGGGGCTGAAAGATGCAATCTTCGTCGTTTGACCCCCTGGATCACGCGTGACTCCTCCCGTTGCTCCGGGGACACATGATATCATTGTTTTGTGCCCCAAATGCCAGCAAACTCCTGCAAAACACGGAAAACACGGAAAAGTGAAAGAAAACAAGAAAACACAAGAAAACACGAGAAAACGATTAAAAGACGGCGGCAAAATACAGAAAAATACGGAAGAAAACATGCGTAATATATGAAATATAAACGCATGTCAGGCATGAAAGTCCAATATCAACATTTTAGATATACGAAAAAAATAAAGTCTAAAAAATGCATCACATCACAGATAGCATGTATAATCCAATATTAAGTCCAATATTGTCTCAAAAACACATCAGGAGAGAATATATCATTCATGGAGACAATATCACAATCAACACACAGATAAGATCAGCAATTATATACGGTGTGTAGCATAAGGCGAAACAGCAATATCATATATATATATATATATATATATATATATATATATATATATATATATATATATATATATATATATATATATATATATATATCAGATGTCATGAGTACAAGACATATGGACATCACAATGTCCAACAAAATACATCATGATCGCAAAAAGAATACTACATCATGATCAGATATCATCGTACATCATCATACATCATAAGACAGAAAATCTAACCAACAAAGAGATAAAGTCCATCAAACACCACTCAAAAACTAAAAAAATCTACTAGTGAGTGTCTCCAGGTGCAACAGAGGAAGAAGTACACTCTGTGACAGCATGGGTATCCTCTGGAGGAGGGTCAGTAGCAGCATCAGCATCATCAGCAGCATCAGTAGCATCAGCAGCATCCTGAGTAGAAGCTACACCAGGATGCACAACGATATCAGTGTCGATGGGAGGAGGAGGCTCACGAGGCTGAGGAGGAACAAAACGTCTCAGATGCTCAGGGAAGGGTATACCCTGATGCTGGAATGACTGATAAGCCAACTCATAAAGACCAGACACCATCTCAAGGAGGGTGTCAAAAGCGGGAGGAGCAGATGAAGATGGCTGGTCAGAAGGTGGAACTGTGGAGGAAGACGGAGCAGAAGTGGATTTCCTCTTCTTTTATGCAGACTGCAGAGCCGAAGAGGACTTCTACTTCGCAGAAGCATCGAGAAGAGGACCAAAAAGCACGGGCTCGTAGGGAGATAGGTCAATCCCAAATTGTCGGAAGACAGGAGTGAGAAGACCACCATATGGAATGTGAGAGGAGGAAGAAGTAAACTCGACATTGTCCATCCTATCAAGGAGGACACCGGCCCAGTTCACGGACACCCCGAAAAAGATCACATACATACACCTCAGAATATCCTGGGAAGGCTGGTCAGATGATCCGTACTTTGACAGGATGTTGGACTTCACCACGAGATGAACAGCCCAACCCCTAGCCGAAAACATAGACGACCTAATACCAGAAGATAGAGCTGAGGGTATCTCACAAAACATGTCCCGGAGGACCGACTGATCAAGCTCATCAATGTCAGAAATGCAAATGTCAGAAGGAAAAGATCCAGTGGAGGGAATCCTAAGAATGGTCCCTAAGAGAGAGGGATCAATACGAATGGGGGTTCCCTGGACAACGGTGTCAATGACACCGGTGGTCGAATACTCACCGTGAACGCGGTTAGCATAGAAGAGCTTAACCAAAAATGTATAAGCCCAAGGAGATTCGCTCTAAAAGAAGCGAAAAAGGTCAGCCAAACGGGTAGCAGATAAAATCTCTGAAAGTCTCTCAGCGGTGAAGGCGGGAAAAACGATATAACACTCTCTAATAAGTTTGATCCCTATGAGAGAGTGAAATTTTACCAAGCTAAGATCATCTCGGTAAATGGGAACAAGGGGATCAGCAGGTGGCACGACAGGAGATTCTTCTGCAGCACTCGACACAAAAGGTGAATGAGGAGCCTCATCATTAGGCTCATTGATGCGAACACCAATGGGCTTGTGCTGACACTTGATCAGGGGCTCAGCGCCAGAAGAAGAAGACCCAGAAGGAGAATAACCATGTGAAGTAGAATGAGAGGGAGATTCGGCATGTTTGGATCGGGCCTTATAGGGTTTCTTGTTCTTGGAGATGGTAGGCTTAGGAGCCCTAGGACGCTTAGAGGCCATGATCTTTCCCTTTCCCTTAGTCTTGGGAGACATGGAACAGTCAATCGAAAGAGTAGGAGATCGACAAGAGATGTAATCAAAAGACAATCTTACGAGAGAGAGAATCGAGAGAGAATCAGACCTTGTCGAAAGACAGAAGAGACAACGAAGAGGAATCGACAAGCGACGAGGAGGAGATTGACGGCGGAGAAAGCGATGGCTGAGGAAATGAGCAGGAAGACGAACGGTTTCAATCGGAGGAGAGAGAAATTGTGGGTCGAACAGAACTGTCTCGATGTATATAAGAGAGGGGCGAATTAATCTGGGCCATTGGATCAAAGAATCGACGGATCAGATCAAAACAGTGAACCACCACAACATGAGACAGTCGACTGATGAACAAAAGTCAGTCGACTGGCTGAAGCGAAAAGAAATAAGCTCAGGATGACAGACAGTCAACTGTTGAGTAACATACAATCTCCTGTCCGAGGGACAGTCGACTGTAGTATACGCATCAGTCGACTGACTGAGAATCAATAAAATTCATCAAAAAGACAGCAGGTACTGACGAATTTTGACAAAAAGTACAGTCGTCTGATGACCAAAATACAGTCGCATGTTGAAAAAACAGTCGAGTGTATATTTGTCACCAGTCGTCTGTACGAAAGATACGCTACAGACAGAGAAGTTTGAGTAGGGCAGTCGACTGTTGAAGGAAGAACAGTCGTATGTCCTGGTCCAAAAATGCACAGTGAGATAGAAAATCCAGAGGATATGAACACTCACCCTATGGCCTATACTCTAAACATAAACTCATCATAAAATCAACATCAAATTATAAATCGTTGATAAAACAAATCTCTTAAAACAATCTGAAAAACTCATATAATCACAGAAGTCTCAATTGCCTTTCTTAAAATACATAAATACAATAACAAACGAAGAGAGGCAACAAGATGATATGAGCTCAAAAGATGTTATAACAAGTATGTTGAGCTCCTAAAATTCAAATTCACACATAATGCCTAATTCTCCACGCAACCTCACAAATGAATCTTCTTTAAGAGGTTTTGTGAAGATGTGCAATTTGTTTTTGGGTTTCAATGTACTCTAAGATGATGTCCTTCTTAGCTACATGATCATTGATAACATGGTGTCTCACATCTATGTGTTTGGTACGGGAGTGATGTACCTGGTTCTTGGAAAGACATATAGCACTTTGGTTATCAACCATAATAGGGAAAGTATCACAATTGACATCATAGTCACTAAGAGTGTGTCTCATCCAAAGGACTTGTGCACATGCAAGACCCGCGGCAATATATTCCGCTTCAGTCGTGGACAATGATACCGAGTTCTGTTTCTTGGAAAACCAAGAAACTATGGAATTTCCTAGAAAATGGCACATGCCACTAGTACTTTTCCTATCGGACTTGCATCCGGTAAAGTCGGCATCACTATATGAGATTAACTCATATGTGCTAGATTTAGGGTAAAGTAACCCATAATCTAGAGACTGGTTGAGATAACGAAATATTCGTTTAACCGTAATCAAGTGTGACTCCTTAGGTCTAGCTTGATATCTAGCACACAAGCATACAGAAAACATGATATCGGGCCTACTAGCGGTTAAATAAAGTAAGCTACCGATCATACCTTGATATAGACTAACGTCTACATCTTTTCCGTTCTCATCCTTGTGTAGATGGGTTGTCGTACTTATGAGAGTCCTTTTGCTTGAAGACGATTCCATCCCGAATCACTTAATAAGCTCCCTTGTGTACTTAGTTTGATGTATGAAAGTACCATCCTTCATTTGTCGAATTTGTAGTCCAAGGAAGTAAGTGAGCTCTCCCATGTGGCTCATCTCGAATTCATCCTTCATAGACTTAGAAAATTCTTGACATAGATTTAAGTTAGTAGAACCAACTATTATATCGTCTACATAAACTTGAATCAAAAGGATGTCATTTTCATAATCTTTAATGAAAAGAGTTGAATCAACTTCTCCCATTTTAAAACCTAAATCAAAAAGAAAGGTCTTAAGTCGATCATACCAAGCTCTAGGAGCTTGTCTCAACGCATACAACAGTTTCTTAAGTTTGAAAACATGGTTTGGAAATTTTTCATGAATGAAACCGGGAGGTTGAGAACATGTACTTCTTCATTGACAAACCCATTTAAAAATGCACTTTTAACATCCATTTGAAATAATTTGAAATTCTTATGGGATGCAAAATATAAAAGAAATCTAATAGCTTCTAATCTAGGGAGCAAAAGATTCTTTGAAATCAATACCATCCTCTTACCGGTAGCCTTGAGCTACTAACCTTGCTTTGTTCCTTGTGATTACATCGTTCTCATCGGTCTTGTTCTTGAAGATCCATTTGGTCCTGATAACTTAGTGACCATTTGGAAGAGGAACGAGCTCATAAACTTTATTTCTCTCGAATTGCATTAGTTCTTCCATTGCCACTATCCAAGAGCTATCCTCACAAGCTTCTTGGATGTTCTTTGGCTCAATGGTAGAGACAAATGCGCAATGAGAGAATTCTTCAATTCTTAACCTCGTTTGAACACCCACACCAATATCTCCAATTATTTGGGTATGTGGAAGGTTGCGAACGGTCGGGTACGCTTTGGGTATTCCTGCATCACTTGGAACATGTTTAACAATTTCATTAGTAGTGTTAGTCTCAATAATCGAATCATTAATCTTAACATTACCTAAGAGAATCACAAATAGCATCTACACTATCATCATCAACATGAGGAAAATCAAAATCTTCATAAAATGATACGTGTAGTGATTCCACGATCGTTGAAGAGGTTTTGTTGTATATCTGGTAGGCTTTGCTACGTGTGGAATATCCAACAAAAATTCCTTCATCGGATCTTGGCTCAAATTTATCTAAATTACCAAAAGTGTTCTTGATAAAAAATTTTGAAACAAAAATTTGAAAATATCTAACTTGAGGCTTTTTGTCATAAAACAACTCAAAACAAGTTTTGTTCGTTCGGGGTCTCACTAGGATCCTATTGAGCACATAACATGCCGTGTGCACCGCATCTGCCCAAAATTGTAGTCCAAGATGACTATCATGGAGCATAGTACGAGCACACTCAATAAGAGTCCTATTCTTTTGCCCTACAACACCATTTTGTGGTGGTGCCCGAGGGAAGGAAAAGTTGTAAGTTACCCCAGTGTCAACACAAAACTTTGTAAAAAATTCATTCTCAAATTCTCCTCCATGATCACTACGAATAGTGATAATGGTGGATCCTAAGAGATTCTTAATCTTCTTTGCAAATATGGTGAACTCTTCAAAAGCTTCATTCTTATTAGTTAAGAATGAAACCCAAGTAAATCCAGAAAAGTCGACAACGACAACTAATCCATAATGAGCATTGCCTAAAGAAGTGGTTCTAGTTGGCCCAAACAAATCTAGATGAAGAAGTTCAAGGGGCCTCTTAGAAGTAATGCCTTCTTTAAGCTTAACGGATGATTTACTAAGTTTACCTCTTTGACACGAATCACAAAAGTTTTTCTTATTAAAAGCAATTTTAGGAAAACCTTTGACTAGATCATGCTTAGCTAACTTATATAAGTGCTTGAAATGAACATGACCAAAACGGCGATGCCATAATAGTTGTTCACTTGTATTAGCAACTAAGAAATGTTCTATGGTTTTAGGCAAGCTCAAATAATAAATATTTTTACGCGTAATACCAATAAATAAAACATGTGAGTTAGAATCAACAATTTTACACAATCCTTCTCCAAAGTTAACCTTGTAACCTTTGTCACACATTTGACTAATGGAAATGGGATTGTGACATAAACCACTAACAAGAAATACATTAGTAATTAAAGGTTTGGAAGGGTTACCGACAATACCTATTCCAATGATGGTTCCCTTTTGGTTACCTCCAAAAGTGACCGTTGCACCATCCTTGATGCTAATCACTTCGGAGAGCAATGAGGGATCTCCCGTCATATGTTTGGAGCAACCACTATCGAGAATCCATCCTTTCCCTTTAGAGCTAGTTTGACCTTTATTGCTCTTCTTCTTTCTCTTGGGTACCTACATAATATAGCATAAGCTCATGCTGCCCAATGTTTGTTGGGTCCAAGGGGATTAGCCCTTTGGAAGCCAAGTCCAAGTGGACTTCCGCTTTCCAACATAATTACTATTCTTAATAACATCATGAAGATAGGAATCAAAATAAGCATTCTTATCATTTATGCTAGTGTTCTTAGGACCCCAAATGGTGTAAATTTTGGGAGTCCTTTTCCTAGTTGCAGGCATACTTGTAAGATTTCTACATGGTGCATGCTTCTTAGGAACATGGTTTCTAGCATAAAAATGAGGTGGTGGATATGCATTGAACATACAAGGATGATATGTATGCTTGGGAACATGCATGACATGTGGAGGTTGTGCATACATATGAGAATGATGCGTATGAGCATATCGGTGTATAGGAGCACGTACTTGAGCATTTCTCATGTGTGGATTTGTACGTGTCCATGAGTGTGGAGCATATAAAGTGTCATGATTATCCACTTGTGAAGTAAGAGGATTCCTACGTGGGCGAATATTAGTGTACATGTAAGCATGGCTTCGCTTTTGGTTTCCACCCTTAGTGGGTTTCTTGCCAAAAGGAAGAGATGGTGAAGTGGTGACTTTCTTGGTAGGATTGCTACCTATATTGTCTTTGACACCACTTGTGGATGCACCGGAGGAAGGCCTCACAAAGTCTATAGTGACACCACTATAGGAAGTGCGAGCATTGGATGCATTTGCATTCACAAAGCCAAGACCAACACGATGTGTGGCCGGAAATTGGTTTGCTAGCAAATTATCCAATTGTCCTTTTCCCTTATTGAATCTCACAATACGGGAGGACATGAGCTCATATTTCTCCTTAAGCGAAGAAATATTGGTGTCCAAGGTGGACACCCGTGCTTTGAGCTCGTGCACTTGAGTTTTAAGAGAATCATTCTCTAAACCCAATTGTGTGTGTCATGTAACTATATCACTATTATCCTTAGGATGTGTTTGATCTAGTTGAGATTTGAGGGCATTCACCTCATTTCTCAAGGTGACATTTTGAGAAGCTAAATTCGCTTTCTCAAGAGTTAAAGTATCAACAATGGTGTCATTGTTGATAATGCATGGAATGGATGAATTGCTAACATTCAATTTCTTTAAGTTCGTATATCTAAGCATTAGAGATTGATACTTAGCAAATAATTCTTTATTTGCAATGCGTAATTCATACATTGTTACGTCAGTATCATCCATGTCAAGATCACTCTCATCGGAGAGTGGATCTTCTCGGGCCATGAAGCACATGTGGGCACTCTCACCCTTCTCATCATCGAAATCACTTGATGAGTCTCCACTAGAGTCATCGAATGTACCGACGAGTCCTTTCTTCTTATCTCTCTTGTTCTTGTCGGACTTGTGGTACTTCGGAGCCTACCAGTTCTCTTTGTTTCTTAGCATTGGGCAATCCTTCTTGATGTGCCCTGGCTTGTTACTTAAAGCAAAGAGAGGAAGTAATATTAGTAGACTCAAATCTTTTGTTAGATGAAAATTTACCTTTGCGAAAGAAGCATTGAAACTTCTTTGCCATTTGGGCCATTTCACCCAAATCCATTTCATCTTGTGAATCTTCACTCTCGGAGGATGATGAATTGGCGTTGAATGCCAAAGCTTTCTTTTTGGCCTCCGAAGGATTCATCATAGCTCGAATCTTTAATCGGTTCTCCCGTCATACTTCATAAGACATGAGAGTCCCGATAAGATTCACAACTGTGTAAGTCGTCAAGTCGTTGACCTCCTCGATAGCGATAGCTCTTCTTTCCCATTTGGATGTCATTCCCATTATGATCTTTCTTACCTTGTCTGGTTCGGAATAGACTTGACCAAGAGCTTCCAATTCATTGGTGATGTCGGTAAAACGTCCGTACATCGATGCTATGCTTTCATTTTCCTGCATATGAAACATATCAAAGTTTTGCACGGCAACATATAAGTTAGAAAGGTTTACCTTGTTCGTTCCCTCATGGGTAACGACGAGATGGTTCCAAATTTGATATGCACTCTTACATGTGCATATCTTGTTGAACTCATTCGGGTCCAACGCAAAATGAAGAGTGTTCATTGCTTTTGTGTTGTTGACTTCGGCGGATTTTTCGAAATTCGTACATTTTTCGAAATCCTCTTCGGTGGGCTCGACGTAATCATTGTGGAGGGTTCTCCAAAGTGAAGCACTCCTTAGGAACGTCTCCATCCTACATTTCCATTAGCCAAAGTACGTTCCATTGAAACGCGGAGGACGCACCGTTGATTGACCTTCGAAAAGTGTGGATGCTCCATCATGGTCGTGATTGTTGTACGAAGGCGGCGGAGGAACGTTGTTGTTGTTAGATGCCATAGCTTTAACCTTGCGCTTTGATACCAATTGTAAGGATCATGTTTATGGGAAAAACACTAGAAGGGGGGTTGAATAGTTTTTATGAAATTTAAAAAGATAGTTACACCAATTTAAATGCAATCCAACAAATAGTGCGGAATAGAAATTAAGCCCAAAATGTAACACAAGCAAACGCAAAGATGTTTCAAGGGTTCGGATTACCCAAGTCACTTCCCGACTTGTTCCCGGTAATCCTACGTCCCTTCCACCCGGTTAATACCTGGATACTTAAGTTAGAACCCTAACTTGAGGTTTCCTTAAAATCCACTGGTAGCAACCCGACAAGTGAAAGCGAAATACAATCGATTTTCCTTGACTCCCACAACTAGGGAGCAAGCAAACCACTCTTACAACCTGAGAGCAAATTCAAATAACGAAAGTTATGAAATATGAAAGCAACACTTACAATCACATATGCCTTGAAGTAGAACTTGAAGGAGAAGTGTGTTGTGTGTTGAAGACTCTCTTGGAAGAGAGAAAAAGCCCTTTCTCTTTACTGCACCAAATGCCTAGAAGATATGTCTTTGGTTCGAGGTTGGAGAGCAAGAGATCAAAGATTTGAATTCTTAGGGCTTTTGGATTTGAGAGCTTTGATCTTGAGAATGAAAGCTTGAAAGATTTTGCAATGGAATGAGTAACATCTCAATGGAACAGTAGATGCTCCTTATATAGGTTTCTCAAATCCTTAAAACAGAATTAGCAAAAACCCTTTTGGAATTCGTGAGAAAACTCTCAACGCATAGAATCTGCGCTCGCGACAGTCGACTGTTGATGGAACCACAGTCGACTGTTGCACAGTCAGATATCGTAGGTGAGAATTCATAACAGTAACTTACCATGTGGACAGTCGACTGTTGAAGTATAGACAGTCGACTGTTGAACCAACATGCGAATGTAAATCACACTACATACGACTGGCCGAACGATGGGTAAGTTGAAGAATTATGGAAAACATCTGAGATAACAGGACAGACGACTGATGTGGAGAAGACAGTCGACTGTTAATTAGAACAGGCGACTGTAATTCCTTATACAAATGACTGTCAAAACCCTGAGATTTTTCAGAGAGCTGAGTCAACAAATTGGCTCACAGACAAACGACTGATGCAACATTGAAAGTCAACTGATCCATTGGACAATCGAATGTAAATCCAACATAAGTCGACTAGCCAGAGTAATCAAAGAAAAAGACTTTGGGCTAAAGATAGAAAGGCGACTGATAAACAATAGACAGTCGACTGTCACTTGGACATGCGCCTGTGAATTATTCATGAGTCGCCTGTGGGAATTAAACAGAGAAGCCCAAAACTAGACTGTAAAAGTTTGTGCATAACAGGCGACTGTAGAACAAAACACAGTCGACTATTTTTGAGACAGACAACTATAAAATGTTCACCATCGACTGTTATAAACAATACAAGTACAATCAATATAGAAATGAATTGGAGCCTAAGGACGATTGATCTAATGATGTCCTAGGACTGAATTGACGATGTGTGTGAGTGCCCCAACAATGTTCTACTTCTAAGCTACATACTAGAAGAGATAAAAGAAATTTACATTGACGAACTCTCTCTTCTATCCAACGTATGAGCTTGAAGTCCTCATGGAGCTTCAATCATCATCTACGTTCATTCAATCCTTTTCATTTTCCTTCAGTGATCTTTGAGAGTCATCCATTGCAAGTAGATCTTCACATAAAGCTTAGGCAATGGATTAACTGCAAAATAGGGGATTAGTCATAAGTATTTATGTTTTCTCATCATTAACACCAAGTAGGGAAAAGTCCAATACTCAATAGGTTCAGGCAATGCATGACGACCGTGGGTAGTTGCAGGTGGGTGTGGCGTGATACCGTCGGAGGGGAGGCTGTTCGGGAGAGGTGGTGATGAGAAGGCAGTGTTGGAGTTTATCATGGTGGCTCAGCATGGAGGGATGGAGGCACGATGATAGAGGGTTGGACGGCAGCGGCTCCAATAAGGGGCGGCTACCGTGGATCTGAAGGGGTTGCGGCGGCTAGGAGCAGACATCGAGTGGACGGCAGCAAGGGGCTGAACGGCGAGATGGCGTAGAGTTCGCTGTGGCTATCGAGCTTGAGGAGGTGAAGGCTGGGCAGCTCGTCGAGGCTACCGGTGGAAGAGTGTTACGGCATAACGGCCTGCGACGTAGATGGTGTGCAGGGGGTTACCGGCGATCAGGGGCTCGCCGTCGATGAAAGCTGGAGGCGGTCGGGTGAGGAAGGCGGATGCGAGCGCAGCTGAGGTGAACGTCGACGATGACTGGGCAAGGGGCGGCGGTCTAAAACATGTGAGGGTGGACGTCAGGCTGAGAGGCAGCCGTGGAGAACTCGTCGGCGTCTGCATCCTCAGGGGAGAGGTCGGGTAGAGATACTCTTGGGTTTATAAAAACATTTTGTGGTGGCGGCTGCTTCGTTTGCCTTACAGTTGTCTTTTAGTGTTTTTATAATAAGAAGGGAGAGGGAGTTACGTGGGGAGAGAGGGATCACGTTGGGGAGGTGTTGGATTTGTTAGTGGAGTAATTAGTTAGGGAATTTGTTTAAAAAGTCAAAGATTTGTTTCCTTTTCATATTTTTTTGCGTTGGAAAACTTACAATACATTTGATCCAATAGAAATTAGTTTAAGGTTGGGCTTTTACAACAAGGTTAATATTTATAAGCCCGTCTTTAAAAAGAAACGTTCAGAATTCTTTAAGTCTCGAAATTATATAGAAAATATTTTATAAATTTGTAATGAGATACACAGATTGGTCCGTTGACGTCCAAAAATTACAAGGAAAATACCGGGGTGATCGCGCCTCCGAAAGAACCGTGAATATGGGGTTCGGCCTAGCATCTGAACTACAGACAACAGTAATAAAAATTAAATGCACAAAACTCACACGAAACTCAGCTACGCGCTAAAATACGTACGGTCGAAAAGTGACTGTTACAACGCCTGACTGTTTGAGGGCAGCCAGACCCTCTCCCTGTGCGACCGCTCAACCCTACCCTAACTCCAGTACCGAAGACAAGACAATACATGGATCACTCTTGCTGTGAGAGCATCCAAAATGCCCGGAGGCTTTTTGTGTAAAGGGGATCACTCTCGCATGGAGAGCATCCGAAACGCCTGGAGGCTTTTTGTAACACAGGTATCACTCTCGCATGGAGAGCATCCGAAATGCCCGTAGGCTTTTTGTAACACATGGATCACTCTCGCAAGGAGAGCATCCGAAACGCCCGTAGGATTTTTGTAACACAGGGATCACTCTCGCATGGAGAGCATCCGAAACACCCGTAGGCTTTTTGTAACAGGACATGACATGACAAGTGTAAGGAATTGTTTATTCTAGGGGGTCCACATGCACGCACACACAGAATAACCCTAAGGTGTCAGTTGTTGTTGTTGTGCTTAGACTTCGTCGTCAAGTCTAAGCTGTCAAGGGGGTCTCGGACGCTATCATTTCATGTCCTGTTCTCTTTAGATGTACTTTAACTTCCTAAGTAGGAGATGGCCTAAACGTGGCCGTAAGTACACAAGTGTAAACACTTGCCTGCGGTGGCGAGTGCGTCGTCTGTCTGGAGTGTCTCGTCGAAGCGGTGCGTCAACGAGGGTCCGTCTGAAGCGGGTCAACGATGGTGTCGGACACGTTTTTCATCATTCCTATTAGAGTTTATTTCTAGGTTCAACAGGGCTATCCTAGCAATCAAAGTCACGTTTTTGTTTTGGTTCAGCCTAATCGACGATCTATCCTATGTGCACAGATATTCAAGTCATTCGTCGATGTCTAAGTTTTAACAACGTTTTAAAGGAGCAGAAACGAAATTTAATTGTTTTTGACGATTTTTAGATTAAGTTTTCAATTTGCTACGGTGTGGGTTCTTACTATGCGTTAGAGGGCTAACCTTTTTGACGTTTGATCGAAGAGCAGATTTCGGGTCTGAACAGCGATAGATCTGCATCGTCAGCAACATGTCAGCCATAGGTAGCATAGCAAGACACGTCCGAACAGTGATGTGGAGGCACGAACAGCGAGCAAGCGTCAATCTCTTTCCCATTGTGGGTAGTGCAATGGATCTACACGGTGGCAGCAACGTCGAGGGAAAACATGCGAGTTCGGTAATGCGCGTGAACTCCTAGGGGCAAAGGGGGCTGTCGAGGATTGAAGGATGTCAGTGAGGGTTGCTCAGCCCAGTGGGTGGCCGATGGCGTCAGCGCACGGCGGTGGGCGGCCGTGAGAAGACGAAGAGGACAGATTTGCACAACGGTCGTTGTCGTGCGTCGCAGCGGAAAAGCGGCGACCAGAGGGGTCAAAGGGGACTTGCAATAGTTAAAAGGGTTTAAGAGAGATCTAATGGTGGTGGAGTGGTCTTCGGAAGTGGTCGAAGATGGCCGCGTGACAGCGTTGAACGACAGGGCACAGATCTGTCCAAAACTGCCGTTAGGGATTGGTTTCAACGGGTTTTCGAAGAGATAGAGATTACAGAAATGTGCGAGGAGGGGTGAAGATGATAGGGGGACTCAAGAGGAGTCGAGTGGGGGTGGCAACAGCTGGAGGTGGTGGCTGGAGGGTGGTGGTCGGCCGTGTTTTTCGTCGGTGCGCAGCTGGGCAGATCTTGCAGTTAGGGGCTGTTTTGATGGGTTTTTAGGAGGTATTTGAGATTGAAAAAGAGTAGGGGAGAGGGGGAGATGTTGTCGGGAAGGAGAGGAGGTTGGAGGGAGCCTGGAGTTGGCCGGAGGGGCGGCGACGCCGACTGCAAAGCTGTCCGAGCTGCTGTCAAGCAAGCTGCGGCCTGGGGTGTTTTATTGGTGGTTTTGATGGCTTGTGAGAGGAGAGGGAAGAGAGGGAGGAGAGGAGAATGGTGGGGAGGCCGGTGGCTTGCCAGCAGCGAGGGGAGGAAGGAGGAAACTTAGGTAAGGGAGCGGCTGATGGGTTCGGTCGTGCCCTAGGTGATGATGGTGAGGGTTTGTTTTTAAAGATAGGATATATGCTATATAGGGTGTATATTTAAGGGATGTGAGAAAGAGGATGTGAGAGAGGGGGTGTGCAAGGAAGGAAAATCTGGGGTGAGGTTAGCCAATAGAAAATCTCTCATGATACGTTGGAATCCTATGAGAGATTTGATTAAGTTTGAATTTCAAAAAATTGATTATGGCTAAGCGGGCTTCGAATTTGATTAGTAATTTGGTTGGGCTAGAGGTGTCCGAAAATTATGAAAAAAATATCGGGACGACCTTGACGAAGAGAGGCTCGGGGGTATTGTGGTCAATCATGCGCTTGGTCCATGAGAAATGAACAAAAAAATAAAAGGTCCAGCGACTAAGTCTAAAGCTACGACGTCTCTACACTCAAACATGATTTGTAGGAGAACGACCCGTGAAATGCCGTTCACTAAAATCCCAAAAATAACTACTCTTCCATACAGTCACAAAGACATATCACATTGTATAGTCCGGATCCAAGAAGTGGCCAGAAAAAATATGCACACAAAAAGAGTCGTACGCGTTGAAACTACTACGGTCGGAAAAAGGCCGTTACAATTTTTATAGCTACTTGGACATGCACATAGATGAGGATGATACAACAGAAGAGTAAATGTGAGCCTGTGAGGCTACAGAAGAGAACCAGTGTGTCAACATCGGAGTGCTCATGTATCTGCAGAAAGTAGAATAGTGCTCGTGAATCTACAACCGATTGATACCAGTGAGTTGATGTACCCAAGAATGGTTGACCTTTGTGGTGCGAGCTGGGCAAAATTGTTATTAGCCCCTAAAATAATTTCTCAACGTGCAGAACAGTAAAAAACAGTTGGTTGGAAAACTCCTAATAAATAATACTGTATGAAAAAACACAGCTGACCCTATTTTACCTCTGCCCGAGGGCACGTTTAATGCTTTTGCATGCAGTATTCACCCTCACACATTTGCACTTAATGCAGCCAAGTCTAAATTTAATGCATTAGACCAATTAGGGTTGCCCAACGCACTACGGTCCAAATTTAAGCCCGTCGTGCCATTGAGCAAAATTGGGTGTTGGGTAATTAGCGTCCCATTGTAAATGCAAGATGCTATGTATACTTTTGCCAGATGTGTGCGTTGAGTTATTATGGTAATTGTAGACAGTTTTGATCAGCGCCTATAACGTTCACTAATTGGGCCAGTTGTGCGGGCTGAATAATTATGGTTATTTTTAAGTTAGAATCACGCAATTTTGTAATATGATGCAATATTATCTAATTTAATGACACTGTATTAAAGTATGTATTCCATCAAACTATAACATTTATGCATTCAAATGTACATAACACAACAACAAAGTAGATGCTACATTTAAACATTTTCCAACATCACATTTTGGAACTTGTATGTAATTCATGCAAGTGACTATCGTATGTATACATGGATTCTCAGAAAGAAATAAATGTCAAGCATGATTCCATGTATGAGCAGCTCCATCAGATCCATTACCGTCATTTGCAACAAGTATCTTGGCCATCTGTCATCTGTGTTGGCATGTATGCGTCGAAGAAGAAACAGTGATCAACAAAAAATAGCATAAATAAGTAAAAATTTTGTATAATTAGACTTAAATAGATTTAAGATAGAACAGTTGTTATCATCAAGCAGTTATGTATGCAATGGATGTCACGCCCCGCTTCCTAAAACAGCGGAGGCGAGGCGTGACTAGGCCCACTTAGGCCGGAGCTGTGAAGCTCGGACCCAATAAGCTTCTGTAGGGGTACCATTTTAAAACTACCAGGTTCTTGCATTAATAAAATTCAGATCAATAGGAAGTACAAAAAGGAAATGGCATTCATTAAATTAGTGATGTAATATCCAGCGAGTACAAAGTCTAAAAAGAAGCCTAAGCATGGCAACAAACTATCTAAGAGCAACTAAAAGCAGTAACCTTTGAAAGTGACGACTAAAAAGACCTCAGGGTCTGGTCCTTGTCAGGCACGTACTCTGGGTCGACGTCCTCGGCTCCTCGTACTCCAGTAAGTTTGGCTCGTCCACGAACTCTGGCTGAGCACCTGACGTACAGCACCCAAGAGAAAGGAACTGTACGTCAGGTAAAGTCTACAAGAAGGGTTAGACTTTACTGAAAGTGCACCGAACTTTAAACAGCAGTTTACTGGTTGATTAACATGCTGAGGTTCTATTACACAACAATTTACTGGTTGATTAGCATGCTGTGGTTATAACAGAGTAACACAGAAGGAAGTAACGCAGCAGGAAAGTAAAACGGGACAAGTAGTAGTCGTAGCGTGTGCTACCAACTACGGGACTAACCTATAAGTGTCAAGACAAGTCGGGATGAGACAGGACAAGACAAGACAAGACAAGTGAGACACGAAAGGGTTCACGCCTTACGGTTCGAGGGGGATCAGACCCTCTTGCCGTGCGCACGCTCAACCTAACCCTAAACCCCAAGGATGACAAGACAAGACAATCAGTACAAGGGATCACTCGCTCTAGCTTGGCGAGTGCCCTATTGCCCGCAGGCTGTGTATCAGTACAATGGATCACCTGCTCTAGCTTGACAGGTGCCCTATTGCCCATCGGGCTGTGAATCAGTACAAGGGATCACTGCTTTGGCTTGGCGAGTGCCCTATTGCCCAGCGGGCTGTGAATCAGTACAAGGGATCACTGGCCCTGGCTTGGCGAGTGCCCTATTGCCCAGTGGGCTGTGCAAGACGGAACGGGACATGGCAAGGCGGAAGGGACATGACACGACAAAACAGGAGGGGTTGTACTAGGGTGTCCACAACTCACACACACGCATGTCAATCTTATGATGTCAAATTGTTGTTGTTGGACTCAGACTTCGTTGTCAAGTCTGAGCCATCAAGGGCATCCCGGACGCTATCATTTCACGTCCGGTTCTCATTGTTCCAAAATATCAATTCTAACAAGGCTAGGGCCTAAACATGGCCAAGAATGCAAGTGGTACACTTGCCTGCGGTGGCGAGTGTGTCGTCCGCCCCGGGCGTCTCGTCCAAGCGTCGCGTCCGCAGTAGTCCGTCTGAAACATTGTCACGTTGACGGTGTCAGGCCTCGTTTTCAATAAATCCTATTTAGGTTCATTTCTAGGTTGTCGGGACTACCCTAATCGTCAAAGTCACGATTTCGGTGTTTTATCAATCTAAGTCGACCACTATCCTATGTGCACAGAAAAATTTGTCCGATGGTCGATTTCTACAGTGGGCAGCGTTTTACTGGTGCGAAAAAGTAAATTTAATTGTAGTTGTCCAGTTTTAGTTAAGGTTCAGTTTGCTACAGTGTGGTTTCACTACGAGTTAGGGGAAACCAACCTGAATGATGATTTATCGTGAATCGGGCATCGGGGTCTGGAAACCGTGGCGGTGCTCGCGTCCCCGACTGCGGGTAGCACAGTGGATGTCGTCTCGGAATCACCTCAGGATTGTGACAGCTGTGGGTACGGTGTCGAGATTGCTTCAGTTGCGGGTAGCGCAACGAAACATCTCAGGCAATGGCTACAGTAACGGATCACGATGCCAGAAGATCGTGAGCCCTATGGCATCAACGGCTATGGTTAACGTTGTAAGTTACGTCCCGGCAGCGAACGGAAAGTGGGGGCGGTGAGCTAGGCACTGAACAGCTAGTATGGCATGATTAATGTGTGTGATTGCTGCTCTCGCCACTTGCAACCGGAGATCGGACGGTGAGCTAACGGGGACGGCGAGGGAGGTGTTGAGGCGTCGCCGAAGGGAGATCTGCTCCGGTCGGCAGCGGGGAGGTTGAGGGGCTGTAGTGCGCGCGTAGAGGAAGCAATGGCGAGGACTCGTCGGTCTTGGGGCGGTCGACTGCGTGGTTGGAGGGTGGTCTGTGCGGCCTTGGAGGAGGCCGGATCTGTTGATGTGGCTGGAGCAAGGGGAAAAGAGGAAAGGGAATATAGGCCGGACGACGGCCTACTAGGCGGCGCATCGGCGCAGGAGTGGCCGGAGGCGGCCGCAGGAAAGGCGTGGGCAGCGGAGATCTGGCTAGGGCAGCGCTGCGGCTGTGCTGCATGGGGGTCAGAGCCGCGGGGGTGAGTCGATCTGCGGCGGAGGAAAGGGGATCCGCGATGGGGCGATGAGAGAGCGAGGTGGCGCAGGAGGGGGGCCTCGCCATGGATGCGGGGCGCCGACGTCACGGGGGTGGCGCACTGAGCAGGGAGGGGTGCAGCTGTGGAAGGCAGCGGAGAGGAGTCGGAGGCTGGGAAGGCGAGCGCAGGTGGCGGGAGGTGGCGGCGGTAGGCTCGGGGACGCCATGGGTTACGGTGGCAATCCGGTCGCCGGTGGCATCGGTGAGGCAATTTAGAGTGAGGGAGAGAGGGAGATGCGGGGTACGGGCGGCGGCGTTGGGCTGTCACGGCGGCGAGGACACAGCGTGCGGGCGGCTGATCGCGGCGGGGTTGAGCGCCGGAGAAGCGTTCGCGGGAGAAGGCGTTCGGGGCTTGGGACGCCGGAGCAGCGTCAAGCGGGGACCTCGGTTGAAGGGCCTCGTGGGGGATTGGGCGATCGAGTCACGACGACGGTGGCCTCGCCGTGAGGGAGGTCGGAGAGAGGGAGATGAAAAATTATTTGGGGATTTGTTTTTAGGGGGAGGCCGGTGGCGGTGTAATTTAGGGTTAGGGTTAACTTAGGGTTAGGGATTATAATTTGGGGTTTATATAATAAGAATAGTTTGATATATATATCTATGAGATTTATAGCTAGAAGGGGATTGACAAAGAGGTGAAGGGTGTACAAGTAGGGGTAAGTCTA
Organism: Scilla litardierei; assembly: GCA_030789695.1. Lineage (NCBI taxonomy): Eukaryota > Viridiplantae > Streptophyta > Magnoliopsida > Asparagales > Asparagaceae > Scilla > Scilla litardierei. Next base: position 239,878,606 of record CM061142.1, on the reverse strand, counting down.
GGGGACACTAGATAGGAAGATTAGGAAGGGTTTAAAACGATTTAGGAGAGGAATTTAGCGAGATTTGGCTAACAAATTTCGAAATTTAAATCTGACTGGGGAAAATCGACAGTCGAGGTTAATCCGGGTGACATCTCGCAATCCGGAAGTCAGAAAAATAATCCGAAAATACCAGGGCGATCGTGGAGACAAGACACACAGATCTACAGAGCCTGATCGTGCATAACGCCTACCAAGAATTTACGTAAAATTGGAAACGGCGTTTCGAGTCAAATGACTAAAACGCCCCTATCGTTTAAAGTCGTTTTGCGAGGAAACGAGCCGTGAAACGACGTTCCCAAAATTTCCATAAAATCCAACACCCCGAAACGATCGCAACGGCATATCGCATTACTGATGCCGGAGCTCAGGAAAAACTAAATAAAATACGTGCACGATAAAGCACGTGCACGCAGAAACTACGAACGGTCGGAACGCGACCGTTACATTCTACCCACCTTAGAAATGATTCCGTCCTCGGAATCACTCATACTAAGACTAATTATAAAATCCATAAATACTTAAGCCTATAACTCCCATCTTCCCCACAATGATCTCTTGTCCTATAACTTCAACATCGTTCATCAACTAATCCATCATAACCCATCTTTTCACTGGATAATGCCACGCCTAATTTCACATCCTAAAACTCAACCATAGATCCATCACTGATGTTCAAATTTCCAACTCCAAGTTCTCATAAAAGGGATAATAATCGTCTTCTCATACCATACCACCACTAAACATCACCGCTCAATAATATCTTGAAATTTCTCGATCTCTTCCTAATATTAATTAATCGCTAAAATGGTGTTCAAGTCAATCATCAATCCAAAACAAAAACTTTGTCTAACTCATTACACTTTTCAAAAATCGACAATCATCGTGTCCCCAATGCATTCTTCTTCATATCTTTCCATAAATTTATCCGCCAACTAATGGAACTATCAAAATCACGTCTCAACCTACCTACTATAACTAATCCCAAGAACTATTAAGCCCGACTACCTAAACATCCATTTGTCTCAACGCGTCGTATCATTCTCAAAGCCTTCTCACGTCAACTCGACAACCAAGTCTTGATGCTTACAATGTTCTACTCATTCTCATGATCATCCTAACTCATACTATACTCTGCAGTTACTCCTATCTATCACCTGTCCAGGTTTCATGTTTAATAAGTTCTCATCTTCCAGTATATAGTTTTATCCAATCAGAGTTTTCCATTGAGTCCGCCACTCCTCGGTTTTATAAATAAGTCTTGGACAGCCCATTATTTTCTTCCGAACGAAATCTGTTCCAATATCCTATTGTTCCAAAATCAGTTAATCTTTGCTATAACAAATCTCATCTCTCCCTGAGCCTACCCGCAAACAAAATCCTACAACAATAATAGCTAGTCCCAAAACTATAACAACCATAACATAACATTTCTAAATGGAGAGAGAGAGAAGAGAAAGGGAAACTTAAAACCAGCGACACATTTTTAAAACATTTGAAAAAAAACGTGTGGAGTCGTGGTAATGGATGAGGAAGGATAATTGATTTGTGATCTTGTGAGCTAATTTCAAAAACTTTAAAGGGTTGGTTTAAAAGAAAACAAAGTTTTGATACAATCACATGCAGTCAAAGATAAGCTATTCTATAATCGCGAAAACTACGTCTAAGGAAATTGCCTGTTATGACCCTATTCATTTACGTATGAATACCGTCATTCAGACAACTTCAATCATATCATGGTTAACACCGAGTACACATTCAAGACACAAAAGGCAATTATCAGGACCCTAAAGTTGACACACTCATACAGGTCTACACACTCTACCTATACTCATGTATCACGACAACATCACCTACCAAGAGCCTACTCCTATACTGGAGATATCATGGACAACTACGAGGACTAATGTCTACATAGAAGAAGGAGACCGAAACCAAAAGCGACACGAAACAAGATCGAAAGAACGAAGTCAGGTAAGGCGAGGATAAGAAGATAGTCGGATGGACGGGACAAAAATATTGCAAAAAATGATTTAACGATGTAAGAAGGATTTTGTGCAAAATACGGTATCACATACCTTTAAAATTATATATATATATACTTAATAATGGGCAAATGTATCAATTTAAAATTTTGGAAAAAGTAAGACAAAGGAAGGATGGGTAGGGTAAGAAATGATTGTTTTGCAAATGAGGATAGGTTTAAACAAGGATTCTTGAAGTATGAGCATGATGAACATAGGGCTGTTTATACATATACGAGAAGAAATTTATAGGTCTCTTGGTTTAGAAAATATTCTAAAAGTACGTGCGGTAAGTGATTAGCAATAAAATTTTGTAGTTTTGAAAAGTAATATATATTTATTGGATTATAGAATTGATAACAAGGTTTAAAACTGAAACACAAAAGATGCCGATTTGAAAATAGGTACGAGATAGTAAAATAATTTTACGACCAGGGAGGTTTCAAGATCAGTGAAAGAATTTTAACTCAACCGAAAAACAAGAATTTTGAAATATATAATATAGGGGTTTTCAAAGAAATTAAGCTGAGCGAAAAACTTAATAATTAATTTCGAAAATAGTTTTAGAGGAAGCAGAATTGGTCAAGGAAGGGATTCGAAGGATTGACGATAATCGTCAGGAAACGATCACGTGAATCGGGAGACAGGAAAATGATCGCTTGAAGAATATGTGTAGGATACGAATCGTGAAGAGCTACGATGGAACTCTAAGGTTGATAATATAAAAGTGTAATGATCAGAGAGATGATAGAGGTCAAGGGTTCTAATCATCGAGTAGTCCAAAGATCAGGATAACTTAGCTCTACGACTTCCTAATGAGCTAAACTATAATCAGGATCTAAGGGGAAAACTCCTAAGCGAATCAAGGTTACATTCTGTTGGGTCCGAAATCGATGGACCCGAGCGAACGGCTAAAAGAAGGGCTCTAGAAATCTAACACGGTCAGAGTCAAGAGAGGCCTACTAAGGTATTCTAGGACGAGGATGACTAAGTCTTAACCAGCGCGTCTGACTATCAAACTGGGACGTCTATCTAAGTCTTCTTACCATCTAAGACAAGGAAAACCTATATTTAGACTTGTACATGTATATTAAATGAATGCGGTACTCTTATTGTTCCGAACTTTTGCATGACCTGCATGGGCCACCACTAAAACCTGTTACGCCCCGCTTCCCAAAACAGCGGAGGCGAAGCGTGACTAGGCCCGCTTAGGCCAGAGCTGTGAAGCTCGGACCCAATAAGCGTCTGTAGGGGTACCATTTTAAAACTTCCAGGTTCTTGCATAAATAAAATTCGGATCAATAGGAAGTACAGAAAGGAAATGACATTCATTAAATTAGTGATGTAATATCCAGCGAGTACAAAGTCTAAAAAGAAGCCTACAGATGGAAACAAACTATCTAAGAGCAACTAAAAGCAGTAACCTTTGAAAGTGACGACTAAAAAGACCTCAAGGTCTGGTCCTTGTCAGGCACGTACTCTGGGTCGACGTCCTCGGCTCCTCGTACTCCAGTAAGTCTGGCTCGTCCACGAACTCTGGCTGAGCACCTGACGTACATCACCCAAGAGAAAGGAACGGTACGTCATGTAAAGTCTACAAGAAGGGTTAGACTTTACTACAAGTGCACCGAACTTTAAACAGCGGTTTACTGGTTGATTAGCATGCTGAGGTTCTATTACACAATAATTTACTGGTTGATTAGCATGCTGTGGTTATAACAGAGTAACACAGAAGGAAGTAACGTAGCAGGAAAGTAAAACGGGATAAGTAGTAGTCGTAGCGTGTGCTACCAACTACGGGACTAACCTACAAGTGTCAAGATAATTCGGGACATGACGAGACAAGACAAGACAAGACACGTGAGACACGAAAGGGTTCACGCCTTACGGTTCGAGGGGGATCAGACCCTCTTGCCGTGCGCACACTCAACCCAACCCCAAACCCAAAGGATGACAAGACAAGACAATCAGTACAAGGGATCACTCGCTCTAGCTTGGCGAGTGCCCTATTGCCCGCAGGATGTGTATCAGTACAAGGGATCACCTGCTCTAGCTTGACAGGTGCCCTATTACCCATCGGGCTGTGAATCAGTACAAGGCATCACTCGCTCTGGCTTGGCGAGTGCCCTATTGCCCAGCGGGCTATGAATCAGTACAAGGGATCACTCGCCCTGGCTTGGCGAGTACCCTATTGCCCAGCGGGCTGTGCAAGATGGAACGGGACATGGCAGGCGGAAGGGACATGACACGACAAAACATGAGGGGTTGTACTAGGGTGTCCATAACTCACACACACGCATGTCAATCCTGTGATGTCAAATTGTTGTTGTTGGACTCAGACTTCGTTGTCAAGTCTGAGCCATCAAGGGCATCCCGGACGCTATCATTTCACGTCCGGTTCTCATTGTTCCAAAATATCAATACTAACAAGGCTAAGGCCTAAACATGGCCAAGAACGCAAGTGGTACACTTGCCTGCGGTGGCGAGTGTGTCGTCCGTCCCGGGCGTCTCGTCCAAGCGTCTCGTCCGCGGTAGTCCGTCTGAAACAGTGTCACGTTGACGGTGTCAGGCCTCGTTTTCAATAAATCCTATTTAGGTTCATTTCTAGGTTGTCGGGACTACCCTAATCGTCAAAGTCACGATTTCGGTGTTTTATCAATCTAAGTCGACCACTATCCTATGTGCACAGAAAAATTTGTCCGATGGTCGATTTCTACAGTGGGCAGCGTTTTACTAGTGCGAAAAAGTAAATTTAATTGTAGTTGTCCAGTTTTAGTTAAGGTTCAGTTTGCTACAGTGTGGTTTCACTACGAGTTAGGGGAAACCAACCTGAATGATGATTTATCGTGAATCGGGCGTCGGGTCTGGAAACCGTGGCGGTGCTCGCGTCTCCGACTGCTGGTAGCGCAGTGGATGTCGTCTCGGAATCGCCTCAGGATTGTGACGGCTGCGGGTACGGTGTCGAGAGTGCTTCGGTTACGGGTAGTGCAACGAAACATCTCAGGCAATGGCTACAGTAACGGATCACGATGCCGGAAGATCGTGAGCCCTATGGCGTCAACGGCTATGGTTAACGTTGTAAGTTAGGTCCCGGCAGCGAACAGAAAGTGGGGGCGATGAGCTAGGCACTGAACAGCTAGTATGGCATGATTAATGTGTGTGATTGCTGCTCTCGCCACTTGCAACCAGAGATCAGATGTCGAGCTAACGGGGACGCCGAGCTAACGGGGACGGCGAGGGAGGTGCTGCGGCGTCGCCGAAGGGAGATCTGCTCCGGTCGGTAGCAGGGAGGTTGAGGGGCTGCAGTGCACGCGTAGAGGAAGCGATGGCGAGGACTCGTCGGTCTTGGGGCGGCCGGCTGCGTGGTTGGAGGGTGGTCTGTGCGGCCTTGGAGGAGGCCGGATCTGTTGATGTGGCCGAAGCAAGGGGAAAAGAGGAAAGGGAATATAGGCCGGATGACGGCCTACTGGGCGGCGTAGCGACACAGGAGTGGCCAGAGGCGGCCGCAGGAAAGGCATGGGCGGCAGAGATCTGGCTAGGGCAGCGCTGCGGCTGCACTGCACGGGGGTCAGAGCCGCGGGGGTGAGTCGATCTGCGGCAGAGGAAAGGGGATCCGCGATGGGGCGATGAGAGAGCGAGGTGGCGCAGCAGGGGGGGCCTCGCCGTGGATGCGGGGCACCGACGTCACGGGGGTGGCGCACTGAGCGGGGAGGCGTGCGGCTGTGGAAGGCGGCGGAGAGGAGTTGGAGGCTGGGAAGGCGAGCGCAGGCGGCGGGAGGTGGCGGCGCTGGGCTCGGGGACGCCGTGGGTTGCGGTGGCGATCTGGTCGCTGGTGGGGTCAGCGAGGCGATTTAGAGTGAGGGAGAGAGGGAGATGCGGGGTACGGGCGGTGGCGTTGGGCTGTCACGGTGGCGAGGACACGGCGTATGGGAGGCTAATCACGGCGGGGTTGAGCGCCGGAGAAGCGGCCGTGGGGGAAGGTGTTCGGGGCTCGGGACGCCGGAGCAGCGTCGAGCGGGGACCTCGGTTGAAGGGCCTCGCGGGGGATTGGGCGATCGAGTCACGGCGACGGTGGCCTCGCCGTGATGGAGGTCGGAGAGAGGGAGAGGAAAAATTATTTGGGGATTTGTTTTTAGGGGGAGGCCGGCGGCGGCGGAATTTAGGGTTAGGGTTAACTTAGGGTTAGGGATTATAATTTGGGGTTTATATAATAAGAATAGTTTGATATATATATCTATGATATTTATAGCTAGAAGGGGATTGACAAAGAGGTGAAGGGTGTACAAGTAGGGGTAAGTCTATGGGAGACTAGAGAGGAAGATTAGGAAGGGTTTAAAATGATTTAGGAGATGGATTTAGCCAGATTTGGCTAACAAATTTCGAAATTTGAATCTGACTGGGGAAAATCTACAGTCGAGGTTAATCCGGGTGACATCTCGCAATCCGGGAGTCAGAAAAATAATCTGAAAATACCGGGGCGATCGTGGAGACGAGACGCACAGATCTATGGAGCCTGATCATGCGTAACGCCTACCAAGAATTTACGTAAAATTGGAAACGGCGTTTCGAGTCAAATGACTAAAACGCCCATATCGTTTAAAGTCGTTTTGCGAGGAAACGAGCCGTGAAACGACGTTCCCAAAATTTCCATAAAATCCAACACCCCGAAACGATCGCAACGACATATCGCATTACTGATGCCGGAGCTCAGGAAAAACCAAATAAAATACGTGCATGATAAAGCACGTGCACGCAGAAACTACGAACGGTCGGAACACAACCGTTACAATGGATCTGAACTGAATATACGAAGGGTCAATGAATATCTGCAAGATGGGATGGACGAGAATAAAGCTGTTATGGTTACAAGAACATCTTTGCCACCATGTGATAGTTGCAATGAGGTTGAACACATCAGGCAAAGAGGAGCAAAGAACATTTTCGACTCCATATAAATGTGATGTATTCAATTTCTGCATCACGGCACTTGCCGCTAGTACATTGGCCATCTTTGTGTGTTGTAGATGAAGCACTCATGAACAACAAAAAAATATCGGTTTGAAGAAAAAAACATTGTATAAGAAGAATCAGAGAGAATCAGATAAAGGAACTATCATCACATAGGGTAGTGGTTGATGAGGTCTTGTTGGTATGGAAGCCATTTACAGACGAGTTGGACTGACCATGGATGAGGATGAGACCACTGTAGAGTAATTGTGAGGCTACAGAAGAGAGCCCATGAGTGCATGTGAATATATAGCAGATGGATACCAGCCAGATGATGTTCCAAATAGTATTTGACTGCAGTGTTGCGCGATGAGAAAAATTGCTTGAATGTATATGTTTTTACTCAACGCGCACAACCGGTAAAAAACATCTGGTTGCGATTAGCGAAGAACAAAATCTATGTTATCCAATAGTAATATTTCTCAAACTAATATATTTTTGCTCATCGCGCACAACGGGTCATACCGTAACAAATCACAGTATTGAAAATATTTTTACTTAGTGCTCACAAAGGTCTCTACCTTTACACGTAAGGAGGGCTGATTAACTTTGAGTAATTGAATACAGTATTGCTCATACGACAAGTTCTCATGTCATAAACCTTTTCTCCACAAACATTGCAGTTATGAGCAGCTCCATTAGTGATCACCATCGTCACTTGCCGCATGTATCTTAGCCATCTGTCCACTGTATTCATTGAACAATAGTCAATGATGTACACACAAAAAACATAATAGAAACAAATATATTTTATAATTAGAATCAGAAATAATCAGATAGAGCAATTAGTATCATAACGAATATTGCAACTTCACATTTTGGCACTGGTATAAAATTCAATAATGGCACTCGAAAGAAATTCTTCTGAGCATAGAGAGAAATGAGGATGCACAGTTTCCGAGCAGATTGCTTAGTTTGAGAGATGATTCCTTGTTGGCACCTTCAGGCTAATGGCACTGTGAAACAGTCCAGAACATCAGGTGCTTCTTCTGAAGGAGCAAACAACATCTTCGATGCCATATAAATGAGATGTATTCAATTTCAACATCACGTTAATTGTCGCAAGTATATTGGCTGGCCATCTTTGTGTGTCGTGGACGAAGCATTCATTAAGAACAAAAATTTAGCATGTTAAAGAAAAAATATTGTATATATAGAATCATATAGAATCATATAGAACACTATTATCAAGAAGTGTAGTGGTTGACGATGTCTAGTGGGTAGGGAATCAATTTATATAGACGCATTGGACTGGGTATGGTCCGTATGGATGAGACTGAGATACAGTAGAGTTACTGTGTGATACAGAGATGAGAGCTCGTGAATATACAGAAGATTACTGGTGAATCTACAGCTGGGTGATACCAGCCAGATGTTGTACCAAATAATGGTTTGCCGTTGCGATGCGCGTTGGGCAAAATTGTTTACATATAAAAATTATCTCAACGTGCAGAATGGGCAACATTACATTTGGTTGGGATTAGCAAAGAGCAAAACCTAAAGTTTACATTTGTCAACTGATTTGAATTCTATATATGATTAGGACTAGCAAAGAGTGGCTGGGATTTTTTGATTTTGAGGAATGGAGGGATGCGATGTGTTTTGAGAGAGTATAGAGGGGGAAATATATTTGGTTGGAAACCTCTTAATAAATAATCCCGTATGGAAAAACGCATTTGATCATCTCTTAAGACTTACCTGGCCCGAAGGCATGTGTTTAATGCAGAAGACATTTGCACTTAAATGCAGAAGAGTAGTTTCACTTGCGTTTAATGCATTAGACCATTTGTGTTTGCTCAACGCGCACAACGCACCAAATAAATGCCCCTTTTGAACGTTGAGCAATTTTGGTTGGTGATTAATCAGTGAGCAGTTGTAAATGCAGGCTGCTATATATATAATTACTAGAAATAACCCGATTTGACCCGTTTTCCACACGTTGCGTATGAAGTGTAAAGGAGTAGCTTATTCTTTAAACAGTAAGCTTTGTGTTGTGTTTTCACTTATCTTTCTTGTAAGTTGGAATTTTGAATGACAAACCAAAGATAATTCAAGAAATGGATGTGTATTGTTAACTTTGTATTTTTGGTTACTGCCTTTACAGGCTGTCTTAATCTTGTCTTATGTGTCTTGGAACTGCCGAACCAAAGATATGGACAAAAGTAAGCAGATAATCTTGCCAACAAATAACCCATCAAGAGTCTCGTCACCGTCTTCGAATTATATTTGATGTAATATTTATTTGGCATGTCTGACCATTAATTTTCTCCCGATTTGGTGTTTTTTCTTAATTTTTTTAATTTTTTATTGAACGTTTGGGCCCTGAGTAATTATTCATTACGACAGTTTTGCTCAACGCGCATAGCTGTCAACTGGGTGTAATTTGATCAGTTGTGCGTGCTGAATTATATTTCTCAAAGGTATACCTATTTACACACCACGCACAACGGGTCATATTTTAACAAATCAAAAAAATGTAGATATTTTTGCTTAGTGCTCGCAATGGTCACTACTGTTTCCCATAGGACGAGATGATTAATTGTGGGTAATGGATCACATAATACAGTTTTGCTCAGCGCGCACAACGGTAATGGCATCTGACTGTTGTGTGCGATGGTCTATTGTGGTTAATTGCATACAGTTTGGCTCTGCGCGCAAAAGGGTCACACCTACGTCCAGTTGTGTGATCTGAGTAATTGTGGATAACAAGATATGGTTTTGCTCAGCGGGCACATCGGTCAAACAAATCAATGTGACCATTGTGCAAGCTAAGTAATTGTGTGCACACGTAAATAGTTTATCACAACGTATAGCATGACGGTCACAACTTTTGTCCGTTGTGCGCGCTTGTTAATTTATAGTTCGGTGAATAGTTTTTGTTCAGTAATATCAATGTCGGACATTGATTCAAGTAAGCATCAATGTATATATCACCTATATCAATTTTATATTATCATGTAATTGTATCAGTTTAAATGACATTGTATTAAGGTCTGAATTCTAACACACTACAACAGTTATGCATTATAATGTATATAATGCATAAATGTAATTTATAGTTCGGTAAAAAACTTTTGCTCAGTAATATCAATGTCGGACATTGATTCAAGTAAGCATCAATGTATATATCACATATATCAATTTTGTATTGTCATGTAATTGTAACAAATTAAACGACATTGTATTAGGGTCCGAATTCTAACATACTACAACATTTATGTATTATAATGTACATAACACAACAAAGTTGAAACTACAGCTAAACATTTTGCAACTTCACATTTTGAAACTGGCATGAAATTCTATCACTGGAGTATGCTAAGGGTACATTGATTCCCTATACGAAAATTTTTTCAAAGTAATGCTGAACAGCTCAAGCAAGATGGCATTTATGAATAGCTCCAATAGCGCGCACCATCCTCACTTGCCTCATGTATCGTGGCCATCTGTGTCAGCCCCGCCGCCCCAAATAGGGAGTGTCGGTGCGACAAGCCGCGGTATTGAATACCAAGCGTAAATGTGTACACCAAACATTTCACAGGCCACTGCATCACTGAGGAAACACAGGCAATAATAATATGTTCTGAAAGTAACCTCTCATGGCCCTCCAACCAGTCTCTGGCCTGATGGGTCAACTGGCGCCTTACCAACTCCACCCAACCATCTCGGAGAAACCGACACATCGTCATATCATCCTCAGTATGGCGTATCCACTTACCTACCTCGAGGCTACTATCCTTTCCTGAGAAATATCGCTAACGCGGTGCTCTGAACTCCTTGTCCCACCGGAATTCCCATTCCTACCCTCCATATATGGGTGAAGAACAGAACAAATGAATTAGTACCATGTTTTGTAAGAGTATGAGTAATATTTCTCGAACAATTTTGTAAACTTGTTTTATCAGCGTAATGCTCGAGCTAGCGGAATACATTCATTTCACAGAGAGATCGTCCATCACCGTATAAGTAACCACTCCTTTAACGAAGTTAGCTAATCTGCATTCTTTAGCGCATGTCCATGTATGCGTTGAAGAAGCATCGATTATGAACGCAAAAAAATCATAATTAAGTAAAAATAGGGTATAAAGATTTGCAACTTTACATTTAGGCACTGGTATAAAAATAAATCACGGTTACTTCTTCTCAGAAGAATCCCGCTTATGTAGAACATATGAATGAGCAAATAACATCTACCAGTACATTTACATGCAATGGCTTCAATTTCTTCATCACGTCAATTGCCGGTAGTATATTAACATCCTTGTGTGATGAAGACGAAGCGGTGATGAATAACGGGATAAATTTAGCATGTTGAAGAAAAAATATGTTATAAAGTAGAAACAGATAGAATCAGATAGAATACTATCATCAAGAAGTGTAGTGGTTGAAAAGGTCTAGTGGGAAGGGATGCCATTTATAGACGAATTGGCCTGGCCCATTAATGATGACGAGAGACTTCAGTAGAGTTACTGTGCGTCTACCTAAAAGAAATTGTGAGTCTATGAAGGAGTGATATTGAATATACAGACGAGTGAATCTACAACAGATTGTTACCAGCCAGATGTTGTTCCCAAGAATGTTTGACTTTATGGTGCGCGTTGAGCAAAACTGATGGCCTATAACAAAATTGCTCAACACGCACAACAGGAAAAATTGTGGCAGGTGTGGGAGTTGAGTAAATTATTTATGTTTATACAATATTACTTATAATTCCATATATAATGATGTTACAAAATTGGACACAATCAAATCCAACAGTGTGGCACATGAGTATCATTCACATTGATATATGCTGTCTTATTCTGTAAATAGTAAGATATGTGTTATCTTTTCACTTATATGTCTTGGAAGTTGGACTTTTCACTTATAGTGCAAACTTTGTATTTTTGGTTACAGACTTTACAGGGTGTCTTGATCTTATCTCTTGTGTCTTGGAGCAGCCAAAACAAAGATATGGACAAAAGTAAACTGATATTTTTGCCAAATGATAACCCATAAATCAACTGAACATCTGCACATTATATTTGCTGCAATGTTGATTTATTTATTTGGCATGGCAGTCTCAACATTACTTCTCCCCCGTTTTTGTGTTTTTTCTTAATTATTGTGATTTTTTATTGAACGGTGTGCGTGCTGAGAAATTATTAGTTACGACAGTTTTGCTAAACATGCACAACTGGGTGAAATTTCAGCAGTTGTGCGAGCTGAATTATATTTCCGAGTATACCTTTTTATACACCGTGCAGAACGGGTAATATTAAACAAATCAAAGATTAGTATATATATTTGCTCAGTGCTCGCAACAGTCACTACTGTTGGCCGTAGGACGTGATGATTAATTGTGGGTAATGGATTATGTAATACAGTTTTGCTCAGTGTGCACAACACTCATGACATCTGAAGTTTGGTTGCGATGAATTATAGTCGTTTTAATTGCATATAGTTTGGCTTCGCACGCAAAAAGGTCGCAATTACGTGCAGTTGTGTGATCTGAGTAATTGTGGATAACCAGATACAGTTATACTCATAGCCCGCACATCGGTTAAACAAATGATGTGACCGTTGTGCGCGTTGAGTAGTTATGTGCAAACGTAAATGTTTTATCACAACGTATATCATAACGGTCACAACTTATGCCTGTTGTGCGCGCTTAGTAATTCATATTTCGGTAAACAGTCTTTACTTGGTAATTTCAATGTCGGACATTGATTCAAGTAAGCATCAATGTATAAATCACATATATCAATTTCGTAATGTCATGCAATTGTATCAAATTAAATGACATTGTATTAAGGTCTGAATTCTACCATACTACAACATTTCGTACATTAGGACATAAAACACCAAAGAATACCTTCCCATAATCACTCTTCTCTGTCAATGATCAAAAATACATTATAAGACAAGATAAAGGCTGGTGGAAGGACCGTCCACCTCAAAAACCTGGAGGTGGTGGTGGAGGATGTGGTGGTGGAGGTGGTGATGGTGGGGCAATAGTACGGATGTCTCTAGGAGAGGGCACCAGAGTCTCCATCTTCTCTTGTATGTTCGACATTATGAACATCATAGTGTCGAAGTCGCTACGCAGAAGTGAGATCGCCAGAATGGTGTTGGAGAGATTTGTTTCAATTTCTCCTAATCTATGAGTAAAGTTCACCAGCTGATGGGACGAAGATGATGGTGCAGATGCGGGACTTACATTGCCTATGAGTATATCCTTAAGCTGACGTTGTTCATCTGTAAGTACAGAGACAGAAGTAGTAAGAGCCACGAGTTTGCTACAGAGGGTGTGCAGAACAGAGTCCTGACGATGAGACATCCCAACCATAAAGCGGAGGCTGTTACTGATGTCTACGAGTGGAGCTTTTTCAGCCGGAGATGGAACTGATGAACCTGCATGTGCATGAGGAAACCTAGGAGGAGGCAACAGTACATAGTGTTCACTTTGTGTTGGACCAAGCGAAAGCACATCCCGATGCATAGCATCACGAAGAATGGGTCTATTGGCCGGGGAAGATGAGGGAAGGGGATCATCGTGTTCAGGTGACGTTGAATCATCATCACTTATTCCCCAATCTTCAGAAGAACCTGACTCACGAGATCATTTTGGCGGTATGATGAAACCCTAGTACGAAATGCGAGTGTTGAGATGAAGAAGAAAACGGAACGACAGACCAAAGGACAGATGAATGAAATTTTTCGCATAACCCCTGGTCTACTGAATCCAAATATATATAACAATTGGTTATTTTAATCTCAGCCGCTGGATTACATAGGGAACTGACTAAAACGATCTTATCAGACGGCTGGAATGAAGCATCCTTTCGGCTGGCAAAACAATCGTAATGAAGGGCTAACAGGGAAACCGAGGTTCTACTTGAATCTAAGATCCACACGTGAACATAGTTGAGAAGAAAGCAGAAAGCATTTAAAGTGTTCTATATTTCATACCTCCGAAATGAGATTGTACGATGTAACGCTTGTACTTTCCATCTTTATGTGACATATCGATTGCGTCTTGCAACTGATCTATAAATATCTATTGTATTAGTGGCCACTGCACGTTCTTTCCAGCCTTACGTGGCTTGGCACCCGATCTATTACATCGGGGTCCACCTTTACGGCCGTAATTCTCTCTATTGACAGGGAATCATGTTTATCAGGCGACAACTGAATATAGGAGCAGGTGCAAGACACATGCAGTGTGTAAACCACATGGAAAGTAAATGTGCAGGTGGTGCCCATTCTTTCCAACCTTACATGGATTGGCACCCGATCTATTACATCAGGGTCCACCTTTACGGCTGTAATTCTCTCTATTGACATGGGTTCATGTTTATCAGGCGGAAACTAATATAATGGAGCCGGTGCAAGACACAAGCGGTGTGTAAACCACATGGAAAGTAAATGCCCATGCGGTGCCCGTTCTTTCCAGCCTTACGTGGCTTGGTACCCGATCTATTACATTGGGGTCCACCTTTACGGCAGTAATTCTCTCTATTGACATGGATTCATGTTTATCAGTCATGAACTGATATAATGGAGTCGGTGCAAGACACAAGCGGTGTGTAAACCATATGGAAAGTAAATGCATAAGTGGCGCCCGTTCTTTCCAACCTTACGTGGCTTGGCACCAGATCTATTACATCGGGTCCACCTTTAGGGTCGTAATTCTCTCTATTGACAGGGAATCATGTTTATCAGGCAGCAACTGTTATAATGGAGCCGGTGCAAAACACAAGCGGTGCGTAAACCACATGAAAAGTAAATGCACATGCGATGCACGTTCTTTCTAGCCTTAGGTGGCTTGGCACCCGATCTATTACATCGGGGTTCTCCTTTACGGATGTAATTCTCTATATTGACTGGGATTCATGTTTATCAGGCGGGAACTAATATAATGGAGCCGATGCAAGACACAAGCGGTGTGTAAACCACATGGAAAGTAAATGCCTATGCGGTGCCCATCCTTTCCTGCCTTACGTGGCTTGGCACCCGATCTATTACATCGGGGTCCACCTTTACAGTTGTAATTCTCTCTATTGACAGGGATTCATGTTTATCAGGTGTGAACTGATATAATGGAGCCAGTGCAAGACACAAGTGGTGTGTAAACCACATGGAAAGTAAATGCACATGCGGTGCCCGTCCTTACCAGCTTTACGTGCACCAGCACAAAATGGTGTTGTAGAGAGAAAGAATAGGACTCTTATTGAGTGTGCGCGTGCCATGCTCCATGATAGTCATCTTGGACTACAATTTTGGGCAGAAGCGGTGCACACGGCATGTTATGTGCTCAATAGGATCCTAGTGCGACCACGAACGAACAAAACATGTTTTGAGTTATTTTATGACAAAATGCCTCAAGTAAAATATTTTCGAGTTTTTGGTTCAAAATGTTTTATCAAGAACACTTTTGGTAAATTAGATAAATTTAAGCCAAGATCCGATGAAGGAATTTTTTTTGGATTTCCCACACTTAACAAAGCCTATCGGATATATAACAAAACTCTTCAACTATCGAGGAATCACTGCACATATAATTTTATGAAGATTTCGACTCCCCTCATGTTATTGATGATAGTGTATATGCTATATGTGATTCTCTTATTAACTTTAAAATTAATGATTCTATTATTGAGACTAACACTACTAATGAGATTGTTGAAGATGTTCCAAGTGATGCAGGAATTTCCAAAGCTTACTCAACTGTTCGCAACCATCCACATGACCAAATTATTGGTGATATTGGTGTGGGTGTTCGAACAAGGTCTAGAATTGAAGAATTATCTCATTGCACATTTGTATCTACCATTGAGCCAAAGAATATCCAAGAAGCATGTGAGGATAGCTCTTGGATAGTGGCAATGGAAGAAGAGCTCATGCAATTTGAGAGAAATGAAGTTTGGGAGCTTGTTCCTCTACAAAGTGGTCACCAAGTTATTGGGAACAAGTGGATCTTCAAGAACAAGACCGATGAGGACGAGGTCATCACAAGAAACAAAGCAAGATTAGTAGCTCAAGATTAGTAGCTCAAGGCTACCGGCAATAAGAATGTATCAATTTCCAAGATAATAAGCTATTAGATTGCTTTTATCTTTTGCATCTCATAAAAATTTCAAATTATTTCAACTGGATGTTAAAAGTGCATTTTTAAATGGTATTGTTAATGAAGAAGTGTATGTTTCTTAACCACCCGGTTTCATACATGAAAAATTACCAAACCATGTTTTCAAACTCAAGAAAGCGTTATAAGTGTTGAGACAAGCTCCTAGAGCTTGGTATGATCGACTCAATACCTTTCTTTTGAATTTAGGTTTTAAAATGGGTGAAGTTGATTCAACACTTTTCATTAAGGATTATGAAAATGACATCCTATTGATTCAAGTTTCGGTAGATGATATCATATTTGGTTCTACTAACTTTAATCTTTGCCAAGAATTTTCTAAGTCTATGAAGGATGAATTCGAGATGAGCCACATGGGTGAGCTCAAATAGTTCCTTGGACTACAAATTCGACAAATGAAGGATGGAACATTCATACATCAAACCAAGTACACATGGGAGCTAATTAAGCGATTCGGGATGGAATCGTCTTCAAGCAAAAGGACTCCCATGAGTACGACAACCCATCTACACAAGGATGAGAACGGAAAAGATGTAGAAATTCGTCTATATCGAGGTATGATTAGTAGCTTACTTTATTTAACGGCGAGAAGGCCCGATATCATGTTTTCCGTATGCTTGTATGCTAGATATCAAACTAGACCTAAGGAGTCACACTTGATTGTGGTTAAACGAATCTTTTGTTATCTCAATCATTCAATAGATTATGGGTTACTTTACCCTAGATCTAGCACATATGAGTTAATCTCATATAGTGATGCTGACTTTTCCGGATGCAAATCCGATAGGAAGAGTACTAGTGGCACTTGCCATTTTCTAGGAAATTCCCTAGTTTCATGGTTCTCCAAGAAGCCGAACTCGGTATCATTGTCCACAACTGAAGCGGAATATATTACTGCGGGTCTTCCATGTGCACAAGTTCTTTGGATGAGACACACTCTTAAGGACTATGGTGTCAATTGTGATACTTGGCCTATTATGGTTGATAACCAAAGTGCTATATGTCTTTCCAAGAATCCAGTACATCACTCCCGTACCAAACACATAGATGTGAGACACCACTTTATCGATGATACTGTAGCTAAGAAAGACATCATCTTAGAGTACATTGAAACCCAAAAAAAATCGTCGACTTCTTCACAAACCCTCTTAAAGAAGATTCATTTGTGAGGTTGCATGGAGAATTAGGATTATGGGTGAATATGAAATTTAGGAGTTCAACTTACTTGTTATATCATCGTTTGAACTCATATCATCATGTTGCCTCCCTTCATTTGATATATCATATATTGGTTTTAAGAAAGGCTACTGAGATTTCGTTGTTTTCATGTGTTTTTGGACTGTTTTAAGATATTTGAGTAATAAATGATTTATCTTTTGATATTGATTTTGTGATGAGTTTTGTGTTAGAGAATAGGTCCTAGGGTGAGTGTGCCTATCCTCTGCATTTTGACCTCACTGTGCATTTTTGGACCAGGACAGATGACTGTCTTCCCTTCGATAGTCGACTGCCCTACTCTATCTTCTTTTTCAGCAGACTGTGTCATTCGCCCAGGCGATTGATGATGACATTACAGTCGACTGTTGGATCAACAGGCGACTGCATTTTAGTCATCAGGCGCCTGTCCATTTCGTCAGCAGTCTCTGTTTATATCATCGACTTTATTATTTCTCCTCGACTGATGAGTATAATACAGTCGACTGTCTCACGGACATGCGACTGTATGTTACCAACAGTCGACTGTCTGTTAACCTAATCTCATCTCTTATTATTTCAACCAGTCGACTGACTATTGTTCATCAGTCGACTGTCTCCTAATGTGGCGGGTTGTTCTTTTAATCTGAGCCATCGATTTTTCGATCCAACGGCCCAGATTCATTTGTCCCTTCGATATATGACCGAGATCATTTGTTTCGACCGAACTGTTTCTCTCTCATCCGATTAGAAAATCGTTTCGTTTCCCCCTTTCGAACTCTCAGTTGATCACTCCGTCGGCGTTTTTCGTCATCTTCTCTTGTCGATCCGTCGATTGATTCTCTCTCATTCGATCGCTTGCTCGATTGACTCTCGTCAGTCGATCAACGAGTCTACGGTATCTTCCCCTTTCATTTATCAACACTTGCATAACCTAAATTCTGTCTCTTGGTTTTCATGGATCCTACTGTTCCTTCGTCGTCTGGAGAAATAATGAACATCTCTCTTGCTGAACCCTCTCCTCCACCTGCTGAGCAGCTACCATCTTTGCCTCCATCGTTTGGCGAGTTCTTGTAAATCCTGATTGGTGACCCTATTCCCTCTGCAAATGTCACTGAACCCTCTTCTCAGCCAGCCGATTAACCTCCACATACACCTCCGTCTGTACCTATAGAGGATTTCCTTCTCGCCCAATTGTGTGACTGTGTCACTTCAATTGAGAACTGTGCTACCTCTATGGATCAGAAGCTCACTCTCCTTCTCGAGCTTCAGTACAAGTTTTTCGTGCTTCATGGGTTCCGTGGAATTCCTGCCCAACTTCATTCCATGTTTCCTCCGTCTGAGAATACTGACCATGTTTCTGTCCCCCTTCTCCAGGCTTCGTGCCTGTTCCTTCTGATGTCCTGACCCATGTTCATGCCCAGGCAGAAACCTATACCGTGGGTGCGTCGTCATCCTAGAAGAAGGCTCGAGCTTGCCCTACCCATCGTTCTGCCAGACTGATGTTTCGCCAGTCTGGTCGTCCCTCAGATCCATCAGTCATCCATATTGACTGATGCTGATGTTGCTGTTTTGGACACTCACCCGTAGACTAGAAATTTTTTTTTTGTTTTGGTTAGGGTTGAGCAGTTCAATGTTGTATGTATGATGATTATTTTGGGTAGTGATGGTATATGGATGAATGATGTATTTTGTTCGTTTTGATGCATATGGTGATGTGCCTACGTTCTATACCCATGCAATCTTATATATATATATACACACACACACTAGTTATAACCCGTGCCCGCGGGCATGATTCATTTAAGATTTTCCCTCAAAATCTTTGTTCTCCCCAAAAATTATTTCTCCCTCCAAATTATATGTATGTATATACTCTTTGTTCGCATTAACTTTAATTATTTATTTTATTAGCAGCATTCTGGTTTTAACTACCATTAACTATTAAGACAATATAGAATCACATATACCGTATGGATCAAATTATTGAAGCATCAAACTTTGCGCTTGCCAGCACGTTTGACCACAAAAATGCCTGGTGGCAAGACAAGAAGCTCATTGATCACATATGTGATCACCTGCTCCCAGACTGGTTCTTTTTAATGGGTGATTAAATGAGGGATAACTACATTTATGAGGGTTAGGCACTCTATTTCATGTGTGATTTGTGAGGTTAAGGTAGTTATGTGCGGCATTTATAAGGGATGGTTGAAGTTATGAGGATGAGGTTAGTGTAGGGACTTTGGTTTAAAAAAGACCCCCAAAGGGTTTGCTTCACAAATGCAAAGGTCCCCCCCCCACAATTTTCAATTGTATAAAACATTGTTTGATCATTACGAAATTTTAATAAAATCCCTAGATAATATATAGAACGAAAAACTGAATATCGGTAGGCTTGGTAAGATCTTGCACAACCACTATGCAAATTAAAATTAGGAACTGCCAAAGAGAGAATTAAAGTGCTTGACTTTAAATCAATAAAATTGTAAGTTATACAAAATAAGCACCTATTGGAATGTTGTCTTGAATGAAATTATAATTACTTGATGTTTGAATGGAAAACTCCAAGCTATTCTTAGGAGTTTCATGGCCTTAAAAAGTTTCAAACCATCCGTATACATCCAAGAGATGGAAAGGAAAAAGTCCTTAAGAAGTAAGAAATAACCCATCATTAATGGAATTTGTTCCTCGTTTCATCATTTCAGCATATCAATGCTGTCATCTATAAATTATCTCATGGAAGAAAATATTTAACATACATATTATTAGAGTCAATATTTACTGTACAAAATAAGCACTCATTGGAATGTTGTCCTAAATAAAATAAACTCCAAGCAATTCCTGGAAGTTTCATGGCCTACAAAAGTTTCAAAACATCACTAAACATCCCACAGATGGAAAAGCTTAAGCAATTAAGACGTAAAAAATAACAACAACGGCATTTGTTCCTCGTTTACGGTTTCAGCTGAGGGTGGCAGACAATATTTTGAACAATATTTCATATACAAAATATATGAAATAATGTTATTGTACATTATGTGACCAATAATACATCGCTAAACCAATAACACTGTCTGCTAAACCAATATATGACCATATTAACTCTAATAATACTGTCTGGCATTTTGGATTGATTGACTCTAATAACAGATCGATTGTAGCAGACAGTGTTATATTGGCATGTCATTTTGGATATGTGGTATTATGGCATTTTGGATAACATTTAGGAAAATATCTGCATAATAAACCTGAAATTATAACTGCAATAAACCTGAAATTATTGATGTGTTATCCAAAATGTGTTATTAGACATTTCATATATAACTGAAATTATTGACATCCAAAATGTGTTATCCAATAATTTCGGGTAATCTCATTGAAGTATTATGAATACTTCAATGAGATAACACATTCTGGATAACACATTAAAGGAAATTATTGAAATGTTATTAGTTTGGTTTCATGAATCCATAATGACATCCATAGTTTGGATGTCAAATAACACATTTTGGATGTCGGGATATTGGTTTTATAACATATTTTGGTTATTAGAGTATGTTATAAGAGTACACGAAAAATGTCAATATATTTTGGTTTTATAATGGTTATTAGAGTATGTTAACATATTTTGGTTTTATAATGGTTATTAGAGTATGTTAACATATTGTTGGGAAAATGTCAACATATTTTGGTTATTATAGTGTGTTATTAGAGTGCACGTCGGGTTTTTGGGAAAATGTCAACATATTTTGGTTTTGGATGTCTATTACCACCTGTGGAGTTTTGGCAATTATATTCACATCCAAATGTCAAGAGATTTTGGTTTTATAGAGTAAATATGGATGGCAATATCCCAACATCCAAAATGTATGTCATGTTACTGGTTTTATAGAGTAAACATTTTGGATGTCAAATAACACATTTTGGATGGTTTAAGAGACATCCATTTTAATAGACATCCATATTCAATAATTTTGGATGTCAAATATTAGACATCCATATTTGATGTGTTCTCCAAAATATCTTCTCTATAAATTATTGAAATGGAAAATATCCGCTTAATAAACCTAAAATTTTAACTACAATAAACCTGAAATTACTGATGTGTTATCCAAAATGTGTTATTAGACATTTCATATATAACTGAAATTATTGACATCCGAAATGTCTTATCCAATATATGAAATTATTGTAGTACAGTACATATTGGATAACACATCGATACGTGTTTATTATAGTACATATTGGATAATTTCATATATAACTGAACTAATTTCAATTATAATATTTGCATAATGAAATTTTGGATAATAAACACTATCTGCATAATAACACAACGATATGTACTATAATAAACCTGAAATTATAACTGCATAATAACACATCCCTCTGAAATTTCATAATAACACATCGTCAAACTGTTATTGGTTTAGCAGACAATATTTCATATATTATTGGTTTATAGATGAATGAACTTACCAGACATGTGTTATTAATGAACTTAGCAAACACATCATTAATGACATTTGTTTCATAAAAAATAACACAACATTAATGACATTTGTTCATCGTTTCATGATTTCAGTCAAGGGAAGAAGATTATATATTAATTCTTTCATCTATAAATTATCTCAATTTAGAAAATATTTAGCATGCATATTATTAGAGTAAATATTTAACATCAATTCGTCTTTTGAGTGCCACAAACTTATTGGATGGGCTTCCTTGATTCAAGTCAGAAAAACTGCAATATGCTCCCCATCGAGCTTGGAGATTCTTCTAAAATAATCTGACTCTAAATGAGATGCTCATGAACATTTGATCGTATCTACGACATCGAAGACTGATGCAGCTATTGATTGTACCTTAAGCTGAAAGACCAAGAAAGGAGTAATAATGAAAATAAATAAATAAATAAACAGCAATCATGTCTCTAGATATCTGAAGCATTTGATTTGATTGGTGAATATAAATAAATATTTAAATGTACTTTTAAAAAAATTTGAAATTTACTTCAATATTTAGCTTCTGAAGACCTGTCATAGGTGAAGATAAGAGTCCTGTTTTGTAATTGAAAATTAGCATATCGATGCATACATTAAATTCAACCCAAGACTTGTGAGTGATCTCAGCTCCAACTACAATGAATTTATCATCAAAACATCAACAAAAGTAAAATTAAGCATTCAAGTTTTGCCATAAGAGTAAGCTGGTTTGATAATAGAAGGATGGCCTTGACAACAAGGTCTAACTTAGCCTCAGCAAGTGAATCACTGGGATTTTGTGCTTAAGCATGACCCTACTTATTAAACAGAGAACACGTGGTATTAATTATGCTGATCAAATCTCAACAATTGGTAAACTAATAACGTGACTGTTAACAGAGGAAAATTCAATTTTTTGGACAAAGGAAAGTTCATCTGACAGCAGTCGTAAAAATAAAAAGTTGTGTTTCCCAATCAGAGTAAAATATTGTACATGCCATTGCTCCCACTAACAACAAAGTTAATAGATGTCTAAAACATTACTAATTCTCAGCTAAATGAGGATGAAAGAGATATGTTCATACTTATATACATAGACCACATATGCCTACATGACCATAGATTAACGTCTGAAAACCAATTTCCACCTCTGTGGAACTAACATTAATTTTGAAATGCAAGCTCAACAATATTATTCAAGAATTTTATCCTTAATAGACAATTAATATTTCATTTAAAATAAGACTGCAGGCTAAGATTTAGAAGTAGTATCAATTAAATTTATAAATACAGTCTTTAAAGGCTCGTCCATATTCAAAATGAAGCAACTAACATATCCGGTAATAGTTTTATCTCCATAATCTGATAATAATATAATCAGGTACTAATTCCCTGAGTTTTAGAATTAAAGTATCAATAAAGTGGTAGTGCATAACTGTGCATTTCTTTCTAAATAAGCATAAATAAATAAATAAATAAAATTAATTTATCAAAAAACCTTCAGGATTCATCTTAGACATCTCCTTGAGGCGCAAATGGGCAGCATCGATGCAGTCACGGCGAGATATAATTTCCCATCAACTTGGCTTACTCAAGCGACGTAGCCACGACAAGACATCTCCTTGAGCGTAGCCAAGACATCAATCATTCCCATCCTTTAATCCTGCCACCAGTTGACACATGCTCCTCAATTCCAAGCCACGGTGAGAAGATTCCTGCGAGAAGAATTGATCGTCGACAAACACAGTAAACACCCTCAAAATTCCAGTAAGAAGAATATCAAAAAAATTGATCTTTGGCACCTAGATTTGATTCCGACAACCAAGAAATCAACTCCTCATTTCGGTAACCTGGGTTTGATTACGTCAACCAAGAATTGATCTTGCTGCTAGTAGATTCCTGCGAGAAGAACACAATAAACACCCTCAGAAATAGGTGATTTAATTGCAAGAAGACTGATGTTTTGGGGATTTTTGAGATGATCTTGCTACGTATCCCTTGCTGTGTTGGGGATTTTTGGGATGATTTTTGAGAGATGAAAGAGTTCCGTTGGGGGATGATTCCTCTTGCTGCTTTGGGAAATGAAAGAGCTGCTTTGTTAAATGAAAGGGCTCAGGCGAGAATCTCCACAAAAACGTCTCGTGCTCTTCTCCAAAAAACCTGTTTCTCTCCCCGAAAAAGATTTAAATTTTGAGGCTGCTGCTTTCTCCAAAAAAAAGTCTGTTGCTATTAAGTTGGACCCCACGAAATATCAAAAGTATGTTTAAAATACAATACATTCATCTCAAAGTTTAATCCTAACCGGTCATTCCGTAAGAATTAATCATGGCCGTCTTTCTATCAACCCATTTGTCCTAGTCAGCTTGTCCTAGTCAGCCTTAGAATTCAAAAAACGCTGTCAAATGTAATATATATATATATATATATATATATATATATATATATATATATGAACTTGTAGTTTCTTTGTTCAGTTTCACACATTGTATACTTGTTGATCATATATGTGTGAATTTTGTGATATGGTCTCCATGTATACTATATTCTATATGTGTTATGATTTGAGACGTTAGTTTTCCTTCGTGTATCTCAATGTTGATATTGGACGCTCATTCCTCTTATCACCTAAGTTTATAATGTGGTTTTATGAGTTCTTGCAATTGTTGCTAGTTCTTATTTAGCACGATTGTTGTTGTTATTTTACTCCCGCCTTTTGGATAATGCCATAGGGGGAGAGAAATAAACAGACAGATTCATAATGAATGTGCTAAGTATAGTGTAATAAAAAGACACACAAAAACTGGATGTAGGTTGCTACACTTTTGTTGATACATCGGAGGTTGCTACATTGACTCTCCAAATTTGGATGGCACTGTAGCAAACCGGCATAATTTTACCAGTTTTGCAGAGCTGTTGATGGAGGGGAAACGTTATATTTGGCGTTTTGCAGTGTAGTTGGAGATGATATAACCTGACATTCGGTTTAGCTTTGTATGGAGTTGTCGAATATGGCATAATTAGACGATAACTAAATATGGGAAAAAATACATAATTAACTGTCACATCATCTACCATATTTAGTTAAAATATCACCTACCAGCCACATTTAATGGGGTTGGATAGTGGGGTTGAGAATATCTTGTGGGGCCCGCTAAACTAAATGTGTACCTTCGTGTTGGAATATTGTTAACTGGGCAAGTTGCAGTAGGTTTCGACTATGCAATGAGGACAAATGAATAAAAAGAAAAATTCTATCGTTATTCCTCTGTGGGGTCCACTTTCACCTGTTACCATCGTGTTGCCATTACTAAGACGAAAATATATAAATAAATAAAATGGCAATTGAGTTATTGATTTGACGAGACAGATGAGGTGAGATGTTGGTGGGACCACAAACCAAAATTCGACGGGCCATCCATCTGCAGAATTTGCTGATAATTTGTTTACGAAAAATTTTCCTTGTAAGCGCCATATCAACAAATATTTGTATCCAGTATGACAAGTAAAACATTTATTCGTATAATAAATCACCTCTCACAACTGTATACAGTAATGCCATTTGTGCGCGATGAGTAAAATTCGTATAATAAATCAAAGTCGGTCACCGCGCACAACTATCCAAATTTACGCACATAATGCGCGTTACTAAATTATGTTTGCTTACCACGCACAATGGTTCAAATATTGGCCCGTTGTACGCGTTGAGTAATTAAGTCTCCGTTTATTTATACTTTTAAAAACAAACAGAAGAGCAAGAGAGATGGCCACCCAAAATGCCAAACCCGGCAAAAATTTGAGTTGCCGCAAAATTCGGAGTATTACTATAGCAGACCGCAAAAAACCCCCTCGAAGGCCCCATGAAACCCCTCCATGCATCCGGTTGAGTGGGGGATATATTTCCCGCCAAATTTGGGGATATATCACCATTCGTGTTGATTTGTGCCTTCACTGCAGATATGGCTGAGAAATCGTGTCAGTGGGATGAAGAAACATTGCAAGGTCAGTCTTTAGGGGAAGAAGAGACGGTGACGTAGATGTTAACCATTCCCTTCATGACATGGGTGATGTGAGGCCGTAGTTGCCTGAGACTCCTCTAAGGGATATGTAGCCATGGGGAGGTCTCGTTCCGGTAGGCTATGTCCCCCCAGAGTACGAGGGGGCATTGCTGTTGAATCCGCTCACTGACGTTACATCGAAAGGTACTAGAGGGAACCGTCACCGACCCTTCTTCCCCGTCTGGGACGGCGAGTCTACATTGGTGGATACAGGGGCAGACAATCAACTGGTGGAGAACTCCATCCTTCCCACTGACCAAAGTGTCCTGTGTCAAATTGACATTGAAAGGCTCGTTAACTCAGTCGTTTATGGCAGTTACCAGGTTAAATACTAATGTCTTCTATTTGTGTTGTTGCCTTACTCTTACTTATCCACGATTCCTTGCAGACATCGTTGGTCGGGGCGGAATTGCGTCGCAGAGTGGTATAATTGTTGATTGCCGAGCAGAAAAAGGCGGATTCATTTGAATCTAAGCTTAAGGATTTGAAGGAGTAGCTGATGAAAGAGAGGGACCAAGACTCAGGCGGAGTGGAAGGTTGTGAAAGCAAAAGATCGGGCAGCTTCAATGTCAGCGGTTCGGAAGAGCTCCGAAGAGCGATGGTACATAGAGAAGAGCAGTCTCCTGGCTCGTATAGCCGAGTTGGAGAGAAACACGCTTCCTCCAAACTCGATTGAAGACATGAGGCATGAGGCTGAGGCGAGGAAGCATCAGCGATCTGTTCAGGAGTCCGGTGGAGGATCGGCCCAAACGTAGGACGGTTTGGCTACCAACGAGCCCTCCAGCAAGGCGTCTGTGTGAATCGGGGCATCTTAGTACACCAAATGTTTTTGGTAGTTTTATATTTTGAGAGGTGAACATGCGATGGCGTATGCGTTGGTAATGAACCCCGAACATTCAATTGGTATGAACACCGTCTGGTGCAGTCTTTTACCGCAGGTTAGTATACATATCTGTTTGCCAACCATTAGCGATCTTCGTACACTGATTGCTTAATTTCTTGTGTCTATTAAAACTATTAGCATACATCCATCACAGAAATGGACATGGATTGTGTGAAATATCGAAGTTACCCAGGAATATACTTGGTGCACGTGAATGTACATAGGAACTGAGCTTAGCATCACAGTGTACCAGATATACAATTTTTTCTTAGTGCGCACATCAGTCACACCTTTTACCTTATGTGTATGGATGAATTTGATTTGTCAGTGTGTTTCATTGGAGTCATTTTCTACAGCATTCACATAGCCTCTACATGCATCGACATTATTACATATAGAGTTTTCCTTTCAACGAACTTGGGCTATTGGACTTATGCCATAAATTCATGAAGACCAATCGTCAAGGAGACCAAGATTCAAGAATACGAAGAGGTAGAAATCACTTCATGCAACATTAATACCACCTTTAATGCAGTATATCATAGGTCTTCATCATCAATAACATACCAAAGCAAACAATTATTCAACCAACTCTTAGCATTCTCCTTTATGGCCTTTGTGCGCGGTGAGCAAATTTTTAATGCTGTAACATAAATTGCTCAAAGCACACAACTGGCAAAATTACGCCAGCGGTACGCATTTAGCAATTTTTTATCCCATAACATAAATGTTCAACGCGCACAACAAGCAAAGCCATTATGGCGCATTGAGTTCCCATTGTGCAAAAATCCCATAAATTTTGTACACAAATCCCAAAAATTTCAGTATATCAGACAGTACATTATCACAAAATTTTACATTCAATCACCTGATGATATAGTATGTACAATGGGATATTTGCCTACATCTTTACCGATTAATTTCTCGAATTGTCGCATCCTCTCTTCAAGGCCTTCCACCCATCCTTTGGTCGTAGGAAGGTGGTAATCCTTCCAATGCCATATTACCAGTGGGACCGGGCTTCTATCTTTAAGTTGAATCTTTACAAAGTGATTATTATTTACAAAACCTATGGTGAAGGGACCACGTTTCGTACCTTGGTCTGGTCCTGATCGTAAAGGAAAAATTGAATGACATTGTTGCATTGATAGCAGATGTATTACACAGTTATAACGACTTGAAATTATATGTCCAACTTCGGGGAATGTCATCCAATACTGCTTCGGGGGTGTGGTCATCCATATAGTTAATGACACTTTATGTTCTTGTGCAATTTTCTCACCCATCACCTTACTGTACACATCATAGTATTCAAGCAGCTCTACAAGCAACTGTTTTCTGACCGCCATCCACTTGTCCTCTTCCATGCCTAGATGTGAAGATAAAGCCCGGTAACCATAATTCCCATCTGCCTTCACATCTGTGACGTTCGATATATATTTGGTGATTACAGCGGGGAATTGCTCAATATAATGTATGCCTCCTTCAACGGCTCTAGCATCATTAGCTGCATAATTTACTGCTGCAAATGAAGCTGTAGCAGAAACAATAGAAAAACTGCCAGATGGCATGTGTATGATAGTTGGTTTCTTTCTAGCACGTTGAGGAGGAATTGGAGCATACGTATTTTTGATCCTTTGGGATCGTCTTGGCTGGACAAGGCCGACACTTTCTTGTTTCGATGAGACTTCAATTAGATTGGAGCAGAGCAACTAACCGCATCGACGAAGACATGATCAAAATGAGCTGGTTCAATGGGGGTGGGTGTATCTGCAATTTTCAAACTATTCCCCCTTTTTCTTCTACCACTCAACATGACATTAACTTGCGGCTCCGTAATCAGATTTGTCGCCGGGGTAGCTAGCTCCTTCAACTTAATTAATAACTCATGCTTCCTCGTCCCAACAAGTTGAACATAGAGCTTGTGTATGCGCTCTAATTCAGTATGTATTAGCATATCTTCTTCAGACATCAATTCCTTCTTAGCCTCCATGTCTAGCTTCTTCCAATGAGCATTTAGGGCATCTAAGGTAATGTGGTGATTTTTCCTTGTGAATTCGCCATGCTCATTGGCATATGGTACTCCATAAATCATTCTTGATAGACAATCACCTGTGCATTCGTTCGTTCCCATAGAGTCAGATTTATCAGCTTCCACAGACATTATCTTCAACGCCGCAGCGGCCCTGAACAAGAACCCATGCACATTATGTTGCAACATGATCTTAGATTTCTCGATTCTGCCCCTCTAATGATTCATGTATGGTTGGCCAGGAAGCAAAGAAACTACAGGCCGATGAACTCAATGCCTTTTTAAGCTTAGACTGTTTAGTCTGGGCTCTTTTGGTATGCGCTCTGTTGGTACTGACATTTCCATAGTGCAGATTACTATCTGTCCATACAGAAATAAACTTCTCCTTGTACTTGTCCAGCCAAGATGTCTTTACATAGCTCACGGCCCTTGTGTAATCTTTGTACTCTGCCTCCAATGCCTTCAGTTTTGCAACATACTCCTACTCCTTGCGTGCTCCCACCAATAAATTCTAGCTAGAGGTGAAACCTAACCATTTTTCGTGATCCTCAAAAGAGGGCTAGCAATTTTTGGCTGTATTTTTGGATATGTGCATTTTATATAATTGGTGCACCGCAGTTGGAAATACATGGACAATGGCATTCATAAGTGCTGGCTCCAGTGATGTCAAAATTACACGTGGCATGTTGTATCCATGTAGCAATGAGCTCAACTTCTCCAAGGCCCACAAGTAGTTATCCTCACGTACGGACTCCATGTAACAAAATGCATCTGCAAACGGAATATATGTAGATGTCACCCCATACATCTCCATCAATAGTGGCTTATTGCGGTCGGTCATCAACGTGCAGTCCATAACCAGAATCTCTGGAAATTTTCGTAATAAATTAACCGACTGTGGATGTGCCTAAAATATATTCATCACTGCAGTTGTCTCATCGTCCACTTAATGATACACAATGTAATTACGCTCTGTCACTAGATTAATGAGTAGAAGCATTTCTGCTCTCTAGGACATTTCCCCTGCCTTCATCCTCTGTTTGGCTTTATATATATTGTTGATTGTAGTAGATGTTGCATTATCATTTTCCTTGGCCTAAGCAATCTATTTGACAAGTCTCTCCGTGTGGCCATCTCCCCCCTACTAACCTCCTGTCATCTGGATGTCGCTCGATGTACATTGCGGGTTTATGGTTGTGATTGCCATGTACAACTGTCAAAATCCACTTATCTCTTGCCACCCCCATTAGCCCTCAAGTAATAGGGACATAAACACTTCTTGATTCGAGTTGTTTTTTTGGCCGATATATCCGGCC
Organism: Scilla litardierei; assembly: GCA_030789695.1. Taxonomy (NCBI): domain Eukaryota; kingdom Viridiplantae; phylum Streptophyta; class Magnoliopsida; order Asparagales; family Asparagaceae; genus Scilla; species Scilla litardierei. The sequence continues at coordinate 239,848,445 of CM061142.1, read as the reverse complement.
TGTGTGGCCGATATGTCCCACTTCTTTCACAACAAAAATAATAAGTTGGGACCCTATTTCCCTTTATACTCATATTTGATGATTTAGTAACAACCACATTCCCTGTTTTCACACAGGCCGCTTTTACCCATTTACCAAGCTCTTCTATGCTAGCGAAAATTTTATTTGTTGTGAACTGATTTGTATAATCTTCATTAACCTCTGATCCTTCGACAATACCCTGAATTAAGTACCACATACCACCAAAGTCACTAAATGTTTTCCTTTATTTTCTAGTAAATTAGTCAGTTAACAAAGCGAAATAATTTCTATCCTTTGCTTCTTTGTCCGCTTCATCAAAGATCCCCTCAATGTGTACCAAGTCCATCTCAATCTTCGTAATTTCTACGCATTCATGTACCGAAAGTAAATTGCAGCAATCAATTTCTGAAATTATTAATAAATACCAAATTAATTAGCATCAATTAATGGTTTACCAACTTTATAATGCAATGCGTCCGCAGTCGACTATTTTAGGGCACCCCAACCCAATGACTCAAATCTTTTGCGCTGCCTTCAGGATCTTCGTTTGATATAAGCAGGAACTCTTGTAGTCTATATAGATCAGCGAATTAGAATAATTTCTGTTGATCAAACCCTGTCTTGTTAGCTTTTCGTACCTTGGGTCACAAAACTGTTCGCATATGGAAGCTGTTAAGATGCCTTTGTATATACGGATGTGTAAAAATATTGGTTCATATTGTAAATTACTCATCGCGTACAACGCGATGGCAAAAATGTAAAAGTTCTCCTCCCATGAATTGTATAGCTGCTTGCTCACTGCACACAACCACGCAAAACTCAGAATTGCTCACCGCACACAACCACGCACAACTCAGAATTGCTCACCGCACATAACCACCCAAAACTTAGAATTGCTCACCGCACACAACCACTCAAAACTCGGAATTGCTCACCATACACAACCATGCAAAACTCAAAATTGCTCACCGCACACAACCATTTTGAACTCAGAATTTCTCACCGCACATAACCACTCAAAACTTAGAATTGCCACCGCACACAACCACTTAAAATTCAAAATTGATCACCACACAAAACCATTTTGATCAAGTCCATGTGCACATGTGGATGGGTTATTTGCTAGTAATATTTCAAACTAGACTTATTTACTCAACAAGCACAATGGGTAAATTATTGTAGACCAGATATGACCAGATATGACCCGAATTTGCCCCGTGATACCTTCTGCTCGCAGCGAATTGACAGACAATTCCACAGATTGCTCACGACGTAATATCAAACGGCAATTTTTTTCAAAGATTACTCAAGTCACCCAGACCGAATTCCAAAAGATTTGATTTTTATTTTATGGCTCGAAGGGTACATCACTTAGTCACTGCTGCGATCAAACAAAGAGTTGAATCGGGAGCAATCGATTTAGGGTTTTTGACCTAAATTTTTCAAAATCGACTCTTTGATAAGTCTATTCTTTTAGGTACAGTTTATTTGCCTTCTTATTTTGATTTTACATGCATGCATCCATGGTTGAGATTGATGGAGTTGGTACAAAAATCCAAGGTAATATTGATTTATCTTCTCGGTAATAATGCATTAAATCTTTGAGGATCAGGTTATGAATTGTTTGATACAAGATAATATGGATTTTACAAACGACTTTACCGCCAATCAAGTGTTCAATGATAGAAAAGAGCTGTTTTAGTGGATACAGAACGTCGGGTTAAGACATGTGCATGTGATTGTTACACGTTCGGGGAGATTACGTAAAACGGCCAAAGGGCATCATACTGTGTACTTTGCATGTGAAAGAAGCAGTGAGTATATGGGACACCGAAAGCTAAAAAAGACCAACAGGCCTGTTAAAACCAAGAATTGTTCATGTCCGTTCTCATTGCGTGGTTATATGGTGGGCGTGGGTATTGAGGAGTGGAAGTTAACAGTCGTTTGTGGCAGGCACAACCAAGAAGCAGCTAAATATGTCGATGGCCATTTCGATGAAGGGAGATTGCAGGGAGTGGAGATGGAAACAATGTGTAACTTGGCAAATAGCAAGGTTTGGCCAGCTGAAATTTTGAAAGTACTGAAGGAAAATAAAAACTTCAGTGCAACCTCAATCAAAGCAATTTATAATGCACGAAACCGGTTATAATGGGGGAAGAAGGTTGGTATTGTAAAACAGTTGAAGGAGTTAGCATCAGCTGATAAAATTATGGGTGATGAGCATGTGAAGGTTGTGAATAATGAGGTAGAGGATCCGAAGGTGGGGGAGGATCCGAAGGTGGGGGAGGCATTTTCGGATAATGCAGTACCTGCTGAGTTGCAGGAGGAGGATCATACTGAGAAGATGGGTGGGGAGGATGATAAGGTGGATCATAATGAGGTATAGTAGACTACTGAGAAGGAGGAGGATGATAATACAGTGGCTAAGGCCTTTGAGAAGGAGCATAAGGGTCTACATCTGCAAATTTCTACACTGGTTGTGGTAATTGCTAAGCAGCATGCTGAGATGACGGTGTCTGACCGAGAGACATTCATCGCAACCCCGCACCCGTCGCACCACTTGCCACCGTGGGCCCCCCAAGTTCTCCAGAGGTATTGTGGGTCCCCTATTGGTCCCTAGGACTACTATGGGCCCCACCTAGGTGCCTTCTCTCTGACGATTTGCCGTTTACGACGTTGCGATACGTCGTAGCCCGTCGTCACACGTGCAAGCTTTGGAATCTTGACTCGTTGCTCTAGTTGCTGATCTGATTATACGAGCGAGGAATCTATATTGGAATCTGGACTTGGAGCGCGTTCTCTTATTCCAACTCCTGGCGTCGCTACCCGACGCCAGTGTAGCTTTCGCGTCGTGTTGAGGTAACACTTTGCACACCTAGGACCCCAACCCATTGCCTACTAATCAAGACTAAAATCATTGTTTTAAAGTATTTTAAATGTTTTATAATTCACTAATCAAGATTAATAAAACGGATGTAGGCCGGTGGACTTGTGCACGTAGGATATTTTGTGACTTTGGACTCGTTGGACGGTGTTCTCAGACGTTGTACTTGCAGGCAAGTGAAACTTGCCAACTTTTGCTTAGGGCCATGTTTTTAGGCCACTTCCTTGCTTTTAGCGTAAAAGAGACTAGACAGTGAAATGATAGATGTCTAGACGCACCTTTAAGATCTAGCTTGACAACGAAGCTAGATCTGTCACCCTGCCATGTCATTCATGCATTGTTATCTACCACGTTTAAATTCCTTATATGTACGCACTTTTAACTGCCATGCATCGCATCTTACATGTCATCCAAGATTGAATGTTGCATTCGTAGCACACGCTACATACTTGTACTGGCTTGTCCTGGCTAGGTGCACCCCTATGCCAATCATGAAAAACACTTCCCGGCTCGTGATCCAGAAGCGAGCATTCAGGTTCGGGGGTAAGGCCCTGGCTCGTTTACACGTGGGAGGGGTAAGAGTTAAGCGGCCATTCAGCTGGGAGTCTGCCCGATCAGTAACTGCAGCTGTAAGGCGTAAACTCTGGGTTTGGGGCGGAGTTAAGCGGCCACTCAAAGTGAAAGTAAGCCATTTCAGCTGTAAGGAGTAAACTCTGCACATGACAAGAAAACGTGACTAGAGAAATCCTTGTAAATGTTAATAGTTTTGCCACACTTGCCATGCCATGCTAGTTACATGTTGTTTCCCTTACCTGCTGCACTCATACTATAACTGCTATATCATTGCATACTTTTAGAACTGCTAGGTTGTCTTTCTTTACTTTCAGTTTCCTTGCACAAATCTCTTGTAGACTTGCTGACATGTGCCCCTTGCTCTTTTGGGTGTCACATGTTAGACCCTGAGCCAGAGACCTTTGCTGAGTACGTGATGTTTTGCCGACGCTGAGCTTGAGCCCAAGTCTGTCCAGGAGGAGTTTTACGGACACCGGTGACCTTTCTCAGTGACCATACTGAGTTCTCCTTTTTTTAGGATCTCTGTTAGTTGTCGGTGCGTGGCACCTTTGTTTTTGTACGTTGTACTTTTGTCGGCCATGTTTGGGCCTTAGACTCTTTTTCTTTTAGCCCGTTGGCTTTTCTGCGATGTTGGAATTTATTATTATGGATATTCTGAGATTTCTCTTTTGTCTCATTTCCTTATTATTATCTTTGTTTCGTTTCGCATTGCAAGGACCTGCAGTTTAAAGTTGATTGACGCTTATCGGACTTGCAGCTTTGTAGCTTCAAGTCTGAGCGGACCTTCTCACGTCTCGCCTCCACATTTTTGGGAAGCGGGGCGCGACAGGTTTTGTTGGTGGCCCATGCAGGTCCGTCTTGCAATTGCGAATTATCGGAACAACGATAATAACTATGGAATGTCCATTAAATAAATTGCAACATTCGAGTCATAAGCCTTGAGCCTAGTCATTTTCCTATGTCACTAGGTGGTAAGGAGACTTAGTTAGACATCTGAGCTTGCTAGTTAGATGTCCCTGATTGTTAGTTAGACTCCCTGCTAGGAATTGATTTAATCGTCGTAGGAGTTACCTTAGTGGTTCTTGCCTAACCCTGACCATATTAGACTTCTAAAATTTCTTTTGTCGTTCGCTTGGGTTCATCGATTTCGGACCAAGCTGAACGTATTTCATTACCGTCTTGCTCCTTAGAAAGTCTTAGCGCTTAGTTTCCTAATCTTTAGTGGGTCAACTGCAGGGGTTCCCTGTAGGTTTTCCTGAGTCATATCCTAGGCGTGTTTATGTTTCGATCATTCGACCAATTCCTTGCCTCGATACACGTGATCACCACATTACGATAATCGTTGACTTTCAAATGTCCTCTTTCGCAAAACTAGATTTTTCCAAAGTTATTTTTTCGATTTCCCCTTATGAAAAGTTTTCGCTAAGTTTAAATTTTGTTTTAAACTCTCTACGTATATATATTCAAAATTCCTCACTTTTTGGGCGAGTCAAAAATTCCTTGTAGATTTTGAAGTCTATTGGTTGTAATTATAATTACTATCTCGTAACCATTTTCTAATCTATATTTTTCGCATTTCGGTTTAAAGACTCTATTACTATTTTGAAAATTCGATATACCATTTTTCCTAAACTATGAGATTCATTTTAATTGCTTAGCATCCATACTTTAAAATCTTCTCCAAGCTAAATAGAATTCCAATTATTATATATATATATATATATCAGTTTTAGGATTCGTGGTACTCGTACTTAAAGATCTCTGTATAAATCAGATCGTTTGGCAAGTCCGGGTTTCTCTAAAAGTATTTTCAATATTATTTATTTAAAATTTCTCTCCAGTTTTAAGACTTGGAAAACATTCCCTACACTATAGTTAATTTAGTTTTATTCTTTGAATTTCAAAACTTTTGACAACACTATATTAAATTACTGCCGTATAATATTTTCTAAACTACGTCCTTAATGTTTGTATGAATGATTTGCTTCCTTTTCTTAAATATTTTTCGATAATTCAATAAACCATTTTCTCTTATTATGACTATTCGACTCAAATTTATTTTAAACAACTCGTTTTATCGATCTCCAAATATTTTATACATACGAGGACTCCAACTTTTGAAGTACCACAGTTTTCAAATTTCACGTATTTCAGCTTATGTTATTTACACTATTTTCTTTCTGTATCCTATAAGAGTATCACTACATTCCCCTTTCCTCTACCTAAACATTCACAAGTGAATCACTGTTTCACCTAACCAAGCTGTCTCCTTGTATTCGTCCTATCTGAACTCATGCTTATCGATCCTTCTCTCGTCACGCTATCGACCTCGATCTTCCTCTATTGCTTAGGCTTTAGTGCTCGCCAATGACTGTGTCAACTCTAATTTGTTAGTAGGCCCTTGGACCTTTGTGATGTTGTCGTGGTGCATGTACCTAAGTTAAGTATGTGGGCTTGAATGAGTGTACTCCCTGTAGTGTATTAATGTTTGCCTATTGTGTGATATATACATACTCAGAGTTATTCGTGATGTTATGAAGTTGTTTGTGTGTTAGTATTTATAGATATGTGTGAGGATAGCTATACCCCTCTAGGGGCGCCTATGCATATAAGAATCAGTGTTGGAATATCTAATGGGGTGTATGTAGTTGGAGATACTCAGAATGATTGAAATAATATGTTGGTAAAGTTATGTGTATGATAGGTTTGATAATAATATGTGTACGTATAGTTAAGGGAGTAGACCTAATATATGACCTATATGTATGTACGTGCGAGTATGTGCACGTACGTAGATACGTATTGTGCTTAGATGTGAGTAGTTATGTATTTGTTGCATGGGTATATATGTGTTATACATATGGTAGTAGGATTATAATTTTGATTGGTATTGTTTGCTTTTACGGGATGTTGTATGCGTGTATACCATGAGGTATACACGACTATTGCATATCTTAACTATGTATGAAGTCGAAGTGTTAGTATATTAATTATAGGTAGTAGGATATGGTGTGAATATATATGTTACATGTGTGTGACTATACGATGAATGCATTTATTAGGGAGGGTATTATAATTATATGTATACTGATGTCTGTATTATTATTACGGTATATAAAGAGAATGAACTATGTAAGTATTACCTGACTAAATAATAGGTGTGATTGACATATGGTATGTATATGGTTGTAATGGTAGACGTGTATACATTGGAGTGGTATTTGTATAGGTATAAATACCGTGTTACGTATATAGAGTATTCCGATATGTGTTTCGAGTCTCACTCAAGCTTGAGTGGGTATACTCGAAGTATATTGTTATGTATGTATGTGGTTTGCATATAGCAATGTTTGATGTATGAATAGTGATAGGAGTGTTTGTGCCTGGTTGTGCTACGCGCATGATTGTGGGTCGCTATACCAGTATATAGTTATAGGTGTTAGTCTTGTGGTATAGTTATTTACTAGGGACTTGCCTGTGTGAACGTATGTGTGCTAACTAAACTAGGTGTGTAGATGTGCTGGGTATATAATGGTATGACTGATGTATGTGAATGAAATGTTAGCGTATATGGGTGTGCACCATGCATGGGTAAATATGTGCCTAGTTATAAGTGTTGGTGACTACGGTATATGTGTGGCGTGTCGTGAATATAGTTATAGGACCGTATGTGATGTGGATATATGGTGAAATAATTGCATACATTTGAATGACTATATGTTGTGAAAATATAGTAGTGGTGAATGTATATTAGATATAGTAAAACCTGATTTAATAATGGTATGGTGTGTGGTTGGTATCGGATGAATATTAGGGAGTAGTATACCCATGTTTGTTTTGTGCATAGATAGTTATCTATACAAAGAACATTGATTGTATTTGCTAGTGTGAGACCATACTTATATGAGTATCTAAACTATTGTTTTGTGTTAAGGAAGTAGTAGTTATATAAGGGATGTATGCATATATATATGATTGAAATACGTGTATGAATTTAACTGACTATAATGGGTATAAGTGTATAATGTGCATGAATACATACGTGCTGGTAGTCTTAATGATTGACTACCTAGTGCATATATAAGCACTTGTAATAGCTATTTATAGGTTAAATTATAATGTGACATGATTGAGGTAGTTACTAGAGCGACTAGATATGTAATAAAGTCCAAGGACAGACTTTATTCTAAGGTGGGGAGGATGTAACGACCACTTTCCGTTGTATGTTGTTCGTGCACGTACTTTTGACCATGCACATATTAATTTTAGACTTTGTTTGTTTGAGAACACTTGGGTGTGATTAACGTGCGTTTATATTTCATATATTTACGCACGTTTTCTTCCGTGTTTTACCACCGTCTTTTATTCGTTTTCTCGTGTTTTCTTTTGTTTTCTTGTTTTCTTTCACTTTTCCGTGTTTTCCGTGTTTTGCAGGAGTTTGCTGGCATTTAGGGCACAAAACAATGACATCATGTGTCCCTGGAGCAACGGGAGGAGTCACGCGTGATTCGGGGGGTCAAACGACGAAGATTGCATCTTTCAGCCCCTCACCCGGTCGGTTGGTCATCTCCAACCGATCGGGTGATGCAGGCGTGCACCACCTGGGCGCAGCTTGGAGCTCACGAGAAGTCACCCGGTCGGTTCAGTGACCGGGTTAAAAGCTCAAAGTCTCTGGAATTCGGAGCTGAATTGCCAACCGATCGGATGACCTTCACCCGATCGGTTCACCTGTAGCTGAATTTCAACAGCCGAGACACGAAGTTCCAACCAGTCTCCTCACCCGGTCCGCACCAAGATCCAACCGACCTCATCCAAGATCCAACCGACCGGTTCATCCTGACCGGGTGAAACCCCACATTGCGCTGTAATTTTGTGGAGCGGCTCACCCGACCGGTTGACTTGTCAACTGATCGGGTGATGTCGTTTTCTATAAATAGAACCCTAGGTTTCCCAGATTCGGGAGTTGGTTATTTTTTGCTGTTTTCTTCATTTTGTGACGGCTGTAATTTTCCAGTTTTTGTAAGTTTTCGGATCTTTGTAAAACATTAGTATTATCTTAATTTCTTTACTACCATCGCATTTCTATTGTCTGATTATGATTTTGACGGTCCATTTTCTTTTAGATCGCTTTTTTATGAATATTTGTGAGTAGTTCCCAAATCTGGGATTTTGGCGGAAACCCCTTCGGGGGCTCTTCCTGATGCGTCCATAGGGTTAGGAAATCGATAGGGATTATGAGTCTAACGGTTACGTGGGGTGTTTTATTATCATCGGCGGGAAAAAGACCGCCTTTGACCGTTGGGCCAAGGGGGAATAAACTTGGCGGTTGACTCCCTAGCCATAGCTCACGCCCTTAGCGTAGACGCCGAATCCCAGCGTGCGGGAGCGGCAGGATGAGACGTTGGGAGATATCGTTGCGAGCTTAGTGCTCCTGGAGTCGATCAGTGTTAATGGACACGGGAGTGCCCACTGATCGAACCCGGGAAGTCCGGCGTATCATCCTGGGCACCGACCGGAATATCGGGCCCATGGGATGCCGGTACCACTTTCAGAGGCAACGTCTCACCATTAGACCCTAATTCCGATCGACATCCTACCCGTAGGCCGTATCGGTGAGAGTCGCTCGTTGGGGTCGAAACCAAAGTCCCGGGTTTTTCCTTCATATTGTCTACACCTTGCATTCCTTTACCGTGATAACCCATTATTCGATCTGGGCTAGCTAGCCCATGGGGTGATTTTGATCCTCTTTGACACAAGCACATCCTCGCCTCCCTGTGTTCGACCCCCAAGCCAAACTACAACACCATGCGCTTGCGGTTACAAATTTTTAAATCTCCTCGCCCCCGTTCGCATCATTGCACACCATCAGGCGCGCAAGAGCCGCGCCCGGCGGGGGCCCGGTCAAGTTTATGGCGTCGTTGCCGGGGAGGCAACGTGCTTGTTATTCTTGGATTTCATGAACCCTCGTATCTAGCTCTCATCCCTACCTCGCGATAATTTTCGCATTCTTCTTTTTCCTTTTTATTTTCTTATTTTTTATTTTTATCTTTATTTTTATTTCTTATCTTATCTGTTTCTTTCCCACTTTTCGCTTCACGGGTGTTTGTTGTTTTTCATGCGCAGGAGTTCAAGAAGTCTCGACTACTTGATCCCCGTTGATCCAGAGATAAACGCCACCCTAAGGCGTTTGGCCGTCGAGAAGCGAAGAAGAGAGGATCCTGAAGCCATGGGGGAGAACACCTCGCCTTACAAGTCCCTGTTGGAGTACTCGATGCCTTCCATCGAGTCCACCTCCACCATCCGTCCTCCAGCTATTACGGCCCAAAGCTTCGAGCTTAAGCCATCTTTGGTGACATGGATCCAGCAGGATCAATTTTTGGGTGCACCCATGGAGAGCCCGATTGAGCATCTAGACTCCTTCTTGGAGAAATGTGACACCTTTCGGATAAATGGTGTCACAACTGAGACGATCCGACTGAAGCTGTTCCCCTTCTCCTTGGGAGATAAGGCCAAGCTGTGTCTTAGGGGGAAGGACCCAAATACATTCAACACCTGGGAGAAGCTCTCAAATGCTTTCCTGACGAAGTTCTTTCCCCCGGGGAAGACCATGAAGCTGAGGAGTGAGATCTCCTCCTTCTCCCAGGCCAGCCACGAGTCCTTGCAAGAGGCTTGGACAAGATACAAGGAGATGCAGAGAAGATGTCCCCACCATGAGCTCCCCAAGTGGCAGATCATAAATCTGTTTTATAATGGGTTGAGGGACGATTTGAAATCTTCCATGGACGCCGCGGCTAGAGGGTCCTTCATGTCAAGAAGCGAAGAAGATGCCGGGCAAATTTTGGAAAATATGGCATCCAACAATGAACGATGGTGTGACGAGAGAGCCACACCAAGATCTTGGGGCATCCATAGAGTCGAAGACGTCGACAAATTATCGAGCAAGTTTGACTTGCTATCAACCCAGATCTCCGCATTGATGGTAGGCGCAGGTGGCACCGGTACACAACAGATTGCTGTGGTGGAATCCGAAGTTTTTGGAGAGTTCGACGGTGGTGACATCTCACCACCGTTGGATCAGGCGAGCGCATTATTTTACAATCCTACGGGGAATGCGCCATTTCCACCACGGACCAACTCAAACCCGGCCTACTCTCCCAACAATCGGAATCATCCGAACCTTAGTTACCGGGTGCCTTATCAACAACCGGCTCAGCAACAACAACAGATATATCAGCCGGCTAGGCCCCAGCAGCAGTTTCAGCAACAGCAATTTCAGTAGCAACAACCTCCATAACAGTACCAGCAGTACACTCCTAGGAATCAACAGCCCATCCAGCAACAATATGGTCAACAAAGGGCCGTCTCTCCGGTTGAGTCCCTCTTGACTCAATACATAGCCAACCAGGAGAAGATCAATATGAAGCTGGAGATGGGACAAAGAGTTCTCACTGATCAGGTGACCCAGCTGGGGTTGCAAGTGGCGAACCTTCAGAGACCACAGAATCTTTTACCGCCACAGCCTGAGGTGAACCCTAGGGGGGTAAATCGGACCTTGGCACTCACACATGAGCATGAGAACGTGTCTGCCATCGTCTTGAGGAGCGGAACGCAAATACCTACGAGAGAGCCCCCCAAAGGACTGGAAGCACCGTTGGTCGTGGAACGACCAACTGAGAAATTAAATGACGACGGTGCTTCGTCACCAAAGCCAACTACTCCGGAGGGAGTTCATAGAGAGGAGAAGAAGAAGGATGAGGAAGGGAACCTGAGAGTGTTCAAGCCCGTTGTGCCTTTCCCACAATGGCTTGCCAAAGCCAAAATCGATGACAAGTATGGCAAATTCTTTGCCATGGTGAAAGATATGAGCGTACAAATCCCCTTCCTCGAGGCCATCGATACAATCCCCTCATATGCCAAATTTCTGAAAGACTTGGTGACACGGGGATCTAGAAAAGAGAAGTTCGTGTTAACGGCGGAGTGCAGCGCACTAATTCAGCGCGCAAATCCGCCCAAGCTCAAGGACCCCGGAAGTTTCTCCATCCCTTGCTCTATTGGGGAAGTGCAAATCCAGAGGGCGCTCGTCGATCTAGGAGCGAGCGTCAGCTTAATGCCCCTATCGCTATACAAGAGAATAGGGATGGGAGACTTAGAGCCCACCGGCATGACATTGCAACTTGCTGACCGTTCGGTCAAGTATCCGGTGGGAGTGGTGGACTACCTCCCCGTCGATGTGAAAGGAGTACATGTACCGGTTGATTTTGTGGTGATGGACATGCCGGAAGACAAGCACACCCCAATTATTCTTTGACGGCCCTTTATGGCTACCGCCGGAGTTTTGATAGACGTGAAGAATGGGAAGCTTTCCCTCAATGTGGGCAAAGAAAGAGTCGAATTTGACTTAGGCTTGTCGATGAAGCATCCTAATCCCCCAGACGATCTGAGTATCAGTATGCTGGAGAATGAAGAAGATAGAGCTGTTGAAACAAGTGCCTGGGAAGTGCTCTCAAGGAAACCCCCCGATAGCTTGGGGGACCTTGGAGAACAAGTCGGCTCCCCAAAGAACGAAGTTGCTAAGGAGGCGGTCGCACGACATGTGATCCCTCCCGGATTCCCTAAGTCTCCTCCCACGAGGAGAAAAGGAAAAGAACCCATGGACATCACCGGTGATGAGGTTCGGATCCTGAAAAAAATGGCGGTAGACGCCAATTTGAGGGAGAAGCCCCCGGATCCTGTAGACAAGGGGAGGGTAGTCGAGCAAATCTTTTTACAGCCGTCGACTACACCAATAGCCACAACCTCTGGAGCTGAAGAGATGCCGGAATTTGGGCATCACCCGTATCGCCCACCATGAACATCATCAACGGGCGTCGAGCTAAACGACGTTAAACAAAAGCGCTTCATGGGAGGCAACCCATGCTCTGAACTTTTACTTACGCTTTTTAGGACTTTTTCTTAACTTTATTTTATCTATTTTATAAATAAATCCAGCCGCAAGATCTTCCGTCGTGAAACTTAGGCGATTTTTGGGTTTTTGCAGAAAACAAGACCCCAACCGATCAGGTGATAACTCACCCGATCGGTTGGGATGTATCAGCTTACGGCCATGTCTGTCACCAAATGAACCGACCGGGTGGAGAAAGATGAGACCGGGTGAGCAGACCGGGTGACCTGGGGAAACTCTCGGGGAAATTTTAGAATTTGTCAACCGACCGGGTGACAATGTGCGAGACCGGTTGAGGGACCGTGTGAAAAACTCTGAGTTCTCGGGAAAATGTGTGGAGCGGCGAACCGATCGGTTGAGTTCTCAACCGATCGGGTCGCCTGTAGCGTTTCTTCAGCATCAAATTTAGAGCTAAAGTCAACCGATCAGGTGACAACTCAACCGACCGGTTCGACTTAAAACCTATAAATACCCCCGACCCACCCATTCACAAACCCTCGCCCGATCTCGCCGTTTCGCCTTCGTTTCGTCTCCTCCAAGCACCCGACCGCCAAGAACACCTCTCCCACAACCTCAAATCCTCCATTAACCTCTCTCTCCACCTCCCCCTTGCATCTCTCCGTCTATTTCTATCTCTCCCTCTCATATTTCGCACTTCTCTAGCCCTAATTCCCAATACCAACCCCCACTTTCGAATTTTTTGCTGAAGAAGAGCGCTGCGGCTCCACACTTCTCCCATTGCACGGCATTGGGTCATCTACAAGTGAGGAGCTCGAAATTCTACGGGGTAACTTCGCTCCACTTCTCAAATTTCAATTTTTACCCTAGATATTTCATCTGCTTGGTTGTTCATGTGTGTGCACTTTGATAATACTTTGGACTCATTTGCATCACTCACACGCACACATGGCCCGGGAGAGAGATAAGGGGAAGAGTATCATGCGGGAGGAGGAACCATCTCGTAAGAGACGTAAACAAACACGTCCTCCTTCCCACACACGCGAACTGACACTTGCCCCTCCCGCACCTATCATTCCCCCTGTGGACCCCATGTTGGGCCCGCATGGGTACCTATTTAGGAACCAAGAGCAAAAAGACTTCTACCACAGACTAGATGCTCGGGGGCATTTATCAACCAAGTTTGCCCACACCCAATCACTCGTCGACCTCGGTGTCTTCACCGAGGTCGAGACTCTTTTCGCTAACCTTGGTTGGTTGTCCTTCCTGAATTCCTCTGCGGTATCCTACCTGTCACTCACCCTAGAATTCCTTTCCTCCCTCGTTTGTGAGTCGGGGTCGACTGTCACTTTTCGGGTGCGTAACCAAACCATACGCACCAACCTGGATACCATCAATAGAATATTTTGTTTACCTATTCTAGGGCACGACGCTATCCGACACTACAGATACCCCCCGGAATTTGACGTCGATAACTTTTGGTTCTGCCTCACCCTACTAGGTCGCTATACCCGAGGTAAGGCCAAGGCCTCCTCCATCATCCATCCCATATTTCGTCTGGCCCATAGGATCATATCATCTGCATTTTTCCCGCTGGATGAGTCAGGCACCGTGACTATCCCCGATCTTTTTATTCTCTGGGCCATGACTTTCGCTTTTGTTCGTGATGATGATGGGATTAGCTTTAGGGCCCCGACTGTCCCTGTCCATGCCGGCGATTGGCTTGTTTACAAGCTTCTCGAGATTAGCAGGGCTGGGAAGGGCTAGATCTACTGTGGGGGCATTATCACTATTATTGCTTCTTACCCCCCGTTTAATATCCATATCCCCCGTGGTCTTCCCATCGCCGTAGGACCCTCACGTCTAGATCTTGACGTCCTGCGGCACATTCATATGATTAAGCCCCGCCCCGACGGTCGCTTCGAATTCAATTATGGACATCCCCCTTGCCCCTACACCATTCTCCCCAACCCTGCTCGCATGACTATTGCTCTTAGGGGAGATTGGACTTTTCCGCCCGACCCTGAGTTCTTTGAGGGGTTGCGCCTTCCTTTCCTTCCCGCGGACGCACGTAGACCACCTTCCCCTGCCGCTCACTTAGGCGTGCAGGATATTCCTGCGTCCCGGGGAGATATTGGGGCTGGCCTGAGTCACCCTGTTTCTACTCCTAGCCCCATCACTTCTGAGCACCTTTTTGCGGCCATCTCTGGCCTCGTGTCCAGTGCTGGCATGACCACTGCCACCGGCACTACTTCCACATCACCTGCCGACACCACTTCCGCCTCACGTCAGTCCACTTCCTTTGGTCACCGCCAGGTCTCTGCCCTTCTTGCTCTAGAGAGGGAGGTCACAGCCCTCCGTGATCTTGCCATGTCCTCTGCCCCCTCGGACCCATCACCGTCCTCCTTTCTCACTCACCCACGGTTCCTCGCACTTGAGAGGAACGTGGCCGCCATTCTTCGCCTCCTCACTCAACTCCACGGACCACCACCACCCACACCACCACCTTCACCACCTCGACGATCTTCTCCTCCACCCTCCCACACATCCCCACCCCCATCACCTCCCCCGTCACATTCTTCTCCTCCACCATCCCACCCACCCCCACCACCTTCACCTCCACCTAGGCGATCATCCCCCCTCCCACATCCACTCACATCCCGTATCCACTTTTCATCTCACGACCACTTCTCTCGCCCCTCCACCACCTCCTCCCTCCTCCACCGTCACTGGTAATGTGCGCCGTAAGAAATTACAGTTGCGCTCCAGATCTCTTCCACCGCCACCCACTACCGTCACCATCACGTCTTCTCCCCCTATTTCTATCCTTTCTACCACAGCCTTGATCGTCGCACTTCCACTACCACCCACCACCACCGACACTCCACCCATCATTCACACCACCACTGCACCTATTCCTCCACCTCTTTCTCCACTTCTCCACACACCCCCAGTCTACCCCACCCACCCATCCCCTCCCTCTTCCGAGGAGGGCGAGGACTCGCCTTCTCCTGATTTTTGATTTCACTTTGTTTTCCTTTTTGACATCCCCCTTGCATATCCCTGCACTTTCGTGATCTTATCTCATTGCTAGCATTGTCACGTCTAGCTTGGGGGAAGTCTATTTTGGGTGTGTTGTCGTGTTTTGTTCTTGTGTATGTGCTTGTTTTATTTTTGTGTGTCGTGTCATTTTCTTTCTTCCTTTTTCTATTTTCGTGTCGTGTGGTTTGATTTTGATTTTTCTTTATTTTCATTTTCGTATCTATGTTTTCCTTGTTTTTTTATTTCTTTTTGTGTCGGTGCGTATCCCCCCTATTTTCATTGCCCTCCCGTACCCACTCTTATTGCATTGAGGGCAATGCAAGCTTCAGCTTGGGGGAGTCGCACTTTGTGCATCGTTTGAGTCTTTCTTTTTCGTTTTTGTGTCGTTTTCATCGTGTTTTTAATTTTTCTTTTCTTCTTTTTATCTCTTTCTCCTAGAGATGAACCATATGATGAATTGCCACAAAATCACACACACCTAGCATGACATCGATAATCACACTCACTAACCCTAGGATATCGAGTCCCCTGCATTTCACGCATCGTGGGTCCACTTAGCTTTTTTGTGAGTCGTGTGTCGTGCCTAGCCGGGTGGTGTGCTTATACTTTATGATTCAATTTATATACCTGTCTAGGAATGACCCCTAGATTATCATGTTTCGATATGAATATGCGGTACTTATTTCTACTGTCTGCTTCTTCTGCATGCTATATATATCGTACGCTTCATTTTGCATGTGTCGGGATTCCACAATTAAGGACTAGGATAACCCATCTAGCCCATGCTCTAATTAGCGAGAATAGTTTCCTTTGCCCAAGTGTTTAGATTCCGACTTCTTTTTTGTTTTACTTGGTGCAAATCCCCTCGCCGTGTACCGTTCTCCCACTTGGGAGAGTACACATGTGTATAGCCAAAAAACCCCAAAAATCCAAAAAAAGGTGAAAAGAAAAGAAAAACCCAAAAAGAAGAGAAAAGAAAAGAAAAGAAAAAGAAATGGTATACCCAAAAATCCAAAAAAATCCACAAATACCCAAAACAAAAAAATTCCAGTGTGAATATTTTCCTACTTGCCGAGAATAAAGGGAAGGCGAGAATTTGCACCGAGTGTTCTTTTCCACATAATCTCAACCCCCATCAGATTCGAAAACACTTGGCTTAGGAACTTCTTTTTAGCTATTGTATAGGCTATAGTGGTATGATTTCCTTAACCCTAGTTGTGGAGTCCCTGACGGATGATATGTTTCGATTCTCTCTATTCTCATGCATGCTTGAACTATATATTCACCGCTTTATTCAATTCGAATCGATATTTGGATCATTTCCTGGGTTTGTGTATATCGATCTTTATCGCACATCGTAGATAGTGACACAGACTGCTAGCGCATGACCACACTCACTCGCGCTTCACTGCGTAGGCCCACGACACTTGTTTGGACTCGTATTCCTAGGTTTAGTGATGTGATTTGGCGTTTGCTTGCTTGGTGTATCGTTTTTGATTTTGTTGGTCCTGACGTGCGATCTAGGATATAGAGTTTTCTTTTTCTCTCTTTCTCTCTATTTTTCCCCTCCGAGCTCCTACTCTCACTCGTCTTCCTCGATGACGAGGAAGAGTTCAGCTTGGGGGATTTTGATGTGTGTTTATATTTCATATATTTACGCACGTTTTCTTCCGTGTTTTTCCGTGTTTTATCGTCGTCTTTTATTCGTTTTCTCGTGTTTTCTTGTGTTTTCTTGCTTTCTTTCACTTTTCCGTGTTTTCCGTGTTTTGCAGGAGTTTGCTGGCATTTGGGGCACAAAACGATGATATCATGTGTGCCTGGAGCAACGGGAGGAGTCACGCGTGATCCGAGGGGTCAAACGACAAAGATTGCATCTTTCAGCCCCTCTCCCGGTCGGTTGGTCATCTCCAACCGAACGGGTGATGCACGCGTTCACCACCCGGGCGCAGCTTGGAGCTCACGAGAAGTCACCCGGTCGGTTCTGTGACCTGGTCAAAAGCTCAAAGTCTCTGGAATTCGGAGCTGAATTACAAACCGATCGGGTGACCTTCACCCGATCGGTTCACCTGTAGCTGAATTTCAACAGCCGAGACACGAAGTTCCAACCGGTCTCCTCATCCGGTCAGCACCAAGATCCAACCGACCTCATCCAAGATCCAACCGACCGATTCATCCTGACCGGGTGAAACCCCGCATTGCGCTGTAATTTTGTGGAGCGGCTCACCCGACCGGTTGACTTGTCAACCGATCAGGTGATGTCGTTTTCTATAAATAGAACCCTAGGTTTCCCAGATTCGGGAGTTGGTTATTTTTTGCTGTTTTCTTCATTTTGTGACGGCTGTAATTTTCCAGTTTTTGTAAGTTTTCGGATCTTTGTAAAACTTTAGTATTATCTTAATTGCTTTACTACCATCGCATTTCTATTGTCTGATTATGATTTTGACGGTCCATTTTCATTTAGATCGCTTTTTAATGAATATTTGTGAGTAGTTCCCAAATCTGGGATTTTGGCAGAAACCCCTTCGGGGGCTCTTCCCGATGCGTCCATAGGGTTAGGAAATCGATAGGGATTAGGAATCTAACGGTTACGCGGGGTGTTTTATAGTCATCAGGGAAAAAGACCGCCTTTGACCGATGGGCCAAGGGGGAATAAACTTGGCGGTTGACTCCCTAGCCATAGCTCACGCCCTTAGCGTAGACGCCGAATCCTAGCGCGCGGGAGCGGCAGGATGAGACGTTGGGAGATATCGTTGCGAGCTTAGTGCTCCTGGAGTCGATCAGTGTTAATGGACATGGGAGTTCCCACTGATCGAACCCGGGAAGTCCGGCGTATCATCCTGGGCACCGACCGGAATATCGGGCCCATGGGATGCCGGTACAACTTTCAGAGGCAACGTCTCACCATTAGACCCTAATTCCGATTGCCATCCTACCCATAGGCCGTATCGGCGAGAGTCGCTCGTTGGGGTCGAAACCAAAGTCCCGGGTTTTTCCTTCATATTGTCTACACCTTGCATTCCTTTACCGTGACAACCCATCATTCGATCTGGGCTAGCTCGCCCATGGGGTGATTTTGATCCACTTTGACACAAGCACATCCTCGCCTCTCTGTGTTCGACCCCCAAGCCACACTACAACACCGTGCGCTTGCGGTTACAAATATTTAAATC
This sequence comes from Scilla litardierei, assembly GCA_030789695.1. NCBI lineage: Eukaryota > Viridiplantae > Streptophyta > Magnoliopsida > Asparagales > Asparagaceae > Scilla > Scilla litardierei. The sequence goes on along the minus strand of CM061142.1, from coordinate 239,829,856 downwards.
TCCTCGCCCGTGTTCGCATCATTGCACACCATCAGGCGCGCAAGAGCCGCGCCCGGCGGGGGCCCGGTCAGTGATATGCCGTTGTGAACGTCTCTGAGAGTGGTAAATTGTGGCACTAATTTGGAACGACATTTCTCGGGTTGTTCTCCCATGATTTGACCTTATTCGAAGAGACGTGATTTTCACTTTTGACGGAGGATGTTTCTATTTTTAGTTTTGTCACTCGACGTTGAAATCAAGATCTGTCTTCTTAGTTAGCTTTCTTTCGTCATCACGATCACCCCGATATTTATTTTATAATTTTTGGAGTTTATTTGACCTACTTTATATTTTTAGCAAGGTTTAAAATATTTTTAATAACTACGTTTTAAATTATTTTCGGCCAAATAAAATTTATTTAAGTTTAAAACGTTTTAAACAATTTTTGAGCCAAATCCTAGCCCCTATCTTGGCCGCACCCAATCCCTACGCGATTAGGAGGGGTAGATTCGAATTTTAAATATTTTTAAACTCCTAATCCTATTAGATTTAGCCCTAGACCAAGTCAACCCCTCTACACTATATAAACAATCCCTAGGAAGACCTATTCGTCGCAACGTTGCACAGCCGCCGCCCCGCTCCGACCGAGGATTTCGCTTGGTTTTCCCCGCACCGACCGACAGCTTCCCCCGCACCCGTATCCGCTCCGCACCGCTGCGTCGCCCGCTCCGTTCTCCCGCACCGACCGAGAGGAGCTCTCGGTCTGACCGAGAGCTTCGCCCGCACCCGCTCCGCTCTGCACCGCAGCAGCCCCCGCTTCGCAGACCCGCACCGCACCACGCATCGCACCGTGTCTGACCGAGGCGCCCGCTTGCTCACGCCCGCTCTCCGTAACGTTTCAACGTTGCAACGTTGCAACGCCCCGCCCAAGCCTCCGACCGGCCCGCTCTCCCGCACCGACCAAAGGAAATCCCCACACCCGCCGCTGTGACCGACCCGCTGCGCTGTACAACCCCGTTCTCCCGCACCGACCGAGCCAAATCTCCGCACCAACGGTGTCTGACCGAGAGACATTCGTCGCAACCCCGCACCCGTCACACCGCTTGCCACTGTGAGCCCCCCAAGTTCTCCAGAGGTATTGTGGGTCCCCTATTGGTCCCTAGGACTACTGTGGGCCCCACCTAGGTGCCTTCTCTCCGACGATTTGCCGTTTACGAAGTTGCGATACGTCGTAGCCCGTCGTCGCACGTGCAAGCTTTGGAATCTTGACTCGTTGCTCTAGTTGCTGATCTGATTATACGAGCGAAGAATCTATATTGGAATCTGGACTTAGAACGCGTTCTCTTATTCCAACCCCTGGTGTCGCTACCCGACGTCAGTGTAGCTTTCGCGTCGTGTTGAGGTAACACTTTGCACACCTAGGACCCCCAACCCATTTCCTGCTAATCAAGACTAAAATCAATGTTTTAAAGTATTTTAAATGTTTTAGAATTCACTAATCAAGATTAATAAAACGGATGTAGGCCGGTGGACTTGTGCACGTAGGATATTTTGTGACTTTGGACTCGTTGGACGGTGTTCTCAGACGTTGTACTTGCAGGCAAGTGAAACTTGCCAACTTTTGCTTAGGGCCATGTTTTTAGGCCACTTACTTGCTTTTAGCGTAAAAGAGACTAGACAGTGAGATGATAGATGTCTAGACGCAACTTTAAGATCTAGCTTGACAACGAAGCTAGATCTGTCACCCGGCCATGTCATTCATGCATTTTTATCTGCCACGTTTAAATTCCTTATCTGTACGCACTTTTAACTGCCATGCATCGCATCTTACATGTCATCCAAGATTGAATGTTGCATTCGTAGCATACGCTACATACTTGTACTTGCTTGTCCTGGCTAGGTGCACCCCTATGCCAATCATGAAAAACACTTCCTGGCTCGTGATCCAGAAGCGAGCATTCAGGTTCGGGGGTTAGGCCCTGGCTCGTTTACACGTGGGAGGGGTAAGAGTTAAGCGGCCATTTAGCTGGGAGTCTACCCGATCAGCAACTGCAGCTGTAAGGCGTAAACTCTGGGTTTGAGGCAGAGTTAAGCGGCCACTCAGTGTGAAAGTAAGCCATTTCAGCTGTAAGGCGTAAACTCTGCACATGACAAGAAAACGTGACTAGAGAAATCCTTGTAAATGTTAATAGTTTTGCCACACTTGCCATGCCATGCTAGTTACATGTTGTTTCCCTTACCTGCTGCACTCATACTATAACTGCTATGTCATTGCATACTTTTAGAACTGCTAGGTTGTCTTTCTTTACTTTCAGTTTCCTTGCACAAATCTCTTGTAGACTTGCTGACATGTGCCCCTTGCTCTTTTGGGTGTCACATGTTAGACCCTGAGCCAGAGACCGTTGCTGAGTACGTGATGTTTTGCCGACGCTGAGCTTGAGCCCAAGTCTGTCCAGGAGAAGTTTTGCCGACACCGGTGACCTTTCTCAGTGACCATACTGAGTTCTCCTTTTTTTAGGATCTCTGTTAGTTGTCGGTGCGTGGCACCTTTGTTTTTGTACGTTGTACTTTTGTCGGCCATGTTTGGGCCTTAGACTCTTTTTCTTTTAGCCTGGTGGCTTTTATGTGATGTTGAAATTTATTATTATGGATATTATGAGATTTCTCTTTTGTCTCATTTCCTTATTATTATCTTTGTTTCGTTTCGCGTTGCAAGGACCTGCAGTTTAAAGTTGATTGACGCTTATCGGACTTGCAGCTTTGTAGCTTCAAGTCTGAGCGGACCTTCTCACGTCTCGCCTCCACATTTTTGGGAAGCGGGGCGTGACACTCGTCGACCGTCATCACCGGAACCAGGCAAGTGAAACTTGCCAACCTTGTTTTAGGCCATGCTTTAGGCCATTTCCTTGCTTTTAGCGTGAAAGAGACTAGACCGTGAAATGATAGCGGTCTAGGCGAAATTTCAAGTTCTAGCTTGACAACGAAGCTAGAACTGCCTTTTTTGTCATGTCATGTCATGCATTTGCCTACCACATTTAATTTCTCTAACGGTACGCATTTTTATTTGAATATCTGCCATGCATTTGCATTCTTTACATGTCATCTGATTTGCATGTTGCATCGTAGCACACACTACAAAATACTTGTACAATCCTTGTTTCCGGCTAGGCACCTGCTATGCGGGCATAACCCTACGCCATACTTGTTAAAAACACTTCCTAGCTCGTGATCCAGAAGCGAGCATTCCGTGTTCGGGGGTAAGGCCCTGGCTCGATACACGTGGAGGGGTAGGGATAAACGGTCACTTGAGCGTAAGAGTTGGCCCATACAGCCTCTCTAGCCAAAGGGCGGTATCTCTGTGCACGACGTGCTTACTATACTTGTACTTGTCCTTGTGAATGTATACTCATTTTCCTTGCTTCCATGTCATGTTTACTCCTTGCCAAGTCATACTTGCTGTGTTTACTTATTTGCTGCACACATATATATATATGCCATGTCATGCACTCTTTAGAATTGCTAGGTTGCTTTAACCTTCTTTTAGTTTCCTTGCACAAAGTCTTGTAGACTTTGCTGACATGTGCCCCTTCTCTTTGGGTGTCACATGTTAGTTGTTGAGCCAGAGACCGTAGTTGAAGGCGATGAGTTCGTGGAGTTTGTGCCTGATCTCGCAGCTGACGTGGAGTACGAGGACATCGGGGACCAGTCCTAGTGTTCCTTCGTCGTTTCTTTGTTAGTTGTTGTAGCTTGTCGGTGAGTAGCACCATTTTGTTGTTACTTTCATTGTTGGCCATGCTGGGCCTTTTCTTTTGGACTCTTTGTTAGCTTGGTGGCTTTTCTGGTTGTTGGACAATTTTTATTGGACATTGAGATTTATAATTTATTATTATTCGTCTCTTTCTATCATTGTTATCTTGTTCCGATTCGCATTACTGGGACCTTACGTGGTTATTCCAGACGCTTTACAGGCTGGAGCCTCACAGCTCCAAGCCTGAGCGAGCCTCGTCATGCCTCGCCTCCATCTTCGGGAAGCGGGTCGTGACAATTTTATTGATGCACCTATAGGACATGATAAATGGATGCAGATGCCAGAAATGGCACATGTCATTGCCTCATGGTACGATTGTTTAGTACATATGCTTGCACCTTAGATGTGTGACAGTTTCTCCCCTGAGAACTCCTCCAGTACCCCAAGCCTCCAGACACCACATAACGTTGGGTCATGTGAACAATAATCACTTTGTTTTCGTTAAACTTGACCCAACTGGTGCCGTCCCTCTGACTTCACTTGTGCGGACAAGAAAACATGATGATGTGGCAGATGGATGGCAGGCTGGTTATGAGCGGAGGATGTAGATATTCGATAAGATGGAATAAGGTAAGGGTTCTGCTACCATTGATGATATTTAGTATTTGTAAGATATAACGTTTGATCAATGTAATAAGTTTTATTGTATACATATTGACCACTTTGTAGCGTGAAATTTTATCATGGCTTCCAAAATGTGCAAATGTTATCAGCGGTAAGGATTGATATTGTGTATCATACCAATTACATCGAGCACAATACTGCAGTAATGTTGCCCATTTTGCGCGCTGAGTAATTATGCCTTTACCTACAAAATTGCTCAACGCGCAAAACTGGCAATAGTAATGCCGGTTTTATGCTCTGAGTATTTTTGTTACAAGCAAAGCCAGGTGTTTTCTTTGAGCATATAAGGTATTTTATGAACAATTGTTAAACGTGCATAACTAGCAGAATTATGCACGTTGTGCACGTTAAGCTAAAGTTACGTCGATAAAAAATTTGCTCAACGCGCCCATGGGAATAAATTTGCCTGTTTTGCGCTTTGAGCATATTTGTTAGATGCTATAATTTTAATTCAAATGATCACCACCGCAGTGAATTAATCACATTCCAAATTTCATCATAGTTAATCTGATTCCTAGACAAGCCTACATGCAAACTTTAGATTTAAGTCTGATACTTATTCAATCTGAAGGCATTGTAGAATAAATCTGATACTTATTCAATCTGTCTCAGAAACTACATGCAAACTTTTAGATTATCTCTGATACATATTCAATCTGAAGACATTTTAGATTAAATCGGCTACATATTCACTCAAATTCAGAAACTGCATGCAAACTTTTAGATTAACTCAGATACATATTCAAACTGATGACATTTTCAAAATGAGCCAACCATTCAAATATATTGATGCACATACTGATACAAATCCAAACTGATACATTTGCCTCATATGACTGTCTTCGTAGATGTTTGCAATGAATAGGTTCTTTACAAGATAAATTGTCGGTATGATCTGTGTGCTTCACCCTACAACGACGCCTGTAATGACGACACTCATATCCCACCCACGGTTGTAAAAAGTTGATAACTTGCAGGCGTCGTTGAAACATGCTGTCAAGTATGATACAATCATACTTTACACAATGTGTGGGTGATGTCCCCCTGACCCTGGGCTCTGGGCGGCTGCCCTGGGTGCCCTGTATCAGGGTCGGGCATGGTGGAAGGCGAAATGCTCACATCTGGAAGCCCTTTGTCGGGCATGCTTGATTATAAATGGACAATAGCCCTTCGTTGCGTTTATTACTGTCATTGCGTAAGTTTCCAACGTCAACCATTTACCTTTACATGAAAAGACTACTGGATGAATGCTATCGTTCATATCTATATCAAGCATGCACGAACAGCAGACGAACTTATTGTTTCCATATGGAGTTTGTGTGGGAAAATAAAGAGGAGGAGGAGAAGAAAGTGGAGAAAGTTGTGAAAAGATGAGGGGTCGTTTTTAGCCATTTATAGGGGAATTGGACCAATCAAAATGAAGAGTAAGTCCGTGATCCTACAGTAATGCAATATATATCGGGAATCAACATTTATTTACTCAATGGTTTTTTGCCTTGATCAACATTGATGCTAATAGGAAAATTACTCCCAGCAATAATACCCTCCACTCGCCTTTTTTAATACATTTTATTTGACGCGCACAACGTGCTAATTAATAACGTGTTGTCGCAATGAGAAATTTTTCTGGTAGCAAAGTTTTTTTCGACGCGCACAACGATTTAAATCTGGAGAAATTTTACATTTGGCGTATAATCTTAATCTATGTGGAGTACAGTTTAATCCACGTCGATTATAACTTTACATGCCGTTGTGCGCGTGGTGTAATTTAACCAGTGCAACTATTTTTACCTGATGCTCCCAACGGGGTATAATTTTAACCGTTATGCGTGTGTATGAATATTACTTCAAACCAAAGCTATTAACCCCCGCTTACAACGGACTGTGCGCTTTGAGTAATAATACCACCAACTCACCTTTTTTAGTACCCCGCACAACGCGTTATTGTTTAGCACGTTGTGCATGGTGAGTAAATTTTTCTCCCAGACTGCGTCCACTAGAGTCCTCGTAATTCTACACAGGAGCAAGTCACTATCAGAATGGCTCACCGTGCAAAACCGATGGAAATAGGCAATTTCTCAATGCGCACAATGCACAACGCATGGAATCGAATTGTTTTGTTTGAGGAGGATGAGAATGCATTAGAGTTACTCTGTGGCTACATCGAAGACCTCGTCATGCTATAGCGGAGTTCTCGTGAATATACAAGAGACTGCACGTGAATCTATTGCAGATTGATACCATACAGATGATTTTCCCAAGAATGTTTGACCGTTGGGAAGTGCGTTGGAAAATTTATAGCCGCGATCAAAATTGCTCAACGCGCAGAACCAACAAATATATGACCGTTGTGTGCGGTGAATAAATATTTAATGGTTAACATAATTTCTCAAAGGGCACAATGGCGATATATTTGGACCTTTAGTCTACCTAAGAGACCGCTCGAGTCTATTGAGCAAACTTTTAGATTAAGTCTGATACTTATTCAATCTGAAAACATTGTAGATTAAACCGGATATTTGTACAATCTAATTCAGAAACTACATGCAAACTTTTAGATTAAACCTGATACTTATTCAATCTGAAGACATTTTAGATTAAATCAGATACATATTCAATCAAATTCAGAAACTGCTTGCAAAAATTTTAGATTAAATCTCATACATATTCAAATTGATGACATTTTCAAAATGACCCAGCCATTCAAATATATTGATGTACATAGTGATACCGATCCAAACTGATACATGAGCCTATGCTATTACAAACTGATACATATGATTGTCTTTGTAGATGTTTGCAATGAAGGGGCTCTTTATGGGATAAATTGTCGGCACGATCTGTGTGCTTCCCCCTTCAACTTCCGCGAGTTCATCGGGGGACCATCTTCGTTGCATTTATTACCGTCGTTGCTGAGTTTCTTCCATCATAAGATGGATATGAGTGTCGTCATAGCAGGCGTCGTTGTAACCTGCAGTCAAGTATGAAGCCGGTTCAAAGACACCAGGAGGAACTCTGATTCACATGAGGCGGTGAACAACAACTAATGGTTGCATAACAAATAGAATGAGCTTTTCATCTTCGAGATCGAAAAGGCCAGGAGGGAGGGTTTTTGCATCATAGACGAGGTATAGTGAAAAGAAAGGTTTTGATGGAGGAGATGGAGTGTAAATTGGAGATGGAGATGGATATGGAGTGTATAGTCGAGGAGTGGAAGGAAAAATGCTCACATATGGAAGGGCATTTGGCATGCTTGATTATAAATGGATTATAGCCCTTCGTTGCGTTTATTATCGTCATTACGTAAGTTTCCAACATCAACCATTTATCTTTACGTGAAAAGAGTACTGGTTGAATTCCATCGCCCATTTCTACCTCAAGCATCATGCACTAACAGAAGAAGACCATTTCCTCTTTACACCCCATCTCCATCTCCATCTCATCCATTTCTACCTCAAGCATCATATACGAACAAAAGAAGACCATATTGTTTCCAGTAGGAGGTTGTGTGGGCAAATGAAGATGATAGAAGAAAGTAGAGGAAGTTGTGAGAAGATGAGGGCTCGTTGTGTCAGCCATTTATTGGGGAATTGGACCAATCAAAATGAAGAGTATAATAAGTCTGTGAACCTACAATATTGCAATGTATCTTGGAAATCAACATTTATTTACTCAACGCACAAAACATGTAATACTAACGCGAAACTCGCGTAATCCCAATATTTAGCATGTGGATCCAAATTGGTTAATTACTCTCTGCGCAAAACAAGTAAACTGGGCGGGTTTTCACCTTGACCAACATTGATGCTAATAGCAAAATTACTCCCTGTAATAATACTCCCCACTCGCCTTTCTAATACCATGCACAACCTACTATTGTTTAGCACGTTGTGCGGGGGGAGTAAATTCTTCTCGTAGCCTAGTTTTTATTCGATGCGCACCATGTTCTAAATCTGCAGAGATTTTCCATTTGGCGTATAAACTTAATCTACGTGGAGTAAAATTTAATCGACGTAGAATAAAATTCTACATGCCGTTGTGCACGTGGTGTAATTTAACCTCTGTAACTGTTTTTACACGATGCGCACAACGAAGTATAATTTTACCCATTGTGCACACGGATCAATATTGCTTCTTACCACTATATTTTAACCCACGCTCGGATTAATATTGCTTTTTACCATTGTATTTTAACCCACACACGAATTAATATTGCTTTTTACTACTGTATTTTAACCCACGCGCACAACGGGATGTTCGCTCTGCGGAAAAATACTCTCCATGAACCTTTTTTAATACCGAGCACAACCTGCTATTGTTTAGCACGTTGTGCGGGGGGGGGGGGGGAGTAAATTTTTCTCTTTGCCTAGTTTTTATTCGACGCGCACCACGTTCTAAATCTGGAGAAATTTTACATTTGTCATATAATATTAATCCACATGGCATAAAATTTAATTGCCTACATTCAATATTTTACATTCACTCTAATGCATATCCATTCTGATGAAATAAATCGTTCAAATATATTCATGTAGCAACTGATACAGATCCATATAGATACAAAATTTAACTCGTACTCATACAAACACCACATTCATACTATACCATTCAAACTGATACATTTGCCTTCTATATTTATACATTCAAATTGCTACTTACACCACATGCATACGGACACAGATTCATCTTGTTTTAGCTATGGTCGTAGTTTCCACGGAGGAGATGTACCCGACAGGTGAAGAGCTCAGCAGCTCAATTGCGTTTATTGCCGTCGTTGTAGATTTGTTGCCATGATCTGCAGAATATGATTGTCGTAGTAGACTATGGATACCTTCTCTCTGATGCTATCATCTCCCAAGCTTGCTCCTTTCCATTGTCTGTGAATAGAAGAATGGCCCCCAGGCATTGGGCCCTGGGTGGCCGCCCTGTGTGCCCTAAATCAGGTGCCGGGCATGGCGACCGTGTAAGAAGATGCGTATGAAATTTCATGCATCACAAGCTGATGCAGTCGTCTCCCAAATAGGCTACTCTCCCTGGTCTGCGAAGAGAAGAATGGCCCCACTGGCCTTTGGTCCCTTGATGACTGCCCTGGGTCCTATAGGTTGGCCGGGCTTGGCTACCGTCCCTCTGAGGCACAAGCACTTCCTCCTGTTCTTTTCAATCTCTCGGCTCGCAACCAAAATTGGAAATCTGCAGGAGGAAATGGACAATTATGATTTGCTTCATCCACAGTCAGATTTAGCCAATTTCGCTACGAGCCAAGAGATCGAAAAGAACAGGAGGGAGTGCTTGTGCCTTAGAGGGACATTATCCATGCACGGCCAACCCATGTGACCCAGGGCAGCCATCTAGGCCCCAAAGGCTGGGGGGCCATTCTTCTCTTTGCAGACCAGTGAGAGGAGCATATTTAGGAGACGATAGCATCATCTTGTGATGCATGAAATTTCATACACATCTTCAGGGCACCCAGGGCATTCACGGTCGATTTAGAGTGAAATTGACCATTCAAATTCATGAGTATAAGTCCGTTATCATATAGTAATGCCAGGGATCTCGGTAATGAACATCTTATTTACTCAACTTATAATCCCACCGAGAAAAATGTGTAATCCCAAGTATTTTAGGCTGATGTGAAAAAGAGGTAAATTACTCTCCGCATAAAACAAGGAAACTGAACTGTTTTGTGCCTTGAGCAAAATTGATGCTATTAAGCATATTACTCTCCGTCAAAAACTCGTAAAATTCTTTAATTTCCAGCGCAAAACAAATAATCATATTTTTTCCGTTGTTTGTCCGGAGTAATTGGTTCCACTATAAGCCCGTGTGTATACATCGATGTTTTCAGATGTGAGACCGCGGGTGTACAGTGTAATCTGTGTGATTCTACAGAATAGAGCCAATAGAACAAAACATATCAGACTTTACTCAGCACGCACAACAGAAAAGATTGGAAAATTTTCACCGCACAAACCCATCCAACTGATTTGTAGCTTTGTGCGCATTAAGAAATATGAGATTACCCTCAAAAATTACTCACAGCGCAACATCTGTATATTCTGTATATTCACGAGCACAACAACTGTAGACTCACGGGTTCTTTCCGTAGACTCACAATAACTCAACTGTAGTCTCATCCTCATTCATGGGCAGTCCAATTCGTCTATAAATGGCATCTCATTCTAAATGTTGGCAACGGCTAATTGATTGCTGCATTCAAAACCTCTCAATAAATACGCAAATAAAGCCTCGCTTTAATACACAGCATGCAAAGCCTATTTTAATACTTGTTTATTATTTGACTGTTTGAATTCATAACAGCTATTTTTTGAACTCTATTCATATCCCTCTTCATTCCTCAAGAAAATACACGGAAAAATTGCTTCCTCCAAAAAATCTTCTTTGCTTTCATCCTGTTCTCATGGGTAGCTGTACTGTGCAAACTCCAAAGTCTCTGGCCACGAGTGGATGCATCTAGGGCAGCTGTATTAACCTTGGGAAGCAACCAGCAACAGTGATACCTCCGAGATCGGCCTGTATTACTTTCAAGACAGTGGTCATCCCACGCCACATCGCTTGCAATTACATCTGCTAAGTATTCTGTTTCTCCGATCTTCCTCGTATAGCCATGGTATTCTACCTATTTTTCCTACAATATGTTTGTTTCTCAGTTTAACAGGACAATTTCTAACCATCACTTCGTTCTGCTTGATGTAGATATATACCATGGTAATGGAAGACAAATTGAAAGTTACTCCTAAAGTTTTAATGTGGACTACGGTCCTTCATGATGTAGATGCATGTAAAGAGAATGGGAAGGCGGTAGAAAATGACTCCAATGAAATCAGGCTAACTATGCAATGAAAATGAACCTTCAAATCTTCCTAGAAGAGCTCTGCAGTCAGCGGACCTTCTAGGATAAAAGAGCATTTGCATGATTTCAAGCATTTGAAAGTAATGATTTTCGAGATTTTCCATTTGGTAAGTATATACTTTTAAGTACACTGTAGTTGAAATTCTTATTCAAATGGGTAGAAAATATTGTAAAAATTTGGTGATTTTACATGCATGCAGATACGGTTGAGATTGATGAAGAAGGTACAAAAATCCAAGGTACTATTGATTTATCTTTTTAGCGATAATGCAGTAAATCTTTGATTCCAAGTCCAATTAGTTGTATGAATTGTTTGATACATGATAATATGGATTTTACAAAAGAATTTACTGCCGCGCTAATTTTTAAGGGTAGAGACGAGTTGTTTGAGTGGATAAAGACCGTCAGCCATGTGATTGTTACCATGTCGATGAGTTTGATTAAAACTTTCAATAGAATTCCTGCTGTTTACTTTGCATGTGAAAGAAGCGGGGTTTATAGGGGACACCGAAAGGAAAAAAAGACCGACAGGCCAGTTAAAACCAAGAAGTGTCAATGTCCATTCTCATTACATGGTAATATGGTGGGCGTCGACGTTGGCATTGAGGAGTGGAGGTTAACAGTCGTTGATGGCAGGCACAACCATCAATCTGCTAATTATAACGAGGGCCATTCCAATGAAGGGAAGTTACAGGGAATGGAGATGGAATCGTTGAGAGATTTGGAATATAGCATGCTGAGGCCGGCTGCAATTTTGAATGTCCGGAAGGAAAATCCAACCTTCAATGCAACCTCCGTCAAATCAATTTATAATGCATGTCATCGATTAAAAAGGAACAAGAATGTTGATATTGAAAAAAAGTTGAAGGAGTTATCATCGTCGTATAAAATTGTGGGTGATGACCATGTTGGGTTTTGTGCAAAATAATCACTTTGTTTATGTTAGACTTTACCCAGTTGGTCCTGTCCATCCGACTTCAGTTATTTGGCAAAGAAGCCATTATGCCGTGGCAGCAAGATGGCCTGCTGGGTATGAGATAAGGATGTAGAAATTCAAAGATATGTTAGTAGGTATTGATGACATTGTTGTAAGAAATTAAAAGATATGTTACCCATTACGCGTGTACGGATATTGCTTCAGAGTAGGCCTTTTAACCCCCGCGCACGACACAACAAGGAGGCGTAGTTTTGTCGGGCTTGTGCGCGGATGGATATTGCTTCAGACTATGCCTTTTAACCCCCGCACACGACGCAGACAACGGGGTGTAATTTTGCCGGTCGTGCGCACGGATGGATATTTCTTGAGACTAGGCCTTTTAACCCTGGCGTACGACGCGCACAACGGGGTGTAATTTTGTCGGTCGTACAGACGAATGGATATTTCTTCAGACTAGGCCTTTTAACCCCCGTGCACGACGCGCACTAGGGGGCGTAATTTTGCCAGGCGTGCGCACGGATGAATATTGCTTCAGACTAAACCATTTAAGCCCCACGCATGACGCACACAATGTGGCGTAATTTGCCCGGTCGTGCGCGCGGATGGATATTATTTCAGACTAGGCCTTTTAACCCCCGCGCAAGTCGTGCACATGGGGGCGTAATTTTACGTGTCATGCACGCGGATGGATATTGTTTCAAACTTGGCCTTTTAACACCCGCGCACGACATGCACAACGGGATATAATTTTGCTAGTCGTGTGCACGGATGGATATTGATTGAGACTAGGCCTTTTATCCCCCACAAATGACGCACACAACAGTGAGTAATTTTTTCGGTCGTGCACGCGGATGGATATTGCTTCAGACTAGGCCCTTTAACCCCTGCGCATGACGCGCACAACGGGGCGTAATTTTTCCAGTCATGCGCACAGATGGATATTGCTTCAGACTAGGCCCTTTAACCCCCGCGCACGACGCGCAAAACGGGGTGTAATTTTGACGGGCGTGCGCACGGATGGATATTGCTTCAAACTAGGCCTTTTAACCCCCGTGCACGACGCGCACAACGGGGCGTAATTTTGCCGGTCGTGCACGCAGATGAATATTGCTTTAGTGTAGGCCTTTTAACCCCCGCGCACGACACACACTAGGAGGTGTAATTTTGCCACTCGTGCGCGTAGTTGGATATTTCTTGAGACTAGGCTTTTTACCCCCCGCACACGACGTGCACAACGGGGCGTAATTTTGCCGGGTGTGCGCGCGGATGGATATTGCTTCAGACTAGGCCTTTTAACCCCGTGCACGACGCTCACAACAGGGAGTAATTTTACCGGTCATCAAGGCAGATGAATATTGCTTCTGAGTAGGCCTTTTAACCCCCCCCCCCCCTCATGACGCACACAAGTGGGCGTAATTTTGCCAGGTGTGCGCGCGTGTGGATATTGCTTCAGACTAGGCCTTTTAACCCTCGCGCACGACGCACACAATGGAGCGTAATATTGCCGGGTGTGCACATATGTGGATATTGTGAGAGACTAGGACTTTTAACCCCCGTGCACGACGCGTAAAACGGGGCGTAATTTTGCTGGTCGTGCGCACTGATGGATATTGCTTCAGACTAGGCCTTTTAACCCCCGCGCACGACGCGCACAAGGGGGCGTAATTTTGCGCAGCGTGCGCGTGGATAGATATTGCTTCAGACTAGGCTTTTTAACCCCATGCACGATGCGCACAAGGGGGCATAATTTTGTCAGTCGTGCGCATGGATGGATATTGCTTGAGACTATGCCTTTTAACCCCCGCGCACGACGTGCACAACAGGGCGTAATTTTGTCGGTCGTGTATGCAGATGGATATTGCTTGAGACTAGGCTTTTTAACTCCCACGCACGAAGCACACAAGGGGTGTAATTTTGCCAATCGTGCGCACTGATGGATATTGCTTGAGACTAGGCCTTTTAACCACCGCGCACGACGCACACAATGGGGCGTAATTTTGTCGGTCGTGCGCGTGGATGGATATTGCTTCAAACTAGGCCTTTTAACACTCGCGTACGACGTACACAACGGGGCGTAATTTTACAGGTCATACGCGCGAATGCATATTGCTTCAGAGTAGGCCTTTTACCCCCCGCGCACGACGCACACATGGGGGCATAATTTTGCACGGCGTGCACGTGGGTGTATATTGCTTCAGACTAGGCCTTTTAACCCCCGTGCACGAAGCGCACAATGGGTCGTAATTTTGCCGGGTATGCACGCAGATGGATATTGCTTCAGACTAGGCCTTCTCACCCCTGCGCACGTTGTGCCTAAGGGGGCGAAATTTTGCCGGGCGTGCGCACGGATGGATATTGTTTAAGACCAAGTCTTTTAACCCCCGCGCATGACGCGCACAACAGGGCGTAATTTTGTCGGTCGTGTGCGCGGATGGATATTGCTTGAGACTAAGCCTTTTAAACCCCGCGTACGATGCACACAATGGGACGTAATTTTTCCGGTCATCAGCGTGGATGGATATTGCTTCAGACTAGGCATTTTACCCCCCGCGCACGACATGCACAAGGGGGTGTAATCTTGCCGGTCGTACGCACGGATGGATATTGCTTCAGAGTAGGCCTTTTAACCCCCGCGCACGACATGCACAAGGGGGCGTAAATTTGCCCGGCGTGCGCGCAGATGGATATTTCTTCAAACTAAGCCTTTTAAACCCCGCGCACGACGCACACATGTGGGCATAATTTTTCCGGGCATGCGCGCGGATGGATATTGCTTGAGACTAGGCCTTTTAACCCCCGTGCACGACGCGCACAACGGGGCGTAATTTTGCACGGCGTGCGCGTAGATGGATATTGCTTCAAACAAGGCCTTTTAACCATGCGCACGACGCGTATAACGGGGAATAATTTTGCTGGTTGTGCGCACGGATGGATATTGCTTGTGACTAGGCCTTTTAACCCCCGCGCACGACGCGTACAACGGTGCGTAATTTTGTCAGTCGTGCACGCAGATGGATATTGTTTTAGACTAGGCCTTTTAACCCCCGCGCACGACGCGCACAACGGGGTGTAATTTTTCCAGTCGTGCGCACTGATGGATATTGCTTCAGACTAGGCCTTTTAACCCCCATGCATGATGCGCACAAGGGGGCGTAATTTTGTCGGGCGTGGGCGCAGATGGATATTGCATTAGACTTGGCCTTTTAACCCCCGCGCACGACGTGCACAACGGGGCATAATTTTGTCGGTCGTGCGCGTGGATGGATATTGCTCTAGACTAGGCCTTTTAACCCCGCGCACGTTGCGCACAAGGGGGCATAATTTTGTCGGTCGTGCGCATGGATGGATATTACTTGAGACTATGCCTTTTAACCCCCGCGCACGACACGCACAACTGGGCGTAATTTTGCCGGTCATGTGCACGGATGGATATTGCTTGAGATTAGGCCTTTGAACTCCCACGCACGACACGCACAAGGGGGCATAATTTTGCCGATCGTGCGCACGAATGGATATAGCATGAGACTAGGCCTTTTAACCCCAGTGCCGACACGCACAACGGGGCGTAATTTTTCCGGTCGTGCGCTCGGATGGATATTGCTTGAGACTAGGCCATTTAACCCTCGCGCACGATGCGCACAACGGGGCGTAATTTTTTTGGTCGTGCGCGCGGATGAAAATTACTTCAGAGTAGGCCTTTTCACCCACGCGCATGACGCGCACAAGGGGGTGTAATTTTACCGGGCGTGCACGCGGGTGTAAATTGCTTCAGACTAGGCCTTTTAACCCCCGTGCACGATGTGCGCAATGGCGCGTAATTTTGCCGGGCGTGCACATAGATGGATATTGCTTCAGACTAGGCCTTTTCACCCCCGCGCATGACGCGCACAAGGAGGCGTAATTTTGCCGGGCATACGCACGGATGGATTTTGTTTCAGACTCGGCCTTTTAACCCCCGTGCACGACGCGCACAACGGGGCGTAATTTTTTCGGTCGTGCGTGCGGATGGATATTGCTTGAGACTAGGCCTTTTAACCCCCACGCACGATGCGCACAAGGGGCATAATTTTGCCCGGCGTGCATGCGGGTGTATATTGCTTCAGACTATGCCTTTTAACCCCCGTGCATGACGTGAACAAGAGGGCGTAATTTTGTCAGACGTGCGCGCTGATGGATATTCCTTCCGAGTAGGCCTTTTAACCCCCGCACACGACGCGTACAAGGGGGTGTAATTTTGACCAGTGTGCGCACGGATGGATATTTCTTCAGACGAAGCCATTTAACCCCCGTGCATTACGTGCACATCGGGGCGTAATTTTATAGGGCCTGCGCGCAGATGGATATTGCTTGAGACTAGGCCTTTTAACCCCCGTGCATGACGCGCACAACGGGACGTAATTTTTCCAGTCGTGCGCGCTGATGGATATTGCTTCAGACTAGGCCTTTTAACCCACGCGCACTACGCACACAATGGGCGTAATTTTGCTGGTCGTGCGCGCGGATCGATATTGCTTGAGACTAGGCCTTTTAACCCCCGTGCACGACGCGCATAACGGTGCGTAATTTTTTCGATCGTGCACGCGGATGGATATTGCTTCAGACTTGTCCTTTTAACCCCCGTGCACGATGAGCACAAAGGGGTGTAATTTTGCCTGGCGTGCGCGCGGTTGGATATTTCTTCAGACTAGGCCTTTTAACCCCCCGAGCACGACGCGAACAAGGGTGCGTCATTTTGCCAGGCGTGCTTGCGGATGAATATTTCTTGAGACTAGGCCTTTTAACCCCCGCCCACGACGCGCACAACGGGGCATAATTTTGTCGGTCATGAACGCAGATGGATATTGCTTCAGACTAAGCCTTTTAACCCCGGCTAATGACACGCACAAGGGGGCGTAATTTTGGCGGTCGTGCGTACGGATGGATATTGCTTCAGATTGGGCCTTTTAACCCCCGCGTACGATGCGCACTAGGGGGCATTATTTTGTCGGTCGTGCGTGCGGATGGATTTTGCTGGAGACTTGGCCTTTTAACCCCTCGCTCACTACGCACACAACAGGACGTAATTTTGCCGGTCGTGCGTGCGGATGGATATTACTTCAGACTAGGCCTTTTAAACCCCGCGCACGACGTGTACAAGGGGGTGTAATTTTGTCGGTCGTGCACGCGGATGGATATTGCTTTAGATTAGGCCTTTTAACCGCTGCGCACGACGCTCACAACGGGACGTAATTTTGCCGGTCGTGTGCGGGGATGGACATTGCTTCAGGCTAGGCCTTTTAACCCCCGAGCACGATGCGCACAACGAGGTGCAATTTTACCGGTTGTACGTGCGGATGAATATTGCTTCAGAGTAGGCCTTTTAACCCCCGCGCATGATGCGGACTAGGGGCGTAATTTTGCCTGGCATGTGCGCAGGTGTATATTGCTTCAGAGTAGGCCTTTAACCCCCATGCACAACGAGCACAAGGGGGCGTAATTTTGTCGGGTGTGTTCGCGGATAGATATTGCTTCAGACTAGGCCTTTTAGCCCCCTGCACACGACGCACACAAGGGGGCGTAATTTTGCCGGTCCTGACGCAGATGGATATTACTTCAGAATAGGCCTTTTCACCCCGGCGTACAACGCGTACAAGGGGCGTAATTTTGCCGGGTGTGCGCCCAGACGGATATAGCTTCAGACTAGACCTTTTAACCACCGCGCACGACACGCACAACGAGGCGTAATTTTGCCGGTCGTGCACGCGGATGGATATTGTTTGAGACTAGGCCTTTTAATACCCGCGCACGACGCGTCCAACGGGGCGTAATTTTGTCAGTCGTGTGTGTAGATGGATATTGCTTCAGAATAGGCCTTTTAACCCCCGCGCACGACATTAACAACGGGGAGTAATTTTGCCGGTTGTGCACACGGATGAAAATTACTTCAAAGTAGGCCTTTTAACCCCCCGCACGACGCACAAAAGGGGGCGTAATTTTGCCAGGCGTGCGCGCGGATGGATATTGCTTCAGACTAGGCCTTTTAACCCCCGTGTACGATGCACACAACGGGACGTAATTTTGTCGGTCGTGCGCGGGGATGGATATTGCTTAAGAGTAGGCCTTTTAACCCCGCGCACGACACGCACAAGGGGGCGTAATTTTGCCGGTCGTGCACGCGGATGGATATTGCTTGAGACTTTGGCGTTTAACCCCCACGCACGACACACACAACGGGGCGTAATTTTGACGGTCGTGCGCGCTGATGGATATTGCTTGAGACTAGGCCTTTTAACCCCTGCGCACGACGTGCACAACGGGGCGTATTTTTGACAGTCGTGCACGCTGATGGATATTGCTTGAGACTAGGCCTTTTAACCTCCTCGCATGACGCGTATAAGGGGGTGTAATTTTGCCGGTCGTGCACGCGAATGGATATTGCTTGAGACTAGGCCTTTTAACCCCCGCACACGACGTGTACAACTGGGCGCAATTTTTCCGGTCGTGCGCACAGATGGATATTGCTTGAGACTAGGCCTTTTAACCCCCGCACACGACGCACACAACATGGCGCAATTTTTCTGGTCGTGCGCACGACGGGATCTTGCTTTAGACTAGGCCTTTAAACCCCCGTGCATGACGCGCACAAGGGGGTGTAATTTTGACCGGCGTGCGCACGGGTGTATATTGCTTCAGACGAGGCCTTTTAACCCCCTCGCACGATGCGCACATGGGGCCGTAATTTTGCTGGGTGTGCGTGCGGATGGATGTTACTTTACAATATGCCTTTTAACCCCCACACACGACATGCACAAGGGGGCGTAATTTTTTCGATCGTGTGTGCGGATGAATTTTGCTTTAGAGTAGGCCTTTTAACCACCACGCACGACGCGCACAAGGGGCGTAATTTTGCCCGGCGTGCGCGCGGGTGTATATTGCTTTAGACTAGGCCTTTTAACCCCCGTGCACGACATGCACAAGGGGCGTAATTTTGCCGGGCGTGCGCGCGGATAGATATTGCTTCAGACTAGGCCTTTTAACCCCCATGCACGACGCACACAATGAGGATTAATTTTGTCGGCCATGCACGCGGATGAATATTGCTTCAGGGTAGGTCTTTTAACCCCCCTCACGGCGCGAACTAGTGGGCATAATTTTGTTGGGCGTGCACACGGATGAATATTGCTTTAGACTAGGCCTTTTAACCCCCGCACACGACGCGCACAACGGGGCGTAATTTTACCGGTCGTGCGCGCGGATGGATATTGCTTGAGACTAGGCCTTTTAACCCCGTGTCCAATGCGCACAAGGGGGCATAATTTTTCCGGTTGTGCACGCAAATGGATATTGCTTGAGACTAGGCCTTTTAACCCCCGCGCACAACGTGCACAACGGGACGTAATTTTACTGGTCGTGCACGCGGATGGATATTGCTTAAGACTAGGCCTTTTAATCCCCACGCACGACACACATAAGGGGGCATAATTTTGCCGGTCGTGCGTGCGGATGGATATTGCTTGAGACTAGGCCTTTTAACCCGCACGCACGATGCGCACAATGGGACATAATTTTGCCGGTCGTGCGCGCGGATGGATATTTCTTCAGACTAGGCCTTTTAACCCCCGTGCACAACACGCACAACGGGGCGTAATTTTTCCGGTCGTGCGCGCGGATGAATATTTCTTCAGAGCAAGCCTTTTAACCCCTGGTCATAACACGCACAAGGGGGTGTAATTTTTCCCAGCATGCGCGTGGGTGTATATTGCTTCAGACTAGAGATTTTAACTCCCGTGTACGACGCGCACATGGGGGCATAATTTTGATGGGTGTGTGGGCGAATGGATATTGATTCAGACTAGGCCTTTTAACCCCCGCACACGCCGTGCCTAACGGGACGTAATTTTACCGGTCAAGCGCGCAGATGGATATTGCTTCGGACTAGGCCTTTTAACCCTCGTGCATGACGCGCACAAGGGGGTGTAATTTTGCCCGGTGTGCGCACGGATGTATATTGCTTTAGACTAGGCCTTTTAACTCCCGCGCACGACGCGCACATTGGGGCGTAATTTTGTCAGGCGTGCGTGCGGATGGATATTGCTTCAGACTTGGCCTTTTAACCCCCGCTCACGGCATACACGATGCGCACAATGGGGCGTAATTTTGCCGGTCGTGCACACGGATGGATATTGCTTCAAACTAGGCCTTTTAATCCCAGCGCACGACGAGCACAATGTGGCATAATTTTGCCGATCGTGCGCGCAAATGAATATTGCTTCAGACTAGGCCTTTTAACCCACTCGCATGACGCGCACAAGGGGGTTTAATTTTGCCCGGTGTGCGCACGGGTGTATATTGCTTCAGACTAGGCCTTTTAACCCCGCGCACGATATGCACAAGGGGGCGTAATTTTGTCGGGTGTGCGCGCGTATGGATACTGCTTCAGACTAGGCCTTTTAACCCCTGTGCACGACGTACACAAGGGGGCGTAATTTGTTCGGTCGTACGTGCAGATGGATATTGCTTCAGAGTAGGTCTTTTAACCCCCATGCACGACACGCAAAAAGGGGCTTAATTTTGCCGGGCGTGTGTGAGGTAGGATATTGCTTCAGACTAGGCCTTTTAACCTCCTCGCATGATGCACATAACGGGGTGTAATTTTACTGGTCGTGCGCGCGGATGGATATTGCTTGAGACTAGGCCTTTTAACCCCCGTGTACGACACGTACAACGGGGCTTAATTTTTTCAGTCGTGCGCACAGATGGATATTGCTTCAGACTAGGACTTTTAACCCCCGCGCACGATGCGCACAATGGGGCGTAATTTTGCCAGTCGTGTGCACGGATGAATATTGCTTCAGAGTAGGCCCTTTAACCCCAGCGCACGACATGCACAAGGGGGCGTAATTTTGCCCAGTGTGCACAGGGATGGATATTTATTTAAACTAGGCCTTTTAACCCCTGCGTAGATGCGCATAAGAGGTATAATTTTGCCAGGCGTGCGCACAGATGAATATTGCCTGAGACTAGGCCTTTTAACCCCCACACACGATGCGCACAACAGGTCGTAATTTTACCGGTCGTGCGCACAGATGGATATCGCTTCAGACTATGCCTTTTAACCCCCGCGCACGACGCGCACAAGGGGGGCGTAATTTTGCCAGTCGTGCGCGCATGTGGGTATTGCTTTAGACTGGGCCTTTTAACCCCCACGCACGATGCGCACAACGGGGCGTAATTTTACCGATCGTGCGCACGGATGGATGTTGCTTCAGACTAGGCCTTTTAACCCACGCGTACGACGCGCACAAGGGGGCGTAATTTTGTCGGTCGCGCGCATGGATGGATATTGATTGAGACTAGGCCTTTTAGCCCCCACGTACGACGTGCAGAGCATGGCGTAATTTTTTCGGTCTTGTGTCCGGATGGATATTACTTCAGGCTAGGCCTTTTAACCCCCGTGCAGGACGCACACAACGGGGTGTAATTGTGTCGGTCGTTTGCATGGATGGATATTGCTTCAGAGTAGGCCTTTTAACCCCAGCACATGACGTGCACAATGGGGCATAATTTTGTCCGGCATGCGCGCGTGTGTATATTGCTTTAGACTAGGCCTTTTAACCCCCATGCACGACACGCACAAGGGGGCGTAATTTTTTCGGTCGTGCACGCAGATGAAAATTGCTTCAGAGTTTGCCTTTTAACCCCCGCGCATGACGCGAACAAGGTGGTGTAATTTTGCCGGGCGTGCGCACGGATGGATATTGCTTCAAACTAGGCCTTTTAACCCCCACGCATGACGCGCACAACGGGGCGTAATTTTTCCAGTCGTGCACGCAGATGGATATTGTTTCAGACTTGGCCTTTTAACCCCGGCAAATGACGCGCACAATGGGGCGTAATTGTCCCGGTCGTGCGTGCGGATCAATATTACTTCAGAGTATGCCTTTTAACCCCCTGCGCACGATACACACAAGGGGTCGTAATTTTGTCCGCGTGCGCGCGGGTGTATTTTACTTCAGACTATGCCTTTTAACCCATGTGCATGACGCGCACAAGGGGGCGTAATTTTGTCGGTCGTTCACTCGGATGGATATTACTTCAGACTAGGCCTTTTAACCCCCATGCATAATGCGCACAACTGGGCGTAATTTTGAGGTCGTGCACGCGGATGAATATGGCTTCAGAGTAGGCCGTTTAACCCTCCCCGCACGACGCGCACAAGGGGGCGTAATTTTTGCGGGCATGCACACAGATGGATATTGCTTCAGACTCAGCCTTTTTACCCCCGCACACGACGTGCACAACGGGGCGTAATTTTTCCGGTCGTGCACGCGGATGGATATTGCTTGAGACTGGGCCTTTTGACCCCCGCTCACGACGTGCACAACGGGGCGTAATTTTGCCGGTCGTGCGCACGGATGGATATTGCTTCAGAATGGGCCTTTTGACCCCGACGCACGACGTGCACAATGGGGCGTAATTTTGCTGGTCGTGTGTGCGGATGGATATTGCTTCAGACTAGGCCTTTTTACCCCCCGCGCACGACGCACAAAATGGGGCGTAATTTTGCCGGTCGTGCGCGCGGATGGATATTGCTTGAGACTAGGACTTTTAACCCCCGTGCAGGACGCGCACAACAAGGTGTAATTTTTCCGGTCGTGCGCGCGATGGATATTGCTTGAGACTAGGCCTTTTAACCCCCGCACACGACGTGCACACCTGGGCGTAATTTTGCCAGTCGTGCGCACGGATGGATATTTCTTCAGAGTAGGCCTTTTAACCCCCGTGCAAGACACGCACAAGGGGACGTAATTTTGATCGGCGTGCACGCGGATGGATATTGCTTTAGAGTAGGCCTTTTAACCCCCGCGCACGACGCTAACAGGGGGGGCATGATTTTGTTGGTCGTGCACGCGGATGGATATTGCTTGAGACTATGCCTTTTAACCCCCTTGCACGATGTGCACAACGGGGCATAATTTTGCCGGTCGTGCACATGGATGGATATTGCTTCAGACTTGGCCTTTTAACCCCGCGCACGACGCGCACATGGGGCGTACTTTTTCCGGTCGTGCGCGCTGACCCTCTAAACTTTTTAATTACTGCACACGACGCGTTAGACTATAGCGCGTTGTGCGCGTGGAGTAATTTAATCCACCGTTTTTACTCGATGCACACAACGGTCCCGTATAATTTTTAAAACGTCCATTAGTAATTGTGTACAAAGTTGCTTTGAAAATGGCTTAAAGGATGCAATGGTAATTGCACCAATAGTTCTACAAAGTTGCTTTGAAAAGGGATTTAAGGGTGGGATGGTAATTACCCCAAAAGTTCAGGGTTGCTTAAAGGGCGCGCTTGTAATTGCACCAAAAGTTTCGCATGTTCCGCTTTTAACAACAGCCGGGGGATCGAATCGGACGGTATGGAGGGGTCGAGCGCAGGAATTCCATCTGAGCTTGAGCACAGGCTTATTTTGCCCATATATATGTATATGTATATGTATGTATATATACTAGTCATAACCCGTGCCCGCGGGCACGGTTCATTTAAGATTTTTTTCCCACAAAATCTTTGTTTCCCAAAAAATTATTTCAACAACCAAAATTTAAAAAACAACAAATTAGCGTAAAAATATATAGCGTCATGGGCGCCTTCGGCATGGGCACCTTCGATGCAGAACAACAAATTCGGTGCAGGTGCCTTCGCCACAGAACCACAAATTTGGTGCAGAGCCTTCGGCGCGGAACAACAAAGTAGCGTAAAAAAATTTAACTTCGGTGTTGATGCGCTCGGCTCGGGCGCCTTCGGCTGTGGGGAAAAAAATTTAACCCAGGTGCCTTTGGGTTAAATTTGAATGCAATATCAAAAGGCTATTTTCTTTTGAATTGTCTTCGGTTTATTTGAATTTTCTGTTATAGTGTTTTCGGAAAGTGGTACAATTCACCTTCTTAAGTCTGGTATTTCTCGTAGTTCTTTTGTGAAGCGATGTAACAAAGCTGCCATGTATGCATCATTCTACCATGTATCAACTTGCCAATTTATGCATCATTCCAATATATGCATCACTCCCATTGTCTAGGAATGAAAAAACAAATGATGATACCAATGTATCAACCTGTCATGTATCAACATGTCATATATGCATCATTCTGTCATGTATCAACCTGCCAATTTATGCATCTTTCTGCCATATATCAACATACCATGTATCAACCCCCCTTACATTTACTTAATCCATCGTTCTGCCATTCACCATTCCAATTTATGCATCATTCCAATTAATGCATAATTCTCATTGTTTGGGAATGAAAAAACATACGAGTATATCAATTTATCCACCTGTCATGTATGCAATATTCTGCCATGTATCAACCTACCAATTTATGCTTCATTCCAATTCATGCATCATTCCTATTGTTTGGGAATGAAAAAAAAATGATGATACCAATTTATTAACATGCCATGTATGCATCATTCTGCCATGTATCTACCTGCCAATTTATGCATCATTCTTTCATGTATCAACCTGCCATGTGTCAACCCCCTCTACAATTACTCAACCCATCATTCTCAATGTACCAACCTGCCAATTTATGCATCATTCCAATTTATGCATCATTCCCATTGTTATCAACCTTGCCACGTATCAACCTGCAATGTATCAACACTTATATACAGTTACTCAACCCATCATCCTACCATGTATCAACCTGCAAATTTATGCATCATTCCAATTTGAAATTTATATTCAAGTGCATACAAATGAATTTGAATCCCAAGAACCCAATTTGAAATTTGCATTATGTATACAATTCCCAGAGGAATCCAACCCCGACAAAATTAAATTATGATATCAATATAATGAGATGGTCTTTGAGGAATATAATCAAGCATATCCTCTACACTCCAGGACCAAAGCTAAATTCATCCATTGTAACAAAAATTACACCAATCAAGCAGAAAAATAGAACACACCAAAGAGCTACATTTGCATATTCTCTTACATGGTGTCGTTATTGCAAACGAATATGTAACCCCCCACCAGATCGTTCCTCGGCAGCGCCTTTGACAACGGGAAAAATATCAGAGAAAATTATATTCAAGCCTGACCTTAACCAATAGTATTTGCTAATTTACACTTCACTGAATAGCCTAAAGACATGCTCTGCTGCATTACATCTAAATCCTTTCCACTACCATTATCTGTACAGGATAGGTACAAAATTAAGCCACTCTCACATTAATGAATGAACATGGGCGCATAAGTGATTATTAATAGCATATACAATATCTAAGTTCAAGTTGACTAAATCTCTGAAAAAGAGAAGATATTTTTGAAAATGCAGTAAAAAGTTCTATAAAATGCCGTAAAAATTTTGGATAATAAAAGCTTTCTTCTCACAATTACCTTGCAGTTTTAAACTTGTCACGATCAGTATCATATGCCAAGACATCAAACCTTTCAAAATTCAAATTTTAATTTACAGAGTCCTTATAGTGGATGATAACAGTTAAAACATGCATCACTTAAGTTCAAGATAAAAAATTAAGTCATACATTAAAAAGTCGAATTTCATCTATATGCAGTAAACTTGTTGACAAACTCCCCACAGTAATTTATCCTCATTTTTTCTTTATTATGACTTAACAATCATCATCCGACATATGCAACATATGAATGTAAGGAAGCTCGCAACCCTACATTGCGCATGTAGACCACACAAATAATGTGTTTATGAATATATGTGATGATTTGAATACGCCCAAGCAACCATCAGTAGCTACCAATTATTAAGGTGCCTACATTTAAAGACTCTATCCACCTCTCAAATATAGTGATCAAATTCACATTCTGCAAATAGCCAGTAGGAAGGAAGGAAAATCTTATGGAATCTAGGCCACAAAGTGTTATTCTTTTTGCTACAGGTTAAATAATAAAATGATTGTCCCAGTTAGGAAAGAAAAGAAAAGAAAAGAAAAAGAAAAGGATACACATAGTTTAACAGTATCCATATTTCAACTATGAATATACAATATAATGCTAACTAATCACGGACTAATTTTACCAGTTTGTTTTCATTCCAAGATCCCAATTTGAAAAGTTCATTATGCATTCCATTCCCATAGGAATCCAACCAATACAGAAATTTCCGGTGAATGTATATTTGAGGCTTCACATAAGAAAGCAAAATTAAAATGAGTTCAATAAAAAAGAGTTGTCTTTGAGGAATATAAGCAAACATCTACTGTGCACTAATAATTAAATGGTCTTTTCAGAATATTTGATGTGAGAAAGAGGATTAGTACACATAAGGGAAAGTTTGACTGCTTCTGAGCTTTTTATTTTAATGTTAGGCCTCTCATATCATAGTCAGTTAGATACAAACAGTAAAAAATTTTAGGGAACAAAAATTGGGAGACCACTTATATATGGCACCACTTGAACCAGAGTTTTTGGTAAGACTGTACTGAGAAATCTTAAGAAGAGACATTTCTCATATTTCTCTCAAATGGGCAGCCTCATGTTGGACACATGTTATGTAACAAATGGTTTACATTGATATATGGACGGCTATGGCAGGATATTTTCACTGCATTTCTAATGGTGTAGTAGAGATATTTAGTATATCCCTTTGGCGATAATATTGAGCCACGTCATGATCATATTCTGAAATAGTTTGTAAAAAATGATACATAATCGAAGAAAAGATGTTTGATGGACATCTTTCCTATTCATGTAAAAAAATAATTGATGTACGGTCAGTAATGTTGGAACTTAATACAAATTCCATTTAATGTGGCCAAATGGGACTTCTTATGTCCGCAATCAAACAGAATTTTGGGAAAACCTGAAGTTTTTATGGGAAGAAATCATCATTAGTTGCAAATAATGACTAAGGATCCTGGAAAACGAAATGTAAATTAAATTAATTTTGCGAAAAAGAAAAATAATTAAATCACATTCAATTTTTCATTCAAATTAGGGAATGTGAGAAAGTGATTTACGAACTTGAAACGTGATGTTTTTCAAATACTTCCTTTTCCCAATATAAATCCCATGGTATCATACACAGTGCTATACTCATCTCTCTTGTAAATCATGAAATGTTGCTTAACATGTGGAAATTCATTTGTATTGTATTCCATTTCATATTGTCTTATGTGTTTAGATGCAATGTCTAAAGATCTTAACGACTTATACCTCGGAAGAAAGGCACCAATATTTATGGGTGCTTATAATTGTTTAGTTAAGATGCGACTTTAAAGTCAACTTTTAAATATGTAAATAAATTAAGATGTAAATCTCATGTTTTGTCTGAGCAGAATACATTTTAAACTCAAATTTTAAAATTGAGATGTAAACTCAAATTAAGATGTATACTCAATGAAGATGTATACTCAATTAAGAGGTAAATTATTTATAGAATACATTTTAAACTCAAATTAAGTATTCTGTAAACCTGCCAGATTAAGTACTTCGCTAGGAGAAGTATTTTGCCAGACTAAGTAAATTGATATATACTTAATTGATTTACAGAATACTTAATCTGGCAGGTTTTTGTCTCAGCAGAACACATCCTTAATTTAAACTTGCCAAAATTACGGAATACTTAAACATGCCATAATTACAGAATACTTAATTGATTTACATCTTAATTTACATCTTAATTTCAATCTTAACTGAAATTTTGAGTTACAAATTGAGATGTTTAAAATTTTATTCCCCGCAAAATCTTTAAAATTTTCTCATTCCAACACATTTTATTCCAGAAATCCATTGAATCAGTGTCCATATGTTTGAATCCAACACATGTATAATAGAGGCAATTTGAATCCAAATACCAACTTCTATTTGAACCAAAAAAATATAATTAACCTTCAAACATGACGGGACAAATTACAACATTTGACTCTATTTGTATCATATAAAAGTCATGGCTCGTGGTTTAGATTAATTAATTTATTAGTATCATATAAAAGTCTTGCTCACCGCGCTAAATCATAAATATACAATCCACATATAAATTGCAAAGGCAAAAATTGTTGATGCATACACATGCTTGCTCATAATGCCATTGTTTTGTAATATTAAATTTGCTCTTGTGGCAGATGAATTCTACCTTCACAATTTCTGATACCTATGACTCTGAAAGTTGGGAGGGGATGAAAAGTTTACATGCTCTTCTTTCCAGTTTGAAGGACTCATTGGGTCTTCGCAGATATTAATGGCAAATGTCAAATGGAACTGGTTACCTGTCAATAATATAGATAAAGCCTTAAGAGGAAATGGTAAGGGCACTGGTTAAGATGAAATGGCAAATGGCAAATGACTTAAGATAAAGCCTTAAGCTGTCTAATATCTAAGCAGTTACATTTAAGCATTGTAACGCTTAAATGTATTCTTAGAGGGTTACCTGTCAATATGTGGAGATGAACTCGGCAAGATAGAGGTTTGGCTTAGGAGAGTAGCTTGCGGCAGTATTTTGAAGAGGCACTAAGGATTCCTTGGCCGTGGGTTGGATTTGTTTGAGGATGGCATGTGCTTGCTTTGCCAATTTTTCTCTTCCCAACAAAGACCCATTGGTTTTTGATGATGCTCTCAAAAAGGTCTCCTGCAATGCACACACTTACAAAAGCTTGTGTGAACTTGGTGCCTTTGTTTTTTTATTTAAGGTGCCTGCAAAAAAACAAAGAGAGAGTTAACGGAAATATTTAATGACAAAGTTGTTTTTTGAAGAAATATTAAAGCCAACTTTTTTATCTTCCCTTTCTCTTTTCTGAATCTCTATCTCTGTTTTTTTTTGAAGCCGCACTGATTTTTGTTTGGAGCGGAGGGTTGCGCTCCGCAGTCTTTTCCACAAAGAGGAGGGCCTGTAAACACAAAGCTAAAACACTTTTGATGTTAGCATTAAAAGGAATTCAAGTACTACTATTTTGATCTCTCCCTTTCTTAGAGGGTTACCTGTCAATATACCGTGCCCTAGTTCTCTTTAGAACTCTGTTACATGTTAGGTAATTCTTGAGTTCATGAAAACTATCATATAGCAGATATTGCAAATATCTTTCTGATGCACATCCATTTGGGACTATTTGCTCTTCCTTGGGATTAGACACTTTCAATTGCGTAGGGTTTAATCCTTGTTGGAAGCACAATTGTCAGGTGTATGTGACTGCTAGAGGTGGCCTATGGATTCTAGATGCCAGTGGTCAGATTATTTAGTGTGGCAGCTAGCTAGATATGGCACATTATGAGCACACTTTGAGCCATGTCGCCTCTAATATACCATTTGTAATACCTGAGTGGTGACTTCTCAGACAGTCACCCATCCCTAACTATTCCCTTGAGCATTATAAACTATTTAACTTTTGCCATGCCTCTTTACATTTGCTAGCTATGGTTACTTGTGTACATGTGAACACTTACATAACTGAAGCAAGCCTTCATTTCTGTGGTCTGACATGCATGTGTTGTATTTTCTTGCCTGACAGGAAGTTTTTCATGAACACTGATATTGCTGTTTGTGGAAACGTTCAATCAGTAGCTTCATTGTATTTCGCATGTTGCAGACAAATTACTCTACGGGTCTTTTTCTATCTTAAATTTTCTTTTCCTGAGGGCACAAATTGCTACTCTTTGACTTGACATACATGTTTAATAAAATTGCAATGAATTGCAATGAAGCGCATATTTAATAAAATGTACAATGAACTTCTAACAAACGTATGCTCATGGATTATCATACATTTTGGGTGTTTATGCTCATTTGGGGCACAGGTTGTGATGAACTTCTAACCCGTGCCATAATAGAATGAGGCTATAAAGACAATTGGGTATAAACAGAATGAGTTGCTAACCCGTGCCATAACAAAATGAACTGTTAGTATCACATAACAGAATGACAATTGGGTATAACAAACAAAAATTACCTGAAACACTCAACACAAATCAAAAGTTGAGGGGATGTTTGCAGGAATTTTAAATGAATCAAAAGTTTGAGCTTGAAATATATATATAGGAATTTTAACCAAATCAAAAGTTTGCAGATTGAAACATCACCTGCAAACATTGAATCAAAAGTTTAATATTTCCAAATTCTTTGTATTCCTGTAAACATTACTGAAAATTGAAACATCCCCACACCTGAATTTTAACCAACATCCAGGCTTTGCTGCCGCCTCTCGACACCCAATATCATCGTGGCATCGTCCAAACTCATCGATTCCACCTCATCTCTATCGTAAATACTCCCAAAACTGCACACACACACACACACACACACACACACACACACACACACACACACACACACACACATATATATATATATATATATATATATATTGGGGGGAATAAATAAGAATTCGACGTGCTCACTTGAAAAATTAAATTTGATGAAAAGAAAAACTAACCAAACAAAAGGCAGTTAAAGTTGGGACCATGCACATGGCGATATTAGCCTTTGCATTCCATTCCGATTGGTTATAACCTTCGTAAAATAACAAAGCAGCGTCAGAAGTTTTATTTTAAATCAAAGATGATATTTTGATGAGTTTTATCTTAAATTCATCCTCATATTCCCATATTGAACTTGAGAGTTTATGCAACTCCATTTGCAGTGCAATTAAAACAGCCTATAATATGGCACACTGTTTTGCTCCTAGAGCAAATAGCAATCACCTCAATTCTTGGCTGCAAACATTGAAATGATATATATATATATATATATATATAGGAATTTTAACCGAATCAAAAGCTTGCAGATTGAAACATCCCCTGCAAACATTGAAACAAAAGTTTGAGATTGCCAAATTCTTTTGAGATTGAGATTGAATTGAAAATCCTGAAAATTGAGGTTGAAATGAATTAATTTTGATATTGAGATCGGAATGAAACATCCCCACACATGAATCAAAAGTCCAGTAAACATTCCTGCAAACATTGAAACTTCAGGAATCTTTGAATCTATTGGCAGAAATCAAGGTCTTCGAATCTTGCTTCTTTTTTAAAAAAACCAAAATCAGGATAAACTGTAGTGAAAATGCAACAGAAAAGAAGAGACTGGTATCAAAAATAGAAATTGATAATGTCATCAAATCATACACCAAAAAACAGTGAAACAAAATCTAATCAAAAAAGATAACTCTGAGAGAGATACCCAACAACCATACCAATAATTTTAGCAATGAAAATCAACTCAAAGAAAATGCAATAATGATGAAAATATGGCATTGTATCCTCCTGATTAGATAATAGATCAATGATTATTTGGCAAAGTCAATTAATCTATTTAGAAATAAAAAAATTAAATTAAGCCGTTACAATGGTGAGATCCTAGAACAAAGAAAATAGGCATTGATAGTATAAAACAATACACCTTTGATCAATCCTTGAAGGCAAGGATTACTCATATTTTAATGCAATTTGAATAAAATATCAATGTTTTTGTCTCATTAGCAACTCTTAGGTTTGAAACATTAGTTCACAGCTGGCTGGTCAGTCCAAAACCAAAGTCTTGTAACCTTTTTTTAATCTTTTTAAAAACAAAATCAGCATAGACATGAAGAAATTAAAATCCACAATAGAATTCAAATTATGTCATCCAGTCCAATCCAATCTGAAATTTTCAAAAAGGGAACTTTGACAAAGACAAAGATCACACTGTAATGCATGTAGATAAACAAATTTACTGGAGATGTCCTGGGCAAAGAAAAATAACATCATTGCAAAAGTCATCTTGTAAATTAAAAAAGACATACTGGAACATTGTAATGCACGAACTATACTCTCCAAACTCCAAAAATGATTCTTTGAATTGTAAAAGAAAACCATTTTTTTTATTTATCAATTGATCACATAAATTTAAGAGTCAAATTTCAAACTATCATTTTCTTGAGAGAATTCCACATGATACACATGCGAGAATTCAACATAGTAAAAAAACCTTGAATATGCAACATACAATGTATATATCTTCCATGTGTATCCCCTTCACTTTATGTATTTCATAACCTACATATCACTAACGTTGGTAGCCTAAGACTGTATGGAAGCTATGGATGTAAACAAATCCAAAAAATCTGATATATATCTAATTCCAAATTGTATTATGACCTGAAAATTTAACATTCAAAATCTATCCAATTAAAGAATAATGACACATGCAAGTACGTGTGCACACGTACACGACACACATGTTCATGCTTGGGGTTACATGCACATGCCCACCCACATACACATGCACACAAAAATAAAGCAGGTGTCTACAATGCCTAATTCCTCGTGGAAAATACAAATGTATTACAGAACATGTTAGCCAATCAATGGATTCTAAAATATACTCATATCGATAATAAAACTTGACTTACAGCATTATATTACTTCACCAAAAGTAAAGTTAAGTGTAAAGATTGTAACATTGGAAATGTCAAAACCTAAGGGGTTACTCGTCCACCACTGGTCATAAGTCATAATATAGTAATATCCATCTAGCATCAAACATCTAGAATAATGAAATTCATGATATATCAATGGACAGATAGCAACCAGCTACAGCGAAAAGGAAATAAATAAATATATAAATGAACCAAAGACAAACAAGAAGAAAATTTTCCTGATTTTACATGATATTATCTCATCACTTCATTTTATGTTTTTCCAAATAAACTCATCTTTCGAGGGAAAGTTGGCATGCTAGTTTGAATATAGATGCATGAAGAAGGGTCCAAATGATCCTTAAAACCATTTTGGTAACATATTTAAAGCAATAATATTATAGACAAACTGGTGATACAGTTTTCCGTTCATTAATAGATGAGATTAGTGGATTTGGAGTAAATAAGGGAAGGGATTTGTATGCATAGTTTTTTGATTATAAATATGACAGAATCTTTCACTTGAAGTTAGGAAATTACCACTCCTTTGATGTTTAGATAATATACATACTCTGTCAGCTTGAAGGTCCAATAAAAGTTTCGTGTTGAATAAGTATTCCACTCTTTACTCTGTTAGTTTGAAGTTCCAATAAAAGTTTCGTGTTCAATAAGTATTCCAAAATAGTCTGAAATTCACATGCTCATTCCAATTAAAGTTTCCCGAAATTTCTAGCTGCACCGATACCCAAAATTCAACACTCATCAGGCAAAAATCATCCTTGCAGTTTAAACTCTCCCTAAATTCACCTAATATTTCGTCTTCTCTAAACCAATGAAATATTCATCTAATATTACATAAACATTGCAATGCAGTGTGTAACTGATGCATGCATAATGTAGAGAAAAGATTTTCCAGAATTTTAAGTAAAACAACTTCCGACCATACACATCCTCCTCCAAAACGTGCACATCCACATGTACAGTTTCAAACCGGGCATGTTTTTTCGCAGACGTTTTGCCTATACATGTACATTTTACCTCTACTTATAGCCTTAGTAACTAAATTTTACAGCAAAATCCCGAAGAGAGAAACATGAACATTCTAAAATTGTACAGCAAAAGCCTGGAGAGAGAATCATGAACATACCCGAGATTATAAAGTGGAGAATTTAGAAGCAGTCGAACGTGTGATGTTTCATCTTTCAACCTAAGGTACTGAAGGACCAAGAAATCCCATCTGATTCACCAAATTTTCGACATCATCATCATACCATCAGATTGCATCTGCAGCCAATTCCTCCAATTTGACTCCAATATCCATGTCATCTCCTCACGTTGCTATTTATGTCAGCAGGCCTTTATCCAGTAGCTCCTCCTCCCATATAGCTTAGCTAATGCCTCCCAAATTTTGATTGCTCGGTTCCAGCATCAATTTCTCTTCCATCCTCTGGCCTCTGCTCGAACTGCTGCCACCACCGTCAGTCATCTCAGAAATCATATTTTCTCTATCCAGCTTAGCTCCAAATACTTCGCTTGCATGCAGTTGCATGTTCTCAAAGATCGGGTTTATTAGCGATCTCGTCCTCTTGCCTATTGACTCCAAGTTTAGAATGTAAATGGAATGAGAAAGAGGAGTAGAACATCTGAGGTCTAAGAGAAAGACAACAAGTTTCTTGAATTAAAAAAGTGAAGGACCACATGAAAAATTGGATCACATCTCAGAGATACAGAATCATGCATGATATATAAATCAATGCAGAAACATGGATCTACTCACATTCATGCAAACAGAATAACCACATGTTTCCTACAGATATTACAATCCATTGGTCAATATGTGGAACAAAATAACAAAAAGATGACTTTTCAAACAAACCTCGACATTCCTCCTTGTTTTTGATACTGATCAAAGAATCTGAAATGTGATGCTTTTGGGTATCGGCTCCAGGATCCCCAAGAATAACTGGAATTCAGAGTCAATCAAAGAAAATCAAAAGCTAAAAATAAAAATAAGTACTGATACAAGCCTTACTGTTTCATTCCCAAAAACTAAAACGATCAACGTTATTTTAAAAAATATTACATGTTCAAAGAGCATAGAGATATGAAATATTTTTACAGAGGTGAGTTGTAGATAGAGAGATGAAAGCTAATAAACATTGTGAGTTGCAGCAGTGGCACCCGTGCCATCAACACCAGCCTCACGGGGCCCCCTGTGCAGCCTATCTTTCAGTTCTTTGACAACGAACATATGTTGATACATTAACTATTTTAATTTGCAGCTAAAATTAAAAAGAAAAGTGCAACACTCATGTTGCTACACTAACTAATTTAACTTGCAGCTAAGAATAAAAATAAAAATGCAACATACATGTCTCCAACAGCTACTTTTAGGTTTAAAAGAGAGCCTACAGAAATTCAAGGGAAATTTGGGTTAAACAAATTGGGTATATAAATAAAGAAATAGAAGAATTTATAAAATTCTGGAACTGTGAATACAACACATGTTTTATATTTGAGATGATCTCACCATCAATAGGCTTCACTTGTCTTGATAAGCAAATTGTATGAAACTTTGATAACGATGAGAGGTTTCACTTGTCTTGATAAGCAAATTAGTCATAATTGTTTAATTCATTTGACATTATACCTCTGAAAGAATCCCATCCTAGGCTCCAGAATTATCAGCTCATTGCACCTTTTTTCATATGTTCCCTCGAACTCCAAATACTAATGAGATCATGATATACACAAATATTTATTTTTAGGTAGTTCACATACCAAAGTTTATTATCTAATTTTAGAGATAAACTTAATGGAGTGCATTATAGAAAATAGGATTCACCAGCACTCTGGTTGCTTCACCAATTTTTTCTGAAGTGCTCCAAATGTTGTGCTAATAATCTCCTGCATGTTTTTCATAGGGAGACCAATGGACGGACTTAAAATGACAAAAACAGATAATAGAAGGACAAAGAATAAAACTTACCACTGATGACAGAATACTCGTGCTTCCTTATGCTCGGAATGCCTCCTTAACACTCGGAAGCCATTCTGGTCGTTGTCAAACACTCGGAATTCCTCCTTAAGCTCCTCTTCTGAGTCTGTGTCCATCATCTGATGATGTATTTGGGTTTATTTGGGTTGTTAGGTTGTCATGTGATGATGTATTCTTGAAACAAAAGAATTGCTTTGAGATGGGCGTTTTAGAAATGCAAGAATTTAATCCAAGAAAACTGGGGCCAATGTGCAGACATGCTCTCCGTCCTTATTTCCAGTTTCACCTTCGCTAGCTACCTCATGCTAAAGAAGCCAAAATACTTCACTAAGTCGACCAAGTCCTATTTCCAGAGTATTAAGATTGGAACCTGGAAGAACCGAGCTTACCCCGCGAATCTCATCTAGCACGTAAGTTGATCTCCACTTGAACGTCTCTTCCAACATTTTCTTCCCCTTGTTGCGATCTTCCAGTATTGCAGCTTTTAGATCATTGATTTGATTGTACACTGCCAGTTCGTTGAGCTTCCAGTATTCCAGTATTCCCCCAACCCTAAAAATCAAGAAAAAAGTGATATGGAGGAGATCGTCGGCCTCATATCAGCTCGACTGTGGAAATATAGGAGATCACTGACCTGTTATCATTGTTGGAGGCGAGATGACCTGATCCTGCTCCTGCTCGACTGTGGCTTGACCCACAAAATTTTTTTGGTGTCGACCTTTCCCCTAACCCTAAAAATTTCAGTGGGCGATAGCTTTGAGTCCCCATCCCAAGTTTCCAACGCTCCAGGTTTACCCCAACCCCAACGATTGTTCGGGCTATTTCATCTTTTTGAGGCTGGGACGAGGGGCATGAAGAGGTCAGAGCTTTTCCCCCTAAGATTTCGAGCTTCCCCCTTATTTTACAGATCTATGAGGTCCAAACTTCCCCCCCCAATTTCGAGCTTCCCCCTCATTTTTTTGAGGTTGCAAGGATGAAGATGACGTGAGGTCCGAGCTTTTCCCACCAAAATTTCCAGCTTCCCCCTCATTTTGCTGATCTGTGTGAGTGTGCAGCTGCGTTTTAAATTTTTTTCTCTCATGCGCGTGACTACGGGCCCCACTTGCTTACGTGGCTAAATCATATCCCTTCCCCGAGTAAATTCAGGCTGTTCTTGGTGACTGGGACAAACAAAGATATGACTGGACTTATGACTGAGACAAAATTCAAAAAATGCTCTATTTTATAGAATATATATATATATATATAATAAAACAGATATACATATATATATATAGATATATATATATATACAAAAAGATATGGTGATCCACTTTCACCATATCTTTTTGTACTTATTATGGAGGCCTTTTCGCTCCTAATGGCTAGGGCAGAATCTTGTGGTGCTATTCAACCTCTCCGCAGAATTGGTGTGATCTCCTATTTGCTGTTTGCAGATGACCTACTGGTTTTCTGCCGGGTGAACCTCTGTTCCTTTATTGGTCTTAAAGAGGTCCTGGATAAATTTTATCGTCTCTCTGGCCTCCATATTAATTGGGACAAAAGCTCAGTCATTTTCAGTAAAGGGGTGTGTAATTCCAGGGATCTTGCTTCTATGCTGGGTGTTAAAGAGGTATCTTCTTTTTCCATTTATTTGGGCTTGCCCCTTTCCTCTAAATACCCAAGGGCTTCTTTGTTTGGTCGTCTGGTGGATAACTGCAATAAGAGGCTTGCTGGTTGGTCTTCCTCTTTGCTCTCTATTGCTGGTAAAATTGAATTGGTCCGGACTGTGATTTATGGCATGGTTGCCTTTTGGATGCAAGCTTATCGTATTCCCCCTTCTGTTGTTCGCACTATTAACTCGGCCTGCAGGCGTTTTATATGGGGAAAATCTAATATTTGGGCCTGGAAGGATTTTTGCACACCTAAGAAAGAGGGGGGTGTGGGACTTAGATTATTGGAAGATATGAATGTTGCCTCTGGGGTTCGTCTAACTTGGAGAGCGCTTACTTCTGAAGGTGTCTGGGCAAAATTTATGAAGAGGAATTATGCGGCGGTATCCTATGGATTCTTCAATACTAAGGCTATCCCGTCACAGTCTGGTACTTGGAAGTTTCTTCTCAAGAATCGTAGTTTTTCCCAAAAGCTTATCAAGCGCACTGTAAATGATGGCTCAACAACCTCCTTTTGGTTTGACAATTGGCATCCGAAGGGTCCCCTCTACCTTCTTCACCCCCCTCTAGTTGGAACGGAGAAGATGCGTGTCTGTGACTTCTGGAATGGGACGGCCTGGGCGAATGACTCACGCATCCAGCCGTTAATCCCAATACTCAGCTCAATTAAGCTCGGCCTGGGGAATGATGAATGGAAGTGGACCCCAGCAACGTCAGCAACGTCACAGTACAGTGCTTTTTCTCCCGGCCAAGCAAGTCACACTCATCTGCTTTTTCCACCGGCCAAGCAATGTCACATTCAAGTGCTTTATCCGCCGGCCATGCAAAGTCATTCTCATTCCGCACGGCGTGGGAGGGAATCCGTGAGAGGCATTCAAATTTTCCTTATTATAATATTGTGTGGCACCCGAGATTGATTCCTAAAATGTCAATATGCCTGCTGCGTACGCTGAGAGGCAAGCTTCCTACTCGAGACCATCTAGCCAAGTGCGGAATTATTGTGGATCGGTCTTGCGTCCTTTGTGATGGTCTTGTGGCGGAGTCCATCCCACATCTATTCTTTGAGTGCAACTACTCTCGTTATCTTCTTACTAGATGTCTACTAAAGCTGGGTTATAAAGGTGTAATTCCAAACTCCCTTACGGGCACTTGTGATCTGATCCTATCCCTTTATACCAAATCGGATCCTGTTGGGGTTCTTACTAGGACAGTGGTTGCCTCCTTGGTTTGGCACATTTGGAAGCAGTGAAACAAGAGGATCTTTAAAGATATTACAGTTGCGAAGACGGATCTATTCAAGGATATTGCGGCTGATGTCCTAATCTCTATCCGCGACATGAATACAGATGAGGCTTCGGACAAGACCCCCTTTTACAACTGGGATTTTATTGATGCCGGATAGAGTGTTCTCCTCTATTATGCCTGTTATATATATTTTTGATACTATTGGAATCTTCTGTATTGCGCTTTTGGCGAAGGTTTATAACTGGAGGTAGTGGGTGACGGCGCTTGTGCCCTATCCCCTCTCTTCCACTTATCTGCTGGAACCATTTGCGATTTTTATTGTATGTACTTTTTGTTAATAATAAAGATCACTTTACTTGCCAAAAAAAATATATAAAATAAAACAGGGATGTTAGCATGGGTTATTGGATAAG
The DNA here is from genome assembly GCA_030789695.1 of Scilla litardierei. Taxonomy (NCBI): domain Eukaryota; kingdom Viridiplantae; phylum Streptophyta; class Magnoliopsida; order Asparagales; family Asparagaceae; genus Scilla; species Scilla litardierei. The sequence goes on along the minus strand of CM061142.1, from coordinate 239,790,980 downwards.
AGTTTTTGTACAAGATAAATTGGTTAAGAGAAAATGGATAAGTGAATTTGGATAAGGGATAAGAGAATTTGGGTAATTGGGTAATACATTTTGTTGTTGTATAAGATAATTTGAATATGAGAAATGAGAAATTAGGAGATGACAAATTGGTTAAGTTATATACATTGGGGCTATGTTTATGAAATCAATTTAAAATTTGAAAACCAATTTGAGGGGGAAATTCAAAAAAACCAGGGGATTCAAAAAACCAGGGGATTTGAAACCCAATTTGAAATTTGAAAACCAATTGGATAAGCTCGGTTTTCTCAAGCTGGGGGGGAAAACAAGCTGGGTGAAAAAAATTGGTGAAATTCAAAAATACCCAATTCTCTCTTCCCCACTTCCTCCCCCCAAAAACCTCACCTGCACACATCATTAAAACATGGGGAAAAGATTTCAAATTTTGTTTGAAAAGTTGCTGCCTTTTTTTGTGGAACCATCCATTCGTGTTCCAGATGGACTACGATGCGAAGCTCCAGTACGCGGTGCTGGAGGCCGAGGAGAGCATGTTTGATGCCAATGCATCGCTGCTAGCCAAGACCTCCATTAATATGTCGCAAATGCTGCTTATAGCTTGGATATTTCTCCTTCTTAATCAGCTCATTCATGATTCTTCTTTCCCTAGCTATTTTGCTGATTTGCCGATTTCCATAGCTATTCTTGGGTATTTCTCATTGCATGTTGCATGGTTTGATGGCATGGATGTTTAGAAGGAACGTTGATACACTCGCTATGTTTTCATTTGCTCAATTTGTTTTCATTTTCGTGATAGATTTTTTTCTCAGATCAAAATTTGGATGCGTGTGTTTTCATTTTCATGATGGATTTTTTCCGTGTGGGTTGATGAGCAGCGATGTGGGTTAACTTTATTGCGTTGTTGGGTTGAGCAGAGATGGTCGCATGTCAAATTTTATTGAATTTAATCATTTTCCCCAATTTTTTAGTTTTTAATAGGTTTTGATTAGAAATTTTCAAGCTCACATGGAATACTGCCCATTTGGAATATATTTTTGTAGACTATTGGAGGATTGGATGGGCTTGAAGCAATCTATATCTCCCAAAGTGTAGATCGGGTAATTGGTTTTCTAATTTTGGTAGGTCTAAAAGCTTAAAGATTGTACCTTTAAAGTTTTTTGTGTTTTATTTCTTTAATGAGATGATGAAATTACTGGAAATTCACCTTCAGGTAGTAGACTCTTGAGCGAGATTCGCGCCTTGAATGCGAGGACGAAGAACAATGTAGGTAAGAATGGAAAAAATTCCGAGCTTGAATTTTTTTATTTTTCTACCAAATTTCGTCTAAATCTAGATGCTGTGAAATTCCTCCAAAAGCAACATGGAATAGAAGCATGGGATTCTTAAGGTGCCGATTGTCAAATCTCAATCCAACGACATACATTGGTTCGGTGAGAAAGGCGACAAATGGTTTTTGATTGGTTTTGGCTTTATTGGGTGGTCTTCTCCTCACCCACATAGCATACTTTAAAATCCAGTGTAAGCCCAACAGATCCAAGTGATACAAATATTTTGGATTAGGTTCAATTTTGTTTAACTATAACTTTTATGCTTTCCTTTAATTTTTTTAAGACAAATGACTGCTCAAAATCTGGAAGAGGAGTTCTCAGAACCTCCTCTTAATATAATCACACACTAAAATTCAATATTTGATTGATTTTTTTTTCAACTTTTTTACTTTTTGAGTATTTTTAGGGATTTATATTTTGCAGGTTGTAGTAGACTTTCTTATTGGATTGGATTTGTGCATTTGGGCATAGCTAGCATTTTCTGGAAAATTCCATTTGATACACACTGATTCTGGCGAGAACACTAAATTAAAATTCAATAAGTCTTCTATATGTATTGAACAGAAACCAAGGATTCCATCGATGCTGACAGTCAAATCTTAATCCAACGGCCTGCCTAGGTTCGACAGGAAAGGCGACAAGTGATGGACGGAAGGAATATTTGGCGCTTCAAGATACTTTCGTTCAGGAGACATCGGTTATCGTCGAAGACCCTAATATGTTAGATATGCTATTGAATCAACTGTTGATTCTTTTGTTTGTAGGTTTGAATTTTAGTGAAATTTGGTGGAATTTAGAGCAAAGTTTGAATCTTTGTGTCAGCACGGCATTTGAGGTTAAATTTTACATGAATAGTCTATTATTATAATTCTTTATATTTGATTTATAAGGTAAAGTGGTTAATTGATATGTGTTGTGTTAGCAATGGTGCTCCTAAGCATGTATCTCTCTATTCATATATACATCTCTTTGTTTTCCCCCAACATTTGTTAATATTTGAATTGATTATATAATTATGCATCACATGTGTTTCTTCTGTGTGTAGGTTGTGGCCCTTTGTTGAGAAGTTTGCTGAATATTGCCTTCAATCATTAGCTGTGGCAAGATGGGTTTGTCAGTATATCCCCGCAAATGTTTTGCTTAATAATTTATTTGTTTCTAACATCAATGATTCATCTTATATGCAGGAAGTTCATAAGAAGAACAATGATAGCTCAGGAGAATCATGGGAATTTATTGGTTTGTTGCCATTGTTTGATCCCCCAAGGCATGACAGTGCAGAAGCCATTCACATCGCTCTGAATCTTTGTTTATTAAGGAATTGATGTGTTCAATGTCCAATTTTGACTAGATACAAAGAGTACTTCCATGAATATTTTAACAAATACTTTTTTTGGGTCCCTGTAATTAATTTGAATATTATTATAGAGGGTGCTGATCCCCTTTGGACTTTTTATATTTTTACCCTGTTCAGGAAAGCTGCCCTTCAGGCCAAGAGCTTCAAATTCATATTTAGTGGATTGCTAGAATGCAGATGTTCAGTAGAAGCAATTACATTGCTAGAATGCAGATGTTCAGTAGAAGCAATTACATTGCTAGAATGCAGATTCATTGTGTTCAGATGAATATGCATTGTAACGACCACTTTTCGTTGTACGTTGTTCGTGCACGTGCTTTTGACCGTGCACTTATTAATTTTAGAATTTGTTTGTTTGTGAACACTTGGGTGTGATATGCCGTTGTGAACGTCTCTGAGAGTATTAAATTGTGGCACTAATTTGGAACAACATTTCTCGGGTCGTTCTCCCACGATTTGACCTTATTCGAAGAGACGTTGTGATTTTCACTTTTGACGTAGGACGTTTCTATTTTTAGTTTCATCACCCAACATCGAAATTGAGATCCGTCTTCTTAGTTACCTTTCTCTCGTCACCACGATCCCCCCGATATTTATTTTATAATTTTTGGAGTTTATTTGACCTACTTTATATTTTTAGCAAGGTTTATAATATCTTTAATAACTAGGTTTTAAATTATTTTCGGCCAAATAAAATTTATTTAATTTTAAAACGTTTAAAACAATTTTTGAGCCAAATCTTAGCCCCTATCCTGGCCGCACCCAATCCCTATGTGATTAGGAAGGAGAGATTTGAATTTTAAATTATTTTAAACTCCTAATCATATTAGATTTAGCCCTAGACCAAGTCAACCCCTCTACACTATATAAACAACCCCTAGGAAGACTCATTTTCGCAAGAAAATAACCCTAGCCGCTCCCAAAACCCCAAAACCCACTTGTGACGATTCGTCGCAACGTTGCGACAGCCGCCCCCGTGTCCGACCGAAGAAAACGCCCCAAATCTCCTGCACAGATCGACAGCCGCCCCTGCACCAAGAGCTCCCCGCTTCGCACAGCCGCCCGCTGCAGCCGTCGCTCCGCATCACCGTGTCCGATCGAGAGAATCTCTCGGTCTGACCGAGAGACTTCGCCCGCATCTCGCATCGCCCCGCATCCGCTTCGCAAGCCCGCACCGACCCCGCTTCGCCCGGTGTCTGACCGAGGCGCCCGCTCGCTTACACCCCCTCCCCGCAACGTTGCAACGCTTGCAACGTTGCAGCGCCTCGCTGCAGCGCCGACCCCGCATCTCGCCCGCACCGACCGAGACAATCACCCGCACCGACCGAGAGCCCCGACCCCGCACTCCGCTCCGCACGGCACAGCGACCGTCCGCAGTGTCTGACCGAGCCATTCTCTCGCACCGGCTAGTGTCTGACCGAGAGGCAATCGTCGCAACCCCGCATCCGTCGCACCACTTGCCACCGTGGGCCCCCCAAGTTCTCCAGAGGTATTGTGGGTCCCCCATTGGTCCCTAGAACTACTGTGGTCCCCACCTAGGTGTTTTCTCTCCGTGGATTTGCCGTTTACGACGTTGTGATACGTCGTAGCCCGTCGTCGCACGTGCTAGCTTTGGAATCTGGATTTGTTGCTCCAGTTGCTACTCTGATCTTCCAGCGAGGAATCTATTTTGGAATCTGGACTTGGAGCGTGTTCTCTTATTCCAACCCCTGGCGTCGCTACCCGACGCCAGTGTAGCGTTCGCGTTGTGTTGAGGTTACGCTTTGCACCCCTAGGACCCCCAACCCATTGCATGCTAATCAAGACTAAAATCAATATTTTTAAAGTATTTTAAATGTTTTAGAATTCACTAATCAAGATTAATAAAACGGATGTAGGCCGGTGGACTTGTGCACATAAGATAATTGTGACTTTGGACTCGTTGGACGGTGTTTCTCAGACGTTGTACTTGCAGGCAAGTGAAACTCGCCATCTTTTGCTTAGGGCCATGTTTTTAGGCCACTTCCTTATTTTTAGCGTAAAAGAGACTAGTCCGTGAAATGATAGCTGGCTAGACGCCTATTGAACTAGTTTGACAACGAAACTAGGTCTGTCACCTCATTTGATCTAGCTTGACAACGAAGCTAGATCTAACCCCTTTAACTTGTTAATCATGCATACAAAACTGTCATGTTAACTTTCCTTACCGGTACGCCTTGCTACTTACCATGCCATGTCATGCATGCATTGATATTTGTCACATTTAAATTCCTTATTTGTACGCACTTTTAACTGCCATGCATTGCATCTTACATGTCATCCAAGTTGATTGTTGCATTCGTAGCACACACTACAATACTTGTACTTCCTTGTCCGGCTAGGTGCACCCCTATGCTATGTTGAGGTAATACTTCATGGACTCGTGATCCAGAAGCGGGCCACATGTGTTGGTCAAAAGCCAATGCCCGATTTCCTTGTCCGGCTAGGTGCACCCCTATGCCAATCATGAAAAACACTTCCTGGCTCGTGATCCAGAAGCGGGCCTCATGTGTTGGTCAAAAGCCAATGCCCGATACACGTGGAGGGGTAGGGATAAGCGATCACTTGAGCTTGGAGTTGGCCACGCAACCACTCTAGCCAAAAGGCGTAATCTCTGTGCACGACGTGCTTACTAGACATGTACTTGTCCTTGTGAATGTTTCTTGTAAAACTTGACATCCATGCCATGTTTAAAATGACATGCTCGTACTTTACTTTACTTTACCTTACTTGTTGCACTCATGTTATAACTGTCATGTCATTGCATCATGCTAGAACTGCTAGGTTGTTCACTTTGCTTTCAGTTTCCTTGCACAAGTCTCTTGTAGACTTGCTGACATGTGCCCCTTGCTCTTTTGGGTGTCACATGTTAGACCCTGAGCCAGAGACCGTTGTTGAGTACGTGATGTTTTGCTGACGCTGAGCCTGAGCCCAAGTCTGTCCAGGAGGAGTTTTGCGGACACCTGTGACCATTCTTAGTGACCACGCTGAGTTCTCCTTTTGTTTAGGATTTTTGTTAGTTGTCGGTGTGTGGCACCTTTGTTTTGTATGTTGTACTTTTGTCGGCCATGTTTTGGCCTTAGACTCTTTTTCTTTTAGCCTGGTGGATTTTCTGCGATGTTGGAATTTATTATTATGGAAATTCTGAGATTTCTCTTTTGTCTCATTTCCTTATTATTATCTTTGTTTCGTTTCGTGTTGCAAGGACCTGCAGTTTAAAGTTGATTGACGCTTATCGGACTTGCAGCTTTGTAGCTTCAAGTCTGAGCGGACCTTCTCACGTCTCGCCTCCACATTTTTGGTAAGCGGGGCGTGACATGCATTGTGTTCAGATGAATTGCTATGGTGTTCAGATGAATCTGCATGGTTGAAGCAATGGTGTTCAGATGAATCTGTATTCTTGCTAGAATCACCATACCTTTGAACATGAATTCAGGAAAGCTCCAAATCATGGTGGAAATAAGTCAACTAATGAATCTGCATCCAATTTATTTCAAGTTTTCTGATCTTGCATTCTAGATGTTCATCGCCTTAATTTCATATCTATTTCCTAGTCCAATCATCTAAAGGTACAAGTTTAAGCAAATGCCATGTTAAGTTATGCCGTGGTGAGATTATTTGTACAATTTTCATTATGATCTTGGGGTTTTTGAGTAATTGTTGTGTCCAATGTCCAATTTCAACTAAAAAAAATTTCAGTTGCATGTAGATACAAAGAGTAATTCCATGAATATTTTACACAATCACTTTTTATGGGTTCCTATAAATTAATCTGAATATTTGCTTAAAGGGTGTTGATCCCCTTTCCCTAAATTCATGTTCAGTGGAAGCTCGGATGGTGGATATTCTAGCAAGAGGTCCATGGACCATGGGGGATGAAGAATTTGTTCCAGGTATGCATCGTTATTCATTAAACGACAACTTTATATGGGTCACATTCTTGCAGTTTAAGTTTTTTCCTTATTAATTAAAACAATGTTGGAATGATGCACAAATAAGTGATTCTCATTCCTTAGTCTTGCAGAACATAAATTATTAAAATTTAATTCTTCATATAGTTAAATTTATGGCCATAAAGATAACTGGCATGGTATACATTTATCACTCCCTATAATTTTTTTATCATTCTTGATGTTTGGACTAACAATGGGTATCATAGTTGGTATAAAATCTGATTAGCTTGGTCTGGGCATGCGAGGCATCAGCTTTTGTTGGTTCTTTATTTCTTTTGACAAGAACAGTTCTGAATTTGGTTGAAATCCATGGGTTTACTCACTTAGCAACGAATATGCACCTGCACTGAACCATATCTTGCAATCAATTTTATTAAATGATGACACTTAGTAGACACAACGCATATGATAAATCTCATTCACCCATTGGAAATCCATAAAACCATTGACTCTAACTTAATTAAAACTTTAAAAGAGTCAAAGATGAGGAGTAGAGGACTAATAATCTCACAACAAAAGGGCACACGTCCTAACAAATACAAATTCACAAAAGCATATGTTGAATTGGTATGTAGAAAACAGTAAAAAAAGTAATATAGACATTAAACTAACACATTTAAATATAAACGACAGCTAATTCACCATCCAGGAGCAAAAAAATAGCAAAATATAAAAGATGATCAGAGTGCCTAACATTTAAACCATATATTATCGAATCTAAGTGCATATAGTTACGACACAAATTTACATTATTCAAATAGTATGCATAGTTACATTTTTACTGTGAAGTTAAGATCACATTCAAACTGATTGCTACTGAAATGTAAGTGTGCCATGCAACCAGATATAGAACCCACAAGATAAAAATGGTAATGCACCAACCTATCACCACATAGTATGAGATGACCACCAATCTTGACTCTCTGCACAAACCTTCTAAATATATCCAGGACAGCTTCCTAATAAAAGTGAAAATAGGTCAGTATGCAAAAAAAGTATAAAACAAAACAAAAGGTAAAATGCTTAAGATCCTCAGACATGGACAGTAGTATCATATTCCGACACATCAATGTATATTTGGCTCTTCAGATGCATGCATGAGTTGATATTCATATATGAAAGAACTATAATATAATCTATAAAACAATTAATTTTGCTAAAGAAGACATAACATACATCATACTATACAAATCTTGGACTTTGAGGTGAATTATGGGTTACAAAAGTGTTAGTGTGGATTGACACGTGTGTCATGTGAGGGTAAGCCAAACACGCCAATCTTTGTCTGGGGAAGTGCCCTATATATTATGTGGGATATATATTTGAATTTGGGGAAGATATGCTAATTAAATTTGACATTTTGATACCCAAATTGCAATCAAAGGAATTAGACATTGAAAGTGTAGCATTTTATTACTATGTTTTCCTTATTCAACTTCCATGGTTTTACTCACATCATTAGAAGAAATTAGACAATGAAATTTGCAGTTCTTTGTTGTTTTGAGAGTAAGTAGTGGATCACTTACCTATGTCGTACTTTTCTTGGCAGAGATTATAGCCATGTACTTTGTATCATCTATCCTTTTAATAAGAAACTATGGCAGAGATTATGGCAGAGATTACTCACATCAATGTGGACTATGTATTTTGAGAGCTCTTCAGCATTTCGGAAGATCAACCCATTCACTTATGAGCCATTGAAATTTGTTCTTTTCAATGATGTTTAAAACTATTATCATGTATGAATTACGACTAGAAATTATTTGCCTTGATTTCAAAACAGGTCTAAAGACCCCAATGAAAGAAAAATCTGAATCTGTGAATGTATGTTTTATCAACTTCAATTATTTATGTTTTTCATACAGAAACATCATGTAAACAATCTTCCTTCGTCTTCAATTGTTCTTCTTCTACAACAATCTTCAGCATTGGGGAACCCTCATCATGTAAATAATTTTGAAGCAAACACAGCAAATACTCACTTCCCTTCACAAAGAAGGTACACATTGATCAAGTCCAAACTGGGTATTTATAAATCATGAAATTTGTTGCAAACTTGAAATTTTTTGCCACATGGTATATTACTTAACCAATTTCTCACATCTGAATTTCAAAGGATTTGCTGACATCTATTGAAATTTCTACCTGAAAATTTGGGCTGTATGCAAGACTGACAGAAAATTTCTCAGTTTTTTTGCCTTCAAAAATTTTCCTTCAAACATTTGTCTGTCAGTTTTGGGACATGAAAAAAATTTGTCCAAATTTTGAGCCAAACATTTGTTTGTCAGTTTGAGCCAAATTTGGTCAAATGTCCAAATTTTGTCTAAATTAGTCCAATATTTGGAGCCAAACATTTGTCCAAATTTAGCCTCAAACATTTGTCCAAATTTTTTGGGACAAATGTTTGACAGAAGAGCAGTATATGATTTAACCAATTTGCTGACAGATGTTCAACAAAATTGGTTTGTCTGTTTTGGCCCCAAATTTTGATGGAAAAAACATTTGTTTGTCAGTTTTGGCTCAAAATTTGAAGGAAAAAACAGAAGTTCAGTTTTGGGACGGAAAAAAATTCTTTGGGTAGGAAAAAAATTGACTGTCAGTTTTTTCCTTCAAATGTTAACCTATGAGAAGACCTGTAACATTCCTTGAAGCTGCATTTGCTACTCCCTTCCATTTCTTTCCTTCAAATTTTTCAATGTAGAATGTTGACATCCATTGTTGACTATGTGCAGGTTGCCGTCTCGAACACGTTATTAAGTGTTAAAAAATTCAAAGCAACTATGTCTGTTCCTGCTGCACTTGGGCTTGACCCAATCCTTGCAAATGCAGGTGAAATAAAAATATTTGCCATTGAAACTGCTTTCCATAATTTTGAGGTTTGAATTATATTCAGTTACATTTCTGTGTTTGCACTCTTGCAGTGCACCGTGTAATAAATTTCAGATTTCAGTCATTATAATATGTTAATGCATATTGTTAAAATTTCAGCAACTTACAAATACATTCCAGATTGTTATTGTCAGATTATTATTTAAATATGTTAATGTCCAAATTTTTACAAGCTGCATTAACAGATACTACCTGTTTGATGAAATGGAGAACAGAACCAATTACATTTTTCGCATAATCTAGACTCTGTTAACCTGATCGAACTTTGTTTTGGAACCGCGTGGGAGTCACAACGGGGATCTGGCAAGGGACGCGGCAAGTTGGTTGGTATGCCCTCGCTCTCCCGCACCAAAATTTTGATGCATGTTGTTGATGCCATTATAATTGAAAATTTGGATTTAATTTGGATTTTCAGTATGATGTTGGTTGGGTTTAATTTGGATTTGCACAGGTTTGGTTTTAATTTAGATTTTCAGTATGTTGAAAATTTTGTAGACTATTTTGATGCATGTAGAGTTGTTGAGAATGCACATGTTTGGTTTTAATTTGGGTTTAATTTGGATGTAGAGTTGTTGAAAATGCATGTAGAGTTGATGAAATCTGGATTTTCAGTATGTTGAAAATGCACAATTTTATATGCACTGGGAATATGCAGCGATCACGAATGTCGATCACTATGAGAGGCTAGGGCTTGCGAGTGGTTGCTCTTACAATCAGGTTCCTATATTGATTCATTTTTTCAGTTCTTTGGTTGGGTTCTTTCTAAATAACCCCGTTTATCCTAATGATTGGGTGGAGTCAAATAAAGTTTTCATGTTGAAGGCGAGGAGGAAGAAGGAGATGAGTTGAGAAAGTCGGCATCTCAAATCTGATAGGATCTTATCTCTAAGCTCTGATCGCATGAAACTGTCAGGTGATTTTTCTTGCTATTTAAGTTTTAATTGATTTTCACGAAGGAAAAGAAAAGGTTTGTTTTGCTAACAGATGATGTAAGCCAATCTGGTTCCTTTCTCATTTGTGTTGTTAATGCTTCTTTTAGTTTTAATATGGAAAACTTTTTTAGGGTTTGATTCCAGTGTTAATTAACATGTAATTGGTCTTCAAATGAACTGATGAAGTCAAAATTTTATATTTTTTCTGTCAGACTGATGGCACGAAGGGAGGCTAAGGTGTTGGATTTCTTGAGCGTAGAGGAGATGCGAATGGAGGCTTTTCTGGAGCACAAGAAGAGATGAGATGAGATTGGAGGTTAGGGTGTAGGGGTTTCTCGAAGCCGAACTGGGGGTTTTCGCACGCTGGGACCTTTTGGGTATCTCGATAGAAAGAAGAGAGGAGTTGCTTTGGGTTTTTTTTTCTCATCGAAACGATGGCCTTTGCATGAACCGGGGTTTTCAGCAAAATGCTGGCCTTTCTCATTGAACAAGGGCTGCAACGACACGGGCCTTTGGATCAGATCCGACGACGTGCAGATGATTTTGCACAAGATGCCTCATGCGCTATGTGCGTAGCCAAATAGTTCCCTATATATATGTAACTATTTATGTTCTTTGGTATCTGTTAAATTAATTTATTGACAACTGTTTCGGATTCAAAGATGTCTTTTGGGTTGTTACGAGATGAGAAGGTTGAGAGTATTGCAAACAGAAACTCTTCATGTTGTCTCACATTCTGTTTTATCAATGGAAAGAAATAAATAAATTGGGGAACAGTGGAAGTATATATAAGGAGGAATCTGTATATCAATGGTAGAGAAAAGAGACTGCCAACTTGATCTAATTTGAAGGCTACTTGATCCAACTTGATTCCAGAGTAGCACACTGACTTTGGATTTCTTTTTCGACGTGTTGTGCATGTCGATGTATTAAGAGTCCAAAATACCAAGAAACAATGGTTGGTTCATATATGCCAACACATTCCAGTATCAGGGGAACTTTTTCATTTTGTTCATCATGGTTGGAAAGTTTTGGGTCCCCAATCTTAATTAGCATCATTAGTAATGATTTGGTGGGAATCAAAGTTAACGCGTACTCGCTAACCATCTTGAATCATTTATCCAAAAAAATTAAGCAGAGCGTCGAAGGCGCCCGCTAAACTGTTAAACGCTAATTGGTGGTTCCGTGCTGAATTTGTTGTTCTACGCTAATTTGGTGTTCCGTGTCGAAGGTGTCCGCGTCGAATTTGTTGTTCTGTGTTGAAGACGCCTTTGCCAAATTTGTTGTTCAGCGTTGAAGGCGCCCATTCCGCTAAATTTTTTGTGCTAATTTGTTGTTTCGTGTTGATAGAAAGACGGCTTGGATTTAATCTTGAGGAATGAATGGTTGAAATGAGATTTTGTGGAAAGTTTTGGAGGGAAAAACATTTCTAGGGAAATGAATGTTTATGGGGAAATGAAACTTTATGGAGAATGAAGGTTCTAGGGAATAGCAGAGTGCACACAATTAATGCATTTGGGAAAAAACTTTAACTTGCACTTATTGTTGCAGATCGAATGCTGCAGCAGATCGAATGATCTCTCCTTTAACGCGGGGCCCACCATCTCTTCGATGCATGGGGTAACAAGATGTAATTTCCAACGTCGAAGGCGCCCGCACAATTTTTTTACGCTAATGTGTTGTTCTAGGCCGAAGCCGCCCGCGCCGAATTTGTTGTTTTACGCCAAATTTGTTGTTCCGCGTCGAAGGCGCTCGCACCGATTTCTTGCGCTAATTTTTTGTTCCATGTGGAAGGCACCCGCGTCGAATTTGTTGTTCTGCACCGAAGGCGACCGTGTCGCTAAATATTTTTACGCTAATTTGTTGTTTCACACAATTTTGGCTGTGGAAATATAATTTTTTGGGGAACAAAGATTTCACGGGGGAAAATCTTAAATGAACTGTGCCCGCGGGCACGGGTTATGACTAGTATATTTATATGTAGAATATACGTTTATCTTTATTGATCTCGTCAAAAATGTATAAGGCTCAATGAGTAGCAGAAGAGTATTTGCAGGTCATGGTTAAGGCACATGCGCCATCACCATGCCCCTACAAAATCCTTCTCTACTCCAAGGAACCCAAACAATTACAGAATTGAGTATCAAAACAACATCACACTACCACACCCCAGTTAGCGAAAGGCCCATTTACAACATCCTAGTCCCCCTCTATATGCCTCATGGCGATTCTGACATCAACATCAATATCCTCAAATAGCATAGTCTGAAGTTTGCTCTCACCTTCGAATATCCTCCTGTTTCTTTCCTTCCATATATGCCAGACCAAAGCAGTAAGAACAGTTTTTGCAAGAGATCCAAAGCTATCTTTTTTATGAAATTTAGCAAGAAATAGTTCTCACACACCAGCTAGAGAGGAAGGACGCGATGTGGTGATCCATAGTTTGAGGAAATTCCTGTAAAGGAGGTAATAAGTGAAATTGCAACCAAAAAATATGTGATCGACACTTTCATGAGCATTACAAGAACACAGAACACAAAAGGGGGAAGAGGGCACTCCCCATTGGACAAGTTTGTCCCTTGTAAGAAGCTTCCCATGGAAAGCCCACAGCAGTGTGATGGCCATTTTGGGCACGTGCCCCTGGAACCAAACAACCGTATAAAAAGGAAAGATAGGTCTGACAGTACGAGAACCGGCCCAAGCATCGTGCAGAGTGGGTGACTTAGAATACCATTTCCATGATTCTTCCCCCAACCATAAAGAGATAGAAGCTATAGAATTCAAGACCGAAATAAGCACAGGAACATTTGCCCAACCCTCCTCAGTCTAATACTCACTAACAGTTTTCATTTCCTCTCCAATCGGAACCTCATAACTGTCGCACAGCGGGCCACATGGAAGCCAGTTATCATACCAAAAGAGAGTAGAGGTCACATCCCTAACAATGCCCTTAGTCAGTTTCTTAGCAATATTGCGGCATTGGAGCATGAATTTCCAAGTCCCTGATTGCATAGGAGAGTTCTTAGCCACATAGAAACCCATTCTGCCCAAGTATTGCTTTCTCATATAAGAAGACCAGATGCCATTATGTGTTAACATACCGCAAGTTAATTTGACCCCATAAGCCATATTAAGTTCAGAGAATTGCCTAAGCCCCACTCCCCCTTCCTGTTTGGGGCACAAAGATCATCCCAAGCCCAAATATGAGACTTCCCCCAAATAAACTTCTGGCATATGGAATTGAGCGTATTCAACACAGACTTTGGTATACGAAAAGCTTGCATCCAAAAACAATCATGCCATGAATAACAGATCTGACAAGCTCTATACGCCCCGAGATAGATAGTAGAGAAGAAGACCACCCCTGCAATCTGCCCTTGTAACTATCAATCAATCTAGTATACATTGACATTTTGGGGTATTTAGTTGAGAGCGGGAGCCCCAGGTATGTGGAAAGAGATTGAGCACGCCGAATACCCAAAATATCAGCAACTCTACCAGGATCTTTGGTCCCCTTGCTAAAAATACCAGCGCTTTTACTCAAATTGACATCCAGACCTGTTAGATACTTGAAAGTGCGTAATAGACCCTTCAATCCCTCAAAATATTTAGAGTTGGCCCGGCAGAAAACAAGAAGATCATCAATAAACAGAAGATGCGTGAGGCACCTACCCATTTCATGGGTAAAATGTTACGACTAGCATTAGCAGAAGCCATCAAGAGAGAGAATGCCTCCATAACAACCATGAAGAGATAAGGGGATAGAGGATCGCCTTGTTTTAGCCCTCTATTAGATTAAAACATACCATGCGGAGATCCATTAACTATGACAGAAAAAGATGGGGTAGATATGCATTCTCCAATCCACCCAATAAATCTGTGTTTAAACCCCATTTGATGCAGCATGAAGAATATGAATTCCTTATTCACACTATCAAAAGCTTTGCGGAGATCCAATTTCAGACAAGCGCGGGGCCCTATGGGGTTGTTAAAATCTCAAATCTGTTCATGGGCAAGCAAAGTACAATCAGCTAAAAGTCGATCTTCCAGGAACGCAGCTTGGTTAGGTGATATAAGCTCAATAACAACCTTTTTAATCTATTGCAGAGAACCTTGCTGATGATCGTATACAATACATTGCAACAAGAGATATGCCTATAATCCCCCAGCCCCATGGCATTAGCACTTTTAGGAATAAGCGTCGAGAAAGTATGGTTAATCTGTTTGAGAATTCTGCCAAATCTAAAAAAGGAGCCAACTGCTTTGGTAACATCTTTTCCCACAACACTCCAAGAGCTTTGGAAAAAGAAACGATTGAAGCCATCGGGCCTCGGAGCTTTATCACTACCAATTTGAAAAACTGCATTTCTGATTTCTTCATCAAGAACCAGCCACTCAACCCAGGCCGCAGCTTCCATAGTGAGAATACGCTTATAGTAAGGCGGGGAAAGACCCTCCAATAATCCTCTTGATTAGAGAGATTAGAGTAGAATACAGGACCATCAACTTTAATCTTCCTAATACTATCATTACAAGCGGCATCAGCAGATATAAGATGCTCCAGGCTATTATGGCTTTGACGAGCCTTCATAGTAGTGTAGAAAAAACGGGAATTACGGTCTCCTAGCTGTAACCAATTCTGCCTACTTTTTTGCCTTAGATTGAACTCTTCAGCATCAATAGCATTGGCCAATTGATTAAGAAGAGCATGCTCTCTATTTTGCTTTTAATACTAAAAACCAACTCCAGATCATTCTGAATGCTAGTGAGCTCATCACGGCATTTAGCAACACTCTTAGTGTTAATGATGTCAGCACTAAGGCGTTTCAAACCATATTTGAGATTTTTGAGTTTGGCCACCAGCCGAATCATAGGGCAACCAACCACATCAGTATGCCATAATCTATCCAATGTGTCCTGATACTCAGGAACACGAGTCCAAGAATTAAAAAACTTGAATGGCTGGCGATCAGATCCCTCTTTAGGATGAAAGTGAATCATAAGAGGGGAGTGATCACTGGATCCACTAGCAACATATTCGCAATAAGATGAGGGCAGCTTGTCAATCCATTCATAGTTGCAAAGGGACCGATCAAGAGTAGCGTTGATGCGCTGAGAACCTATGCTTCTATTGGTCCAACTCAAAGGGTTACCAACAGACTTCAGTTCAATAAGAGCACTAGCATCAATGCAGCTATTAAACTCATCCACCATGTGACCGTCTGTCGGTCTACCACCAACTTTATCTTCAGCATATCGAACATAGTTAAAATCACCACAAATCAGCCATGGAGTATTTCTATACTTGGAAGAGTCAGCAACTATAGTTTCCCATAGGGATCTCCTTTCCTACGTGTTGTTAAATGCATAGACCACAGTTATCCTCATAAGAAACCCCTCAACATTAGTACGTCGAATGGTAATATATTGAGCAGACATGGAATCAACCACAGAATGCAATATCTCAGGGTTGTATAAGACAACAATACGCCCATTCTTATGGCAGTTCCGGTTATCAATCGAGGCCCACTTCACCAGGAAGAAATTCTTGATTATTTGGGCATTCTCCCCAACCACCTTGGTTTCTAACAAACCCACAAGTGAGGGAGCATACTTACGAACTCGTGTCTTAAGCTCACTACGCCTCAAGACGTTATTAAGCCCATGAGTGTTCCAAACGAGTAACACCATAATCAGTAATTTGAGGTGGGGATCACCACTCCCCCTTTGATTCTATCACTCTTCCTAATAGCTTTAACTCCAGCTCGCTTTTTAGGATTATCATTCTTCTTGCTTTTACTGTTTTTACTTAGAAAATCTTGTTCGACATACCAAGCTTCATTAATGACTGTCATATCATCCATCTCGCTCTCAATAGGCGGTAGGTCTTGCTTCTCATCCACAGACAAAGGATCAAACATGTTGATACTCATATACGAGCAAGCAATCGGATTACGGGTGTGGATATTGCTGTGTGTGGAAGCGATGGCTGGATGCTCTTTAGAGCTCGGGGAAATACGTTGGGGTAGTATGCCCGATTGATGTGCGGGCCCGATTGGCTTGTGGTGTAGGATTTACCACTATCCAGATCATCTACCCGATCCCCCCTTCCCTTATTACATTGGTCACCCCTCACAGATTTACTAGGGCTAGCCACAGGTAGAACACCATGCCTCTCAACAACATTATTCTCCCCCTCCACACCTTGCTCGCCAGAAACCCCGCCTTCAGCAACTTGCATCCTCTCAGCAGATATAATCAGCTCCTTATGGCGTTGTACCCTTGACTATCATCTCCTCCATTTTCCTTTTTGCTGATGCCATTAGAGCTGTCAGGAACCCCATTAGCAACTCCCCCTTTGTACATGGCGCCATCATCACTGTGCTCTTTACATATGCCATTTACAAGCCCTCTCCGAACAGCAGAGTTATCGGACTTTTCTATAACACCTAACACACACTTGTTAGGCTTACAGTGCTCTTCCACGTTTTTACAAGCCTTGCCAGCCTTGGGTCTCTCCTCCAGCTGCACAGTGCTGGTAAACATCCCATCTTTTGGCAAATTGCCCCCACCCCAGACACACCCAACTCCAATGTACAATTTTTGGCATACATCCCACCCTTCGGCTGATTTTCATCACCCGCAGACACACCCAGCTCCCCATTAAATTATCGTTCCCCCTCTTGATGGACAGCTCTGGCCCAACATTACAATTCTCTGATGGCATACAGTTTGCCATGGCCTCCTTACATTTGCCCGACAAATTACAAGTCGCCTCAATCTCATTACAATTCGACACACACGAGCATTCCCCCTCTTCAATGTTAACACAAAAACTACTCTCCTCCCCCTTCCCATTGATCATACCTCCTTTACTTGACGCAGAAGGACATTGCTCCGCTGTGTGACCAAAGCAAATGCAATATGTGCACCTAGGGGGCTCACCTTCATAGCAGGCGCCGATGTCGATAGTATACATATCTCCCAGCTGAACAGATACAGATCACGGTAACGGCTTATCTGCCTTCACCTCCACCAAACACCTTGCGTACGGCAACCTTTCCAGCCTCGCCGTAGCACGATCCAAGCAAATCGGAGCACTGACGACACTAATGATAGCACTGAGAATTCGTCGCGTCCATAGATTGAGCGGGAGGTTAAGGAGTCTAACCCAGACTGGAACAGTCGTTGAAGAATGACGAGCCTGCTGTCAAATAGCCATGGCCCGCCGAAGAGCACCACATCTCTATCCTCCGTAGCTTCAAATCTAAAGAAAAAATAACCATTCTCTCTCGAGAAAATGTTAACCTCCCCTTTCAATGTCTAGACTCTAGCAGACCAAGCTTTGAGTTGCCCGAAGTATGGAGTATCACCCATCACGTATCCCACAAGTGTGTTGTCCCAGCAGCTCCTCTGCTCGGTTGAGTAGCCCCAGATTTCACAGCCTGAGTAGCACCCGATTATCAGACCGAGCCAATCCTATTCGGACCGAGAAAAGGGTCTACTCGGTCCGGGTAGGTCAATTTCAAGATCCCCAAGCAGCCGAGCAGCATGCCTACGCGGGCCGAGCCTCTGACCGAGCCACGTTGACTCGGACCGAGAAGCCTACTCGGTCGGTGACGCCAAGGGCATTTCTGGGAAGTTTTTGAAGAAGCGGGATGAGCACGATTTTGGCAGCGACTAAAGCTCACGATTGGGGAGACGGCGCGAGGGACCTTGATTAGCTTTTGTTAGGGATGTTTGGAGGGGAGCGACAGCGATATTTTGTCGGAATCTTGAAGATTTATTCTTGTAGCGATTTTTGGATCAATTACGGAAGATTATAGCTTTAGTTTTTCTTTGGATCTGTCGTTCATCTATTCTCGCTATAAGTTTATTTTAGCCCTAATCTCTCAATTGCTAAGATGTTTTCTTCTGTGAAATTGATGTTTTTGTGCGTTTCTATTGCGATGTCTGAGTAGATCTATTCTAGGATTGATGGGTTAGCCCTAGGATTCTAGGGGAAAATGTAGATCTGGATCCCTACGTTGAGTTGGGAAATTAGGGTTGTATTTCGGTAGATCCTACCGAATCTCTAGATAACCCGTACTGAGATCACACCCACGGTCTGTGGAATTGATGTGCTTAAGGGGTATCTAGGGATTCGAATAGGGAAATCGAAGGATCCAACCAAGGCATGTGACCATGCCCGGCTCGTGCCTTGAGGGGATCCATCGACGAACTATATCGCTACGTTGACGGCCACTGCCATTGCGTCAACGAGAGCCACCGAAATACCCTGTAATTCTAACCCACGAGAGTGGTACGAATTGGGGGATTAATTCCCTAACCCTAATGAAATGTAAGGATCCTATCCAACATCAACCCCCGACGATCCTAGTGGCAATCCCTAAAGCCATAGTCTCTTTTTATTGATATTACAACAAACAACAATCAAACCAATTCTGTTCCCACGGCCGCTATCTCACTTCTACACTTAGAAACAAACTGAAAACCTATTTACACTATCTCCGTCCCTGTGGGATTCGACAATCTTTTATACTATAACTTGACACCGTCCGCTTGCGGATCGAGCCCGAAATCATAGCCTAGGGGCCATATTACGCTTGGCGATCATGACACCGCTAGGTAGAACCTAGGTGTAGGTTACGGGTGCGTCAAGTTTTTGGCGCCATTGCTGGGGACGGCAATAGTGTTCTTATCTCAGTTTGTTTTTATCTTTATGAAGTTTGCTAGCATTCTTACCATTCCTCACCCTACCATCATTTTTTATTCTTTTTTATTTATTGTGGTGCTACTGACGGTGTTCTTCTGAGTTTTGTTGGTGCATGAACACCCGCCACAGGGGGACTACTAGAGAGTTATTGTTCGATCCTGAGATCGAAAAGACAGCAAGGGCTTTAAGAGCCTCTAGCAGAAGTTCATCTCCATATGCTCAGATGGGAGAAAACCCTCCTCCTCCTCGCACTGGGTCCATCAGGGACCACTTGAAGCCGACTTTTGGGAACAGCTCCTCAATTCTGAGACCGCAACTGACGGCAGCAACCTTCGAGCTTAAGACAGGGTTGATAAATCTGATGCAGCAGGATCCCTTCCATGGGCATCCTCATGAGAATCACAACCTTCACATCAACTCCTTCTTGGCTAAGTGCGATACTTTCAAGGCGAAGGACGTCAGTGATGATGCGGTGAAGTTGTGGCTCTTCCCTTTCACCTTGAGGGACAAAGCTTCCTATTGGCTCCGAGCTCATCCTCCAAACCACTTCACCATATGAGAGAAGCTCGCGCTTGCTTTGGTGGATAAGTTTTATCCACCCTCAAAGACGCTCCGGACCCGTGGGGCCATTTCAAATTTCAATCAACTCCCGCAGGAGTCGCTTTACGAGGCTTGGGAGAGGTTCAAGTCCAACACCAGTGTCCACACCACAGAATCCAGCCCTGTGATTTGGTACAGAGCTTCTACAATAGGCTCCAGCCTAGCACCAAGATGATTATTAATGCTACGGTGCAAGGCGCCCTATTGGATAAGTCTCCCGAGGAGGCTATAGATTTATTGGAGCACATGGCGGCCAACACCCAGCAGTGGAGCAATGAGCGGACAGTTGTGACCCGGACTCCCGAGGTCAAGGCCGCCACTCACTTGGATTCTCATATTGAGACCTTGTGCAAGCAAGTGGCCCGAATCGAGCAGCGCCTGGACTCCATCCCAGCGGCACCCAGCACCTCCTATCATCCCCGGGAGGAGTATGTAGACCCCGGATATATTCCTATTCAAGGTCACTATGAGGGTGCTGAGACATCTGAGACCGTCCAGTACGTCCAGGGAGAAGGACGGAACCAGTGGCAGCGGCCGGCCGCCAGAAATCACCCGGGATTCTCATATGGAAACCCAAGCGGAGGGCTACAACCTCTGCAGTTTCAGAGACCACCACCTCCTCAGCAGCAGCAGCAGAGCCAGCAGTAGGGCGGCTTTAGGCCAGCTGGGCCCTATAGGCCGCCGAGATATGAGTACAACTGGCCACCTCGGCAGAATTTTGCGCCGGCTCCTCCAAAGTCTAATCTTGAATCTACACTGGAGACCTTCATGAGCGGCCAGATTCGCTTCAATCAGGATACATCAAACCAATTTAAGAACATCAATTCTTTGCTCGATGAACTGAGGGGGCAGATGTCATGGTTGCTGAAGAATCAGGGGAGATTACCCTCCCAGTCGGAGACCAACCCTAGAGCTCAAGCCAATGCCGTGGTTTCAGTGACCACATGAGGTGGACGGGTGACTGACCCCATTATGGTTCTGATGCTGAACAAAGAAAAGGTTGCCATCGAAGAATCTATTGATGACAACGATGGCGTTGAGGCCACTGAAAGGCCTGTCATTACTGGGGAGAGAGCGGATACACCACTCGTCTTACCTACCATTACGCCGCCACCCGTTGATGCATCTAAGGGCAAAGTCTCCAGACCTCCTCCTCCGTACCCTCAGAGGCTAGCCCTAGCCAAACTGAAGAAGAAGTACTCCAAGTTTATGGACTTACTAAAGGGGATACAGCTGAATATCCCATTCATATATGCCATCACAGAGATCCTGACATATGCAAAATTTCTGAAGGATCTCATTACGGGAAAGAGGAAGAAAGAGGAAATTAAGCTGCTGGAGGATTCCACCTCCGTGTTCAGAAATCACCTCCCCCGAAAACTGCCAGATCCGGGGAGCATCACCGTGCCATGTTCCATCGACGGCATGCCAATCAGCAGAGCGATAATTGACTTGGGGGCCATCATCAGTTTGATGCCCCTCTCTATCTTCAAAAGACTCCAGACGGGAAGCGAGCTGGAATCGATGAGCATGTCTATTCAGCTCGCCGATCACTCTATCACTTACCCAGTCGGAATAGCGAGGGACGTCATCCTCCAGAAACCTCCAGGGCTATGTGTCCCAGTCGATTTTGTCATCATGGACATGCCGGAGGGAGGAAGCTCTCAACTCATACTTGGCCGCCCCTTCATGGCGATGGACGGAGTTCTTATAGACTTCTGAGAAGGGACCATTTCCCTCAATATGTGGAACATTGAAGCTGAGTTCCGGCTATAAAGGCTTGATGAAGGAGCGAGCTTATGAAGAAGGGGCAAATTACATGGAGCTTCTTGAGGAAGAAGCAATTGAAGAGTTCACTGCTGAAGGGGTCATGAAGGACCCGATAATGGCAACCATCGATGATGAAGACGACCCAACCTACAACAAAGCGGTTGCCACGTACATCCAAGTTTTGGATGAGGAGTCTCTACGCCAATCATCATATCGTCAAGTGCATGAGACTATATCCTATATGGAGGAGAATATTGGAGCGAGCGGAAATCAAACGCCGCTAGTTTGCACCAGCCCAGAGATGGACGCGCGACCACCACGCACGCCAAATGAGCATTGATACATTAGAGGGAGTCGAGCTCATGACTGGAAACGAGCGCTTATTGGGAGGCAACCCAATTCCTTAGATTTTGGACCCTTAGTTTTCTTATTTTTATTTTTATTTCGTGATTTTTGGTAAAATTATAAAAATCATAAAAATTTGACGAGTTTGTGTTTTGTGTAGGATGGATAGTTGGGGGTATGCATATGGTCATTATAAACGGACGGAAGCCGGAGGAAAGCAACGGAATCGAAGATTTGAGAAGAAAACCAATGGAAAAGAAGAGGAAAAAGAGGCACAAGAAGCTCGGACCGAGCATCCCATCTGCTCGGTCGAGCAGCACAGATACGGAGAGACGCGGCCATTTTGCTCTGCCCGAGCAGCTCGCTGCTCGGTCCGAGTTGAAATAGGATCGGACCGAGTAGAAGACTGCTCGATCGAGTACTACAGGAGATTAAAGTTGTGGAGAAAACGTCAATCTGTCGACCCGGACAGAGTATTATTGGCTCGGCCCGAGCAGGATGCGACTCGGCCCGAGCATCCTACTGCTCGATCGAGTCGTTCAGGCTTGAAATTTGGAGAGAAAACGTCACTCTGTCGACCCGTACAGAATATTATTGGATCGGCCCGAGCAGGATACGACTCAGATGGAGTATTTCATTCAAAATTTTTACGTTGACCGGGTCGAGCGGCCTTGCTGCTCGGTCCGAGTCGAGTCGTTTTGTTTAAATATTCTTTACATTGACCCGGTCGAGCAGCATATCTGCTCGGACCGAGTCGGGTCGGATCCAAAACCCGATACCCTACTATTTATAATCGTTGTTAAAGAAATTTTTACCCGAAAAATTTTCCACCACCCCCCCTGTAGGAAGATATGTGCCCATAAGGCAATTTATCTTGATTATACGTCTTGTTCATACCGTATATGGTACGTATTATTCTAAGTATAAATCATTTGTATTAATATACTTAGATAATATCCATAGACTTAGAGTTAGGTCCTTACACATCTAGATGAGATCTCGATTATGAGTAAGTAAGAGACCGAATAGAAACGTAAGTCTAAAACGGTTCGTGATCGTAGATGTGTCGAGAACTGGATATCGACACATCGGATAGATCACTGTGTCTTCGTCTTACCTTCGGGTAATGATGATCTCATAGTCATTCGACTTGCTGAAGTCGGAGACGAGACACAGGTGCTCATTAGAGAATGAGTTCACTGAACGACCAAGTTAGAGTTATTAAATGGTTAAATTTAATGATCTGTCTTTAATAACTCTAGGGTGATGATAGGTTAGTTGATCCTTAAGACCTGAAGTCATCTGTATAAACCTGTGAACGGACGGTGTAGCTTAGACCCATGATCTAGCTTCGAGGACCAGTCCTGATGAAAGATCTTAGGTTGGGTTGCACCAGAAGCTCTCTAGGTAAGTAAGTGACTAAGATGGGATTCGTCACTTCCATTAAAGGGAAGTTAGTGTTATAGGCTCAGTACGGTCTTTATGTTAATCCTCGGCCGGGGTACGTTGCAAGTTGTACAACGTGTATACAATAAAGACCGCCGTATACTGACCAATGTTGTCTAATAGGGTTGACAGAAAACCATACCCTAGGCCAACATCAAACACAGTCTTGACGAAGGGATTTTAGCTAACGGAATTCATCACTGACACGGCCAATGCAAACCCTATGACACTTTTTTGTCAAAGGGTCGATCACGTTATGATGACTCTGAAACAGGGACGACAGCTACTGCTCGTAGTGACCGTCGTCTAGGGGTTTCGAGCCCCAACCTGTAGTAAGGTCAGGCTGTAGGGTCTCACACCGAGTAGTACTCGTGTCTTAGTAATAGGAATATAGAATAGAGAGAAATGTCATTTGATGATATTCACAAGTTAAGTTGTGAAAGTTAGTCGCAATAGCAATAGGGACATAACGTTGCATTAGATGCTAACTTTAACTAAACGTGTTGTAAATTAGTTACGACGAATTTAGTAGGAACAAACTTGTTGGAAAGGGTTACCTGGATGACGGGATCGTCCCGGTCTTAACACAGGTTCAAACCGTGTCCAAATCGGAGCTCAAACGAGCCCAGAAACGCAGAAATAGTTCAAGGGGAAGTGGGTTAGACCCACCAGGCCAAGAGGCCCATGTGCAAGGGCAAAACGGGCGCGGCTCGCTGCAGCAGCGGGTATGGCCCGCTGTGTGCAGCGGGCGGGTGCCCGCTGCATTAGCGGGCGTGGCCCGCTGCACAGCGGGCCAGCGCCCGCTGATGCAGCGGGCACGGCCCGCTGCACGCAGCGGGCCAGCGCCCGCTGCAAGCGGGCGCAGCCCGCTGCTTGCAGCGGGCCCGCGCCCGCTTGTGCAGCGGGCGCTGGCCCGCTGCTTGCAGCGGGCGGGTGGCCCGCCCTTCCCCCCTTGGGCGGGCGCGCCCGCTAAGTCTAGCGGGCGCGCCCGCAACTTAAGTCAATTAGGTTTTTTTGAAACCCTAATGACGGCTACGAATTTTGAGAAATTGCTAAACTTTGAGCAATTGTTTGAGGGGTCAAACGAAGTCGAAATTCGTCGCCGTCAGTTCCTACACGTTCACCATTCCAAGCTCTTCTGATTGATAGCTTGTTTGGTGTCTGAAGTTTAGTATGTGAGGAGAATTAATTCGTTAAAGTTTGACTTTGTGAAAGGCTAACTTTAAAATTGAAATCAAGCCAAATGGCTTAATTGTTTTTCTCTTCATGGGAATTGTCCCACATTGCCCGCAACGAGATGTTGAGTGCTCACTCCCTATATAAATAGGGGTGCACTCTCCTCGTTGAAAAACACACCAGTCAACGATCGGGTAGCTCCAAATTATTGAGCAAGCTCGGTCCGCGACTAAATCTCTCTCTCTACTTTCCTATTCTCCGGAGTAGTCCTAGCACGACTACGAAGGGGGTTTGGATCTGATCCGGACGTCTAAGACGCGGGTTTCTTCTCAAGTGAAACTTTCTACCGCGTGTGATCGGCTCGGAGGCGAAAGCGGCTCGGGCGGATCGGTGCGAGGGTGCGAGGCGGCTCAGGGAGATCGGGTCAACGCGGCTCGGCTACGTGGAGCTTCTCAAGACGGTGCGGTACATCTTGCCTGCTCCAGGGCCAAGATTCCGGGTATGTGGTTAAGCGTTTTTTGCGCAATTTTAATTAGTCGCTTAGTGTAGATCCTTCTTGGAGTGGTCAGACCCACTCCAAGTCGGCATAGATCGGGCTGGGTTCTGGTTCCCCAGAGCCTAGCTAAATTGTTTAGCTAGTGTAGAAATTAAGATTTCTGTTTTTCCGCTACGCCTTTGTGCCTCCGTGGTCCGTCCGACTTAGGACGGATACGGACCCGAGCTCTGGGGGTCCGCCAAAACCCCAACAGTGGTATCAGAGCCACGGTTATGCTATAGATCTACTATAGCGACTTTTTTAAATAGTTAAAAATGCTTAGCTTTAATACGCAAAACTTTTTTATGTTAAATTATTTTTGAAAATAATTTTGTGTTTCAAAAATTAATTTTGCAACACGGAAATTTGTTTTAATTTTTGGGACAATTATTTTTATGCGATAATTCTAAAGGTAGTCTCTTTTATTTTAAATACTTTATTAAATTTTTATGAGACATAAAAATTTTTAAGGGTGTTTAAAGTTTATGTAAACTTTAGAAAAGTTTTATTTTTGAAATTTAAGAATTTTTTCTTTAGTTACATAAAAGTTAGAAATCTTTAAACTTTATTTGAAAGCTTATAAAAGGATTTCTAAAAGTTTTAAAAGAGTTTTAAAATCATTTTAATAATAGAAATGTTTTATTTTCATAAGATGAAACATAAATTAATTTCTTTTATTACATAGTTGTTTCTAAAAATTTTATGTGATATTTTAATTTTAGAAATAAGGTTAAAATTTTTTAAAGGCCTAGGTTTAAAATTATTAGATAATTTTGTACGACTTAGTTTTATGCGATAAAATTTTTGTGAAAGGCTTTAAAATTTTAATCTTTAATTTTAAGTGTTAAAATTTAGATTTGCATGTTTGTATTATATAGATAATTTTTTTTTAAACTTGCAAATACCTTTTATATGTCACTTAAAATGAAACTTTCTTTTATGCGGATAAAGTTAGTTTTCATTTCATGTTGTATAATGTATACACAAACCTTGTTAGGTTAGCCATTAAAACATGATAGTGACATGCTACGTTTCATAAAACAAAACAACATCGAACCTAATACCAGATTAGGGTAGTCCCCTTGTTTGTAAATCATTTCATTAAATCATTTAATTAATGATTTTCATAAAAGACAAAATGTTGAATTGTTTTATAAATCCTAATTAGATTGGGGTAGTAAGTTGAACGTAGAACCTTATAGTTGATAAGGACTTATTAAAAGATGTTCAACCAATCTGAAAAATTTTGAATTTTAGGATCCACTAGTTGATAAGGATTAACTAGTTGTTTTTATTAAAAGCCATTTAGTTGTTTGGAAAACATAAGATTGATGACAACTCCTTCAATGGATCATGATGTCGGTCAATGTGCTTGGCTAAAGTTTTTGGACCAACCTAGCTAGACTGGGTAACAAGTGGTCCTGGCTTAGTCAATTCCCTGGCCGCGTCCGCTGGACCGCAAGGAGTCGATTCATGACTATGTAAGTCCATCGACTATACCTAAGTCAATACGATAATAATCTTGTTCAAGATAAATCGTAGCCCTCCTTGTTTTAGGAGTTGGCAACTGTAAGAAACATGTTCCGGTTGTTGAGCTACACTCAAGCCGTGACATGTCAATCTTATAGAAACCGATTTCTTGATTGACATCTTAACCTGACTAAAACCGTTGTCTCATCCCTCGAGCTTCGGCGTAAGTCTAACCAAGAATGTAGTCCAAGACCTGACCCAAACCGGCGCGTCGTGCATACACCGAGCAAAGGGGCAAGTCAGGCTAGACACGAAAACAAGGGTCCGACTAGGCTAGCCATTGTGATCCGGTTGAGCACACTCATGATCACAAATGACTAGGGGTAAAAATCGATTGGGAATCATAGTAAATATGATTGACGATGAGTTCGTCTACCGACTGCAGAGTCGGACAACTTGTTGAGATACACTCAAGGTTGTCAGACTCAGGGTAGTCAGATCCCTCTCTCACAAATATTATTTTATAATAAATTGTTTATTATTATGGCTTTAAATAAATTTAGTGGGAGAATATAGTTTTATTAAAACCATTAAAACTATACTACGAACATTTACTAACTATAGTATCTATAAAATACAGAAAGGATTCGGGACTTAGATACATGGTTGAGAAGAACGTGCTGGATGGAACGAACTACAAATACTGGCTTACGAACATCAAGTTGGTCCTTTCCCTAGCCGGAATAGGATACGTACTGTTCGAGGACGCTCCAGATAAGCCGGATGAAGATTCGACCCACGAGGAAAAGGAAGCCTACAAATTGTACCAGAGGGATGCAGAGAAGGCCAGTTGCCTTACTCTGGCTTCGATGACCAACGAGTTGCAGAGGAAGCATGAACATATGGATGTTCAAAGCATGCTCCTCAACGCACAAGAGTTGTATGGCAAGCGATCAAGAGCTGCCAAGTTCGAGGCCACTAGCAACCTCTGGGGCACCAAGATGGGGACGGAACCCGTACAAGATCATGTTATCAAGATGATCGGGTACGTGGAGGACGCCGCCCAGTTAGGATTTGTCCTGGACAATGAGATGTCCACGGACATTATCCTAAAGTCTTTGACTCCCGATTTTAAGCCTTTTATAACTGGCTTTATAATGAACAGCCTTGAGACGGATCTTCCGGGTCTCCTCAATATGCTCCGGCAGTTTGAGGAGATTCATAAGAAGCCGGCTGCACTGGTTGTTGGCTCTGCTACTTCCGACCAGCCGAAAGGCAAAGGAAAGAAGAGGCAGGTCCCACAACCTGCGAAGGCTAAGAATGGGAAGAAGAAGAACAAAGGGGCCCCGTCGAAATCTGAGTGCTTCCATTGCCACAAGATTGGCCACTGGAAGAGGAACTGCAAGATCTATCTTGCAGAGAAGAAGAAGGGGCATACTGATGCCTCTACCTCAGGTACAAATTAAAATTCAATTAAATGCAATTATTTCCATTCATATAGTATGAGAAACTTATAGACATCTGTGTACTGTATACAGGTGGCTGATAAGAACTGGAGATTGGAGAAGTACGGAGATCGGTCGGCAATTAAAGCAACAGTTGCTGCTGGGACCGCTCAAAGACTTCTGGAGACGCTGATCGTGATGGAGATGATATTTTTTCTTATTTGAATAAAATGTATCATCTTTAAGGATCGAAAACAATGAATGAGTGCTTTGCACTCAAGGTTTATTTTTGATAAACAAATTAAGGTTCCTTTTATGAACCCGTTGTTTTGGAATGGATGTCTCGTTTGTTGCAATTGAAATTGAATTGGCTCAAATTCTGTGGATGTGGTTTTTCTGTGATGGTTGCGTATATTTTCGAATAATTGTGTATTGCTTCGATAATATTGATTTTGGAGCTGACTAAATGCTAGAAGTCAATCAGTAGTTAAGTGTAGGTTCCAGGGGACGTATAAATTGTGTGCGATCACAATAATACGCACATCAAGATTAATTCTTGATCATCTGCATTTAGTTATTAAAAGAGTTAATACTAAATGTGGTTAAAGGAATTTGTACAGTGTAGAACGTTTTGATTGAACGAGTCAATGTCAAGATTCCTTAAAATGATCTTGACTTGACTCATTCGTCAAACCGAATCTGACACTTGTACATTCCATCTAAGGCACTTACCAAATGGTTATTTTTGCTCATAAATCTAAATATGATTTAGATATTATGTTGAAGAAATTTGACCAGGTAATTCTTAAAGTCAGTGGGAGCGTATTAATATACTTAGTTCCGTTTTTCGGACTAAGTAAAAAGGATTTTTCACTTTAATGAATCTTCTATATAAATCATTAAGTCAAAATTGTTTTGATTTAATAGTAGATATATAGAGACTTAGGGTGTCAAATATGTAATTGACATATTGACACAATAAAGTGAAGTGAGCTAGAACTGACTTACGGAAATGTTAGACCCCACATCTAAATCGTATAAGCCAACTGTTAGCTATACAAAGTTAGGAAAATTGATCCAGATCATTTTTCCAAAGGATCAACCCTGTGTGATCAAGAGATGTAATTTCAATCCATTAAAATTCGTTGTAGATACTTATTAGTAGAACCACTCTTAGGTTTTGCCATATCAAATGTCAAAGTGACTGATATGCTATAACGGCATGAGATACCGAGATAAATAGCCTAAGTGCAAGTGGGAGATGTAGGAAGATATGTGCCCATAAGGCAATTTATCTTGATTATACGTCTTGTTCATACCGTATATGGTACGTATTATTCTAAGTATAAATCATTTGTATTAATATACTTAGATAATATCCATAGACTTAGAGTTAGGTCCTTACACATCTAGATGAGATCTCGATTATGAGTAAGTAAGAGACCGAATAGAAACGTAAGTCTAAAACGGTTCGTGATCGTAGATGTGTCGAGAACTGGATATCGACACATCGGATAGATCACTGTGTCTTCGTCTTACCTTCGGGTAATGATGATCTCATAGTCATTCGACTTGCTGAAGTCGGAGACGAGACACAGGTGCTCATTAGAGAATGAGTTCACTGAACGACCAAGTTAGAGTTATTAAATGGTTAACTTTAATGATCTGTCTTTAATAACTCTAGGGTGATGATAGGTTAGTTGATCCTTAAGACCTGAAGTCATCTGTATAAACCTGTGAACGGATGGTGTAGCTTAGACCCATGATCTAGCTTCGAGGACCAGTCCTGATGAAAGATCTTAGGTTGGGTTGCACCAGAAGCTCTCTAGGTAAGTAAGTGACTAAGATGGGATTCGTCACTTCCATTAAAGGGAAGTTAGTGTTATAGGCTCAGTACGGTCTTTATGTTAATCCTCGGCCGGGGTACGTTGCAAGTTGTACAACGTGTATACAATAAAGACCGCCGTATACTGACCAATGTTGTCTAATAGGGTTGACAGAAAACCATACCCTAGGCCAACATCAAACACAGTCTTGACGAAGGGATTTTAGCTAACGGAATTCATCACTGACACGGCCAATGCAAACCCTATTACACTTTTTTGTCAAAGGGTCGATCACGTTATGATGACTCTGAAACAGGGACGACAGCTACTACTCGTAGTGACCGTCGTCTAGGGGTTTCGAGCCCCAACCTGTAGTAAGGTCAGGCTGTAGGGTCTCACACCGAGTAGTACTCGTATCTTAGTAATAGGAATATAGAATAGAGAGAAATGTCATTTGATGATATTCACAAGTTAAGTTGTGAAAGTTAGTCGCAATAGCAATAGGGACATAACGTTGCATTAGATGCTAACTTTAACTAAACGTGTTGTAAATTAGTTACGACGAATTTAGTAGGAACAAACTTGTTGGAAAGGGTTACCTGGATGACGGGATCGTCCCGGTCTTAACACAGGTTCAAACCGTGTCCAAATCGGAGCTCAAACGAGCCCAGAAACGCAGAAATAGTTCAAGGGGAAGTGGGTTAGACCCACCAGGCCAAGAGGCCCATGTGCAAGGGCAAAACGGGCGCGGCCCGCTGCAGCAGCGGGTATGGCCCGCTGTGTGCAGCGGGCGGGTGCCCGCTGCATTAGCGGGCGGGGCCCGCTGCACAGCGGGCCAGCGCCCGCTGATGCAGCGGGCACGGCCCGCTGCACGCAGCGGGCCAGCGCCCGCTGCAAGCGGGCGCAGCCCGCTGCACAGCGGGCCCGCGCCCGCTTGTGCAGCGGGCGCAGCCCGCTGCTTGCAGCGGGCGCCCGCCCGCTGCAGCAGCGGGCGGGTGGCCCGCCCTTCCCCCCTTGGGCGGGCGCGCCCGCTAAGTCTAGCGGGCGTGCCCGCAACTTAAGTCAATTAGGTTTTTTTGAAACCCTAATGACGGCTACGAATTTTGAGAAATTGCTAAACTTTGAGCAATTGTTTGAGGGGTCAAACGAAGTCGAAATTCGTCGCCGTCAGTTCCTACGCGTTCACCATTCCAAGCTCTTCTGATTGATAGCTTGTTTGGTGTCTGAAGTTTAGTATGTGAGGAGAATTAATTCGTTAAAGTTTGACTTTGTGAAAGGCTAACTTTAAAATTGAAATCAAGCCAAATGGCTTAATTGTTTTTCTCTTCATGGGAATTGTCCCACATTGCCCGCAACGAGATGTTGAGTGCTCACTCCCTATATAAATAGGGGTACACTCTCCTCGTTGAAAAACACACCAGTCAACGATCGGGTAGCTCCAAATTATTGAGCAAGCTCGGTCCGCGACTAAATCTCTATCTCTACTTTCCTATTCTCCGGAGTAGTCCTAGAACGACTACGAAGGGGGTTTGGATCTGATCCGGACGTCTAAGACGCGGGTTTCTTCTCAAGTGAAACTTTCTACCGCGTGTGATCGGCTCGGAGGCGAAAGCGGCTCGGGCGGATCGGTGCGAGGGTGCGAGGCGGCTCAGGGAGATCGGGTCAACGCGGCTCGGCTACGTGGAGCTTCTCAAGACGGTGCGGTACATCTTGCCTGCTCCAGGGCCAAGATTCCGGGTATGTGGTTAAGCGTTTTTTGCGCAATTTTAATTAGTCGCTTAGTGTAGATCCTTCTTGGAGTGGTCAGACCCACTCCAAGTCGGCATAGATCGGGCTGGGTTCTGGTTCCCCAGAGCCTAGCTAAATTGTTTAGCTAGTGTAGAAATTAAGATTTCTGTTTTTCCGCTGCGCCTATGTGCCTCCGTGGTCCGTCCGACTTAGGACGGATACGGACCCGAGCTCTGGGGGTCCGCCAAAACCCCAACACCCCCCCGAGCTGACTTACCCTCACACCTACTCGTTCGACATCCGGTCTGCCACATCCATCTCCTCCCGCTCCGCCGCCGTGGCCGCCGGCTTTGCCACCCAATTCCAGTCAGCCATCGCTCCGACCCCCTCTCCCTCCCTACTTCTTTCCCCCTCTCTATCTCTCCGCCGCCTCCCCTCCTCCCCCGCGCCATTTCCGCCCCACTTCGACGACAGCTCCGTCGACAGTGCCACCATCGCCGATGGCACCGCCGTGTGATTCCCCCCCTCATTGACCCCCACTCCCCCTCTCCTTCTCCCTTCATCTACCGCCCCCGACGGCACCGTCGACGGTGCCACTGCCGTTGACGGTGCCTCCCTCCGTTAAACCCCCATATGTTAAACCCCCTCCGCCTCCGCCTTAAACCCCTACCCACTCTCACTTCACGGCGATCGCCGAACCCAAAAGCCCCGCCCCGCTTCTTGCCCTAGGGCACAGAACGAGCAGCCCAGCTGCTCGTTCAGAAACCCCCCCGAGTAGTCACATCCCCCCGAGTCGTGCCCTAGGGCACTGCTCGTTCAGCCGCCACCCGAGTCCAACGGCTCGTTCATACGACTCGCACCGAGTCACCCCTACTACCTGAGTTTAACAACTTGGACGGAGTAGCTCTCTGCTCGGCCCGAGTCACAGTATATCTGTTTTCCACGCATTTTTGATCGATTATATACCGTTTTGCCCATTTCAAATTGCAGGTCCTCTCCGCTGACATCAGTAGCAGTAGCGTGGACTAGCTTGGGGGATATTCTGCGCGTCCGCATCATCCGCACCCACGGTACACTCATTCCTTGATCTCTTTTCATACCGTATTATTTTACTGCGCGCATCACTGACGTGCATTTATATTTCATACATTTACGCATGTTTTCTTCCGTGTTTCTCCGTATTTTACCGCCGTCTTTTATTCGTTTTCACGTGTTTTCTTGTGTTTTCTTGTTTTCTTTCTCTTTTCCGTGTTTTCCGTGTTTTGCAGGAGTTTGCTGGCATTTGGGGCGTAAAACGATGATATCATGTGTCCTCGGAGCAACAGGAGGAGTCACGCGTGATCCAGGGGGTCAAACGACGAAGATTGCAACTTTCAGCCCCTCACCCGGTCGGTTGGTCATCTCCAACCGATCGGGTGATGCACGCGTGCACCACCAGGACGCAACT
Organism: Scilla litardierei; assembly: GCA_030789695.1. Taxonomy (NCBI): domain Eukaryota; kingdom Viridiplantae; phylum Streptophyta; class Magnoliopsida; order Asparagales; family Asparagaceae; genus Scilla; species Scilla litardierei. The sequence continues at coordinate 239,757,984 of CM061142.1, read as the reverse complement.
TAGAGCTCACGAGAAGTCACCCGGTCAGTTCAGTGACCGGGTCAAAAGCTCAGAGTCTCTGGAATTCGGAGCTGATTGCCAACCGATCGGGTGACATTCACCCGATCGGTTCACCTGTAGCTGAATTTCAACAGCCAAGACTCGAAGTTCCAACCGGTCTCCTCACCCGGTCTGCTCCAAGATCCAACCGGTCGGCACCAAGATCCAACCGACCGCACCAAATTCCAACCGACCAGTTCATGCTGACCGGGTGAAACCCCCGCTTTGCGCTGTGATTTTGTGAAGCGGCTCACCCGACCGGTTGACTTGGGTGATGTCGTTTTCTATAAATTGAACCCTAGGTTTCCCAGATTCTGGAGTTGGTTATTTTTTACTGTTTTCTTCATTTTGTGACGGCTGTAATTTCCCAGTTTTTGTAAGTTTCGGATCTTTGTAAAACTTTAGTATTATCTTAATTGCTTTAATACCTTTGCATTCCTATTGTCTGATTATGATTTTGACGGTCCATTTTCATTTAGATCGCTTTTTAATGAATATTTGTGAGTAGTTCCCTAATCCGGGATTTTGGCGGAAACCCCTTCGGGGGCTCTTCCCGATGCGTCCATAGGGTTAGGAAATCGATAGGGATTAGGAATCTAACGGTTACGTGGGGTGTTTTATTGTCATCAGCGGGAAAAAGACCGCCTTTGATCGTTGGGCCAATGGGGGAATAAACTTGGCGGTTGACTCCCTAGCCATAGCTCATGCCCTTAGCGTAGACGTCGAATCCTAGCGTGCGGGAGCGGCTGGATGAGACGTTGGGAGTTATCGTTGCGAGCTTAGTGCTCCCGGAGTCGATCAGTGTTAATGGACACGGGAGTGCCCACTGATCAAATCTGGGAAGTCCGGCGTATCATCCTGGGCACCGACCGGAATATCGGGCCCATGGGATGCCAGTACCATTTTTAGAGGCAACGTCTCACCATTAGACCCAAATTCCGATCGCCATCCTACCCGTAGGACTTATCGGCGAGAGTTGCTCATTGGGGCGGAAACCAAAGTCCCAGGTTTTATTTTCATATTGTCTATACCTTGCATTCTTTTACCGTGACAACCCATCATTCGATCCGGGCTAGCTCGCCCATGGGGTGATTTTGGTCCTCTTTGACACAAGCACATCCTCGCCTCCCTGTGTTCGACTCCCAAGCCACACTACAACACCGTGAGCTTGCGGTTACAAATATCTAAACCCAAACCGGGTCCCCCGGCCATTTGCGGCTCGCAAACCGGGGGCACGTCAAGTTTATGGCGCCATTGCCGGGGAGGCAACGTGCTTGTTATTTTTGGATCTCATGAACCCTAGTGTCTAGCTCTTATCCCTACCTCGCGATAATTTTCGCATTCTTCCTTTTTCCTTTTTATTTTCTTATTCTTATTTCTATTTTTATTTTTATTTCTTATCTTATCTGATTCTTTCCCACTTGTCGCTTCACGGGTGTTTGTTGTTTTTAAATGCACAGGAGTTCAAGAAGTCTCGACGACTTGATTCTCGTTGATCCAGAGATAAACGCCACCCTAAGGCGTTTGGCCGCCGAGAAGCGAAGAAGAGAGGATCCAGAAACCATGGGGGAGAACACCCCGCCTCACAAGTCCCTGTTGGAGTACTCGATGCCTTCCATCGAGTCCAATTCCGCCATCTGTCCTCCAGCTATTACGGCCCAAAGCTTCGAGCTTAAGTCGTATTTGGTGGCGTGGATCCAGCAGGATCAGTTTTCGAGTGCACCCATGGAGAGCCCGATCGAGCATCTAGACTCCTTCTTGGAGAAATGTGACACCTTCCGGATTAACGGTGTCACAACTGAGGCGATCCGACTAAAGCTCTTCCCCTTCTCCTTGAGAGATAAAGCCAAGCTGTGGCTTAGGGGGAAGGACCTGAATACATTCAACACCTGAGAGAAGCTCTCAAATGCTTTCCTGACGAAGTTCTTTCCCCCGGGAAGACCATGAAGCTGAGGAGTGAGATCTCCTCCTTCTCCCAGGCCAGCCACAAGTCCTTGCATGATGCTTGGACAAGGTACAAGGAGATGCAGAGAAGATGTCCCCACCATGAGCTTCCCAAGTGGCAGATCATAAATCTATTTTATAATGGGTTGAGGGACGATTTAAAATCTTCCATGGACGCGGCGGCTGGAGTGTCCTTCATGTCAAGAAGCGAAGAAGATACCGGGCAAATTTTGGAAAATATGGCATCCAACAATGAATAATGGTGTGACGAGAGAGCCACACCAAGGTCTGGGGGCATCCATAGAGTGAAAGACGTCAACAAATTATCAAGCAAGTTTGACTTGCTGTCAACCCAGATTTCCGCATTGATGGTAGGCACCGGTAGCACCGGTACACAACAGATTGCTGCGGTAGAATCCGAAGTTTTTAGAGAGTTCGACGGTGGTGACATCTCACCACCGTTGGATCAGGCGAGCGAATTGTTTTACAATCCCACGGGGAATGCGCCATTTCCACCATGAACCAACTCAAATCCGGCCTACTCTCCAAACAACCGGAATCATCCGAACCTTAGTTACCGGGTGCCTTACCAACAGCCGGCTCAGCAACAACAGTAGACTTATCAGCCGGCTAGGCCCCAGCAGCAGTTCCAGCAGCAGCAATTTCAGTAGCAACAACCACCACCACAGTATCAACAGTATGCCCCTATGAATCAGCAGCCCACCCAGCAGCAATACGGCCAGCAGAGGGTCATTTCTCCGGTTGAGTCCCTCTTGACTCAATACATAGCCAACGAGGAGAAGATCAATCTAAAGCTGGAGATGGGACAAAGAGTGCTCACCGATCAGGTAAACCAGCCGGGGTTGCAAGTGGTTAACCTTTAGAGACCTCAGAATCTTTTACCACCACAGCCTGAGGTGAACCCGAGGGGGGTAAATCGGACCTTGGCACTCACACATGAGCATGAGAACGTGTCCGCCATCGTCTTGAGGAGTGGAACTCAAATACATACGAGAGAGCCCCCCAAAGGACCGGAAGCACCACTGGTCGTGGAACGACCAACTGAGAAATTAAATGACGACGGTGCTTCGTCATCCAAGACAACTGCTCCGGAGGGAGTTGATGAAGAAGAGAAGAAGAAGAAAGAAGAAGGGAATTTGAGGGTATTCAAGCCCGTTGTGCCCTTTCCGCAACGTTTGGCCCAAGCAAAAATCGACGAGAAGTATGGCAAATTTTTTGCCATGGTCAAAGATTTGAGCCTTCAAATCCCCTTCCTAGAAGCTATTGAAACGATCCCCTCCTATGCAAAATTCTTGAAAAACTTGGTGACACGGGGATCTAGAAAAGAAAAGGTCGTGTTAACGGTGGAGTGCAGTGCACTCATTCAGCGTGCAAATCCGCCCAAGCTCAAGGACCCCGGAAGTTTCTCCATCCCATGCTCTATTGGGGAAGTGCAAATCAAGAGGGCGCTCGTCGATCTTGGTGCGAGCGTCAGCTTAATGCCCATATCGTTGTACAAGAGAATAGGGATGGGAGACTTAGAGCCCACCGGCATGACATTACAACTTGCTGACCGTTCGGTCAAGTATCCGGTGGGAGTAGTGGACGACCTCACCGTCGATGTGAAAGGAGTGCATGTACCGGTCGATTTTGTGGTGATGGACATGCCGGAAGACAAGCATACCCAAATTATTCTTGGACGACCCTTTATGGCAACTGCCGGAGTGTTAATAGACGTGAAGAATGGGAAGCTTTCCCTCAATGTGGGCCAAGAAAGAGTCAAATTTGACTTAGGCTTGTCGATGAAGCATCCAAATCCCCCGGACGATCCTATTGTCAATATACTGGAGAATGAAGAAGATAGAGCTGTTGAAACAAATGCCTGGGAAGTGCTCTCGAGGAATCCCCCCGATAGCTTGGGGGACCTTGGAGAGCAAGTTGGCTCCCCAAAGAATGAAGTTGCTAGTGAGGCGGTCGCGTGACATGTGATCCCTCCCGGATTTTCTAAGTCTCCTCCCACGAGGAGAAAAGGAAAAGAACCCATGGACCTCACCGGTGACGAGGTCCGGATCCTGAAAAAGATGGCGGTAGACACCAATTTGAGGCAGAAGCCCCCGGATCCTGTAGACAGAGGGAGGGTAGTTGAGCAAATCTTTTTACATCCGCCGACTACACCAATAGCCACAAGCTCTGGAGTTGAAGAGATGCCGGATTTCGGGCATCACCCGTATCGCCCACCATGAACATCATCAACGGGCGTCGAGCTAAACGACGTTAAACAAAAGCGCTTCATGGGAGGCAACCCATGTTCTAAACTTTTTCTTCGCTTTTTAGGACTTTTTCTTAACTTTATTTTATCTATTTTTCTAAATAAATCCAGGCGGAAGAACTCCCGTCGTGAAACTTAGGCGATTTTTGGGTTTTTGCAGAAAACAAGACCCCAACCGATCGGGTGATAACTCACCCGATCGGTTGGGATGTATCAGATAACAGCCGTATCAGTGACTGAATGAACCGACCGGGTGGAGAATGATGAGACCGGGTGAGTTGACCGGGTGACCTGGGGGAACTCTCGGAAAAATTTCAGAATTCGTCAACCGACCGGGTGACAATTTGCGAGACCGGTTGAGGGACCGGGTGAGAAACTCTGAGTTCTCGGGAAAATGTGTGGAGTGGCGAACCGATCGGTTGAGTTCTCAACCGATCGGGTCGCCTGTAGCGTTTCTTCAACATCGAATTTTCGACCAAAGTTGAACCGATCGGGTGAAAACTCACCCGACCGGTTCGACTTAAAACCTATAAATAACCCCCGACCTCCCATTCACAAAACCTCACCTGATCTCCTGCTTCTCACCGTCGTTTCGTCTCCTCCAACCACCCGACTGCCAAAAATCCCTCTCCCACAACCTCAAATCCTCCATTAACCTCTCTCTCCAACTCCCCCTTGCATCTCACCGTCTATTTCTCTCTTTCCCTCTCCTATTTCTCATTTCTTTAGCCCTAATTCCTCATACCAACCCCCACTTTCGAATTTTTTTTGCTGAGGAAGAGTGCCGCGGCTCCACACTTCTCCCATTCCACGGCATTCGGTCATCTACAAGCGAGGAGCTCTAATTTCTGCGGGGTAACTTCGCTCCACTTCTCGAATTTCAATTTTTGCCCTAATATTTGATTTGCTTGGTTTTCGTGTGTGTGCACTTTAATAGTATTTTACACCCATTTGCATCACCCACACACACATGGCCCGGGAGAGTGATAAAGGAAAAGGTATCTTGTGTGAGGAGGAACCGTCTCGTAAGAAACGGAAACAAACACGTCCTCCTCACCGCACACGTGAGCTGACACTTTCCCCTCCCCCGCCTATCATTCCCCCTGTCGACCCCATGTTGGGCCCGCATGGATACATATTTAGGAACCAAGAGCAGAAATACTTCTACCACAGACTTGACACTCGGTGGCATTTATCAACCAAGTTTACCCACACCCAATCACTCGTCGACCTCGGTTTCTTCACCGAGGTCGAGACTCTTTTTTCTAATCTAGGTTGGTTGGCCTTCCTTAATGCCTCTGAGGTATCCTACCCGTCACTCACCCTAGAATTCCTTTCCTCCCTCGTTTGTGAGTCGGGGTCGACCGTCACTTTTCGGATGCGTAACCAAACCATTCGAACAAACCTTGACACCATCTGCGATATATTTGGTTTCCCTATTCTAGGGAATGACGCTATCCGGCACTACGGATATCCCCCGGAATTTGAGGTCGATAATTTCTGGTTCCGCCTCACCATACTCCGTCGTTATCCCCGGGGTAAGGCCAAGGCCTCCTCCATCATCCATCCCATATTTCGTCTGGCCCATAAGATCATATCATCTGCATTTTTCCCGCGGGATGAGTCAGGCACGGTGACTATCCCCGATCTTTTTATTCTCTGGGCCATGACTTTCCCCTTTGTTCGTGATGATGATGGAGTTAGTTTCAGGGCCCCGGTTGTCCCTGTCCATGCTGGCGATTGTCTTGTTTACAAGCTTCTCGAGATTAGCAGGGCCGGGAAGGGCAAGATCTGCTGTGGGGGCATTATCACTATTATTGCTTCATACCCCCCGTTTAATATTCATATCCCCCGTGGTCTTCCCATCGCCGCAGGACCCTAACGTCTAGATCTTGACGTTCTGCGGCACATTCACATGATTAGGCCCCGCCCCGATGGTCGTTTCGAATTCAATTACGGCCACCCCCCTCGCCCCTACACTATTCTCCCCAACCCCGCTCGCATGACTGTGGCTATCGTGGCGGATTGGACTTTTGCACCCGACCCTGAGTTCTTTGAGGGGTTGCACATTCCTTTCTTTCCTGCGGACGCACGTAGACCACCTTCCCCTGCCGCCCACTTAGGCGAGCAGGATATTCATGTGTCCCGGGGAGATATGGGGGCTGGCCTGAGTCACCCTGTTTCTGCTCCTGGCCCCATTACTTCTGAGCACCTTTTAGCGGCCATTTCTGGCCTTGTGTCCAGTGCCGGCACGACCACTACCGCTGGCACTACTTCTACTTCACTTGCCGGGACCACTTCTGCCTCACGTCAGTCTACTTCCTTTGGTCGCCGTCAGGTCTCTGCCCGTCTTGCTTTAGAGAGGGAGGTCGCAGCCCTCCGTGATCTCGCCATGTCCTCAACCCCCTCGGACCCATCACCGTCCTCCTTTCTCGCTCACCCACGCTTCCTCGCACTTGAGAGGAACGTGGCCGCCATTCTTCGCATTCTCACTCACCTCCACGGACCAACACCACCCACACCACCACCCTCACCACCTCGACGATCTTCTCCTCCACCCTCCCACACATCACCTCCCCCATCACCTCCCCCATCACATTCTTCCCCTCCACCATCCCACCCACCCCCACCTAGGCGATCCTCTCCCCCACCCACATCCATTCCCATCCATGTATCCACTTCTCCTCTCACGACCACCTCCGTCGCGCCCACACCACCTTCTACCTCCTCCATCGTCACATCATATGTGCGCCGCAGGAAATTGCCGTTGCGCTCCAAATCTCTCCCACCCCTACCCACTACCGTCACCATCACATATTCTCCCCCCATTTCTATTCCTTTCACCACTGCCTTGATCGCCGTCATTCCACGTCCACCCACCACCACCGACACTCCACCCATCATTCACACCACCACTGCACCTATTCCTCCACCTCTTTCTCCACTTCTCCACACACCCCCAGTCTCCCCCAACCACCCATCCCCTCACTCTTCCGAGGAGGGCGAGGATTCGCCTTCTCCTGATTCTTGATTTCACTTTGTTTTTTGTGACCCCCCTTGCATTTCGCTGCACTTTCACGATCATTTTTATTTGCTAGCATTGTCATGTCTAGCTTGGGGGAAGTCTATTTTGGTGTGTTGTCGTGTTTTGTTCGTGTGTGCGTGCTTGTTTTACTCTTTGTCGTGTCGTGTCGTGTCGTGTTGTTTAGTTTGTTCATTTTCTTTCTTTCTTTTTCTATTTTCGTGTTGTGTGGTTTGATTTTGCTTTTTCTTTATTTTAAGTTTCGTATCTGTCTTTTTCATTTCTTCTTGTGTCGGTGCGTATCCCCCCCCCCATTTTCATTGCCCTCCCGTACTCACTCTTATTGCATTGAGGGCAATGCAAACTTCAGCTTGGGGGAGTCGCACTTTGTGCGTCGTTTGAGTCTTTCTTTTTCGTTTTCGTGTCGCTTTCATCGTGTTTTTAATTTTTCTTTTCTTCTTTTTATCTCTTTCTCCTAGAGATGAACCCTATGATGAATCGCCACAAAATCACACACACCTAGCACGGCATCGATAATCACACTCACTAACCCTTGGATATCGAGTCCCCTGCATTTCACGCATCGTGGGTCCACTTAGCTTTTTTGTGAGTTGTGTGTCATGCCTAGCCGTGTGGTGTGCTTCTACTTTGTGATTCACTTTATATACCTGTCCAGGAATGACCCCTAGATTATCATGTTTCGATATGAATATGCGGTACTTATTTCTATTATCTGCTTCTTCTGCATGCTATATATATATCGTACGCTTCATTTCGCATTGTCGGGATTTCACAATTAAGGACTAGGATAACCCATTTAGCCCATGCTCTAATTAGCGAGAATAGTTTCCTTTGCCCAAGTGTTTAGATTCCGATTTCTTTTTTGTTTTACTTGGTGCAAACCCCCTCGTCATGTACCGTTCTCCCACTTGGGAGAGTACACATGTATATATCCCAATATCCAAAAATCCAAAAAAAAAGAGAAAAGAAAAGAAAAACCCAAAAAGAAAAGAAAGAAAAGAAAAAAAAATTGTATAGCCAAAATTCAAAAAAAATACAAATGCCCAAAAACCAAAAAAATTCCCGTGTAAATATTTTCCTACTTGTCGAGAATAAAGGGAGGCGAGAATTTGCACCGAGTGTTCTTCTCCACATCATCTCAACCCCCATCGGTTTCGAAAACACTTGGCTTAGGAACTGTTTAGCTATTATCTAGGCTTTAGTGAGGTGATTTCCTTAACCCTAGTTGTGGAGTCCCCGACACATGATATGTTTCGATTCTCTCTATTCTCATGCATGCTTGAACGATATATTCACCGCTTTATTCAACTTGAAACGATATTTGGGTCGTTTCCTGGATTTGTGTATATCGAGCTTTATTCCACATCGTAGATAGTGACACCGACTGCTAGCGCACGACCACACTCACTCACGCTTCACCGCGTGGACCCACGGCACTTGTCTGGACTTGTACTCCTTGGATTAGTGATGTGATTTGGCGTTTGCTTGCTTGGTGTGTCGTTTTTGATTTTGTTGGCCCTGACGGACGATCTAGGATATAGAGTTTTCTTTTTCTCTCTTTCTCTCTATTTTTCCCCTCCGAGCTCCTACTCTCACTCGTCTTCCTCGAGGACGAGGAAGAGTTCAGCTTGGGGGATTTTGACGTGCGTTTATATTTCATACATTTACGCACGTTTTCTTCCGTGTTTCTCCGTATTTTACCGCCGTCTTTTATTCGTTTTCTCGTGTTTTCTCGTGTTTTCTTGTTTTCTTTCTCTTTTCCGTGTTTTCTGTGTTTTGCAGGAGTTTGCTGGCATTTGGGGCGTAAAACGATGATATCATGTGTCCCCGGAGCAACGGGAGGAGTCACGCGTGATCCAGGGGGTCAAACGACGAAGATTGCATCTTTCAGCCCCTCACCCGGTCGGTTGGTCATCTCCAACCGATCGGGTGATGCACGCGTGCACCACCCGGACGCAGCTTGGAGCTCACGAGAAGTCACCCGGTCGGTTCAGTGACTGGGTCAAAAGCTCAGAGTCTCTGGAATTCGGAGCTGATTGCCAACCGATCGGGTGACCTTCACCCGATCGGTTCACCTGTAGCTTAATTTCAACAGCCAAGACTCAAAGTTCCAACTGGTCTCCTCACCCGGTCTGCTCCAAGATCCAACCGGTCGGCACCAAGATCCAACCGACCGCACCAAATTCCAACCGACCGGTTCATGCTGACCGGGTGAAACCCCCGCTTTGCGCTGTGATTTTATGAAGCGGCTCACCCGACCGGTTGACTTGTCAACCGGTCGGGTGATGTCGTTTTCTATAAATAGAAACCTAGGTTTCCCAGATTCGGGAGTTGGTTATTTTTTATTGTTTTCTTCATTTTTTGACGGCTGTAATTTCCCAGTTTTTGTAAGTTTTCGTATCTTTGTAAAACTTTAGTATTATCTTAATTGCTTTACTACCTTTGCATTCCTATTGTCTGATTATGATTTTGATGGTCCATTTTCATTTAGATCGCTTTTTAATGAATATTTGTGAGTAGTTCCCTAATCCGGGATTTTGGCGGAAACCCCTTCGGGGGCTCTTCCCGATGCGTCCATAGGGTTAGGAAATCGATAGGGATTAGGAATCTAACGGTTACGCGGGGTGTTTTATTGTCATCGGCGGGAAAAAGACCACCTTTGACCGTTGGGCCAAGGGGGAATAAACTTGGCGGTTGACTCCCTAGCCATAGCTCACGCCCTTAGCGTAGACGCCGAATCCTAGCGCGCGGGAGCGGCAGGATGAGACGTTGGGAGTTATCGTTGCGAGCTTAGTGCTCCCGGAGTCGATCAGAGTTAATGGACACTGGAGTACCCACTGATCGAATCCGGGAAGTCCGGCGTATCATCCTGGGCACCGACCGGAATATCGGGCCCATGGGATGCCAGTACCACTTTTAGAGGCAACGTCTCACCATTAGACCCAAATTCCGATTGCCATCCTACCCGTAGGACATATCGGCGAGAGTTGCTCGTTGGGGCGAAAACCAAAGTCCCGGGTTTTATTTTCATATTGTCTATACCTTGCATTCTTTTACCGTGACAACACATCATTCGATTCGGGCTAGCTCGCCCATGGGGTGATTTTGGTCCTCTTTGACATAAGCACATCCTCGCCTCCCTGTGTTCGACCCCCAAGCCACACTACAACACCATGCGCTTGCAATATTTAAACCCAAACCGGGTCCCCCGGCCATTTGCGGCTCGCAAACCGGGGGCACGTCAGTCACTATGGTTCCCACTCGCAGAACGACGACCCCTCCCATCCGTAGGAAGAGGACATCTACTGGCGCCTCCTCTTCCCATCCACAGCATCGTCCACGCCTCACTACCACGTTCTCCACTATCGCCACCACACCCTCCACCACAGCTCTTGCTGTCACCACCACCATTCCCACCACCACCACACTGTCACCATAGCACCATCTACCGCCTACACCTCTTCGCCTACACACCCCGCACAACCCATCGATGACACCACCGCGCACATCCCTACTCACAGCATTACTTTTCGAGATAGCGCACACAGAGCGCGCTACTATAGGATCCACCAGTGTCGTCTAGTGCCTACAGTTTTCATAGATGTGCCAGCTCTTAAGTCATTGGGCATCCTCCAGGGAGTGCGCCACCTTTACCGAGCAATCGGTTTCGACCGATTCCTCGGCGTCCACGCCCCCACTTACACACGCCTAGCCTTAGAGGGTCTTAGCTCCCTTGCCTTCACCGCAGCAGGTTACGACATCACCTTTCGCATCCTGGATTACGACTACACTGTCACTTTTGCTATGATCCGGGATTATTTTCACTTCCTCGCCGTCCCAGATCCTAGGGTAGCTTTTTCCCTGAGCTTTGACCTTGATGATTTTGATGCACACACCTTTTGGGAGCGTATTTCTGGACTACCTGAGTACCTCCCTAGCCGGGTGAAGGCATCGTGCATAGTGCACCCGTGCCTTTGCTACGCCCAGAGACACCTAGCTTGCACACTCTTCTGCTGACCGGAGGTCGGGACTATGTCCCTACCTGAGCTTACCCATCTTTAGGGTATGACCCGACCTCTTAGATTCCACCCGGATGGCTCTTTGAGACCATTGAGGCTATCTGACGTAGCCCACTGGCTGTGTCAGCGCCTCTACTAGACTGCCACCACATTCCATTCCACAGACATCTGTTGCGGTGGTTTCTTTTCTATATTTGCTAGGATGCTAGGTATCCCCATCCCAGCCGACCTGCACTACCCACCTGACCCGACATGCTTGACCATTGGCGTGCTCGAGCACATGCATATCCTCAGTCCTTATGGTGCACGTCACTAGCGTTACCTAGTAGGTACCGGCCACGATCCCCACATGTTACTCACTGCCCCTCACCTTGACACATATCCATGCGGTCCAGCTTGACTGGATGCTTCCTAGGGTAGAGCCGCTCCCCACCGTTCACGTACTCGAGCCTCCTGGAGCACTGGTCGAGGCTGCTACTGATGACCCGGGCCCAAGCTCCTTGGAGTTCGAGCTTCTTGACTTAGCAGCTCTCGTTGTCGGTCTACATATTCCTCCAGCTCACCCATCTTCAGGAGCCGCCCCTTCCACTGGTGTATCCTCTATTTCTACCATCGTCGAGTCTTCGGGGGCTGTCCTCACTTCTTGCCCGGAGACTCATATCTCTTCTACCACTGTTTTGGTGCTGGAGGGCACCGATTTACCTTTCTCTGACGACGTCATAGATCTAGATTCTCCCTCTCTCGATCCTGTCCCCACCCTCCCCCCGCTTTCGGAGCTTATAGCTTTAGTTCCACTCTCTTTACAGACCTCCTCCACTTCAGCTGCCATTTACACCGAGAGCGTTTCGACGACTGTCCACACTTCTGTGTCGACTACAGCTCTCACTTTGGCCATCTTTGAGATACTCTCAAGCTCACCCTCGCCCACCATCCATGCCCGACACGGTGCCTCAGTTGCACCGGGCCGTTTCACGTGAGTAGTGACTCACCGATATTTGCCACGTGCCCCACCCGACACTCGTTCTTCTGACTCTCGATTGACCTCTCTTGAGCAGTTGACTTCCTGCTTGCAGCGGGATTTCGATGCCTTTCTAGTCAAGACTAGGACACACAGATCGAGGGTCGAGTCGGATCTTTTATCTATCATTGACCTTCTTCGTCAACGTGGCCCACTTACTGTCATACTTGCACATGCTCCTCCTCCCAGACCGGACACTGTGACCCACACAGCACCACTCAGTGCTTCACTTCCACAGACTTCTGCAGAGCCTGTTTCTGCTACTCCTGAGTCGTCAGTCACAGTTGATCCCCTCTCTGCCATGGTCTTATATACTTCTGCCCCTTCCACCCCGACCATCGACCTCACTGATATTCCTCCCCACGACTCACAGCCGGACCTTCCACCCACTACCCCGGGTCCACAGCAGAGGGACCCATCACCACCCCCAGAGGGTGGTGCCTCTGCTTGATGTAGTCTGTACCCACTTTGCCTCCCCTATATCTTTTACGCCCATCTATCTCTTCGGGGCCCTACTTTTATACAGCTTGGGGGAGGCACCACCCATGCATCATTTTGTTTATTGCATTGCATCATATCATATTTTTATTTTTATTTCATAGTTTTTATTTTATTTCCCCACCCACACCATCCCTTTAGCATCATCTCCCGCTCACGAGCGTTTTCTTAGTAGTGAGGACACTGCTAGGTTTAGCTTGGGGGATGAGCGCTCCTGCTTTATTTTGTTTTTATTTTTTTCATTTTACTCCCGTATTTTCAGTTTTTATTTTACTTTTTCGCCACTTTCCCGCCTCGTTTTATTTTTTCTCATTTTGCATCATATTTTATGTTTTTTCCATGCATGCATCTCTTTTATCTCTTTTCCCATTTTCTCTGCTTCTTTTTATTTTTGCTAAGGATGGTCCACATGATAATATCTCTTTAGGCTTTATTAGTTTTTGCGATGCTCATCTCTTTGGCATGCTATCAGGGTTAATTTCAGTTTTATTATCTATATGCATGCTTTTCTTTTGATGATCTATCTGATGTAATACCTAAAATGAATTGAAAATCAAATGCATGAATTAGTAGCTAGTATGATTTACGTTGGGAAACGCACCCAGGTTCACGCATCACTAAAACACTTGGAGAACCAGCTTTCTTATCTTATTCACATCTGTTTGCATGCCTGCTGATATTGTGATTATTACCGCATGACATTTTCAGTATTCATTTAGAGAAGTGAAAATATCATGCTATATATGAGTTTAGTTATGGTTTTATTTTATCAAACTGATGTGCACCCTCTTATGAGTGAACCGAGAGTCCCATTATTTTCCTTCTCCACAAATCTATTTTTATCTCTACATATCAGTTGGTTAAACCCCCATAGCTACTTTACCGCATCTCACTTCCCATATATAAAAAGAAAAAGTATAGCTTCTAAATGAAAAAGAAGGGAAAGAAAATGAATAAACACTCTTTCATATTATTTCATTAGAAGCTATCAATTATTCAGGGAAGAAAATTAAAATTCCATATCATTTTCATTGATGCGACGCCTCATGCTAAGCTTGGGGGGGGGGGAAACCAACTGATTAGATGAGTGAGCGTGACATTAGAGTGGAGACGGTGCACATCGGGGAGATTTTTTAAAACCCAAACTTTACAAATTACTTTAGTTTTGAAGATTTTTCATGTATCGAATTGAATATCTGAATGGCATGATTTTTCCTATTCTTTATTGCATGTTGTGTGAATCTTTTGTGCTCCTCGCATATCTGTGATTGAAAAGGGTGTTGACAACTCCTTTATACTAGACTCTAGGGATTACATGAGATTGATATGATTTGACGGTGTTATTTCAGTAGATCCCTTTTCTTTGCCTGCACTGCATGTTATATGATTTATAAAACTAGAAATTGCCAATAGCATGTATGTTTAGCACTCGGAGCATTGTAATTCACTATTTAGGCCTGAGATCTGACCGATCATCCTTAGCACTTTCCTCTTACTTCTCTCTTTTTGTTTTTCATTCCTCTCTACTTTCATTTTCTTATTTTCGTTTTGTTTTTCTCCCGGCGTACCTATTATTCGTCTTCCGCGAGGACGAGTAAGAGGTAAGCTTGGGGGATTTTGATGTGTCCATATTTTCTATCATTTTCATATCATTATCTCATCGCATTGCATATCATTTTCGCGTCCAAATCCCACTTTTTACTACGATTCTGCAGTTCTGATGATATTTTCGAGTTTCTTAGTGTTTCATGAATTTTCAGGGATTTTAGAGCGATTTGGACCCCCACTTGGGTATGGACACATCCGACATGCTCATGAGCCCATTGGCAGGGCTCTGGAGGAGTTCGTCGCATTTTCAGAGCCATTGGAGGAGAGAAGAGGGAGAGAGCTGAGAGAGAAGCCCCAGGATCTTGCCCAGCATTTCCCAGAAAATGCTCGGTCCGAGCAGCTCAGCTGCTTGGACCGAGACATATCAATTACAGCAGCGATGGATACGGGCTGACTCGGACCTATCAGCTCATCTGCTCGGTCGAGGAGCCCCAAATTTCACAGCCTGAGCAGCGCCCGAGTATCAGACCGAGCCGATCCTACTCGGACCGAGCAGAGTCTACTCCGTCCGGGTAGGTCGATTTCAAGATCTCCAAGCAGCCGAGCAGCATGCCTACGCGGGCCGAGCCTCTGACCGAGCCACGTTGACTCGGACCGAGTAGCCTACTCGGTCGGCGACGCCAAGGGCATTTCTGGGAAGTTTTTGAAGAAGCGCGATGCACGCGATTTTGGCAGCGACTGAAGCTTGCGATTGGGAAGACGGCACGAGGGACTTCGATTAGCTTTTGTTAGGGATTTGTGGAGCGGAGCGAGAGCGATTTTTTGTAGGAATCTTGAAGATTTATTCTTGTAGCGATTTTTGGACAAATTACGAAAGATTATTGCTTTTGTTTTTCTTTGGATCTGTCATTCATCTATTCTCGCTTTAAGTGTATTTTTGCCCTAATCTCTCAATTGCGAAAATGTTTTCTTCTGTGAAATTGATGTTTTTGTGAGTTTCTATTGCGATGTCTGAGTAGATCTATTCTAGGGTTGATGGTTTAGCCCTAAGATTCTAGGGGGAAAATATAGATCTGGATCCCTACGTTGAGTTGGGGAATTAGGGTTGTATTTCGGTAGATCCTATCGAATCTATAGATAACCTATACCAAGATCATGCCACGGTTTGTGGAATTGATGTGCTTAAGGGGTATCTAGGAATTCGAATAGGGAAATCGATGGATCCAACCAAGGCATGTGACCATGCCCGCCTCGCGCCTTGAGGGGATCCATCGACGAACTATATCCCTACGTTGACGGCTACCACCATTGCGTCAACGAGAGCCACCGAAATACCCCGCAATTCTAACCAACGAGAGTGATACGAATTGGGGGATTAATTCCCTAACCCTAATGAAATGTAAGGATCCTATCCAACATCAACCCCCGACGATCCTAGTGGCGATCCCTAAAGCCCTAGTCTCTTTTTATTAATATTACAACAAGCAACAATCATCCAAATTCTGTTCCCACAAGCACTATCTCACTTCTACACTTAGAAACCGACTGAGAACCTGTTTACACTATCTTCGTCCCTGTGGGATTCTGACAATCTTTTATACTATAACTCGACATCGTCCGCTTACGGATCGAGCCCGAAATCGTAGCCTATGGGCCATATTATGCCAGGTGGAACCTAGGTGTAGGTTACGGATGCGTCAGTCACCCAACCTAATATATTTCAGCAGGCCTTGTCTCAAAGCTAGATCTTAGACCTAAGTGACACTGTTCACGCACAGCTTCGTACAATGATCTCAAGTCCTAAGGACCAACTTGCCTATCATCACTAGAGTTATTAATGACATTTAGTTAATGTTTAACCATTTGATAACTCTTTATTTGGGTCGTTTAATGGACTCGTTCTATAATGAGCACATGTGTCTTGTCTCCGACTTCATCAAGTCGCATGATTATGAGACCAACAAGACAAAGACACAATGGTCTGTCCGATGTGCCGATATCATATCTCAATGCATCTACGACCACAAACGCTTTTAAGAGTCAAGATCCTATTGGTCAGACATTTCTCATAATCGCGATCTCTATCTCAAAACATGTATGACCTAACTTGGAGTCAAAGGAAATTATCTAAGCAATATATAAAATAAAAAATTACTCAGACAATTAGTACCAAAAAGCATACTTTCATTTATGAACATGATGTTTACAAAGATAAATAGTCTCGAGGGCATACATCTCTCTACATCTCCCACTTGCACTCAGGTCCATTTATTTTGGTATCTCATACCACATTTACACACTAGTCTCTCTAGACGATCTCGTGCCAGCACCTTCGTGAATGGATCTGCTAAGTTGTCTTTCAAACAGACTCTAAGGAGTTCTATACCTTTCCTCTTCTCAATATCCCATATCAGGTTATACTTCAGAAGAATGTGTCTGGATCTCTTGTGGAATCTAGGTTCTTGAACCAGACTGATGGTTGCGTTATTATCGCAATACAGTGGTATTGGATTTTCAATTGCAGGTACCAATCCCAGCTGGTTTATGAACTTTCTCATCCAGTCTGCTTCCTTTGCCACATCATTGGCTGCTATGTATTCGGCCTCCATCGTGGAGTCTGCAACAGTATCATGTTTAGAACTCCTCCAACTGACTGCTCCTCCATTGAGAGTAAAAACTTATCCAGAGATTGATTTTCTATCATCTATATCACTTTGAAAGCTGGAATCTGTGAAGCCTTTAACCTTGAGCTCTTCACTTCCATAAATCAAGACTAAGTCTTTAGTCCGTCTTAAGTACTTAATAATTGCCTTGACTGCTATCCAGTGTTCTTCTCTAGGGTTAGGCTGATATCGACTTACTACACCTAGTGCATAAGCGACATCGGGTATGGTACAGATCATAGAATACATGATAAATCCTACTGCAGAAGCATATGGGATCTTACTCATGTGATCCTTTTCCAAGTCAGTTTTTGGAGACATCTCCTTGGAAAGGTTTATTCCATGATTGGCTGGTATTTAACCACCCTTACTGTTTTCCATGCTAAACTGTTTTTGCACGGTGTCAATGTACCTGGTTTGGGAGAGTCCTAGCATCCGTTTAGATCTATCTCTGTAGATCTTTACACCTAATATGCAGGTTGCTTCTCCCTAGTCTTTCATGGAGAAGTTAGTTGATAGCCAACATCTCTATGTTGTTACCTATTATCAGAATATCATCCATGTACAGTTCGAGGATAACTAAAGAATTATTACTAGTCCTTTTATATATGCATGGATCATCCTCATTTCTGACAAAATCAAACTCTTTGACTGTCTTGTCAAAACGGACGTTCCATCTTCTTGAAGCATGCTTTAGTCCATAGATGGACCTGTGTAGTATACACGCTTTTCCTTTACTCCCACTGACTTCGAAACCTTCTGGCTGAGTCATGTAAATATTCTCTTCTAAATCACCGTTTAGAAACGCAGTTTTTACATCCATTTACCAGATTTCGTAGTCATAGTGGACAGCAATAGCGAGTACAATCCGGATAGACTTGTGCATGGCGACTGGTTAGAAAGTCTCGTCAAAATCTATTCCTAGTACCTGATGATAACCTTTCGCAACCAGCCTAGCCTTGTACGTTTCTATCTTTCCATCTGCACAAATCATCTTCTTGAAGATCCATTTGCAGCCAATAGGAGTGCTTTCCTTGGGCACGTTTTCTAAGGTCCCTACCTTATTCACGTGCATGGAATCTATTTTGGATTTCATTGCATCTAGCCATTTATCAGATTCTCTACTCTTTATGGCATCCTCGAAGCTAATAGGATCATCATCTAATATGATGTTATCCTCAATCCCTCCGTCTACGAGAAAATCGTAGCACCTATCAGGGACTCGAGGAATCCTATCAGCCTTCCGAACGGCTGGTTGGGAGATATCAGGTTCTGATTTTCCTATTGGTTCCGACACTTATTCCTGTGTAAATACTTCTTTTGAACATTCGTCGAGATCAGTCACCTTGCCAGTTGATTCCTTCACAATGAACTGCTTTTCTAAAAAGGTGGCATGTCTAGAGACACCAATTTATTGTTGCTCTGGATGGTAAAAGATATATCCTATTGAAGGTCTCGGGTACCCAATGAATTTACACAGAATAGATCTGTCTTCCAGTTTGTCTAGATTATGTTTTTTTGACATATGTAGGACAACCCCACAACCTTAAGTGATTAAGGCTGGGTTTCTTGCCAGTCCATATCTGATATGGCGTCATCGACACAGACCTTGATGGAACCTTATTGAGAATATATATAGCCGTTTCTAGGGCATAGCCCCAAAGGGAAGTTGTTAGCTCATCTTCACTTATCATGGATCGCACCTTGTCTAACAAGGTGCGGTTCCTCCTTTCTGACACACCATTATGTTGAGGTGTGTAAGGAGGTATGACCTGAGAGAGAATCCCATTCTCTTTTAAATATGCAAGGACTTCATGGCTCAAGTATTCACCTCCTTGATCCGATCGAAGGATCTTGATACTTTTTCATGTCTGTTTTTCAACTTCGTTACGATCCTCTTTGAATCGCTCAAAGGTTTCGAACGTGTGTTTCATTAAGAACACATGTCCAAACCTAGAGTGGTCATCAGTAAATGTAACAAAATATGAAAATCCTCCTTTGGTAAATGTAGACATGATTCCACATACATCAGAATGTACTAGACCCAAGAGTTCAATAACTCTCTCCCCTGATTTGCAAATGGAGTTTTGGCCATTTTACCTTTGAGGAAACACTCGTAAATGTCGAATGACTCATAATTCGAGAGGCCCAAGAGCCCCTCTTTATGTAACTTGCTGAGTCTCTTCTCTCCGACATGGCATAGTCTATAGTACCAAAGGTAGGTTTCATTAAAACCTGATTCCTTACGTTTTCTTGTATTAATGTTTAATACAACTTTATTACTCAAAGTGTATGCAACACTGTTTAGTGTCCTAAAACCTAGCAACTTACCATCAAAGAAAATGTTCATAACATTTTTGTTGATAGCAAAATTATAACCTTCTATAGCCAAAGCCAAGACGGAGATAATATTGCATAGGAAGTTTGGGATGTAGTAACATTGCTTCAAAAGCAAGTTAGCTCCACTAGCTAATGTGTGTTTTAGATCTACCACGACTAGAACATCAACATTTGTTGTGTTGCCGACTTGGAGAACGATTTCATTCTTTTCGAGCTTTCTAATAATTCTCATTCCATATAACTGATTACAGATATGAGAGCCTGCACCGGTATCTAATACCCATGCATTAGAATTCATAGAAAGAATTACACTTTGCATTATTGAAGTTGAGGCATTAAAATGCCCTTTCTTCATTTGTTCTCGTACTGCTATTATTCCCCTTAGCCAGTCCTTTTTATTATTACCAGTTAATATATTCTTTTCTTGGATATATATAGTATTACTCGTCATGCCGCAAAGATTAGAACTCCGATAATTAGCATGTGTTCAAAATATTTTAAATATAATTAGAATGGTGTTTTTCCAATTATACTCCCCTACTTTTTAAAATCATTTAAGCCATAACATAATTAAAATTTTAGGGGGACATGAATCCAACAACCCTGAGTCGCCCGACCTTGTGTGTAGCTCAATAAGTCGTTTGACTCTGTTGTCGCTAGATGAACTCTTCGTCAATCATATCTTATATGACTCCCTATTTGATTTTTACCCTTAGTCATTTGTGATCATGAGTGTGCTCATCCAAATCACTATAACTAATCAAGTCAGACCTTTGTTATTGCGTCTAGCTTGACTTACGCCGGTGCTCAGTGTATTCATGACACGACGGTTTGTGTTAAGTCTAGACTACATCATTGTCTTAACTTACGCCGACGCTCAGTGTATTCATGATGTGATGGTTTGGGTTAAGACACATGCATCAAGAAATTGGTTTCTATAAGGTTGACGTGTCACAGCTTGAGTGTAGCTTAACAACTGTAACACGGATCTTACTGATCACAACGTCTAAAACAAAGCGGGCTATGAATTTTCTTGTAAAATATTTATTAACTTATTTGACTAGATATAGTTGATGGTCTTGCATAATAATGATTCACTTCTTCAGTCCAGCAGACACGACCAGGGAGTTGACTAAACTAGGATCACTTACCCCTAGTCAATCTAGGGTGACCCAGCAAACTAAGCCAAGCTGTCACGCCCCGCTTCCCAAAAATATGGAGGCGAGGCATGAGTAGGTCCGCACAGACTTGAAGCTGCGAAGCTACA
Source organism: Scilla litardierei (assembly GCA_030789695.1). Taxonomy (NCBI): domain Eukaryota; kingdom Viridiplantae; phylum Streptophyta; class Magnoliopsida; order Asparagales; family Asparagaceae; genus Scilla; species Scilla litardierei. The sequence goes on along the minus strand of CM061142.1, from coordinate 239,737,336 downwards.
AGCCTGATAAGCGTCAATAAAACTTCAAATGGCAGGTCCTTGCAAATGCGATACGAAACAAGATAATAATAAAGAAAATGAGACGAAAAGAAATCTCAGAATATCCATAAAATAAGTTCCAACATCACATAAAAGCCACCAGGCTGGAAAGAAAAAGAGTCTAAAGGCCCAAGCATGGCCAACAAAAGTACAACGTACGGAAAGAAAAGGTGCTACGCATCGACAACTAACAACAACCTAAAACAGAAGTAACTCAGAACAGTCTCTAAGACTGGTCACCTGTGTCCACAAACTCCTCGTCAAACGTGGGCTCCGGCTTAGTGTCAACAAACACCTCGTCCTCAGCAACGGTCTCTGGCTCAGGGTCTAACATGTGACACCCAAAAGAGCAAGGGGCACATGTCAGCAAGTCTACGAGAGACTTGTGCAGGGAAACTGAAAGTAAAAGTAAAGCAACCTAGCAGTACTAGCATGATGCAATGATATGGCAGATATAGCAGGAGTGCAACAAGTGAAGTAAAGTATGAGCATGGCATGTAAACTGGCATTTAAATCATGACATGGATATCAAGTTTGCAAGAACAATCACAAGGACAAGGACAAGTCTAGTAAGCACGTCGTGCACAGAGATTACGCCTTTTGGCAAGAGTGGCTGTACAGGCCAACTCCTAAGCTCAAGTGATCGCTTATCCTTACCCCTCCACGTGTATCGGGCTGTAACGACCGGTGTTTGTAATAAATATTTTATATGAATAATATTGAATTTCCCTTCCTTGTATGTTTTCCTCGGTTGAATCCTCACGTTTTAGCTTAATAACGCCGTAAATTCTAGAGTTAGAACGATCCTAGAAGCCATAGAATCTTTCCCGAAGCTTCGCGCTTCGTTTCGGCACTTCTGGTGCATCTTAGTTGGTTCACGAAGGAGAACCAACCGAATAGAATGAGATCTAGTCGGTCGGCAATACTTCATGGACCGACTAGTTCAACATATTAAAAAAAATAGCTGAGTTACTGTTTGTCGTTAGTCGGTCTAAGTTCATCCTTCGACCGACTAGTTCTCAAACTAGTCGGTCAAGCAATGTACTCAGACCGACTAATTCTGAGTTTCACTGTACAGTAAAGTTACTGTTTGTCGTTAGTCGGTCTAAGAACGATTTTCGACCGACTAGGTTGCAAACTAGTCGGTCAGCTAGTGTTCTTCAACAGACTAATTCTTGTATAATCTTTCTTTTTAGTCGGTTAAGAGTTGCTCTTCAACCGACTAGTTCTAATTCTCATCTTTAGCTTTTGGTTGCCTTTTAGTCGGTCAACGTTGGTCGACTGACAGACTAGTTCTTAAACTAGTCGGTCACCAGTTGTGCTTTGACTGACTAATTTAGTCGACCTGTACCAAAACCTAATCTCGGTTTGCCATTTAGTCGGTCTAAGTTAGACGACCGACCGACTAGTTCCTAAACTAGTCGGTCAGCCACTCTTCTTTGACCGACTAGTTGACCCCGAAACCCTAGATCTATTTTTCAGCCGTCATTTTATTTCTTTTTAATCCGTCGATTCTATCATTCTTCATTCATTCTTCCTGAGCCAAGATCATTCTCAAATCATCCCCAACCTTCCCCAAATCATATCCTTCATCCTCGGAGGTTCTTTCTCGTCGAATCTTGCACCGGTTACCAATCTAGGTCGCCCGGATCTCGTTTTTCGGCCGTAGCTTCCCTGGATTGTTCTTCGTCGCCAAAGCAAGATCCGTTTTGGTGTCTTCCATCTGCCACTCTACGGTTAGTAATCCTAATCTCGTAATCTCTATTAACCCACACCGTAAACTAGAAACCCTAAATTAAAAATGGATTACTAGACATAGGATTCCAATGCAAAACGATTTAGAGCTTCCGTCTAATCTTTATTTTGCCATAAACAGCGAATTCATCTACCGTAGGACATCGTTCTCGTTACTCACGTCGATCAACAATTCGGCAACAGGCAAGTGAAACTTGCCAACCCTTCTTTAGGCCATGTTTTTAGGCCATTTCCTTGTACTAGCGTGAAAGAGACTAAATCGTGAAATGATAGCGATCTAGGCGCAACTTTGAGATCTAGCTTGACAATGAAGCTAGATCCGAAACCTTGCCATATCATTCCTACATAGATATCTGCCATGTTTAAATTCCTTAACTGTACGCACTTGAATTGTTAACTGCCATGCATTGCATCTTACATGTTATCCTAGTTAAACTTGCATAGTAGCACACGCTACACTACATGTACTAAATCCGTGTTTCCGTGTTACCGGCTAGGCACCCGTTATGCGGGCATAACCCTACGCCATCCGTGTTAAAAACACTTCCTGGCTCGTGATCCAGAAGTGAGCATTCCGTGTTCGGGGGTAATGCCCTGGCTCGACACACGTGGAGGGGTAGGGATAAACGATCACTTGAGCTTAAGAGTTGGCCCGTACAGCCACTCTAGCCAAAGGGCGGAATCTTTGTGCACGACGTGATTACAATTCCAGTACTTGTCTTTACTTGATTACTTGCCATGCCATGTCATTTGCCATGCTATATCATGCCATACTTTACTTTAGAACTGCTAGGTTGCTTCACTTTCATAGTTGTCATACTTTACTTTAGAACTGCTAGGTTGTTTCCTTTTATAGTTTCCTTGCACAAGTCTTTTTTAGACTTGCTGACATGTGCCCCTTCTCTTTGGGTGATGCATGTTAGTTGCTGAGCCAGAGACTGTTGCGGAGGGTGACGAGTTCGTGGAGTTCGTGCCCGAACCTGTTGGTTATGTGGGGTACGAGGACACCGGTGATCAGTCATAGAGATCTTCCGTACTTTTCTTTGTTAGCTGTGGTTGTCGGTGAGTAGCACCGATTTGTTAGACTCTATTGGCCATGCTAGTCCTTTTACTTTTGACTCTTTTGTTGCCTGGTGGCATTTTTGGTTGTGGATTTTTGTTGGACTATGAGTTGAATAAATGCTATATTATTCGTCTCTTTTGCTATTAATATTATTGTTGTTCTGAGTCACATTACAGGGACCTGCTACTTCGTTTTATTTGACGCTTATCGAACTTGCGGCTTTGCAGCTTCAAGTCCGTGCAGTCCAAGTTGGTGCAGGATGCTGAGGAGAGAGCCCAGAGGTTTCTGCAGAGGCTTTCTTTGGATCTGTAGAGCTATGTCACTTCTTCTGATGCGGAGACTTACAAGAAGGTTCTGATTGCGGCCAAGAGGCAGGAGAGGATTGTGAATCAGAAGAGGGGACAGTTTTCTGGCACTGGGAGGAGGCCTATGGAGCAGGCCAGAGCAGTGGTGAGACCGGGGCATGGGCCCAACCAGCCTGTGTAGTTCAAGAGGCCTGGAGGACCTCCTACTTTAAAGACTTGCAATTTCTGTGGCAAGACTGGGCATGTCAAGGAGCAGTGCCGGAAGATGCTGGGGCCGTGTCTGGTTTGTGGAGATCCTGCGCGCACCATGAAGGACTGTCTGAAGTCGAAGCAGCCGTGGAGGGCACCTGTTGCAGCTCAGCCGTTGCAGCAGAGGGCACCTGTTCCTGCTAGTCGTGGAGTGCCTCTCGTTCCACAGAGGCAGGCGTTTCAGCATGCTGTCCAGCCGAAACGACAGGCGTTTCTGATGACTGCTGCTGAGACCGAGATGCTGGATGAGGTTATCGTAGGTAACTTCCTATCTAGCTGTTCCTTTCTTAGTTAGTTTGGTTGTTAGATATGATTAGTTATTTGCATATGTTTGTTTGCTGGAATAGGATTTGATTGTTAGACTGTCTGTTAGGTGTGATTTTGGTCTGTGCTTTTCCTGCACGAGTTCTCTTTGACTCTGGTGCATCCATGTGCATCATTTCTCGGAGCTTCGTGGAGAGGCATTCCTTGTCGACTTCCTCTCTTCCCCAGAGTTGGAACATCATCACAGGGAATGGTGTGATTTCGGTGCATCGTGGTTGCAATTCTTGCCCGTTGGTGGTCTGTGGACACGAGCTGTATGCTGACTTCATTGTCCACGACATCATCAATTACGATGCAGTGCTTGGGATGGATTGGCTTGCGAGCTTCTATGCTACGATCGACTGTCGGAGGAAGAAGGTGGTGTTCGAGATTCCCGGACATCCAGTGTTTGAGTTCAGTCGTGGTAGCAGTTCGCTTGGTCCGGTCAGGTTTCGGGCCAAGCCAGTGGAGGCTGTGGCTATGCTGATGGAGCAGGGTAGGCCTCCTGTGGTGCGTGATTTTGATGACGTCTTTCCCGATGAGATGTCTTGTCTGCCGCCCGATCGAGCTCTGGAATTTTCTATTGACCTGATTCCGAGAGTGCAGCCCATTTCAAAGGCACCTTATCGTATGGCTCCGGTGGAATTGGAGGAGTTGCGGAAGCAGCTGGATGAGCTCTTGCAGAAGGGTTACATAAATCCCAGTGTGTCTCCGTGGAGAGCACCGGTCCTGCTGGTGAAGAAGAAGGACGGTTCGCGTCGCATGTGCGTGGATTATCGAGGGCTGAATGCGGTGACTGTGAAGAATAAGTACCCATTGCCGTGGATTGATGATATCTTTGATCAGCTGGGAGGATCGAGGGTATTCTCCAAATTGGACCTGAGGAGTGGATATCACCAGCTGAAGGTGAGGAAAGAGGATGTTCCGAAGACGGCTTTCAGGACGAAGTATGGTCACTACGAGTTCGTGGTTATGTCGTTTGGTGTGACCAACGTGCCCGCAATATTTATGAACATGATGAACTTGATCTTCTATGACTATCTAGATAAGTTTGTCGTTATCTTCATTGACGACATTCTGATCTATTCTAAGTCTGAGGAGGCATCGGTTGTATGCCAAGTATTCGAAGTGCGAGTTCTGGCTGGATAGAGTGGCTTTTCTGGGGTATGTGGTGACTGGTGATGGGATTTCGGTGGATCCTGAGAAGATTCGGGCTATCAGAGAATGGCCTGTTCCGCAGTCGGCGTCTGAGATCCGGAGTTTCCTTGGACTTGCAGGTTATTACCGGCGATTCATCAAGGATTTCTCCCGTATTACCGAGCCGATGACCAGGTTGACGCGGAAGGATGTATCTTTTGATTGGTCCATTGGATGTGAGGAAGCTTTTGGTGTTCTGAAGGAGCGGCTGACGTCTGCCCCTGTTCTTGCGGTGCCCGACTGGAGTGGAGGATTCGAGATCTTTTGCGATGCTTCTGGCAAAGGTCTTAGATGTGTGTTGCATCGGCATGGGCATGTGGTCGCGTATGCTTCTCGTCAGCTTAAGGCTCATGAGAAGAATTACCCGACGCATGATTTGGAGTTGGTTGCTGTCGTGTTTGCGCTGAAGATTTGGAGGCACTTCTTGCTGAGTGAAAAAGTGAAGATTTTCACCGATCACAAAAGCTTGAAGTACATTTTCACGCAGAAGGAGCTCAACATGCGACAGCGTCGGTGGTTGGAGCTCATGGCGGAATATGAGATCGAGTTGCAGTATCACCCGGGTAGGGTGAATGTAGTTCCTGATGCGTTGAGTAGGCTTCCGGCGGTGATGTTGTTGACTTTTGCGTTGAGTAGGACTTTTGCGAGTCTGGAGTTGAGGTGGTTTTGCCTGGAGAGACTTCTTCGTTGATGTGTATGCAGATACAGTCAACGATCGTGGATCGGATCAAGGCTGGGCAGAGTGGTGACCCGAAGTTGGTAAAGATTTGAGAGATGGTGGAAGCGGGTCTGCGGACTGATTTTGTAATTCACGAGGATGGCTCGCTGAGGTTTGGAGCCAGGTTGTGTGTGCCTGCGGGAGATATCAGAGAGGAGCTGTTGGTAGAGGCACACAGTTCGCCGTATTCTGTGCATCCTGGTGGGACCAAGATGTACAAGGATCTTCGTTTGAATTTCTGGTGGCATGGGATGAAGAGGAGCGTGGCTCGGAGTGTGGCCAAGTGCTTGGTTTACCAGCAGGTTAAAGCGGAGCATCAGCGTACGGCAGGGTTGCTACAACCGCTTCCGATTCCGGAGTGGAAGTGGCAACACATCACTATAAACTTCGTGACTGGACTACCTCGGAGTCCGAAGCAGAATGACGCGATTTGGGTGATCGTAGACCGATTGACCAAATCTGCGCACTTTATTCCGTTCCGAGTAGGACAGTCCACTGAGGCGCTGGCGAGGAGATATATGGAGGTAAACTCTTTTACTTTCCATTTTACTTCCTTTCCTCGAATAGTTAGTGATGTACCGTGTTTCATGCAGGAGATCATTTGTAACGACCACTTTTCGTCGTACGTTGTTCGTGCACGTGCTTTTGGCCGTGCACGTGTTTGCTTTAGACTTTATTTGTTTGTGAACACTTTTGTGTGATATGCCGTTGCGAACGTCACTGAGAGTATTAAATAGTGGCACTATATTGGAACGACGTTCTCGAGTCGTTTTTCCACAATTTGATCTTACTCGATGAGACGTGACGATTCTCACTCTTGACGGGAGACGTTTCTATTTTTAGTTCCGTCGTCCGACGTCGAAACTGAGATCCGTCTTCTTAGTGAGCTCACATTCGTCGCCACGATCACAACGATATTTATTTTATAATTTTTGGAGTTTATTTGACCACTTTTATAATTTTTACAAGTTTTATATTATTTTTAATAATTTATTTTTCAATTAATTTCGGCCAAATAAAATTTAATTGAGTTTAAAACGTTTTAAAGAATTTTTGAGCCAATTTCCAGCTCATTTGGACCAGGTCAAATCCTAGATTGGGTTGGAGAAGTTTAAATTCAAATTTTAAATCTTTTTGAACTTCTAATCCTATTAGATTTAGCCCTAGACCAAGTCAACCCACCTATACTATATAAGAAACCCCTAGCAAGTCCTATTTTCCAAAGAAATTAGCCCTAGCCTCTTCCAAACTCATTTTGGACGTTGCGGCGAATCGTCGCAACGTTGCGACGTTCAGCACCCCGTACGACCGAAGAAAACCCCCGCATCCGCCCGCTCTGACCGGCCGCCTCGCCCGCATTCTCGCCGCTCCGCACCGCTGCAGCCAACCCCCGCCCGTTCCCCGCTTGACCAAGAGGAGCTCTCGGTCTGACCGAGGCCCCGCTCCGCACCGACCCCCGCACAGCGCTCCGCTTCGTTTCCCCGCTCCGCTCCGTGCCCGACCGAAGGAAACGCCCGCAGCGACCGACGTTGCAAGCGTTGCAACGTTGCAACGCTGTCCCGCCCGCATCCAAGCGCACGACCGAAGCTCTCCATCGACCAGACCGAGGAGAAACCCCGCACCCAAGCATCGCCCGCAGCCGCTGTGCACCCCAACGTCGCAGCCCCCGCATTTTGAGCGCACGACCGAGAAATTCTTCCGCATTGGCTGTGTCTGACCGACGGCCACTCGTCGCAACCCCGCATCCGTCGCACCACTTGCCTCCGTGGGCCCCCCAAGTTCTCCAGAGTTATTGTGGGTTCCCCAAAGGCCCCTAGGACTGCTGTGGGCCCCACCAAGGTGCTTGCTCTTCGAGGATTCGTCGCGTACGACGTCGTCGCACGTCGTAGCCCGTCGTCGCACGTGCGAGCTTTGGAATCTGGAATCGTCGCCCCGGGTTGATTGCTCTGAATTTCCAGCGAGGAAACTAATTGGAATCTGGACTTGGAGCGCGATCTTATTATTCCAACCCCCGGCGTCGCTACCCGACGCCGGTGTAGCTTTCGCGTCGTGTTGAGGTAACGTTTTGCACCCCTAGGACCCCCAACCCAATTGCATGCTAATAAAGACTAAAAAACAGTATTTTAAAGTATTTTTAAATGTTTTAAAATCACTAATCAAGATTAATAAAACGGATGTAGGCCGGTGGACTTGTGCACGTAGGAATCGTGACTTTGGACTCGTTGGACGGTGTTTTCTTGACGTGATAGTTGCAGGCAAGTGAAACTTGCCAACTCTTGTGTAGGGCCATGTTTTTAGGCCACTTACTTGTTTTTAGCGTAAAAGAGACTAGTCAGTGAAATGATAGCTGGCTAGACGCCTACTTGATCTAGTTTGACAACGAAACTAGATCCGTCACCTAAATGATCTAGCTTGACAACGAAGCTAGATCCAACCCTTAAACTTGTCATTCATGCATGCTAAACTGTCACGTTTACCTTTCTTACTTGTACGCTTTACTACTTGCCATGCCATGTCATCCATACATTGATTGTTGCATCGTAGCACACGCTACATTACTTGTACCCCTTGAATACTACTTCCGGGGGAAACGGGCCTCATGTGTTGGTCAAAAGCCAATGCCCGGGTTCCCTGGACCGGCTAGGTGCACCCCTACGCCATACTTGTTTACACACTTCCTGGCTCGTGGACCAGAAGCGGGCCTCATGTGTTGGCCAGAAACCAATGCCCGATACACGTGGAGGGGTAGGGATAAACGGATACTTGAGCTAGGAGCTGGCCGTGCAGCCACTCTAGCCAAAGGACGGAATCTCTGTGCACGAGGTGCTTACTTTCCTTGTCTTGTACTTGTCTTGTGAATGCCATGTCATGCTCGTACTGTACTTTACTTTACTTTACCTGTTGCACTCATACTTTAAACTGCCATGTCCTTGCATCATGCTAGAACTGCTAGGTTGCTCTTACTTGTACTTTCAGTTTCACTTGCACAAGTCTTCCAGACTTGCTGACATGTGCCCCTTTCTCTTTGGGTGTCACATGTTAGACCCTGAGCCAGAGATAGTTGTAGCGGACGAGGTGTTTGCTGATGCTGAGACTGAGCCTACGTTCGTTGAGGAGTACGAGGACACCGGTGACCTTCCTTTGAGTCTTTGTTGAGCTTTATTTTGTTTAGGCCTTTTGTTAGTTGTCGGTGCGTAGCACCGTTGTTTTGTACTTTGTACTTTTGTTGGCCATGTTTGGGCCTTTAGACTTTTTCTTTTAGCCTGGTGGCTTTTCTGCGATGTTGGAAACTTATTTTATGGATATTCTGAGATAATTCTTTTGTCTCATTTAATTATTATTATCTTTGTTTCGTTAGCGTTGCAAGGACCTGCAGTTTTAAACTTGATCGACGCTTATCGGACTTGCAGCTTTGTAGCTTCAAGTCTGAGCGGACCTTCTCACGCTTCGCCTCCATATTTTTGGGAAGCGGGGCGTGACAGGTTTTGTTGGTGGCCCATGCAGGTCCAATCTTGCAATTGCGAATTAACGGAACAACGATAACAACGGAATGTCCATTAAATAAATTGCAACATCCGAGTCATAAGCCCTGAGTCTAGTTGTTTTCTTAGGACACTAGGTGATAAGAGGGCTTAGTTAGACGTCTGTGCTTGCTAGTTAGAGGCCTCTGATTGATAGTTAGACCCCCTTTCTGGCAATTGATTTAATCGTCGTAGGAGTTACCTTAGTGGTTCATGTCTACCCCTGACCATATTAGACTTCTAGATTTTCCTTCGGTCGTTCGCTTTTGGGTTCATCGATTTCGGATCAAGCTGAACGCATTTCCTTACCGTCTAACCTTTAGAAGTCTTAGCGCTTAGTTTTTAATTTTTAGTTGGTCGACCGTAGGAGTTTCTCCGTCGCCTCTTCTGATTTATATCCTAGGCGTATGTACGTTTGGATCACCTGACCAATTTCCTTGCCTCGATTCACGAGATCGCCCCATGACGATCGTCGTCAATTTTCAAACCTTTCCGTTACAATCTTGAATCTTCCAAAAGTATCTTTCGATTTCCTCTTTCCCTAGGTTTAAACTTGTTCAAAATTTTAAAATACTTCTACTTCATACTTCTTCATTGATTTAATTTTTAAAAAAAAAACCTTGTCGGAATTTTGAACTCTAGCTTATAATAATTTTCCCGCCTATGTTTTCGTACTCATGTCGTCTTTCCATATATTAATTTTATTCTGAACCATTTGTCCAACTTGATTTATAATTTTCCTTTCTTATTTATGTTATTTGAATAATACATCGTGTTTACTTTTAATATACTTTTCAAGTCACATAGAACTTCAGATTTCAGAAAGTTGGTTTTTGCTCGTCGTTCTCACTATTTCAGATTTTTGCAAAATTACTATTTTCATAAACCTCTTCCTGCTTTAGACCCTCCCTGATTTGATTTTAAAGATTTGTTATTCGATCCTGATAATTATTATGCTAAGTTATAATTATTATCTTTCCACTCACCCTACGTGCTTTTAGAAAAAATTTCTAGACTAAAATGAATTTTAATTATTTTATCCGTACCAGGTTCGTTGAGCTCGTATATTAAGAACCTTGTGTAAATCGGTTTTTCCATTTTTTGGCAAACCTTGGTTTTCTAAAAGTAGTTTCAAATTGACTATCTTCAATTTTCCATAGCCCAAAGCCTTGAAAGCATTTAACCTGATTTTAAATTCTTCCGTTGTTTGATTCCATTCTTTGACATTCAAAAATTTTTTGGCAACATTATATTAAATTATTGACGTATAAATTTTCTAAACCATGTCCTTAATATTTGTGTAAATGATTTTAATTCCTTTTAAAATGATTTTTAAAACCAGTAGGCCATTCTCTATTATTTTGAATATTCGACTCAGATTTATTTTGAACAACTCGTTTTATCAATCCCCAAACATTTCTTCTCAGACGAGGATTTTAAAGTACAACAGTTTTCAAATTTCACGTATTTTAGCATGTGCTACTTACCCTATCTTCTTTTCTATACCCTATGTATGTATCACTACATCTCCACCTCCTTTTCCCTCAACCTAAACATCACCATTGAGCCAATGTTCGTCCAACCAAGCTGTCTCCTTGCATTCGCCCTATCTGAACACGTGCTTATCGATCCTTCCCTCGTCACGCTTTCGACCTCCCTCTATTGCTTAGGTATTGGTGCCCGTCAATGTCTATGTCCACCCTAAGTTTTTAGTAGGCCCTTGGACCCTGTGAGGTGTCGTAGTGCACATACCTAAGTTGGGTACGTGAGCTTGAATGAGAATTCCCATAGTATATCGATGCTTGCCTATTGTGTGATATATATATATGTACTCGGAGTTATTCGTAATGTTAGGATGTTGTTGTGTGTTAGAATGTATAGACTTGTGAGTGGTTAGATACACTATACTAGGGATGCTTGTGTATATTTGAATTAGCGTTGGAATATCTAAGTTGTGTATGTGGTAAGAGATACTTATAATGGTTGGAATAAAATGATTGGTAAAGCTAGGTATATGCTAGGTGTGATGATAATGTGTGAACTTATAGATAAGTAAGTAGGCCTATTGAGTGATCTATATATTATTACGTGTGAGTATGTGCTCGTAGGTAGATATATATAGTGTTTAGACGTAAGTAGTTATGTTTTGTTGCCTGAGTATATATGTGATATACATATAGTATTAGGGTTATAATTTTGATTGGTATTGTTGCTTTTACGGGATGTTGCATGCATGCATATCGTGAGGTATACACGACTATTGCACATCTTAATTACGTACGTGTGGATGTGTTAGAACACTAATTATAGGTAGTAGGCTACGGTGTGAATATATACACTACTTATGTGTGACTATACGGTGAATGTTTGTACTAAGGAGTATATTATAATTATACGTGTGTTGATGTCTGTATTATTATTATGGTATATAGAGTGATTGAACTATGTAAGTATTACCTGACTAAATATTAAGTGTGATTGACCTATGGTATGCATATGGTTGTATTGGTAGATATATATATATATACATATAATGGAGTGGTAATGGTATATGTATGAATGCCGTGTTACGTATATAGAATATTCTGATATATGTATTGAGTCTCACTCAAGCCTGAGTGGGTATACTCTAAGTATATTGAATGTATGTCTGAAGTTTGAATATAGCGATGTTTGATGTATGTATAGTGATAGGAGTGTTTGTGCCTGGTTGTGTTACGCACATGATTGTGGGTCGCTACACCAGTATATAGTTATATGTGATGGCCTTGAGATATAGCTATTTACTAAGGACTTGCCTGTATGAACGTATGTGTACTAGCTAAAACTAGGTGTGTATGTGTGCTAGCTATATAATGGTATGATTGGTGTATGTAAATGAGATGTTAGCGTGTATGGGAGTGCACCATGCACGGGTAAGTATGTGCTTAGTTATAGGTATGGGTGACTATGGTATATGTGGCGTGTCGTGAATATAGTTATAGGATCGTACGTGATGTGGATATATGGTGAACTATTTGCATGTATTGAATGACTATATATTGTGAAATTATAGTAGTGGTGAATGTATATTAGATATAGTGAACTTGATTCAATAATAGTATGGTGTGACTATATGTGTTGAGATGCTTGGTATTGGATGAATATTAGCGGGTAGTATACCCTTGATGTTTGTGCATAGGTAGCTACATATAGGTAGAGCGATGATTGTGATGGCTAAGCATGAAACTATCATTATATAAGTACCTGAAGTATTGTTTTGTGATTAGGTAGGTAGTAGCTATATAAGGGATGCATGCTTATATATATGATTGAAATACGTGTATGAGTCTGACTGACTATAATAGGTATAAGAGTATATGTACGTGAATGTATATATATATACACACGTATTGGTAGTATAAATGTTTGACTACCTAGTGCATACATGAGCACTTGAAATGACTATACCTGGTTAAATTATTATATGGCTTGATTGGGGTAGTTACTAGAGCGACTAGTTATATTAGAAAGTCCGAGGACGGACTTTATTCTAAGGTGGGGAGGATGTAACGACCACTTTTCGTCGTACGTTGTTCGTGCACGTGCTTTTGGCCGTGCACGTGTTTGCTTTAGACTTTATTTGTTTGTGAACACTTTTGTGTGATATGCCGTTGCGAACGTCACTGAGAGTATTAAATAGTGGCACTATATTGGAACGACGTTCTCGAGTCGTTTTTCCACAATTTGATCTTACTCGATGAGACGTGACGATTCTCACTCTTGACGGGAGACGTTTCTATTTTTAGTTCCGTCGTCCGACGTCGAAACTGAGATCCGTCTTCTTAGTGAGCTCACATTCGTCGCCACGATCACAACGATATTTATTTTATAATTTTTGGAGTTTATTTGACCACTTTTATAATTTTTACAAGTTTTATATTATTTTTAATAATTTATTTTTCAATTAATTTCGGCCAAATAAAATTTAATTGAGTTTAAAACGTTTTAAAGAATTTTTGAGCCAATTTCCAGCTCATTTGGACCAGGTCAAATCCTAGATTGGGTTGGAGAAGTTTAAATTCAAATTTTAAATCTTTTTGAACTTCTAATCCTATTAGATTTAGCCCTAGACCAAGTCAACCCACCTATACTATATAAGAAACCCCTAGCAAGTCCTATTTTCCAAAGAAATTAGCCCTAGCCTCTTCCAAACTCATTTTGGACGTTGCGGCGAATCGTCGCAACGTTGCGACGTTCAGCACCCCGTACGACCGAAGAAAACCCCCGCATCCGCCCGCTCTGACCGGCCGCCTCGCCCGCATTCTCGCCGCTCCGCACCGCTGCAGCCAACCCCCGCCCGTTCCCCGCTTGACCGAGAGGAGCTCTCGGTCTGACCGAGGCCCCGCTCCGCACCGACCCCCGCACAGCGCTCCGCTTCGTTTCCCCGCTCCGCTCCGTGCCCGACCGAAGGAAACGCCCGCAGCGACCGACGTTGCAAGCGTTGCAACGTTGCAACGCTGTCCCGCCCGCATCCAAGCGCACGACCGAAGCTCTCCATCGACCAGACCGAGGAGAAACCCCGCACCCAAGCATCGCCCGCAGCCGCTGTGCACCCCAACGTCGCAGCCCCCGCATTTTGAGCGCACGACCGAGAAATTCTTCCGCATTGGCTGTGTCTGACCGACGGCCACTCGTCGCAACCCCGTATCCGTCGCACCACTTGCCTCCGTGGGCCCCCCAAGTTCTCCAGAGTTATTGTGGGTTCCCCAAAGGCCCCTAGGACTGCTGTGGGCCCCACCAAGGTGCTTGCTCTTCGAGGATTCGTCGCGTACGACGTCGTCGCACGTCGTAGCCCGTCGTCGCACGTGCGAGCTTTGGAATCTGGAATCGTCGCCCCGGGTTGATTGCTCTGAATTTCCAGCGAGGAAACTAATTGGAATCTGGACTTGGAGCGCGATCTTATTATTCCAACCCCCGGCGTCGCTACCCGACGCCGGTGTAGCTTTCGCGTCGTGTTGAGGTAACGTTTTGCACCCCTAGGACCCCCAACCCAATTGCATGCTAATAAAGACTAAAAAACAGTATTTTAAAGTATTTTTAAATGTTTTAAAATCACTAATCAAGATTAATAAAACGGATGTAGGCCGGTGGACTTGTGCACGTAGGAATCGTGACTTTGGACTCGTTGGACGGTGTTTTCTTGACGTGATAGTTGCAGGCAAGTGAAACTTGCCAACTCTTGTGTAGGGCCATGTTTTTAGGCCACTTACTTGTTTTTAGCGTAAAAGAGACTAGTCAGTGAAATGATAGCTGGCTAGACGCCTACTTGATCTAGTTTGACAACGAAACTAGATCCGTCACCTAAATGATCTAGCTTGACAACGAAGCTAGATCCAACCCTTAAACTTGTCATTCATGCATGCTAAACTGTCACGTTTACCTTTCTTACTTGTACGCTTTACTACTTGCCATGCCATGTCATCCATACATTGATTGTTGCATCGTAGCACACGCTACATTACTTGTACCCCTTGAATACTACTTCCGGGGGAAACGGGCCTCATGTGTTGGTCAAAAGCCAATGCCCGGGTTCCCTGGACCGGCTAGGTGCACCCCTACGCCATACTTGTTTACACACTTCCTGGCTCGTGGACCAGAAGCGGGCCTCATGTGTTGGCCAGAAACCAATGCCCGATACACGTGGAGGGGTAGGGATAAACGGATACTTGAGCTAGGAGCTGGCCGTGCAGCCACTCTAGCCAAAGGACGGAATCTCTGTGCATGAGGTGCTTACTTTCCTTGTCTTGTACTTGTCTTGTGAATGCCATGTCATGCTCGTACTGTACTTTACTTTACTTTACCTGTTGCACTCATACTTTAAACTGCCATGTCCTTGCATCATGCTAGAACTGCTAGGTTGCTCTTACTTGTACTTTCAGTTTCACTTGCACAAGTCTTCCAGACTTGCTGACATGTGCCCCTTTCTCTTTGGGTGTCACATGTTAGACCCTGAGCCAGAGATAGTTGTAGCGGACGAGGTGTTTGCTGACGCTGAGACTGAGCCTACGTTCGTTGAGGAGTACGAGGACACCGGTGACCTTCCTTTGAGTCTTTGTTGAGCTTTATTTTGTTTAGGCCTTTTGTTAGTTGTCGGTGCGTAGCACCGTTGTTTTGTACTTTGTACTTTTGTTGGCCATGTTTGGGCCTTTAGACTTTTTCTTTTAGCCTGGTGGCTTTTCTGCGATGTTGGAAACTTATTTTATGGATATTCTGAGATAATTCTTTTGTCTCATTTAATTATTATTATCTTTGTTTCGTTAGCGTTGCAAGGACCTGCAGTTTTAAACTTGATCGACGCTTATCGGACTTGCAGCTTTGTAGCTTCAAGTCTGAGCGGACCTTCTCACGCTTCGCCTCCATATTTTTGGGAAGCGGGGCGTGACATCATTCGACTGCACGGAGTCCTTGTGAGTATCATGTCAGACAGAGACACGAGATTCACGTCTCAGTTCTGGCAGAGTCTGCAGAAGAGGTTGGGTACGAGTCTGAGTTTCAGCACGGCGTACCATCCGCAGACGGATGGCCAGTCCGAGAGGACGATTCAGATCTTGGAGGACATGCTGAGGGCGTGTATGTTGGATTTTAAGGGTTCGTGGGAGGACCATCTACACCTGGTGGAGTTCTCTTATAATAACAGCTTCCAGGCGAGTATTGGCATGGCACCATTCGCTGCGATATATGGAAGGAAATGTCGATCGCCACTGAGTTGGGATGACGTTGGAGATCGGGAGCTGTTGGGACCTGAGATGATTGTGGAGGCTGTGGATGTTGTCAGAAACATACGGGAGCGGCTGAGGATTGCTCAGGACCGTTTTAAGCATTGGGCTGATGTTAAACTGTGCCCGTTGGAGCTTCAGCCTGGTGACCACGTGTTTCTGAATATTTCCCCGAATCGAGGAGTGATTCGCTTTGGGAAGCGCGGGAAGCTGAGCCCGAGATACATTGGACCGTTTGACATTCTGGAGAGGGTTGGCGAGGTAGCCTACCGCTTAGCCTTGCCACCGTCTTTGGTTGGAGTTCACGACGTCTTCCATGTGTCGCAGCTTCGTCGTTATGTTAGCGATCCGTCTCACGCTGTGGATTTGTCGGAGATCACCGTTCGCCCTGATCTGACGTATGATCAGCTACCAGTTCAGATTTTGGACAGGCGTCAGAAGTCACTTCGGAACAAGACCGTAAATCTTGTGAGGGTGATGTGGCAACACGGCTCGCCTGGAGAGTCTACTTGGGAGAGGGAAGATGAGATGCGTGAGCGCTACCCACTTTTGTTCCCTGACACGTGAGTGTTAGGAAATTCCGAGGGCAGAATTTTTCTTAAGGTGGGGAGGATGTAACGACCGGTGTTTGTAATAAATATTTTATATGAATAATATTGAATTTCCCTTCCTTGTATGTTTTCCTCGGTTGAATCCTCACGTTTTAGCTTAATAACGTCGTAAATTCTAGAGTTAGAATGATCCTAGAAGCCATAGAATCCTTCCCGAAGCTTCGCACTTCGTTTCGGCACTTCTGGTGCATCTTAGTTGGTTCACGAATGAGAACCAACCGACTAGAATGAGATCTAGTCGGTCGGCAATCCTTCATGGACCGACTAGTTCAATATATTAAAAAAATAGCTGAGTTACTGTTTGTCGTTAGTCGGTCTAAGTTCATCCTTCGACCGACTAGTTCTCAAACTAGTCGGTCAAGCAATGTACTCAGACCGACTAATTCTGAGTTTCACTGTACAGTAAAGTTACTGTTTGTCGTTAGTCAGTCTAAGAACGATTTTCGACCGACTAGGTTGCAAACTAGTCAGTCAGCTATTGTTCTTCAACCGACTAATTCTTGTATAATCTTTATTTTTAGTCGGTTAAGAGTTGCTCTTCAACCGACTAGTTCTAATTCTCATCTTTAGCTTTTGGTTGCCTTTTAGTCGGTCAACGTTGGTCGACCGACCGACTAGTTCTTAAACTAGTCGGTCACCAGTTGTGCTTTGACCGACTAATTTAGTCGACCTGTACCAAAACATAATCTCGGTTTGCCATTTAGTCGGTCTAAGTTAGACGACCGACCGACTAGTTCCTAAACTAGTCGGTCAGCCACTCTTCTTTGACCGACTAGTTGACCCCGAAACCCTAGATCTATTTTTCAGCCGTCATTTTATTTCTTTTTAATCCGTCGATTCTATCATTCTTCATTCATTCTTCCTAAGCCAAGATCATTCTCAAATCATCCCCAACCTTCCCCAAAGCATTTCCTTCATCCTCGGAGGTTCTTTCTTGCCGAATCTTGCGCCGGTTACCGATCTAGGTCGCCCGGATCTCGTTTTTCGGCCGTAGCTTCCCTGGATTGTTCTTCGTCGCCAAAGCAAGATCTGTTTTGGTGTCTTCCATCTGCGACTCTACGGTTAGTAATCCTAATCTCGTAATCTCTATTAACCCACACCGTAAACTAGAAACCCTAAATTAAAAATGGATTACTAGGCATAGGATTCCAAAGCAAAATGATTTAGAGCTTCCGTCTAATCTTTATTTTGCCATAAACAGCGAATTCATCTACCGTATGACATCGTTCTCGTTACTCACGTCGATCAACAATTTGGTAACAGGCAAGTGAAACTTGCCAACCCTTCTTTAGGCCATGTTTTTAGGCCAATTCCTTGTACTAGCGTGAAAGAGACTAGATCGTGAAATGATAGCGATCTAGGCGCAACTTTGAGATCTACCTTAACAACGAAGCTAGATCCGACACCTTGCCATATCATTCCTGCATAGATATCGGCCATGTTTAAATCCTTAACTGTACGCACTTGAATTGTTAACTGCCATGCATTGCATCTTACATGTCATCCTAGTTAAACTTGCATAGTAGCACACGCTACACTACATGTACTAAATCCGTGTTTCCGTGTTACCGGCTAGGCACCCGTTATGCGGGCATAACCCTACGCCATCCGTGTTAAAAACACTTCCTGGCTCGTGATCCAGAAGCGAGCATTCAGTGTTCGGGGGTAATGCCCTGGCTCGACACACGTGGAGGGGTAGGGATAAACGATCACTTGAGCGTAAGAGTTGGCCCGTACAGCCACTCTAGCCAAAGGGCGGAATCTCTGTGCACGACGTGATTACAATTCCAGTACTTGTCTTTACTTGATTACTTGCCATGCCATGTCATTTGACATGCTATATCATGCCATACTTTACTTTAGAACTGCTAGGTTGCTTCACTTTCATAGTTGTCATACTTTACTTTAGAACTGCTAGGTTGTTTCCTTTTATAGTTTCCTTGCACAAGTCTTTTTTAGACTTGCTGACATGTGCCCCTTCTCTTTGGGTGACGCATGTTAGTTACTGAGCCAGAGACTGTTGCGGAGGGTGACGAGTTCGTGGAGTTCGTGCCCGAACCTATTGTTGACGTGGGGTACAAGGACACCGGTGATCAATCATAGAGATCTTCCGTACTTTTCTTTGTTAGCTGTGTAAAACAACGTTCGACTTGCATGTGTTAAGCATATAGCTAGCGTTCCTTGGGTTGTCGGTGAGTAGCACAGATTTGTTAGACTCTGTTGGCCATGCTAGGCCTTTTACTTTTGACTCTTTTGTTGCCTGGTGGCATTTCTGGTTGTGGATTTTTGTTGGACTATGAGTTGAATAAATGCTATATTATTCATCTCTTTTGCTATTAATATTATTGTTGTTCTGAGTCACATTACAGGGACCTGCTACTTCGTTTTATTTGACGCTTATCGAACTTGCGGCTTTGCAGCTTCAAGTCCGTGCAGACCTTCTCAGGCTTCGCCTCCATGTTTTTGGGAAGCGGGGCGTGACAGGTTTCTTTGGTGGCCCATGCAGGTCCTATTTTCTGTAATTGTGACTTAATCGGAATAACAATAAGAATTATAGGAAGTCCAATAAACAAAAAAATTCAACACCGTGCCTTATGCTAAGAGTCTGATCTGTTTCGTTTTCCTGTGTCAATAGATGGCTGGGAGACGGAATACTTGTGCTGGTGGTGGTGTGCCCCCTCGCGACCAGGAGCCGGACCGAGAGCCCACCGCCGGAGAGATGATGAGGATGATGCATCAGATGATGCAGGTGCAGCAAGGAATTCTGCAGACTGTCCGGAATGTTCCGCCTGCTCGTGCAGCGCCGATTGTTCAGGCTGCCCCTCGCTTCGAGCCCGGAGCGAAGCAATTTCGGGAGCTGGGTCCCGCTTACTTCGATGGGACCGAAGGACCCCTGGCTGCAGATGAATGGACTAGGAACATGGAAGACAATCTGAAGATGTCGAAGGTCGACCCAACTGGATGGGTTGATCTGGCAAAGCGACAGCTGAAGGACAACGCGAGGAACTGGTGGGATGCCGAGGAGGAGTTGCTGGAGGAGCCTATTACTTGGGATACCTTCAAGTCCAGGTTTGATGAGGAATATTTTCCTAAGGCCGCCAGGAGGGAAATCGCTCAGCGCTTCATTGACTTGAAGCAGGGGAATTTGACGGCGGACCAGTACCATCAGGAATTTACGAGGCTGAGTCGTTTTGCACCGAAGATGGTGCAGGATGCTGAGGAGAGAGCCCAAAGGTTTCTGCAGAGGCTTTCTTTGGATCTGTAGAGCTATGTCACTTCTTCTGATGCGGAGACTTACAAGAAGGTTCTGATTGCGGCCAAGAGGCAGGAGAGGATTGTGAATCAGAAGAGGGGACAGTTTTCTGGCACTGGGAAGAGGCCTATGGAGCAGGCCAGAGCAGTGGTGAGACCGGGGCATGGGCCCAACCAGCCTGTGTAGTTCAAGAGGCCTGGAGGACCTCCTACTTTAAAGACTTGCAATTTCTGTGGCAAGACTGGGCATTTCAAGGAGCAGTGCCGGAAGATGCTGGGGCCGTGTCTGGTTTGTGGAGATCCTGCGCGCACCATGAAGGACTGTCCGAAGTCGAAGCAGCCGTGGAGGGCACCTGTTGCAGCTCAGCCGTTGCAGCAGAGGGCACCTGTTCCTGCTAGTCGTGGAGTGCCTCTCGTTCCACAGAGGCAGGCGTTTCAGCATGCTGTCCAGCCGAAACGACAGGCGTTTCTGATGACTGCTGCTGAGACCGAGACGCTGGATGAGGTTATCGTAGGTAACTTCCTATCTAGCTGTTCCTTTCTTAGTTAGTTTGGTTGTTAGATATGATTAGTTATTTGCATATGTTTGTTTGCTGGAATAGGATTTGATTGTTAGACTGTCTGTTAGGTGTGATTTTGGTCTGCGCTTTTCCTGCACGAGTTCTCTTTGACTCTGGTGCATCCATGTGCATCATTTCTCGGAGCTTCGTGGAGAGGCATTCCTTGTCGACTTCCTCTCTTCCCCAGAGTTGGAACATCATCACAGGGAATGGTGTGATTTTGGTGCATCGTGGTTGCAATTCTTGCCCGTTGGTGGTCTGTGGACACGAGCTGTATGCTGACTTCATTGTCCACGACATCATCAATTACGATGCAGTGCTTGGGATGGATTGGCTTGCGAGCTTCTATGCTACGATCGACTGTCGGAGGAAGAAGGTGGTGTTCTTAGACAAATCCTAAACGTCTAATGAACCACTTTTAATTAGGTTTTTCTAATCCAAGATAGGTGGCACATCAAACTAAATGATCACTAAAATTATTTACATCGATATAACAAGATTATTAGAAGATCAATATCAATTAATAGCCCACAAATTAATGGCAAGCTAAAATTAACCAATAACTGAGTTATTATCATCATCACATAGTCATATCGTTTATTATAATTAAGATGCAACCAAACAGTCAAAACTATTTGTTCTACAAGCTCAACTATTAATGAGGGTATAACGAACTCACATCTTAGATCGATTCACTCGTCGCTACTTACGGGTGGCCTAGGCATGGCCGGAAGTAGGCAGTTGGGGAGGAAGGAGGAGCATCGCACGGCCATCTACGGCTCGAGGGATGGCTGAACAGGCTCGCGGGAAGGCCGCCAACAGACCGGGGGCTACTGTGCATCGATGCGGCGTGAAAGAGTCCGTTGCTGCTGCGAAGGAGCGTGTCACTGCCGCGTGGGGGACTGCTGTCACGAACAGTGCATGAGCGGCACTGATGGTGGCGGTTTACGGTGAGGCAGCTGGAGAGAGGGCTGACGGGATCTGGGATCGCCGTGGGGGAGAGCCGAGATAGCGCCCGGTGGCATTATTGTCAAGCCCGACGGCCAGGGGTTGCTGACAATGCCAGGCGGTGCTGCCTTGCGCCTGGCGGAGTGCACCAGCGAGATGGAGGGAGGGAAGGTCCACGGGGGAGGCTGTGCATGAAGGAGGGTCACCGGACGACACCACTGCTCGCCGTGGCTGCTGTGCACGGCCTGCAGCAGCACCGGTGGCGGAACAAGTGGCCAACGGCGGGAGATGGCCGCTGGGAGAGGGTAGGTCGCCGGAGAGAGGTTTGGGTCGGAGAGAAACTCGTGAGGGGATATGAGGGAGGTCGGGGAGAAGATGATGTTGCGTGAAGACATAAGGCGACGGCTGTGATGTTGAGGAAATAAAAAAAGACCTAGGTTGCCTTCTAAAAGAGCTAGGGCAAGTTGGAGCCAGCACGTGAGGGGTTCATAGGCATTATAGGGTATTCCTACTCTATTTTACTATTATTATTATCGTTAAAATACCCAAAGCTGTGTGGGGTATTGTTAAGAAAGTTTGTTTCAAACAAAATATTAGAAAGCCCAAACACTCATCTCACTCTCCCCCAGGTGCATGCGGCCAAGCAAGTATGGGTGTTGGGCCAAGCCCAAATCTGGTGTAATTTATTATTAGGCAAACACTAGGGATATAATACAATGAAACTTAGGGCTAAAAATACAATGGGTTGGGCCAAAACATGAAGGTAGGTCAAACGAAGTCTGAAAAGTGTGAAATAAATACTGGGGTGACCGGGACGACGAGAGAAAGAAGTCAGAGAAGACGGATCACAATTTCGACAACGAGAAACGAAATTAAAAATAAAAAGGCCTCACGACAAAAGTGAAATTCACGACGTCTCATCAAATAAGATCAAATCGTGGGAGAACGACCCGTGAAATGACGTTCCCAATTAACACCATAATTTTAATACTCTCAGAGAGTGTCACAACGGCATATCGCACTATATGGTTCAGATACAGACAAGATCTAAAATAATTACTTACACGAACAAGACTACGTGCACGAAAAGCGTACATAGGATACGGGGTCCAAAAGCGACAGTGATCCCAAGTTGAGCACACGTCGGGGTGGCTTGCTAAGGATGCAACCAAGGTGCTACGGCCCTATCAACTCAACGACACGACTCACATACCAAGCACAAAACCAATCAAGTACTCGAAATTTCTATACGCACAGCTGTATAACGAATAGTGGGTACCGGCCGTTACATCCTATCCACCTTAGAATAAAGTCCGTCCTCGGACTTTCTAACATATCTAGTCGCTCTAGTAACTATCCCAATCATATCACATTATAATTTAAACTTGGTATAGCCATTACAAGTGCTTATATATGCACTAGGTAGTCAAACATTAACACTACCGACGTGTATTTATTCACGCACATTATACTCCTATACCTATCATAGCCAGTCAAATTCATACACGTATTTCAATCATTCATATAGTCACATACATCCTTATATAACTATTATATACTTATTACATACCAAGGTGCACATACTCACAAACAATCAAATAGTTCACACCACATTTAGATAACTACCTATGAACAAAATAATAAGGGTACACTACTCCCTATACCTCCTAGTGTACACACAATGCCAACATATCAACATAAGTAACCACACCACTCAATATTAAATCTTGTTATTATATCTAAGATACACTTACCACTACTATAATTTCACAATTATATAGTCATTCAAATGCATGCAAATATTTCACCACAAATTCACGTCAGATACGATCCTATAACTATAATCACGATATGCCACACATACCATAGTCACCAATACCTATAACTAAGCACGTACTTACCCGTGCATGGGGAACACCCACACACGCTAACATTTCATACATACGTACCAATCATACCACTATACATCCAGCACATCTACGTACCTAGTTTAGCTAGCACGCATACCTTCACACAGGCAAGTTCTTAGTAAATAACTATACCACAAGACCAACGCCTATAACTATATACTGGTATAGCGACCCACAATCATGTGCGTAACACAACCAGGCACAAACACTCATATCGCTATACATACATCATCCATCGTTATATTCATGGTATTACACGCAAACCACAGACATATGTAATAATATACTTAGAGTATACCCACTCAAGCTTGAGTGAGACTCAAAACACATATCAGAATACTCTATATACATAACACGGTATCTATACCTATACCAATATCACCCCAATGTATACACATCTACTAACTTAGCCGTATATATACCTTAATGTTAATCACACTTAATATTTAGTTAGGTAACACCCACGTAGTTCAATCACTTTATGTAATATTACAGGCATCAGTTCACGTATAATTATAATACCCTCCCTAATACACGCATCCATTGTATAGTCACGCACATGTAACATATATATTCACACCATATCCATCTACCTATAATTAGTATACCAATACATCTACTTATCCATACGTAAGTAAGATATGCAATAATCGTGTATACCTCGTGGTATACACGCACACGCACAACATCTCGTAAAGGCAAGCAATACGAAACGAAATTACATTCCTATTACCATACGTATATCACATATATACTCATGCAGCAAATACATAACTACTTACATTTAAGCACAATACATATCTACGTACGAGCACACACTCACACGTACTAACATATAGGTCATATAAAAGGCCTACTCACTTATCTATAAGTACACCTATTATCATTACACCTATCATACACATAACTTTACCAACATATTATTTCAACCATTATAAGTATCTCCAACTACATACACCCCATTAGATATTCCAAC
Source organism: Scilla litardierei (assembly GCA_030789695.1). NCBI lineage: Eukaryota > Viridiplantae > Streptophyta > Magnoliopsida > Asparagales > Asparagaceae > Scilla > Scilla litardierei. The sequence continues at coordinate 239,713,171 of CM061142.1, read as the reverse complement.
ACTGATTCTTATATACACAGACGTCTTTAGAGTGGTATAGCTATCCACGCACATACCTATAAATACTAACACACATACAACTTCATAACATCATGAATAACTCTGAGTATGTATATATCACACAATAGGCAAACATTAATATTATATAGGGGAGTACACTCATTCAAGCCCACACAGTCAACTTAGGTACATGCACCACGACAGCATCACAAAGGTCCAAGGGCCCACTACTAAACTGGTGTGACATAAACAACGGCAAGCACTAGTGGGATGACTAAGCAGGAGGAAGGAAACCAAGATTAGATAGCGTAACGAAACAAGATCAGAAGTATGGGTTCAGTAGGGCGAGGATAAGGAGGTAAATTGATCAAGTGAAATTGAGATATAATTGTGGATGTTTAGGTGGGGAAGAAAGATGTAAATATTACCCTCATATGTTACCGGAAATAGGACGTAAATGGTATAAGTTAAAACACTAAAAGTATAAAACGGTCATACTTGAAAAGTTGGAGTTCTCCTTCGCCTAGGAAACTATTTAGGCGTCGGTAAAATAAGTTGTTCGAAACAAGTTTGAGTCGAATAGATATAATAAGAGAAAATGGTTTATTGGCTTATCGAAAATCATTATAAAAGGAAGTAAATCATTCACACGGACATTAAGGACGCAGTTTAGGAAATATTATACGGCAGTAATTTAATATAATTTAATATAATTTCGGCAAACATTTTGAAATTCAAAGAATGAAATTAAATTAACTGAAGAATTTAAGCTCACGTTAAATGCTTTCAAAGTCTTTAAGCTAGGGAAAGATTTAAAATAATCAATATTGAAACTACTTTTAGAGGAACCAGGATTTTCCAAAAAGAAACTGTTTTATACGAGGGTTTTAAAGTACGGGTACAACAAACCTAGGACGGATATATATATATATATATATATATATATATATATATATATATATATATATATATATATATATATATATATATATATAATTGAAGTTCTATTTATCCTAAAGTATATATAGTAAAAGGATAAAATGAATTTCGTAGTTTAGAAAAAGATGGTATATCGAACTATCAAAATAGTAATAAGGTTTTAAAATCAAAATGCGAGAAATATTGGTTTGCAATTAGCTACGAGATAGTAATTAAAAAATTTACAACCAATAGACTCCAAAATTTACGAAAGGATTCTAACTCAATCGAATAGTAACAATTTAAATATATATGTAGAGGGTTTAAAATAAAATTTAAACTTAGCGAAAACTTTCAATAAGGGAGATCGAAAAATAACTTTCAGAAGATTCAAGATTCGTAACGGAGAGGTTCGAGAATTGAAGATGATCGTCATGAGCCGATCTCGTGAATAGAGGCAAGGAAAATGGTCGGATGATCAAAACATACATACGCCTAGGATATGACCCAGGAAAATCTACGGGGAAACTCCTACGATCGACCAACTAAATATTAAGAAACTTGGCGCTACGACTTCCTAAGGAACACGACTGTAATGAAATGCGTTCAGCTTGGCCCGAAATTGATGAACCCAAGCGAACGACTAAAGAAATTCTAGAAGTCTAAGATGGTCAGAGTTAGGCAAGAACCACTAAGGTAACTCCTAAGACGATTAAATCAATTCCCAGCATGGAGTCTAACTAACAATCAGGGACCTCTAACTAGCAAGCACAGACGTCTAACTAAGTCTTCCTACCACCTAGTGACATAGAAAAATGATTAGAACTAGGCTCAAGGCTTATGAATCGGATGTTGCAATTTATTTAATGGACATTCCATAATTATTATCGTTGTTCCGATGATTCGTAGTTGCAAGACGGGACCTGCATGGGCCACCAACAAAACCTGACCGCTTCTCAAAAATATGGAGGCGAGGCGTAAGTAGGTCCGCACACACTTGAAGCTGCGAAGCTACAAGACTGATAAACGTCAATAAAACTTCAAATGGCAGGTCCTTGCAAATGCGATACGAAACAAGATAATAATAAAGGAAATGAGACGAAAAGCAATCTCAGAATATCCATAAAATAAGTTCCAACATCATAGAAAAGGCACCAGGCTGGAAAGAAAAAGAGTCTAAAGGCCCAAGCATGGCCAACAAAAGTACAACATACGGAAAGAAAAGGTGCTACGCACCGACAACTAACAACAACCTAAAACAGAAGTAACTCAGAACAGTCTCTAAGACTGGTCACCGGTGTCCACAAACTCCTCATCAAACGTGGGCTCTGGCTCAGCGTCAGCAAACACCTCGTCCTCAGCAACGGTCTCTAGCTCAGGGTCTACCATGTGACACCCAAAAGAACAAGGGGCACATGTCAGCAAGTCTACGAGAGACTTGTGCAAGGAAACTGAAAGTAAAAGTAAAGCAACCTAGCAGTACTAGCATGATGCAATGACATGGCAGATATAGCATGAGTGCAACAAGTGAAGTAAAGTATGAGCATGGCATGTAAACTGGCATTTAATTCATGACATGGATATCAAGTTTGCATGAACAATCACAAGGACAAGGACAAGTCTAGTAAGCACGTCGTGCACAGAGACTACGCCTTTTGGCTAGAGTGGCTGTACGGGCCAACTCCTAAGCTCAATTGATCGCTTATCCTTACCCCTCCGCGTGTATCGGGCATTGGCTTTTGACCAACACATGTAGCCAGCTTCTGGATCACGAGCCAGGAAGTGTTTTTCAATATGGCATAGGGGTGCACCTAGCCTGAACAAGGAAGTACAAGTATTGTAGCGTGTGCTACGAATGCAACATTCAAACTTGGATGACATGTATGATGCAATGCATGGAAGATAATAGTTTAAGTGTGTACAGATAAGGAATTTAAACGTGGTAGGCAACAATGCCTGAATGACATGGCAGGGTGACAGATCTAGCTTCGTTGTCAAGCTAGATCTTAAAGTTACGCCTAGACAGCTATCATTTCACTATCTAGTCTCTTTTACGCTAAAAGCAAGGAAGTGGCCTAAAACTTGGCCTAAACAAGAAGACGGCAAGTTTCACTTGCCTGAAAAGGGGCGTACTGATAGACACAAGATCACGGAGTCCAGTTCTGCCTACGTGCCTGAACACCAATCATCATACCAACCTACAGTCCCGTATTCATTATCTTCAATTAGTGAATTAACCAACACAATAAAATTACTGTTTTTATCTTGTTAACATGCGGTGTGGGTTCCTATGGAGAGAGACTTACCTCATTACGACGCGAGAGATACTCTGACGTCGGGTAGCGATGTCAGGGGTTGAATCCCAGTTTTACGAACGGTACGGAACGACGGGTTCTTTGTCAATAAAATACGCGGACAAATGAGTTCGTAACTACGGACTAGAATTCTTAGACAAATCCTAAACGTCTAATGAACCACTTTTAATTAGGTTTTCTAATCCAAGATAGGTGACACATCAAACTAAATGATCACTAAAATTATTAACATCGATTTAACAAGATTATTAGAAGATTAATATCAATTAATAGCCCACAAATTATTGGCAAGCTAAACTTAACCAATAATTGAGTTATTATCATCATCACATAGTCATATCGTTTATTATAATTAAGATGCAACCAAACAGTCAAAACTATTTGTTCTACAAGCACAACTGTTAACGAGGGTATAACGAACTCACATCTTAGATCGATTCACTCGTCGCTACTTGCGGGTGGCCTAGGCGTGGCCGGAAGTAGGCAGTTGGGGGAGGAATGAGGAGCGTCGCGCAGACATCTACGGCTAGAGGGATGGCTAAACAGGCTCGTGGGAAGGCCGCCAACAGCCCGGGGGCTATCGTGCATCGCTGCGGCGTGAAAGAGTCCGTTGCTGCTGCGAAGGAGCGTGTCGCTGCCGCGTGGGGGACTGCTGTCGCGAACAGTGCATGAGAGGCACTGATGGTGGTGGTTTACGGAGGGGTTGCTGGAGAGAGGGCTAACGGGATCTGGGATCGCCGTGGGGGAGAGCCGAGACAGCGCCCGGTGGCGCTGTTGTCAGGCCCGACGGCCAGGGGTTGCTGACAACGCCAGGTGGCGCTGCCTTGAGCCTGGCAGAGTGCACCAGCGTGATGGACAGAGGGAAGGTCCACGGGGGAGGCTGTGCACGAAGGAGGGTCGTCGGACGACGCCACTACTCGTCGTGGCTGCTGTGCGCGGCCTGCAGCAGCACCGGCGACGGAACAGGTGGCCAACAGCGGGAGATAGCCGCTTGGAGAGGGTAGGTTACCGGAGAGAGGTTTGGGTTGGAGATAAACTCGTGAGGGGATATGAGGGTGGTCGGGGAGAATATGATGTTGCGTGAAGACATAAGGCGGCGGCTGTGATGTTGAGGAAATAAAAAAAGACCTATGTTGCCTTCTAAAGATCTAGGGCAAGTTGGAGCCAGCACGTGAGGGGTTCATAGGCATTATAGGGTATTCCTACTCTATTTTACTATTATTATTATCGTTAAAATACCCAAAGCTGTGTGGGGTATTGTTAAGAAAGTTTGTTTCAAACAAAATATTAGAAAGCCCAAACACTCATCTCACTCTCCCCCAGGTGCATGCGGCCAAGCAAGTATGGGTGTTGGGCCAAGCCCAAATCTGGTGTAATTTATTGTTAGAGAAACATTAGGGATATAATACAATGAAACTTAGGGCTAAAAATACAATGGGTTGGGCCAAAAAGTGAAGGTAGGTCAAACGAAGTCTGAAAAGTGTGAAATAAATACTGGGGTGACCGGGACGACGAGAGAAAGAAGACATAGTAGACGGATCACAATTTCAACAACGAGAAACGAAATTAAAAATAAAAAGGCCTCACGACAAAAGTGAAATTCGCGATGTCTCATCAAATAAGATCAAATCATGGGAGAACGACCCGTGAAATAACGTTCCCAATTAACACCACAATTTTAATACTCTCAGAGAGGGTCACAACGGCATATCGCTCTATAGGGTTCGGATACAGACAAGATCTAAAATAATTATGTGCACGAACAAGACTACGTGCACGAAAAGCGTACATATGATACGGGGTCCAAAAGCGACAGTGATCCCAAGTTGAGCAAACGTCGGGGTGGCTTGCTAAGGATGCAACCAAGGTGCTACGGCCCTATCAACTCAACGACACGACTCACATACCAAGCACAAAACCAATCAAGTACTCTAAATTGCTATACGCACAGCTGTATAACGAATAGTGGGTACCGACCGTTACACAAGCATATTGATCGGTATCATGGTCCATTGAAGTTGTTTATCATTTATATGCGTAACTATCAACTATTGGCTTTTATTAATACTAGTTAATCCTTATCAACTAGTGGATCCTTAAAATTCAGAATTTTATGGATTTGTTCAATGACTTTTATTAGGTCCTTATCAACTATAAGGATAAGAGTCAATATGCCACTACACTAATCATCCATTAGGCATTAAGACAAATTTTTAATAGATAACAGAAAAGATCTAAAAATTATCTTATAATGATTAGAAGATTTTTAATGGCTAACCTAGGAAGGTTTTTATTTTTCTTTTGATTATCAAATAAGCAAGAAAATTAAACCATTAAACTTCTTCAGATCATCACATGAATTAAATTTTTTAATTATCACATAATTAACATGCAAATCATATTCAATGCAGCATTAGAACAAGGTAGACATGGCTCTGATACCAATGTTGGGATTTTCAAGGTCCCTTAGGGCATATTTTCTAGCCGGTCCTAAGTCGGACAAACAAAAATATAAAAGAAGCAGCGGGAAAAAAATTATTAAACTCCTTTAATAAAAGCTACCCTAAGGAAATATGCTCCCTAGCCAGGATTATCAATTGACTCGGGTTAGGTCTGACCAACCCGAGATAGGTCTAACTACAACAAAATATGAAAGGAATAATAAAAGGGACTCACCCGGAATCTTGCCTTGGTAAAGGCAAGATGTACGACAGCGACTTCGCGCACCACGCCTCGAGCTGAGCCGCTTTCCGAACCGCACCACTCCTCCCCTTGAGCTAAACTGCCTCCCGAGCAGCACCGCGCCTTCGAGCTGATCACTTGCCAAAGAAATTTTCACTTGAGCATACCCATGCCAGAGATTTCTGGATCAGATCCAAAGCCTCCTTGTAGTCTTGCTAGGACCCGACTGGAGGATAGAAAGAACTATAGAGGAAGAATAATTTAAGTCTTGATCGAGTGTGCACAAAAATCAAGAGTTCCTCAATCATAGACTTGTTGCAAGCTTCAATGAAGAGGCGGCACCCCTATTTATATAGGAGACTGGCCCCTCCTTATTTACTACGAGCAATGTGGGACAAAAATTAGGGAAGAGAGATTTAATTAAGTTAGAGAGCCTTTCTCAAAGGCCTAACTTCAAGCAATTAAATCTCCCTCACCATTAAGCTTTAGAGACGATACAAGTTATCATTTCGAAGGGCTAGGAATGGTGAACGTGTACGAATAAACAGTGACGAAATCCGACTTTGTTTGACCCTTCAAATATTTGCTCAAAGTTGAGCAAAAGTCACACATTTCATAGCCGTCATGGGTTTAAAAAAACCCTAGCCAAAAACAACTTAAGTTGCGGGCGCGCCCGCAAAGTAGCGGGCGCGCCTGCCAAGCCCAATGGGCGCACCCTTATTGGGCGTGCCTGTAGCAGGCACGCAGCCAGTTGTATTCAGAGGGCCGCGCCTGTTTCCGCTGCGGGTGGACCCGCTTTACCCAGTGGGTCCAACCCACCTTTGCATTGTGCTTTTTTTGTGTTTCTAGGCTCGTTTGAGCTCTAATTCCAACGCGGTGTATTCCAGTGGATCCCTCAGGAAGTCCTCTTCAATCCCAAATGCTTTAATCTCATAACTAAATTGTGAACTTAATAATTCTATTACATCAAATGCTTTCCTCTTTACGGTCTTCGTATTACTAAGACGTGAATACTACTCGGTGTGAGACCCTACAGCCTGACCCTACTACAGGTTGGGATGCGAAGTCCATAGATGACAGTAACCACGAGCTACATGTGTTTTCCCTGTTTCAGAATCATACTCACGTGATTGACTTGTCGGGAAAAGTGTCGTCGGAATCACACTGACTGTGGCCGGGATGAATTCCGCAGTTTTAGTCCCTTCTCTTAACTATGTCACTAGAGTAGCCTAGGGTATGGAATCTGTCAACCCCACTAGCTAGAAGTGGTCAGTATCCATCAGTCTTTGGTACATTCATGTTGTACATCCTACAACATACCTTGGCCAAGGTTTTACTGAGAGCCGTACTTACCTGCGACACTAACTTCTAATTAACGGAAGAGACGAATCCTCTCTTGATCACTACTCAGCTCGTACGCTTCAAGTGTCACCCAGCCTAAGATATTTCAGCAGGCCTTGCCTCGAAGCTAGATCTTGGACCTAAGTGACACTGTTCATGCACAGCTTCGTACAATGATCTCAAGTCCTCAGGACCAACTTGCATATCATCACTAGAGTTATTAATGACAGTTAGTTAATGTTTAACCATTTGATAACTCTTTATTTGGATCGTTCAGTGGACTCATTCTCCAATGAGCACATGTGTCTTGCCTTCGACTTCATCAAGTCGCATGATTATGAGACCAACAAGACAAAGGCACAATGGTCTGTCCGATGTGCCGATATCCTATCTCAATGCATCTACAACCGCGAACGCTTTTAAGACTCAAGCTCCTATTGGCCAGACATTTTCCATAATCGCGATCTCTATCTCGAAACATGTATGACCTTACTTGGAGTCTAAGGAAATTATCTAAGCAATATATAAACTAGAAAATTACTCAGACAATTGGTACCAGAAAGCATACTTTCATTTATGAACATGATGTTTACAAAGATAAATAGCCTCGAGGGCATACATGTCTCTACATCTCCCACTTGCACTCAGGGCCATTTATTTTGGTATCTCATACCACATTGACATAGTATCTCTAGACGATCTCGTGCCAGCGCCTTCGTGAATGGATCTGCTAAGTTGTCTTTCGAACAGACTCTAAGGAGTTCTATATCTTTCCTCTTCTCAATATCATGTATCAGGTTATACTTCCGAAGAATGTGTCTGAATCTCTTGTGGAATATGGGTTATTGAACTCGACCGATGGTTGCGTTGTTGTCGCAATACATCGGTATTGGATTTTCAATTGCAAGTACAAATCCCAGCTGGTTTATGAGCTTCCTCATCCAGACTGCTTCATTTGCCGCATCATTGGCCGCTATGTATTCGGCCTCCATCGTGGAGTCTACAACAGTATCTTGTTTGGAACTCCTCCAACTGACTGCTCCTCCATTGAGAGTAAAAACATATCCAGAGATTGATTTGATATCATCTAATCACTTTGAAAGCTGGAATCAGTGAAGCCTTCAACCTTGAGCTCTTCACTTCCATAAATCAAGACTAAGTCTTTAGTCCGTCTTAAGTACTTAATAATTTCATTGAATGCTATCCAGTGTTCTTCTCCAGGGTTAGGCTGATATCAACTTACTGCACCTAGTGCATAAGCGACATTGGGTCTGGTATAGATCATGGAAGACATGATAAATCCTACTGCAGAAGCATATGGGATCTTACTCATGCGATCCTTTTCCAAGTCAGTTTTTGGAGACATCTCCTTGGAAAGGTTTATTCCATGATTGGATGGTATTTTACCACCCTTACTATTTTCCATGCTAAACCGTTTTTGCACGGTGTCAATGTACCTGGTTTGGGAGAGTCCTAGCATCCGTTTAGATCTATCTCTATAGATCTTTACACCTAATATGTAGGATGCTTCTCCCAAGTCTTTCATGGAGAAGTTAGTTGATATCCAACATCTCTATGTTGTTACCTATTATCAGAATATCATCCACGTACAGTTCGAGGATAACTAAAGAATTATTACTGGTCCTTTTATAGATGCATGGATCATCCTCATTTCTGACAAAACCAAACTCTTTGACTGTCTTGTCAAAACAGATGTTCCAACTTCTTGAAACCTGCTTTAGTCCATAGATGGACTTGTGCAGTCTACACGCGTTTTTTTACTCCCACTGACTTCGAAACATTCTGGCTGCGTCATGTAAATCTGCTCTTCTAAATCACTGTTTAAAAAAGCTGTTTTACATCCATTTGCCAGATTTCGTAGTCATAGTGGGCAGCAATAGCGAGTACAATCCGGATAGACTTATGCATGTCGACTGGTGAGAAAGTCTCGTCAAAATCTATTCCTAGAATCTGACAATAACCTTTCACAACCAGCCTAGCCTTGTACGTTTCTATCTTCCCATCTACACCAATCTTCTTCTTAAAGATCCATTTGCAGCCAATAAGAGTGCTTTCCTTGGACACGTTTTCTAAGGTCCATACCATATTCACGTGCATGGAATCTATTTTGGATTTCATTGCATCTAGCCATTTATCAGAGTCTCTACTCTTTATGGCATCCTGGAAGCTAATAGGATCATCATCTAATATGATGATATCCTTAATCCCTCCGTCTACGAGAAAACCGTAGTACCTATCAGAGACTCGAGGAATCCTAACAGACTTCCTAACGACTGGTTGGGAGATATCAGGTTCTGATTCTCCCACTGGTTCCGACACTTGTTCCTGTGTAATTACTTCTTCCGAACATTCGTTGAGATCAATCACCTTGCCAGTTGATTCCTTCACAAGGAACTCCTTTTCTAAAAAGGTGGCATGTCAAGAGACACCAATTTATTGTTGCTCTGGATGGTAAAATATATATCCTAACGAATGTCTCGGGTACCCAATGAATTTACATAGAATAGATCTGTCTTCCAGTTTGTCTGGATTATGCTTTTTGACATATGCTGGACAAACCTACACCCTTAAGTGATTAAGGCTGGGTTTCTTGCCAGTCCATATCTGATATGGTGTCATTGACACAAACCTTGATGGAACCTTATTGAGAATATATATATCTGTTTCTAGGGCATAGCCCAAGAGGGAAGTTGTTAACTCATCTTCACTTATCATGGATCGCACCATGTCTAACAAGGTGCGATTCCTCCTTTCTGACACACCGTTATGTTGAGATATGTAAGGAGGTGTGACCTAAGAGAGAATCCCATTCTCTTTTAAATATGCAAGGAATTCATGGCTCAAGTATTCTTCTCCTCGATTTGATCGAAGGATCTTGATATTTTTGCCTATCTATTTTTCAACTTTGATAAGATACTCTTTGAATCGCTCAACGGTTTCGGACTTGTGTTTCATTAAGAACACATGTCCAAACCTAGAGTGATCATCAGTAAATGTAACAAAATATGAAAATTCTCCTTTGGCAAATGTATACATGGGTCCACATACATCAGAATGTACTAGACCCAAGAGTTCAATAACTCTCTCTCCTTGACTTGCAAAAGGAGTTTTGGCCATTTTACCTTTGAGGCAAGACTCGCAAGGGTCGAATGACTCATAATTCGAGAGGCCCAAGAGCCCCTCTTTATGTAACTTGCTGAGTCTCTTCTCTCCAATATGGCCTAGTCTACAGTGCCAAAGGTAGGTTTCATTAAAACCTGATTCCTTACGTTTTCTTGTATTAATGTTTAATACAACTTTATTACTCAAATTGTATACAACATTGTTTAGTGTCCCAAAACCTAGCAACTTACCTTCAAAGAAAATGTTCGTAACATTTTCGTTGATAGCAAAATTATAGGCGAGTCGTTCATTACATTTATGAACAAGATGTTTACAAAGATAAATAGCCTCAAGGGCATACATATCTGTACAATTACGGCTGATGATACGTTAGGAGAGTCGTTCATTGGTGAAGGGGGTGTCCCCTTCGACTTATGCCTGACGACACATTAGGAGATTCGGTCATTGGCGAAGGGATGACCCCTTCAACTTATGGATGACGACACGTTAGGAAAGTCGTTCAGTGGCGAATGGATGGTCCCTTCGACTTACAGCTGACGATACGTTAGTGAGTCGTTCAGTGGCAAATGGGTGGCCCCTTCAACTTATGGCTGACGATACGTTTGGAGAGACGTTTAGTGGCGAAGGTGTGGTCCCTTCGTCTTACGGCTGACGACACATCAGTGAGTCGATCAGTGGCGAAGGGGTGGCCCATTTGACTTACAACTGACGATACGTTAGGAGAGTTGTTCAATGGTGAAGGGGTGGCCTCTCCAACTTATGGCTGATGATACGTTAGGATAGTCGTTCAGTGGCAAAGGGGTGGCCCCTTCGACTTACAGCTGACGATATGTCAGTAAGTCGATCAGTGGTGAAGAGGTGGCCCTTTCGACTAACAGCTGACAATACGTTAAGAAATTTATTCAGTGACAAAGCGGTGGCCCCTTCGACTTACGACTGATGAAATGTTAGGAGAGTCATTCAGTGGAGAAGGGGTGGTCCCTTCGACTTATGGCTGACGACACATTAGGAAAGTCGTTCAATATAGACGGGGTGGCCCCTTCGACTTACGACTAATGATACGTTAGGAGAGTCGTTCATTGGCGAAGGGATGGCACCTTCAACTTATGGCTGACGACAAATTAGGAGAGTCGTTCAGTGGCGAAGGGGTGGCCCCTTCGACTTATGGCTGACGACACATTAGGAAAGTCGTTCAGTGGTGAAGGGGTGTCCCCTTCGACTTACGGTTGATGATACGTTAATGAGCCGTTTGGTGGCAAAGGGGTGGCTCCTTCGACTTATGGCTGACGTTACGTTAGGAGAGTCGTTCAGTGGCGAAGGGGTGGCCCTTTCGACTTACAACTGACGACACATCAGTGAGTCGTTTAGTGTCAATGGGGTGGCCCCTTTGACTTAAGGGTGACGAAACATTAGGAGAGTCGTTCAATGGCTAAGGGATGACCCCTTCGACTTATGGCTGACGACACATTAGGAGAGTCATTCGGTGGTGAAGGGGTGGCCCCTTCGACTTATGGCTGACGACACATTAGGAAAGTCGTCTAGTGGTGAAGGGGTGGCCCCTTCGACATAAGACTGACGATACGTTAGTGATTCGTTCAGTGGCAAAGGGTTGGTCCCTTCGACTTACGGCTGACGATGCATTAGGAGAGTTGTTCAGTGGCAAAGGGGTGGCCCCTTCTACTTACGGCTGATGATACGTTAGGAGAGTTGTTCAGTGTAGAAGGGGTGGTCCCTTCGACTTACAGCTGACGACAAGTCAGTAAGACGTTCAGTGTAGAAGGGGTGGCCACTTCAACTTACGGCTGACGACACATTTAGAGAGCGTTCAATGGCGAAGGGGTGGCCCCTTCGACTTACGACTGAAGACACGTCACTGAGTCGTTCAGTGGCAAAGGGGTGGCCCCTTCGACTTAGGGCTGACGATACGTTAGGAGAATCGTTCAATGGCGAAGGGGTGGCCCTTTTCGACTTACGGCAGACGACATGTCAGTGAGTCGTTTAGTGGCGAATATATGGCCCCTTCGACTTACGACCGACGACACATTTGGAAGGTCGTTCAGTGGCAAAGGACTGCCCTTTGACTTAAGGCTGACAACATGTTGCGAAAGTCGTTCAGTGGCGAAGGGGTGGCACCTTCGACTTACGGCTGACGACACGCCTGTGAGTCGTTCAATGGTGAAGGGGTGGCCCCTTCGACTTACGGATGACGATACCTTAAGAGAATCATTCGGTGGCAAAGGGGTGGCCCCTTCGACTTATGACAAACGATACGTCAGTGAGTAGTTTAGTGGCGAAGGTGTGACCCCTTCGAATTACGACTGACGACACATTAGGAGGGTCATTCAGTAACGAAGGGGTGGCCCTTCGACTTAAGGCTGATGACATGTTGCGAAAGTCATTCAGTGGCGAAGGGGTGGCCCCTTCGACTTACGGCTGACGACACATCTGTTAGTCGTTCAGTGGCGAAGTGGTGGCCCCTTCGAATTACGGCTGACAACACATCTGTGAGTCGTTCAGTGGAGAAGGGGTGGCCCCTTCGACTTACGGATGACGACATATTATGTGTAAGTCGCACAGGTTTCATCAATATGAATTCAGTTTATACAGGCTTCCCAAGGATCGTATCCTTTTAGCGGGGAGTTTTGATAGGATATCTTTTGTAAAATACATGAAGGCTTAAGGAAGCAAAACTTCATTTGATGAAAAGACATGCTTTATTGAAAGGAATGATAGAAATAAAAGGCATACAGGTGTTTCTGAACTTCTTTGGAGCTGTTTTTACCCAACGCCTCTTTATTTGACCCTGAGCTAAGATGGCTTGCTTGTCGACCACCTTGGTGACAGGTGACCCTGTCATCTTGTCCTTCTGCTTCGAGGATCCCTCCTTGCTAGGTTGATCGTTAGCCAGGTTTTTGGGGTGCCATCGCTTGACCATTGCATCGATCTCTTTTTTGAAAGTCCAACGATCGTTGGTATCGTGCAGATAGTCATTGTGGTACTTGCAGAATTTGAAGTCGTCCATCTTCTCACATTTTCCCTTCTTTGATGTCTCTAGGACCAGCTCTACTCATGGGGCGTAAGCAAGGACTTCGTCTTAGGAGCGCTCGGTTTTGCATATGTAGGGCGCTCCTTGCTTCGAGGGCTCATCTCTCTGGGTATCTTGTCTCGAGACTCCTGGCGAGGGGTTTCCTGAGTTGGTTTCTCTCACTTAGTGTCTCCGCGATGGGCAGGAGTGACTTTTCCATTAGTTCCAGCCAGTTCCTCTGCTTTTTCAGAGATGGTGAACCGATCTGTTATGTTGAACATTTTTGCGACGTTGTTAGGGGGAACCGGTGGAGGGCCCTTCGTAGGTGTTTGTTACGGACTGCTTGAGTGAGCACCGCTATGATAGTCACGTTTGGCGTCTCTTCTACATCGAGCCTCTCGTCGTTGAATCTTTGGACGAAGGCTCGAATTGACTCATTCTTATTCTATTTGAGCGAGAAGAGGTGGGTGGACTTCTTCTTAGGATGTCGACCCCCGACGAATTGCTTACAGAACATATCCGCCAATTCATAGAATGACCCGATACAGCCGTCAGGTAACCCTTCGTACCAGCCTTCTGCCCTCTTGAATATGGAAGCATGGAAGGCTCGACAAAGGTATGGCTCATCAGCCCCATGAAGCAGCATTACGTTCAGATATTTATGAATGTGCGACCACGGGTCGCCTCTGCCATCATAAGTTGGTAAGGTAGGGAGTTTGAACTTCGGAAGAGGAGGAGCAGAAGTGATATTCTCCTTCAGCGGGGTTCGCTGAAGGGCAGATTGGATGAGTATAGATCTTCCCTCGCCGGCTTGCACTTAATTAGCCCCTGAAGATCGGTTTGGGATCTCTTCTCTCCTTCCAAATCCACCTGTAATATTGTGGGGGTTATAACTTGGGGGAGCCCCTTACATTACCTGATCCAGGATGTTGCAGGTTGCTTCCTTTTAATTGGAGGGGATGTGCTCCCCTTGGAGAATGAAGGCCCGATTGTCAATCTCCATTCCGTCGTATAAGTGAAACATGGTGGTTGCATTGTATGTGCTGATCTCTAGTCAACCTGCTCTTGGATCCCCTTGATCTCGGAGTAAGGCCGCACCCTTGGTTGTTATCAAGGTCAGGCTTGGATGCGTTAACGGCGCATTTAAGAGCGATGGATTCCCCAGGTTTTGGCATATCAAGGTTACCAAAACACTCAGACTCTTGTCGATCTGCTCTGTGAATTCGGTGAATTCCTTTCGGGTCACCTTAGGCTCCTTCGTTGCCGGTACTGGTCGCTTTGATGGCGATGTAAAGTCCGTGGCATCATCCATCTGGATACTGTTCGCTTTCTGTTTTTCTTTCGGACCTTCGATCGGCCCAACGTTGCTTGGTCCAGCTAACATAGCTTTTTGATTGTTTCGGGATGTCAATCTGGTTAACATTTTCCCACAGACTGTGCCAAACTGTTGAGGCCAAAAATGACCGAGACAGTTGTCAAGCTGACGTAGACCCTTCGTGCTGAGTCAAAGCCTAGTCAGCAAGTGAGGTGGGACCCTGGGTTGGTAGAACCAGGGTCGGATGATGGATGTTGATTGGGAAGTGATGCTCGATCGACCCTCAAGTAGCTTGTATGTCGAAGAATCGAGGCTGGAAAGCTCGTAAATGACCTTCGTAAGAGATTTAGGCTCGAAGATCTACACCACAAATGAATGTCAGGGGTGTTGGATCTGTGTCCCGACCCAAATCCCATCTGATGCTTAAGTTAGTATAGGAACTTAAGAAAGAGAGTGAGCTTGGAGCAGCTGAGATCGTCCCACGGAGGTTCGTCTCAGATCTGACATTTCAAGCTCTATAATGTAAGAAATATCAGCTGAAAGACAATAGTATATAAATCAGATCTCGTAGCTTGAGAATTGGAACCATACTGTATTTATAGAGCTCATGTGTCTCTTCAGTGACGTTGAGGAGAAACGGTCACCCATTTTGGTGCCACGATCCTCCCCTCTTAGTAGGAGTGAATGTTGCCCACGTTCCCACTAATTACGGGCTTGTCTTTAATCCCTTGTTCAAGTGGGGAGAATGTAACGTTCGACTGGTCAGTGGGATTTGACAGTGTTGATATCGGGCTTCCCTCATGGGCCCCGTGGGCCTAGTCACCGTCGGTCGAGTCATCTCGGGTGCCGGTCCAATGATTAAACAAATACTGAATAGCTGAAATGATTAATATTGTCAACAATTAGGAGATATACAAAGTAACTTGTATATTCCTTTAAATATAAATAACTTGTAGTGAAAGAATCAACACAATTAATGAAACAAAACAAATAACAAACCAGCAAAGCAAATGCAAACACCAAGAATTTATCCTGGTTCGGATCCTCATGATCCTACGTCCAGTCCTCTACCCAGTAGAGAATTTCAATCCACTATAACACTTGCTCCGCAAGCAACAACATACAAAAATGGCGACACTTTCAGTGTCCCAAACTTTGTACAATCTCTGTACCAAGAAATTCAACTTACAAAGTAAAGAATGAAACAACACCTAAAGCCTTGATGTGAATTTCAAATGGAATTCAAAGGAAATGTATAAATGAAAGTTCAAGGTTTCTAGACATTGAAATGGAAGAAACACTCTTGAAGATTTCAGTTTTCAAATGAAGAAAATATCAGAATTTTACTTCTCTAAATGAAAACAATGGCGAACTTTCTCTTATAGAAGATAGAGTTTAAGTTCTAAAGAAGAAAGTTGGAAAATGAAGTGAATGGAGAGAAAGGGGGTATTCATTTATTTATAGATCTGAAATGAAGTTATAATGGTCATATTCCAACAGTAAAAAAACTGTCTCCAACGGATAGAACAAACCAGTTGCAAAAACATCAAAAACGGAATTGGTCGGCCAATGATTTTTTGTTGATCGCCTAATTTTGAAATGACAAACTTTGACCGTTTGAAGTTACTGACGTGAAACTGATATGAAGAGAAATTTGACCAATAAATTTCAAAGTCAGATTCGAAAAGAAAAAATTAGTCTATTAACAAATATGTATTGGTCGGATAATTTCTAAAAGAGGAATTTTAGGATTCTGAAAACACTAGGTTGTAGATAAATGTTAGGAGAGACCCTAGTCATCTAAGATAAGTCATCATCGGGCTTAAAAGGCTATAAAATAAAAAATACATTGATTACATAAAATCAGTAGATACGACTACATCTGAATTTGAGAAGCCGTAGATATGATTACATATCAAGACCACATCTGAATTACTAGAATGAGAACTACATCTGAATGAAGATATACACATACATCTGAATGATCAGGCGGCTGCTGTAATATTCTGACTGGGTAATAAATGCACTCTAATGGACACTTAGCAGACATTTGAAGAAGACTTCCTAGACGTCTGGTCCATTGCATGGTCATTTGGCTCAAAGGCATCATACGTCTGATTATACAGACAATGAGGGACTGAGTTACTTGAAATATATTGGTCTGAATATCCCGACGTCTGATTTTCATCATCTAGACATCTGGTCAACTGTATAGACGTCTGGAAACACATCTTAACATGCATTAATCAAGACTTGACTACATTGTTTAAGATACTAGAAATTTTGCTCGTAGTTAACCAGACATCTGGTGTATACCATACATGCATCTGATACAAAGTGAAGACGTCTGGAAACATAACATAATACGTCTGATTTCTGTCAGTTAGCAAAGGCGGAGATACTAGAATTTCAGCTAGAATTAATCAGGCGTCTGGAGTTATTCATCCAGGCGCCTGACAAATTGTGCAGACATCTAGAATGAGAACTTCAAGATTCTGTACTGGGTATGGTTTTGGAGAACTGAATATGCATGAGCACCAGGCATCTTGATATCAACAACCAGGCACCTGGGTAGGCTAAAACTATATTTCAAGCTTCTGCGAGTTCTAATCCTATGAAACTCAATGATATATGATCTAAAGTATTGTGAGTGTTATGACTGATAATCTATCAAGTATATTAAAGGCTAACATGCTAATTCAATTAAGAAGTAAAGAAAGAACGATTTACATAATTAATCCTCGTCCTTCATATTGAATTCCTTGAAGACTTTCATTGAGCTTGTTGAGTACAACGCTTCGATTTCCTTGAGTTCACTCCTTGATTTCCATGCTTCATTGATTGGTGTTCTTGCATCAATGATATGAGTCATCGTCTTCATTTGATGCTACTTTATCTATATTGATGATGCTTTAATTGACTACAAGACATGAGGATTAGTCACAATTGATTATATTTGTTTATCATCAAAATCACATTAGTAAATCCAATATTCAACAGGTTCAATCCATGCCATAGATAAAATCTACACTATACACATTAAAGAATTCATCACAGAGATATCACAAGAATAAATAGAAAACATACAATAAAGATAAAGAAACTTATCTCATAAAATCCATAATCCAAGGAACATGATCCAAGTTGCTCCAAGGGAAGAAAAGCCGAATAAACCTAACATAACCGTACTCTTACTGCTAAAACTACTACTTAGGAAGAGGAATCAAAACTGGAAAAAGGTCCGAACTCCCACTTCAAATGACGCACCATGGGTATAAATACCAAACCCAGTAAAACCTTAATGGGTCGGGCAAAACCCGACCCAGTAGATTCTACACGACCGTGTCGATTAATCGACACGGTCGTGTCAGCTCAACTGATCCTTTATTGCTTCTAGATCAACATTATCGTGTGGATGGCCACATGACCATGTAACGGTAAAATTCAGACGAGCTAATTTTTTGTTGTTTTCTGCCAACACAGTTGCATGACCGTGTCGAGCATGACATGGTCCTGTGATAATTCTTGTTCGGCAGCTTCACCCAGCACACACGACCGTATGGCTAGCCGTGTGATGGTCTTCAATGCAAGATCATTCACACAGTTGTGTGTGATAACACACAACTGTGTGCTTCATATTTTCTTTGACTTGCTCTAGCATGGGTGACATGGCAGTGTGTGATGACACACACGACCGTGTGAACCATAAAACCCTTCAATTCTTCTTTCTTTTGATTACAGTGCTTCGCCTATCTTCTTCTCTTCACTCCTTGACTCTAATTGGCTCCAATTAGCTTGATATTCACCTGAAATGCACATAAGCACCCAAAGAGTGAAAGGAAAAAAATATGATGAAATGATATAAAGAGTGGGATTTTCTATGATGTAATGCATGAATAACTCACAGTAAAAACTTATAGAATATTCACTTATCAAAATCCCCCAAGCTAAAATCCTCTTCGTCCTCAAGAAAGAGAAAGATGGAGTAGTGCTGGAGGGGAATGCAAAATGAAATGCATGGGCAAACTCCAAAGTTCCAAAAGCAATTGCACCATATATGCATAAGTGGGTGACAACTGAGATATTCATGGATGACAAATCAAATTTCATCAACCATCTAGAACACAACATAGAGCATAAGTTTTTCGAAATACAGAGACATATAATACACACAACTTAAAAGATGTTCAACATCTAAAATAAGTTCTCAAGCTTATGTCAGTTATTGAAATGGGAGCCGAAGTTATGCATAAATAAAAAAAGACTTAATAAAATATCATGGTGAATGGACCGATCAAGAAGTGGCCCTTACAACATACTATCGTTCCAACATTCGTGGGGTCGCTAGCTTCACACAGACACACACACATTATGTTCTTCTTTTTGGAATCGTAATTGGTTCGTGTAAGGAGTGTTGGGTCAATGACTCTTATGTTAGACGAATTTAGGGCAATGGGCCAAGAGAGACCCCTCGGACCAACTATCTTGAACCAAATGTAAGTTTTATTTTATGCACTACCCTAAGCTACAGTAACGACATGTATCTATTAGTATGTATTCTGTACGTATTGCTATGAATGTATTAAATTATTGTTCATTATTGTCTGTAGCTCGAACGCGCGATCAGATTCCACATTCATGATCCTCTCAACTTCACGATCACGTTGTTATTATTTTTATAATTTTCGAATAGCTTTGGGGTTAATGGCGATACCGTAACAATTTAAGATATTTTAACCAAAACGACTCCTAAATCAAACTCTATCTTAATAAATCCTAATTGTCTAATATTGTAACTAAAAAAGATTTTTCTAATCAAATCTTTAACCCCAAAATCTTAAATAGATCTTAATGGATTTTAATAAATCCTAAATAGAAAATAACCTATTTTTGATTACGATGTTAGTGGGATCACTCACCACGATTTCCTCAACAACAAACCCACCTTCTCTGCTTCAAAAAACGAAATGAAGGAAGGAATCAAATTCAAACAAACCCACTTCCCCACTCACGTAACTACCTCCTCTGTTCACTGATTCATAAAATCCAAATAAATCAGAAGTATAACAACAATAACAACAACCAAGGAAACACACGTTCTCTCCTTGAATTTCTCACGTTCCCAACTCACGCACATTGTTTTCTTCATATGCAGCCCTACTTCAAGAACCCAGACTTCACCTCTCCTCCCCTCAAAACTAGCACCGAGCCTTCTTTCTCTCTTCAAAACATCGATTGCGACCCACAACCCCAGCCAACACCTCCTCCTCCGGCCAGCCTCTCCGACTCTCCCACTCCCTTCACGAACCCCAGCTGCCAAACCCTACGCCACGGCCCTCAACACTACCCACTACCTCACCGGTAAGATCTCGACAGCCATCATCCCCTCTGCCGCAGCCTCTCACAATGATGCCACCACCTCCTCCATCAACATATCGTGACCCCGCCTCCATTCTGATGGCAACGACAGCCTCAGCTACCGTCCCCCTCCTCGAGAACCCTTTGCAGCATCTCCATCTCTGAGGACACCATGGCTACGTGCCTCAGCCACCACCACCTCCGATGACCTGACCGCCAGCACTCAACCTCTAACTCCTCCCTACTCCATCGTAGGTCGTCGTAGCGCCTCCCTTCAAAAACCTTCGAAGCCACTGCCCCTTTCACCTGCGCCTATCTCGGGCCTCTTAACTGCCAACAACTCCCACGACTCTCCGACAACCTCCCTAGACTGTCGACCTCCTACGCAGCCACCCTCAAACCCCCAACAACTTCCCTTTGTCGCTTACGACGACGCCAATGTCCTCCCCATCTGCAAATGCATGCAAAACAAAAACAATTAAGCTTTCATAAACTAATAGTATCTTAAGATATAATAATAATACAGTATATTTTATGTATACAGATTAAGTTATATAATCAGTAAGTGATAATGTGTGTAACTTTTATAATACCACAATAGCTATTATATAATAAACAGTAGTAAGTTAAGTTATATATATCTCAGTGTATATACATGTTAGTATAAAACAGTGAATGAATATATGAACAGTAAAACATATTAGATAAACGGTGCTTATAAGTGGATCAATATCATTCTGTGGCTTGATGTTAAAAATCTAATGACACAGATAAACCACGCCTCTCGTTGCGATTACCTGGACACCCGAAATCGACTAAATCAAGCAAGTATTTTATCGTATACAACTTTAAAAATGAAATGTTCTTATCGGAATGGCTGAAATCATCTAATGTTAGTAGTCATGATGTTCATAGTATAATGAAAAATATCAACCGATGTTAATCAAGGTTACATTAACATATTACGTCAAATTTTAATTATCATTAAATTATAATTGACAATTATATAATTGTAGCGTTATTTAAAGTATGTTTGTAAAATTTAACATGATGAAATCATATGTTTTCCATTATATTCGTTGCAATCTGATTATTATTGAAGAATGATAATTGACATGATATGTTTAATGTTCTTTCCCTTCACTTTTGTTTGAAACAATTTATTGACTACATGTTATCAAAATTTAATTATCTTAAGATGAGGGCAAGACAAACCCTCGAGGCATATATGTGAAACCATCGAATACAAATGAGATGAAACTAGTCGGTGACTAGACTAGTACACTTTGGGTGCGGTTGGTTCTTGTAGTAGAGTTTGTAAGTGTGTCTTGAGCATATTACGGCTACTTCCATATCACACTAATGGAAGCAAGCATCTTGGCCATTTTCCAGGTGAGGGACGACAAGAAGCGTCACGGTAAACCCTCGATGATAGGGTGTATCGAGAACATTTTACTTACTCGGACATGGACTTATGCACGACACAAATAACTGAAAAATACTCAACTTGCAAACTACCCTTACTTTATTTGAAATGCAAATTTTGTGTTAACTATTGATAACTCTCTTGTCATTACTTTCAGCATGCTCATAATCATTTAAGATGCACAATTTAAGAGTTTTCCCTTGTCCATCAGCATGCTCATATATATACTAGTCATAACCCGTGTCCGCGGACACGGTTCATTTAAGAGTTTTCCCTGTGAAATCTTGGTCCCCAAAATATTATGTCCACAAACAAAATTGCATGGAACAACAAATTAGTGTAAAAATATTTAGCAACATGGACGTCTTCGACGCGAAACAACAAATTTGGCGCAGGCCCCTTTTGGCGCGGAAAATTATTCTTATCTTGTTACCACATGTGTCGAAGAGACGGTGGCCCCGCATTGAGGGATAGATCATTTGATTTGCGGCAGCATTATCTGTAGCATTAAGTGCATGTCAAAGTTTTTTTTCCTAACGACATAAATGCGTGCACTCTGTTATTCCACAGAAACTTTCATTCCCAAGAAACTTTCATTTCGATAGAAATATTTTTCCCTCCAAAACTTTCCAGAAAATCTCATCGCAACTATTCATTCCTCAAGATTAAATCTCAGCCGTTCTTCTATCAACCCTTTTGTCCTAGTCAGCTTGTCCTAATCAGCCCTAGAATTCAAAAACAGTCTTCAATTGTAATATAGATATATAATTATATATATGGTAGTAAGTGTTATACATATACATTTGTGTAGATAAATATATCAATATAGGGATATCTGGGTGTATTGGAATTAGTGTCTTGGATGTACTTGTCTATATTTGTATTTTTATGTTAGTAAGGTTATGTGCATGTTGGGTGTAATGCACATGATGATAGGTGTGCGTATAGTTGGATGTAAATATATATTGTATGACTTATATATTAGTGTGTGTGGGCGTGTGCTCATGCGTGGATAGGTACATGCTTAGTTATATGTATATGTACATATATCATAGATACGTGTGCCTTACACATAGTAGTAGGGATATAATATTGTATTGTATTTCTTGCCTTATGGGATGATATATGTGCGCATGTTTAGATGTATGCTAGGAGGTATACATGGTTGTATGTTTGTATCTAGGTATAAGTGTGTATATGTAGTAGTATACTAGCTTTACGTAAATTACCATGGTTGTGTATACTTGCGTGTATATATATCTAAAGTATGTATGTCTATGTTTTGTGTATATATGAGGTAAGTGTGTAATAGTGTAAGTATGGATATGTGTGTACTGTGTATGCATGCATAAGTATTTGTATGTGTGTGACTATATGATATATATATGTAAGTGTATGCATATGAGTGTAAATTGCTTTTGTTATAGTGTATGTATGCCTGGAGTGGAGTGACCTTTACGTCTAAGTCTGCACATCCCTAAGTTGGCCCTATTCAAGGAAGTCTGTGGACGGACTTGATTTTATAAGGTGGGTCGATGGTAATGACCCTAGTGTTATATAAGTAGGGCATGTCTATTTTTGTGTATGATGTAGTGTATTGTGTGTTTATATAGATGTAGTGATATGTATTATGTGGTGTGTATAATGTATTGCGTAGTGTGCAAAGCGATTATACTATTGAGGTGTTATTTGACTCAATATGATTGTAATTATGTATTAGTATTGAGAAGTGTGTTTATACGACATGTATTACTATGATTGTCGATTATGATTGTATACATATGATAGTGCATGGTGTATCAGTTATAATGTGGGGTGCAAGATAATGGCACACTTGTAGTTAGTAAGTTGATGTGTAGGTGTAGTAAAGTGATACTATTTGCCTTAATTATAATATTAGTTCTAATTGTATACATGATGGTATTGTATTAATTGTGTTGTGTTTTAGTTGTGGTATATTAGTATTAATATTGATATGTAATTAGTGATGTATGTGTGTGTATGTGTTATTATTATTATTATTATGGTTGTTAATTAGTAGTATTATTAGTATGACTATTGTTATTAATTGTAGTGTTAGTAATATTAATTGGGGTGTTTATGCATGAAGACATGGTTGTTATTTATTGGTGGTGTGTGCATAGTAAAGAGTGTGATGTGCGTATATCGGAAGAGGAAATACATGAGCGCTATCTTTATCTATTCCTACACACTAGTTGGTGGAAATTCCGAGGGCGGAATTTTTAATAAGATGGGTAGGATGTAACGGCATGTATCTATCAGTACGTATTCTGTCCGTATTTCTATGAATATATTAAATTATTGTTCATTATCATCCATAGCTCGAATGCGCGATCTTATTCCACATTCATGATCCTCTCAACTTCACAATCGCGTTGATATTATTTTTATAATTTTCAGATAGCTTTGCGGTTAATGGCGATACCGTAATAATTTAAGATATTTTAACCAAAAGGATTCCTAAATCTAACTCTATCTTAATAAATCCTAATTATCTAATACCGTAACTAAAACAGATTTTTCTAATCAAATCTTTAACCCCAAAATCTTAAATAGATCTTAATGGATTTTAATAAATCCCAAATAGAAACTAACCTATTTTTGATTATGTTGTTAGTAGGATCACTCTCCACGATTTCCTCAACAACAAACCCACCTTCTCTGCTTTAAAAAACAAAATGAAGGAAGGAATCAAATCAAAACAAACCCATGTCCCCAACTCTCGCAACTACCTCCTATGTTCACTAATTCATAAAATCCAAACAAATCAGAAGTATAATAAAAATAACAACAACCAAGGAAACACACGTTCTCTCCTTGAATTTGCCACGTTCCCAACTCACGCACATTCTTTTCCTCACCTGCATCCCTACTTCAAGAACACCGACTTCAACTCTCATCCCCTCAAAACTAGCACCGAGCCTTCTTCCTCTCTTCAAAACACCGATTGCGACCCACAACTCCGGCCAACACCTCCGCCTCCGGCCAGCCTCTCCGACTCTCCCCCTCCCTTCATGAACCCAGACTGCCAAATCTTCTGCCACGGCCCTCAACACCACCCGCTACCGCACAGCCAAGATCTCGACAGCCATCATCACCTCCACAAAATATCAACTGATGTTAATTAAGGTTACATTAACATATTACGTCAAATTTTAATTATCGTTAAAGTATAATTGACAATGGTATAATTGTAGCGTTATTTCCAGTATGTTTGTAAAATTTAGCATGCTGAAATCATATGTTTTCCATTATATTGGTTATGATCTGGTTATCATTGAATAATGATAATTAACATGATATGTTTAATATTCTTTCCCTTCAGTTTTGTTTGAAACAATTCATTAACTACTGTAAGGATCCTGTCTATGGGGAAAACACTAGAAGGGGGGTTGAATAGTGTTTATACAAATTTAAAGGAATTTACGCCAAATAAAATGCAATCCAACAAATAGTGCGGAATAGAAAACCGACCCAAAGTGAAACACACGCAAATGTAGAGATGTTTCAAGAGTTCGGATTACCCAAGTCAACTCCCGACTTGTTCCCAGAAATCATACGTCCCTACCACCCGGATACCACCGGATACTCAAGTTAGAACCCTAACTTGAGGTTTCCTTAAAGCCCACTTGTAGCAACCCTACAAGTGCAATCGAATACAATCGATGTCCTTGACTCCCACAACCAGGGAGCAAGCAAAACCACTCTCACAACCGTGAGCACAACTCAAATAACGAATGTTATGAAATAATGAAAACAACACTTACAATCACCTATGCCTTGAAGTAGAACTTGAAGGAGGAGTGTGATGTGTGTTGAAGAACTCTCTTGGAAGAGAGGAGGAAGCCCTTTCTCTTGACTACACCAATTGCCTAGATGATCAATCTTTGGCTCTAGGTTGGAGAGCAAGAGAACAAGATTTGGAAATACTTAGGGCTTTTGATTTGAGAGCTTTGATCTTTGGAAAATAAAAGCTTGAGAGATTTTGCAATGAATGAGTAACCTTCCAATGGAACAGTAGAAGCTCTATTTAAAGCTTTCTCAAATCCACAAAACAGTTTAGGCAAAAACCCAATTGGAATCCGTGAGAAAAATCTCAATGGATATAAGCTGAACTCGCGACAGTCGACTGTTGAAGAATCCACAGTCGACTGTTGCACAGTCAGCAAGGGTAGGTGAGAATTCATAACCGTAACTTACCACGTGGAAAGTCGACTGATGAAGCAAAGAAAGTTGTCTGTTAAAACAACAGGCGACTGTAATTTCTTCGACAGGCGACTGGCCGAGAGAGGAGTAAGTTAGACAAATACTGGAAATCTCATAAGATACAGGACAGACGACTGATTCAAGTAATACAGTCAACTGTTAATCAGAACAGGCGACTGTAAAACCTTAAACAGACGACTGTCAAAACCAAGAGAAATTTCCAGAGAGCTGAGTCAAAGAAATGACTTACAGACAGGCGACTGTTGCAGCATAGACAGTCGACTGATCCAATAGACAGTTGACTGTATATACAGCATTAGTCGACTGGCCGTAAAAGTCAGATAAAACAGAGTTTGGGCAAGGATAGACAAGCGACTGATTTACAATACACTGTCGACTGTCACTAGGACAGGCGCCTGTGAATCGTTCAACAGTAGCCTGTGCAAAATAATCAGAGAAGGCCCAAAACTATACTGTAATAGTCTGTGCATAACAGGCGACTGTAGAACAAAACACAGTCGACTGTTTTTGAGACAGGCGAATGTAAACTGTTCAGCAGTCGGCTGTTATAAACAATCCTAGCACAAACAAAAGAGAATTGAATTGGGATCAAAGGACAATTGGTCTAATGAAGTCCTATGACAGAATGTAGATGTGTGTGAGTGCGCCATCAAAGTTCTACTTCTAAGCTACATACTAGAAGAGATAAAAGATAAATTACATTGACGAATAATCTCTTCTTTCCATCGTATGAGCTTAAAGTCTTTACGGAGCTTCAATCAACAATCTATGATCATCCAATTCATGCCATTTGCCTTTAATGACGTATGTGATTCATCCATTGCTAGTTGATCTTCATAATAAGCTTAGGCAATGGATTAACTGCAAAATAGGGGATTAGTCACAAGTATTTATGTTTGCTCATCATTAAGACCAAGTAGGGAGAAGTCCAATACTCAACATTCTCCCCCTTTTTGATGATGACAAACAAACATAAACAAAAAGATAAATAATTGTGCGTAATGAAAACTTACTCCCCCTACATAGATGCCAATCAAGTTAGTCAACAAATATTAGAGCATCTACATAACAGTTGAAGTAAATGAGTGAGATATGGATGAATTCAATTCAAGAAATCTAGGAAATAAAATCCCTATTCATTGTAATCTTACTCCCCCTGAATCTAAGGCAACGTAAATCTTAGATTCAAGCGTTAGAACATACTAAGCACATCCATTATGAATCTTGTATGTTTATTTCTCTCCCCCTATGGCATTATCCAAAAGGTGGGAGCAAATAACAACAACAAAAATAGTGCTAAATACGAATTAACAACAATCAAGGAGTATAAAGATATATCGATTCAAAACTCATAAAATCACATCATATACACATGTGAGTAATGGAATTGAAGTCCAATATCAACATTTTAGATATACGAAATGAAAATAATTTCCAAAAATTCATCACATCAAAGATAGCATGAATTAACTAATATCAAATTCATATATTGTCTCAAAAGCACATCAAAGAGAGTGTAGAATACATGGAGACAACATATCATACATCACACAGATAAGATATACAGTATAGCATAGTGTGACATAAGATAAGCAGCAACATCGTATATAGATATATAGAAAAAGAGTACATCAACGGATGATCATCTACATGGCCATCACAAAAAGATACATCATGATCAAGGCAAAAAAATACATCATCAGGACGACATCGAAGTACATCACCATACATATATAAAGTCACTGACAACATCATCCATCATACATCTAAAAAAATTTCATTACCAAACTAACATCACTTAAACATCTATCTAAGAGTGAGCGTCTCCAGGGGCTGCAGAAGAGGAAGCAGGCTCTGTAACAGCATGAGTATCCTCTAGAGGAGGGTCAGAAGGAGCAACAGTAGCAGCAGCAGCAACATCCTGAGTAGAATCTACACCAGGAAGCTCAACGACATCAGAGGGCTGAGGAGGATCAGGATGCTGTGGAACAAACTATCTCAGATCCTCAGGGAAGGGTATTCCCTGATGGAGGAAAGAGAGGGACAAAAATCTGTAAATACCAGAGACCATCTCCAAAAGAATATCACGAGATGGTGGAGCAAAGGTGGAAGGCATATCAGCAGGAGCAACAGTGGATGCGGATGGAGCTGAAGTAGACTTCCTCTTCTTCGAGGCAGTCTGCAGAGCCGAAGAAGATTTCGACTTTGCAGAAGCGTCGAGGAGAGTACCAAAGGGCATGGGCTCGTAACGAGTCAAGTCTACACCAAAATGACGGAAGACACGAGTCAGAAGACCACCATAAGGAATGTGAGACGAGGAGTTCGTGAACTCAACCCTGTCCATCCTATCAAGGAGGACATCGGCCCAGTTCACGGGCATGCCAGAGAAAATAGCATACATACACTTCAGGATATCCTGAGACGGCTGGTCAGACGATCGATATCTCGGCAGGATGTTGGACTTCACCACTAGGTGAACAGCCCAACATCTTGCAGAGAACATAGATGATCTGACACCCGAATCAAGAGCTAACGGTACCTCTCGAAACATATCTCGGAGGACAGACTGGTCAAGATCGTCAATCTCATAGATGCATATATCAGAGGGAAGGGAACCAACAGAGGGAATCCTAAGAATAGTCCATAAGAGAGAGGAAGTGATCTGAATGTGGGTTCCCAGAACGACAGTATTGAGGATGCCGGTAGACAAGTACTCACCGCAAATGCGGTTCGCATAGAAGAGCTTCACCAGAAATGGATAGGCTCTGGGGGACTCGGTCTGAGAGAAGCAGAAAAGTTCGGCTAGGTGAGTAGCAAAGAGAATGTCAGAAAGCTTCTCAGCAGTGAAGGCGGGGAAAGCAATGTACCGTTCCCTAAGAAGGTTGATCCCTAGAAGAGAGTGAAATTTTGCCAGACAAAGATCGTCTCGGAAAACGGGAACTAGTGGATCAGAGGGGGGTACGGCAGGAGTCTCTTCAGACGAACTCGAAACTGAAGGGGACAGATGGGGGTTCTCAGTAACAGGCTCACTGATGTGAACACCAGTGGGCTTGCGCTGACGATGGATCAAAGGCTGAGCATCGCTAGAAGTAGCAGAGGAAGAATCGGCATGTTTGGATCGGGCATTATAAGGTTTCTTCTTCTTGGCAATTGGTTTCTTGGGTGCCCTAGGTCGTTTAGGAGCAACAATCTTCTCTTTTCCCTTCGGTTTGGGAGCCATGGAAACGAGAGAAGGAGAAACAATGCAAAGAAATTCGAACGAAGGGCAAGTGAGAGAGAAGCAAACCAAGTATAGAAGCAACGACGATCGGGGAGAAGAAGATCGACGGCAACGATAGCACGTGATTGACGACGACGAAGAGAAGCAGATCGACGGTTTTGGAGAAGAGATTGAGCGGGAAGACGAACGGTCGAATCGGATGAGAGAGAGTCGACGTGGGGAAGTGATCGCGCATTCTCGAATATAAAATTTGGGGAATGAATCTGAGCCGTTGGTTCAAAGAATCGACGGCTCGGATCAAATCACTTGAACCGTCACAACAGAAGACAGTCCACTGATGAACAAAAGTCAGTCGACTGGATGAGGTGATAAACGATAAAACTCAGAAAGATATAACGATCGCCTGATGACTAAAATGCAGTCGCCTGTTAAACTAACAGTAGACTGTAAATCAGTCATCAGTCGGCTGTGCGAAAGATATTAATTCTTAGCCAAAGGAGATAGGGTAGGGCAGTCGACTATCGAAGGAAGGACAGTCGTCTGTTCTGGTCCAAAAATGCACAGTGAGATAGAATTCCAGAGAATAAGAACACTCACCCTAGAACCTATACTCTAATCACAAATGCATCGTAAAACCAGTATAAAAACACTAAATATATTAAAACACGAATCGCTCCAATCAATCTCAAAGCTCATGAAATCAATTAAGTCACAATTGACTTTCTTAATCTCATAATATAATAAAGCACATGAAGATAGACAACAAAAAGATATGAGCTCAAAAAGAAGTTATAACATGAAATTTTGAGCTTCTAGATTTCAGATTCACCCATAATTCCCAATTCTCCACGCAACCTCACAAAAGAATCTTCTTTAAGAGGTTTAGTGAAGATATCAGCAATTTGTTTTTGGGTTTCAATGTACTCTAAGATGATGTCCTTCTTAGCTACATGATCATTTATAAAATAGTGTCTCATGTCTATGTGTTTGGTACGGGAATGGTGTACCGGATTCTTGGAAAGACAAATAGCACTTTGATTATCAACCATGATAGGGCAAGTATCACAACTGACACCATAGTCACTAAGAGTGTGTCTCATCCAAAGAACTTGTGCACATGCAAGACCCGCGGCAATATATTCCGCTTCAGTCGTGGACAATGACACCGAATTCTGTTTCTTAGAAAACCAAGAAACTAAGGAATTTCCTAAGAAATGGCAAGTGCCACTAGTACTTTTCCTGTCGGACTTGCATCCGGCAAAGTCGGCATCACTATATGAGATTAACTCATATGTGCTAGACTTAAGGTAAAGTAACCCATAATCTAGAGATTGATTGATATAACGAAATATTCGTTTAACCGCAATCAAGTGTGACTCCTTAGGTATTGCTTGATATCTAGCACAAAGGCATACAGAAAACATGATATCGGGCCTACTAACGGTTAAATAGAGTAAGCTACCGATCATACCTCGATATAGACGAACGTCTACATATTTTCCGCTTTCATCCTTGTGTAGATGAGTAGTACTACTCATGGGAGTCCTTTTGCTCGAAGACGATTCCATCCCGAATCGCTTAATAAGCTCCCCTGTGTACTTTGTCTGATGTATGAATGTGACATTCTCCATTTGTCGAATTTGCAATCCAAGGAAGTAGGTGAGCTCTCCCATGTGGCTCATCTCAAACTCGCCCTTCATAGACTTGGAAAATTCTTGACAAAGATTAAAGTTAGTAGAACCGAAAATAATATCGTCTACATAAACTTGAATCAAAAGAATGTCATTTTCATAATCTTTAATGAAGAGTGTAGAATCAACTTCTCACATTTTAAAACCTAAATTCAAAAGAAAGGTCTTAAGTCGATCATACCAAGCTCTAGGAGCTTGTATCAACCCATACAACGCTTTCTTAAGTTTGAAAACATGGTTTGGAAATTTTTCATGAATAAAACCGGGAGGTTGAGAAACATAGACTTCTTCATTGACAAACCCATTTAAAAATGCACTTTTGACATCCATTTGAAATAGTTTAAAATTCTTATGGGATGCAAAAGATAAAAGCAACCTAATAGCTTCTAATCTAGCTACGGGGTCAAAAGATTCTTCGAAATCAATACCTTCCTCTTACCGGTAACCTTGAGCTACTAACCTTGCTTTGTTCCGTGTGATTACCTCGTTTTCATCCGTCTTGTTCTTGAAGATCCATTTGGTCCCAATGACTTGGTGACCACTTGGTAGAGGTACGAGTTCCCAAACTTTGTTTCTCTCGAATTGCATTAGTTCTTCTTCCATTGCCACTATCCAAGAGCTATCCTCACAAGCTTCTTGGATGTTCTTTGGCTCAATGGTAGAGACAAATGCGCTATGAGAGAATTCTTCAATTCTTGATCTCGTTCGAACACCCACACTAATATCTCCAATAATTTGGTTATGGGGATGGTTCCGAACGGTCGGGTAAGCTTTGGGTATACCTGGATCACTAGGAACAACTTCAACAACTTCGTTAGGAGTGTTAGTCTCAACAATAGAATCATTATTCTTAACATTATTAAGAGAATCACAAAGAGTATCTACATTATCATCATCAATATGATGAAAATCAAAATCTTCATAAATAGATACATGAAGAGATTCCTCAATCGTTGAAGACGTTTTGTTGTATATCCGGTAGGCTTTGCTACGTGTGGAATATCCAACAAAAATTCCTTCATCGGATCTTGGCTCGAATTTGTCTAAATTACCAAAGGTGTTCTTTATAAAACATATTGAACCAAAAAAACGAAAATATTTCACTTGAGGCTTTTTTTCATAAAACAACTCAAAACAAGTTTTGTTTGTTCGGGGTCTCACTAGGATCCTATTGAGCACATAACATGCCGTGTGCATCGCTTCTGCCCAAAATTGTAGTCCTAAATGACTATCATGGAACATAGTGCGAGCACACTCAATAAGAGTCATATTCTTTCTTTCTGCAACACCATTTTGTGGTGGTGCACGAGGAAAGAAAAAGTTATGAGTTATCCTGGAGTCATCACAAAACTTAGTAAAAGACTCAATCTCAAATTCTCCTCCATGATCACTACGAATAGTGATAATGGTGGATCCTAAAAGATTCTGAATCTTCTTTGCAAATTTGGTAAACTCTTCATGAGCTTCATTCTTATTAGTTAAGAATGAAACCCAAGTAAATCTAGAAAAGTCGTCAACGACAACTAGTACATAATGAGCATTACCTAAAGAAGCGGTTCTAGTTGGCCCAAATAAATCTAGATGTAGAAGTTCTATGGGCCTCTTAGAAGTAATCCATTCTTTAAGCTTAAATGAAGATTTACTTAGTTTACCGCTTTGACATGAATCACAAAAGTTTTTCTTACTAAAAACAATCTTAGGAAAACCTTTGACTAGATCATGCTTAGCTAACTTATATAAGTGCTTGAAGTGAACATGACCAAAACGGCGTTGCCATAATAGTTGTTCACTTGTGTTAGCAACTAAGCAATGTTCTACGGTTTTAGGCAAGCTCAAATAATAAATATTTTTACGCCTAATACTGGAAAATAAAACATTTGAATCACAATAAACAATAGTACACAATCCTTCTCCAAAGTTAACCTTGTAACCTTGGTCACAAAGTTGACTAATGGAAATGAGATTATGCCATAAACCACTAACAAGATAAACATTAGTAATTAAAGGTTTGGAAAGATTACCAACGATACCTACTCCAATGATGGTTCCCTTTTGATTACCTCCAAAAGTGACTGTTGCACCATCCTTGATGCATAACCACTAACACATCTGGCCTTGGGCTACCGTGGAATCTTCCACTAGTGACACAAGGTTAGATTTCTGAAATGGAAATGAGGGTGATGGGATCATTGGGCCTTGGTTTGCAAAAGAACTCTCCACTAGGAACTCGAGATGGAATTTGGGTGGTGGAAATGGGGGTGTGGTTATCTGGTGTTGCGCTACTAGGGAACTCTCTACTAACAACTCAAGTTCAGACTTCGGTGGTGGGAGAGGTAATGGTGGAGGATGAGGTGGAAATGAAAGTGATGGAGTCATCTAGCATTGGTTTAAAATATGGCCTTCTAATAATAACTCAATGTCAGACTTCGGGGTTGGAACTGGTAGTGGTGGTGGAGTCCATTGGGTTGCAAGGGAGTTTTCCAAGAATATTTCAAGGCTCGATTTTGGTGGAGGAGGGGGTGTGTAAATTTGGAGGTGAGGATGGGAGGGTTCTTGGTATAGGTTGTAGGTCTATGAGTGTGGGGTGTAGGGTTAGGCACTGAATTGGCAATGGATGGCCGTATGTCCCTGCATCCTACAAGCTTCACAAACTGCGACAACCTGCGGAAAATTTTCATATCCCCCCATCAGGGCACCGATGGCGTGTAGGCATCAATATTCCCGTTGTACGATCCATCGGACATCCATATAGTTCAAATAATCCACCTGACAATAAAAATTATGGCTAAGACAAGCGCTTCAGTGGTATAAGAGATGGCACAAATTAATAATGGTTATGGGGAAAGCATTCCTTTAATATATTTATAAATTTTTATATGGCACGCAGTCTAAACTTAACCAATCGATAAAACTAAAATCAATCAATCCAACCTCCCCGGCAACGGTGTCAAAAACTTGATAGGAGTTTTACAATTTATAATCGCAATGTACGGTTGTCGACATAGCGCTATATGGGTCGTCTGTAGGGAGTATGGGTAATCGAGTACCAATTTCGTCGTAGGTTATTTGTTAGCTACGTGAATCGATGGATTAATCTATAACATTCATAGAATCACAGAGATACACGAGAGGAGCAAGAATAACAATCAAAATGACAATCAAAATGCAGAATAAAAGCAAAGAAATACTTATCTCATTGAATCACAAGCAAGAGTTGTCAATCTTTAGTTACAATCCCGGAGAAAAGCAATCTAAACTCATCTAAACTCTAATCTACTCCTAAAAATGGAATAAAACACTAAAAGGAGCCAAACGGCCTAAAAAGCTCGGCCCTTATAAAAGACGACACCCCCTTCTATTTACACAACCCTAGCAGCTGTCGGGTTTTAGTTCTTGACCTGTTTTCACCCGGCCGCGTGGTGGTACCGTTGATGTGAAAATGGCGCGGCAGGGGAGTTTGAAACCACATGGTCACGTAGTTATCTGTTTGCTCTTCCATGGTGAGGAGAGAAGACCATGCGGCCGTATGAACTTGGTTCATACGGCCGTGAAAATTTGTGCTACTCACACGGTCGTATGAAGGCTCAAACTGTTGAAAAACTGTTCATACGGCCGCGTGGAAATTCCATACGGCCACGTGGAATTTCCAGCAAGACCAATCTGCACTCCAGAAAATCTAGAAAAATCTAGAAAAATCGGATTTGGGCAAATGGGGTGGCGTTGGAATCGGGACGAGACTCTCTATGAAGGAAAAGTAATGAGGAGTGAAGATGACCACATGGTTTAGAACATATTTTCAGTATTTTCAAGGCTTGCGCGCTTCTTGTGGCATCTCCTCCAGATTACTCTTATTCTAATTCCCTCTCCTCGCATTGCTCCCTCCTTTCACTCCTTTGACACTTCTTGGTAATTTTCACCTTTTTACTGCTCCATTATCCTAAATTTTTTTCCTCTTTCCTGAAACGCAAAAATTGGAACCAATGAGTAAAAGGGAAACAAAAGTGGATGAAATAGAATGAAACGGTGAATAAAATGAGGTGAAAAGCATGTGAGATGAGCGTGGTATGTATACATATAAACCACTCATCAGATTCTATTGAAAGTTTGCAGAAAAATTTTGTTTTTTTTAACGTTTCCACATTTTCTAATTACATTAGAAACATATCAATATTTTCCTTACACATGTTGCATCATCAATCTATGCCCTTTTGTTCATAATCAAAAAATTCACTCGCTCATCGCTTTCTTTCATGGATGAAAGATATATCATACCATTTGAGCAAAGCGTTGTTGACCCACAAAAAACACATTAGTAACAAACCAAATGGAACTAAAATGTGTATTTGTTTTCATTAAACAACATTTTATTGAGTATACACCTCATCATTCTTTCTAGAGATAAGTAACTATACATAAATGCATAAGATTCTATTTTTGGAATATCATTGTATGTTCTATAAAAGCCTAGCAATGAGCTTGTGGGTTCATTTGTGACATTAGACTTAAAAGCCATCATATGTGCATAAATCTTAATACGTTTGTTTAATATTGCAAGGGCCGAGGTCTTAGACATTCGTGAAAGCTGTATTTTTTGGGGTGTGATAATACCATAATTGTTATAAACGGGCTTCTTGGTGGGCCTACCCGTTAGTGGGTATCCACCCATTATGTAACCCTACCACTATAAATATAGGGCTATGGTCTCCATAGCCGCCAAGTTTACAACACGTTATCAGCACGCTCAAAGCTAAGCCGAACCCCTGCCGACGGACGGACGCGACGGACGGACGCGACGCCAACGGGCTTCCTTCACCGAACGTCGCTAGATCCGGCGGGTAGGATCTAGAGGTAACTTTCTCCCTAGATCTAAAAATTTTGTATATGCGCATATGTGGTGATTTAATTCTTTTTGGCTCAATCGATCAAAAACACCGTTTTTATCGCTAAAAATCACCCTTTTTCAATTAAAAAACGAATTTTTGGAAGAAAAATTGGGTTTTTTCCACTAAAAATCGGATTTTTACCCGTTGTTTTTCCCCAAAAATCACCCAAACCCGAAATAGGGTTCACCCTCGCCCCCCCCCCCCCCCCCCCCCCCCGTCGCCGGCAGCGGCGGGGGCCTTCCCGCCGTCGCTGCGGCGGCGGGAACCCCGCGCCACTACAGGCGGGGATTTCCCCGCCGCCTGCAGCGGCGGGCAACCCCCGCCGCCGCCGGCGGGGACACCCCCGCCGCGGCAGGCGGGGGCTCCCCGCCGCCTGCAGCGGCGGGGCACCCCCGCCGCCGCCGGCGGGGGCACCCCCCGCCGCGGCAGGCGGGGGCTCCCCGCCGCCTGCTGCGGCGGGGCACCCCCGCCGCCACCGGCGGGGGCAACCCCCGCCGCCTGCGGCGGCGGGGCACCCCCGCCGCCTGCAGCGACGGGGGCAACCCCCGCCGCCTGCAGCGGCGGGGCACCCGCCCGCCGCCGCAGGCGGGGGCTCCCCGCCGCCTGCAGCGGCGGGCAACCCCCCCCCCTCCCCGCCGCCTGCAGCGGCGGGGCACCCCCGCCGCCTGCGGCGGGGGCAACCCCCGCCGCCTGCGGCGGGGGCAACCCCCGCCGCCTGCAGCGACGGGGGCAACCCCCGCCGCCTGCAGCGGCGGGGAGCCCCCGCCGCAGCGGCGGGGCACCCCCCCGCCGCCGCAGGCGGGGGCTCCCCGCCGCCTGCAGCGGCGGGCAACCCCCGCCGCCGCAGGCGGGGGCTCCCCGCCGCCTGCAGCGGCGGGCAACCCCCCCTCCCCGCCGCCTGTTGCGGCAAACGGGCCCGCCCGCCAGTAGCGGGTACGGGCCCGGCGTGCGTACCCCAAAACCCTAACTAGGGTTTCTGACCCAGAAATTTTTTTTCGAATTTTCAAAAATTTTTCAGATTTAATTGCGATTCTTTTTCGTTATAATCTGGACCAAATTGCATGTGATTTTTACTCATCGCAAATTATATTTGGATTTATGATTTTCTTTAAAAAACGTTTAAAAATTAAGAAGATCCTGCGACCGCTCTGCCGTTAGTCAACTAACCTAACGGTGCATGACGTTGCCTAGTGGTCCAATAATTTTTAAACGATAGATTTCATTTTCCATTATAAACTGCCTGGGATGAATAAATAAATTGCCTGCGATGTATAAATTGCCTGTGATGATGCCTGCTGCATTATAACTGCCTGCGACGAATGGTTAATATTTGCTGTGGTTTTGGATCGGCTAGTTTATCACCATTTTTATTTTTCATGCATTATTTTCTTTTTGAGAGAAAAATGTAGTGAGGATAATTTTGTAAAATTACAAGCCCGGCGGACGCCTCAAGAAGATGAAGGACTATTCCAGAAGAATAGGGGCCCCACGGGGGTTCCCGAGTTGTATTTTCTTTCTTTTTGGGACTGTAAAGGACTGTAATTATTTATGGTGATTAGCCGATCCACGCAGCAAATATTTATGTCTGATGTGCTTGATTATTTATTTTTCCGCAAAATATCTAATTAATGCTATCTTTTTACATGCTAGAGTGATAAATGGCCAAAATTGCGAGCGTCGATTTCGACGTTTTGGATGCTTCAGGAAAGAATTACCTAAGCTGGCAGCTGGATATAAAATTCCATCTGCGAGCACAGGGATTGAGTCACGCCATCGCCTTAGGCGATAAGGTTTCTGATATAGATAAAGGAAAGCAATTATCTATATCAGACGCCATATCGATCGGACCCTGAAGGCCGAGTACCTAACGGTGGAAGACTCGTATGAGTTGTGGACCGCCCTCGAGGACAGGTATAAACATCAAAGGGATGTTATCCTACCTCGAGCGCGATATGAATGGGAGAACCTCCGTCTCCAAGACTTCAAGTCTATTGCCGAGTACAACTCGGCACTTTTCAGCATCACCTCACGCCTGAAGTTGTGTGGTGAAAAGGTGACGGAGGAACGCATGTTAGAGAAGACGTATACATCATTCCATGAGAAGGATGTCATACTGATGCAACAGTATCGTGAACGAAAGTTCACAAAATACTCTGAGCTTCTCTCATGCCTTCTAATGGCAGAGCAGAATCGTGACCTCCTTCTGGCCACCCACAACTCACGCCCTACCGGCACTGCTCCTGCGCCTGAAGCGCACCACAGCTCCTTCCAGAAGAAAAGGGGCAACTTCAAAGGCAAACCCCAGAAGGGCAAAACCATGAAGAAGCAGGCTCGAGGACCCCCTCCAAGAAACAACCAAGAGGGGAAGAAGAAAAATGTGTGGAAGAGAAAAGACGACGGCCAGACTTCTGCCCCCAGAAAGGACTGGGAAGATAAATGCCACAGGTGTGGCATGACTGGACACTGGTCCAGAAATTGTCGTACTCCACGCCACCTTCAGGAGTTGTACAAAGCAAGCCAGAAGCAAGCTGAGACAAACCTGGCGGTTCAAGAAAACCTGGCACCAATCAGGTTCATCGCCGAGGACTTCTCCAACGATGACCTGCTCGACTGAGGACATTTATCTACTTTATATGCATTGTAGTTTTTTCCTTTTGAGAAACAATTTATTTGCTTATCTCTGGCATGTTTTAGTACTTTTTCAGACATCAACTTAATTTTCGTAGTATATTCCTTTGTGTTTTGCCTTATACTGCGACATTTTTCTAAATAGATGGACTTTAAATGCCTAGTGGACAGTGCCTCTACGCACACGATCCTCCAAGACATCTGCTTTTTTTCAAAGCATCAATAAATACGATGGCACCGTAAATACAATTTCCGGTCCATCAAGTATCATTGAAGGATCAGGGGAAGCACATTTTATGCTCCCCAATAATACAAAACTACTTATAAGAGATGCCCTTCTCTCCCCTAGCTCGCATAGAAACCTGTTAAGCTTTAAAGATATCCGCTTAAACGGATACTACCTAGAAACGGTGAGCAAAGGAAACAGTGAATACCTTGATGTAACGTTCCATAAAAACGGTGCTAAAAACACCGTCGAACGTTTCGAGGGACTCCCGTCGGGTCTCTACCACACAAGGATCAGAGCAATGGAAGCAAACACATTGGAGCACCAGAAGTGCCAAAATCAACCAGAATTCAAACTCTGGCACGATAGACTTGGACACCCCGGAAGGAATATGATGCGTCGCATCATATCCCAATCACGTGGTATTAATCCGAAAAGCCTGACGCTACTTCGGAAGGGTGCAAATCCTTGTCCCCCTTGTTACAAAGGGAAATTGATTACGAGACCATCCACCCTGAAGGTAGACTCTGAGTCTCCGAGCTTCCTAGAGAGAATACATGGCGACATTTGCGGGCCTATTCACCCCGCAAGTGGACCATTTCGGTACTACATGGTACTAATTGACGCATCTTCAAAATGGTCATATGTGTGCCTCTTGTCCACCCGCAACGTAGCCTTTGCAAAGCTACTTGCACAAATTATAAAACTGCGGGCACATTTCCCAGACAACCAGATCAAGAAATTGCGTCTGGACAATGCTGGGGAATTCACCTCACAAGTCTTCCTAGACTACTGCCAAGCAACCGGCATAGAAGTTGAACATCCTGTAGCTCATGTTCACACCCAGAACGGGTTAGCCGAATCTCTCATAAAGAGACTACAATGGATCGCTAGACCATTGTTAATGCAATGCCAGTTGCCGGTTTGTGCATGGGGACATGCCATACTGCACGCTGCATCGCTGATAAGATTACGACCGTCAGGTAGTCAATCTTATTCTCCGATGCAACTCGCATATGGGAACCCGCCCGATATCTCTCACTTGAGGATATTCGGATGTGCTGTCTATGTCCCCATAGCACCACCGCAGAGGACCAAGATGGGTCCTCAACGGCGCCTTGGTATCTATATTGGTTTCGACTCACCATCGATCATTAGATACCTCGAACCCCTTACAGGGGACGCCTTTAAAGCGCGTCTAGCAGATTGTGAGTTTGATGAAAGCATTTTTCCAAAACTAGGCATTAACACACAGAAGCCAGAAGCTTCAAAGACCATTACATGGGACACAAAGACCTTATCCCATTTTGATCCGCGCACAAATCAATGTGAAGAAGAGATCCTGAAGATCCTTCAAATTCAGAACACAGTTCACATTTTACCGGATAAATTCACTGACAACCAGAAGATTGTCAGATCACACGTCCCTGCTGCAAATACGCCAGCTAGGATTGACATACCCAAAGAGGGATGCAATCCACCTGCAGCAGAAGCGGCCGTACCTCAACAAAAAAGAGGACGACCCCCAGGCTCCAAAGATAAGAATCCTCGAAAGAGGAAAAATCCTGGAGCAACAATAACGATACCACCACAGGATGCTGAGCTCAGCCCAGCTACCTCTCCACTCCTACCAACCCCTGAAGAGGAAAATATAGGAGAAATCTCATTAAACTATGTACGTACCGGGGAGGTACTGGACAGAAAAAGCACAATCATCGATGATAACTTCGCGCTCATTATTGCCACTCACGTCACTGAATACGACGATGAGACCGATCCACGCTCTCTAACAGAATGTAAACGCAGAGAGGATTGGCCAAAGTGGAACGAGGCAATAGGAGTAGAGCTGGACTCACTCTCGAAGCGCAAAGTTTTTGGACCTGTAGTCCTAACACCAAAAGGTGTTAAACCTGTGGGATATAAATGGGTATTCGTGAGAAAAAGAAACGAGAATAATGAGATCGTGCGCTATAAAGCGCGCCTTGTTGCACAAGGTTTTTCCCAACGACCAGGAATAGACTATGACGATACCTATTCCCCAGTCATGGACGCGATCACTTTCCGTTTCATTATCGGCCTATCCACGAAGGAAGGTCTGGATATGCAGCTCATGGACGTTGTGACTGCATACCTATACGGAAATATAGATAAGGACATCTATATGAAAATCCCAGACGGATACAAACTACCGACAAAAATGACAGAAAGACCTCGGGACGTCTATTCCGTCAAACTCCAAAGATCACTGTATGGTCTCAAACAGTCAGGTAGAATGTGGTACAACAGACTGAGTGAATTCCTAGTGCAACAAGGATTCACAACAAATGAAGTCTGCCCTTGCATCTTCATACGAGCAAAGGGAACAGGATTCGTAATTATAGCCGTCTACGTAGACGACTTGAACATCATCGGATCTCCCGCAGAGATAGATGAGATATCCAAAAGCCTCACACAGACTTTTGAGATGAAAGACCTCGGCAAAACGAAGTTTTGCCTAGGACTACAAATTGAACATTTAAGCGGAGGAATCCTGTTGCACCAATCGACATATACAAAGAAAGTGCTGAAGAACTTTCTTATGGACAAATGTCATCCGCTTAGCACACCAATGGTCGTCAGATCATTGGATGTTGAAACAGACCCCTTCCGACCGCTGGAAGAGGGGGAGGAAACACTGGGCCCTGAAGTACCCTACCTAAGTGCAATTGGAGCACTCCTATACCTGGCAAACTGCACGCGTCCCGATATAGCGTTCGCAGTAAATCTACTAGCCAGATACAGTTCAGCGCCCTCAAAGCGCCACTGGAACGGAGTGAAACAACTTCTGCGCTACCTCCAAGGGTCTGTAGATATGGGACTATACTTCAAGAAAGGTGTATCCACCGACCTAGTCGGTTACGCAGATGCGGGATACAGGTCCGACCCACATACCGCAAAGTCCCAGACCGGTTTCGTATTCACATACGGTGGGACGGCCATCTCATGGAGATCCGTGAAGCAGACATCCACAGCGACCTCATCCAACCACTCCGAGCTCATCGCGATCCACGAAGCTAGCAGAGAATGCTTCTGGCTTCGATCAGTCATCAACCACATCCTCAAGACCACCGGCTTGAAGACGTGAGATCTTGGACCTACCACCATGTACGAAGACAATGCTGCCTGCATCGCTCAACTACGAGGTGGCTACATCAAAGGTGACAGGACGAAGCACATTTCCCCCAAGCTCTTCTGGACGCATGAACAGCAAGTGGATAACCAGATCGACATCCAGCAGATCCAGTCCTGCGACAACCTGGCTGACCTATTCACTAAAGCTTTGCCTCGCAGTACCTTTAGAAAACTTGTACTAGGAATTGGGATGAGACAGCTGAGAGATGTACAAGCCTGAAGCTTGTACTTATCAGGGGGAGTTAACGTAGTGCTGTACTCTTTTTCCTTGACTGTTGGTTTTTCCCACTGGGTTTTCCACAGTCAAAGGTTTTAACGAGGCAGCCACATTAACTCAGATTCCAGAAGTATCCACCACTGATGTTATCCATCGATCAGGGGAAGTTACAGAGACTTGTACTCTTTTCCCTTAGCCACTGGTTTTTCCCACTGGGTTTTCCTTGGCAAAGGTTTTAATGAGGCAAGCACTCTTAAACTTAGAGATCCAGAAGTATCTCCAACCCCATGATCAAATAAGCTTCATGAACCCTGAAGCGTTCACCATGGCTTACAACAATGGATGGATAAGGGGAAGTATTATAAACGGGCTTCTTGGTGGGCCTACCCGTTAGTGGGTATCCACCCATTATGTAACCCTACCACTATAAATATAGGGCTATGGTCTCCATAGCCGCCAAGTTTACAACAATAATATATTTATTTGTTTTGTATAATATTGATTCTTTGCATTCAAGTTAATACATTCCCAAATTG
The DNA here is from genome assembly GCA_030789695.1 of Scilla litardierei. Lineage (NCBI taxonomy): Eukaryota > Viridiplantae > Streptophyta > Magnoliopsida > Asparagales > Asparagaceae > Scilla > Scilla litardierei. The sequence goes on along the minus strand of CM061142.1, from coordinate 239,670,827 downwards.
ATGGGTTATTTCTTATAAGAATACTTTTATAAAGTAGAAAAAACTCGATGCATTTAATTCATAGCAAACTTTTAAGAAGTCTTAGTCTGGTTCATGTTGAATCATTAATCAATGCCCAATTGTTCTTAATTGAAAATTCTCTCGCACAACGCTATATGAAAGACATATCATACCATTTGAGCAAAACATAGTTGGCCCTCAAAAAATACTCTTTAGTAACCAATATTACATAGTAGAATGTGTATTTATTTGGATTAAACAACTTTTTACTGTGTATCCAACTAATCATTCTTTCCAGATATAAAGCTTAGAGATAAATCTTAAAATGAGAGAAAAAAGGCGCTATGCAAAAACACGGAAGATGATATCTCATTTCAGAGGTGCTAGGGCTGATGTTGGCGATGCAGTTTTATTTATTCGCTGCGAAGGATAAGGAAAGATTCAGGTGCAAAATTGGTGGCTGCAGCCTCCGGGTAATCTCGATGACTTTCCACCGAGCAGCCATAATGTGTTGAGGCAAAGACGGTGGGCCCCAAATGGACAGGAAACTAGCAATGAGGGTAATGAGAAGGATCACACACTCTTATAGTGTTTTCTTCGTTGTATGGTAACTGAGTGTAAGAAATAGGAAGGACTTCTATAAATAGTGCCTGAATCATAATGGTAATTGTAGCTAATAAATAAGAATCGATGGCCGTATGGACAAGGAATCTGTAGGTGACTTGAATTATAAAGGCTTCATAACACCCCAGCATAGTGGGATTGTGGTATGCTTTTTAAAAAAAAGTTATACAGAAAATGTCAATGGTGTATAAATATTTGCTCAACTGGACATAATTAAAACGGTTTGGTCAGATTTAATGTGAAAAGTATTATCGTGCTTTCTTTACTTGGACTGAATATTGTTACTCACCAAAGAGGATTAATATGCAAGAGATGGTTAAACTAACATATAATTATAAAGTTTAATTTATGACATAATAAAACATTATAAAATAAACACGATAAACTTCTGAGTACATTAGAGAGTAAAATAGGTTCTCAAAAAACAAGATAGACAAATAAAAACAACCTTAAACCAGGCATGTATAGATAGCACACGTCCAAAGGATTATAATCTTACCGGTCACTTGCCTTACGGATTAGAGTAATTTAACCGATGGGCTTGTTACAACAACACTGTTTCGCGATAAATACAAAGGTTGATAATTCAAATTTTGATAATAATCCGTTGTATTAGTTTTCGTAAACCAAAGGTAGTGGGGACTTAGGGGCTGGGGACTTAGGGGCTGTTCTTTTACATGGAAAGTGAATGAGAAAGTGATTTTTGGCACTGTTCATTCACTTTCTCAATCAACTTTCCTTGAGTTTGTTCTTTTGCAGGAAAGTCAAAAGTGGAAAGTTTGCTGACGTGGCACTTCGAATGACCATTCTTGGGATGCTTTGTAATCCTCAAGAAACCATGGAAAAGTTGTGGAAAGTTACTATTTTGTGGGTCCCACTATCCCCTCTCTCTCTCTCTCTCCCACCTCCCTCCTCCAACTCACCAACTTTCCACTTTCTCATTCCAACTTTCTACTACCAAAAGAACACACGAAAGTTGGGTAGACCCCACTTTACTTTTCTATCCCCACTTTCCATACAACTTTCCTCCCAAAAGAACACAAAACTCTATTTTCTCTCTCCGCAGATTCCAAACTTTCCCAACTTTCTCATTTCTCCTTTCCAGCAAAAGAACATGCCCTTAGTGGGAAAGTTGATCCCTTGGATACTGATGTTAGCAAGGGTTGGGCATCGTTTTAGGTGCTCATTGTTTTTGTATTTAATGCTCACTATAGATTTCAGTGACATTGTACCGTTCGGACTGCTCGTTCTCGTAAACCAAAAGCTCAGCAAGGCAAGTTTCACTTAAATTGCACTAGTTTTGCAGTCAAATCATTACACTACAACGGATTATTAGTACACATGGCTGGAGTTTTGCTTGCATTGACAGAAGTATCGTTAGGTCTTTCTTGTATAAACACTTATATTTTACATCATCAATGGGTGATCCAATGAGATTCCAGATTATGCTATGCCAGATTGTACCATGCTAAATTATATTAGCCAGTATTATGCATGCCATTCCATGCCATGCTTGGTTATGATATATGCTAAAATTTCGTAATATGCAATTTATACACGTATATTACTTCACCGATTTATTTGTCTTGCGCAGAATCCCCATATCTATAGAGTCGGATAAGAGGGATCCAAAGCACAAGCAAGTTGGTATTGCACAAGTAAGTTGGTCTTGCACATCTTCAATACTTCTTCAGTGCCCTAATCGAGCCAACTTTCATAAATCTCCACCTTGGCGAGATTTAGGCCTCTGTCACATAATCGACCTTCAATGCACCACCTCAATAGTAGTCACCTTGTTTTCCCCTCAACTTGATCCCAAGATAGCAATGCCCCCATCGGGGCTCACTGGCTCCACCAAGCTTCAATGCCCCAGTTGGGGTCACCATCGACATCACCTAGGAATAATATTGAGCAAATCTAAGCCGTGCATAAACTTAGCTCCAGATAGAATCTTAGTCAACATGTACACATGGTTATCTCACATCCCGATCTTCAGCAAATTGATGGCATTGTCTTCTTATACCATATAGTCTCAGACAAAGTGCTACGTCACAATGATATGCTTGATACGTGCATATGGAAGACCTGATTCTTATCTTAGTGAACTGCACTTTGGCGGTCACAATGGAGATCATACCTCTCTTGGTATACTCACTTGTCCATCAATCCCATCAGCCATATCGTCTCCTTCACCGCTTTAGTTAATGACATGTATTCTGCCTCCATAGTAGACATGGCCACTGTAGACTGAAGTATAATCTGTGAACAGATCGGAGCATGTAACAGGGTGAATACATAACCCGTCATAGATATCCTTCTGTCCAAGTCGTCTGTAAAGTCAGAATCGACATATCTAACAGCTTGTGAACCATCATTAGCTTGCCTATTTGTCAATCCTACATCAATGGTCCATTGATGTATAAAAGTATCCATTGAATAGAACGAATGTGTACTTTTTGCAGATTTTGCATGTATCGGCCCATCATGCTAACTGCATGTGATGGATCATGTTGGGTACATACCTTAGCATACATCAAGAATCCTACCCCATTGGCATATGATAAGCTCTCCATGAGCTTCTTCTCATCATCATTCGTCGGGCAATGCTTAGCATAGAGCTTAAAGTGAGGTGGAAGCAAAGTAGCTACGGACTTCATACTATTACAACCAAATCTTAATATGATGGTCTTCAAATATCAACTTTATGACAGATGAACTATAACTCCACTTAGGTCTCGGTAGATCTTTGTTCCAAGAATCCTCTTTGATTCGCCTAAGTCCTTCATCTCAAAATGCACAACTCAGCTCTGACTTCAATCTCTGTATCTCCACTTTATTTGATGAAGCAATGAGAATATCATCAACAAAAAGCAAGAGAAAGATGAATGACACATCATTCAGCCTCGAAAGAACACACAATGATTATAGGGGCTACAAATATACTCGTGATCATTCGTCTTGCAGCGCTAGAAATGCTTATATCAATGTCTAGGTGTCTATTTCAGCCTATAGAGTTACTTATTCACCCTACATGCAAGCCCATCATTAGTCTCATAGCCATTAGGATGATCCATATAGATCTCCTCCTCGAGCTCTCCAAGCAAGATGCCATCATGACATCTAGTTGCATCAGCTTAAGGTCGAGCTGTGGAAATAATGCTAATAGAATCTGAATTGAGCAGTGCTTCACCACCAGAGAGAAGACTTCATTGTAATTGATACCTTATCTCTATGCATAGCCCGTCACCATAAGACGAGCTTTGCAGCAAATTTCTTCAACTTTGGCTCCATTCTTCTATGTGTAGATCCACTTGCACCATATTTCCTTTTTGCCTTTAGGAAGCTCCACAAGATCTCATGTTTCATTCTTCATCAGTAATTCCATCCCCTCATCCATCGCTTTTCTCCACCTATCTGGGTCTTTAGAATGCTTTACATCTCTGAAAGAAGCGGTTATGTCAATTCTAACAAGCAGGAAAAGCAAATTAGACCATCTCACTGTATCGTGTCGGTCTTTGTATCTCATGCCTTGATCTCATAGCTGCAATGGAATCCATCTGCTGTGTGATCTGTGAAGACGAGCTATCTCCACCATCCAATCTTGAATCACCAACATCACCAGCATCTGTCTAGAGTCTGCAATCACTGGTAAAGGTCAGCTAGAGTCAGTAGATGAGCTATCTAGAACCTTAGACATGTCCTTGTAGGCCTGCTTCGTCTATGTCTCTTTGGGCTCCACAGTTGGTCTGTGCTCCATCTTCAATAGTGCTGACTCTTCAAAAGTTACGTCTCTGCTCATAATCACTTTCCTTTGTCTCGGACACCATAGATTTATTCTTTGACACCATCGCTAAAGTCCAAGAAGATGGCTTTCTTGGCTCTAGCATCGAGATTGTCTTCTCTCACAGCCACATATACTCAGAGACTTATGGTAAGGAACTAGATTTCCTGACCAGACCTCCAAAGGAGGTCATCCATCCAATGCAGCAGACGGTAGCCAATTGATTAGATCAACTTTGTATGCCAGGGCCTTAACCTAGAATTCCTTCGATAGATCTGCTGTTGATAACAAACATCAGACCTTCTTTACCAAAGTCCAATTATCCTCTTAGCTACTCCATTTTGTTGTGGCGTATTACTGACAATGAGGTGTCTATGAATCTCTTTCATTATGTAGTACTCCTGGAAGGGGTCCGACCTATACTCTCCACCGTTGTTATTTTGGAGTCGCCTAATTCTCCAACATGTTTCAGTCTCGACCAACTTTTTCTAGTCTATGAACTTACTCAAAACATGGTCTTTAGACTTCAGAGGAAACACATAAACCATGCGTGAAAATTCATCATTGAAAGATATGAAGTATTGTTTACTTTATAATCAGGCCGACTTAGTCAGCCCCATACATCGATGTTAACATAGTCAGTCGCTCCCTCCGTACTATGAATGGCTGTCTCAAAAGAAGCTTGTGTCTGTTTCCCAGAGATACAGTGCTTTCAAAACTTTATCTTCCTGGTCTTGGCTCGTCTTAGATGATCTCCTTTAATAAGCTTGTGTAGTGCTTTCTCCCCAATATCCAATAGATGCATGTGCTAAAGTAACTAGTCATCTCGGTGGGCCTCACAAGTCAGTGTTGTTTTGCCTGTCACGACTGAGCCATCCATGTTGTAGATATTATCTCTGCATGTTCCCTTCATCGGGATCATAGCTCATCGGGTCACCCTCAGAGCTCTGTTCTCCATCGTCACTTGGCAGCCTTTGGCTTCGAGTGATATAAGATTACACTTCAGGTCGGGAACATAGTGTACCTCATCGATGTCGTGTGTAATGCCAGTGCCCATCTTCATTCGAACTATCACGATGCCATGTATACTGCAAGCACAGTCATCACCCAGTAAGATGGTACCATTACCACATTTATGGAAGGTCGTAAAGTACCCTATGTGTGGCATCATATGAAAGGATTATCCGGAATGGAGCACCGAGCAATCTGATGTCACACCCTATGAAGCATCGACCAATACCAACTCTTCAACCTCAATGCCTTTAACAATGTTTGTGGTCGCATCATGCTTCTTCATTGCCTTTGGACAGTCTCTGACCCAATGCCCTTTCTTCTGACAAATAGCACATTGGTCATTCACTAAGTCATTGCTAGGAAGGCCTCTATACTTGTCCATAGACTTTGATCGGAAATACTCCTTTTGAGCTCTACCCCTCTCATTGCTCCGACCTCTTACCACAATAAGAGCATCATTAGCTCAGCTTCTCATGTCCTCATCGTTCTTCCAGAATTCGTTGCTCATAAGATCATTTGACACACCTCTTCAAACTTGATAGAGTTCTTATCGTAAGTAAGAACTAACATCAAGTGCTCGTAATAATTAGGAGAGAATTAAGGAGGATAATTGGTTTATCTTCGGCAATCGACCTTGATATTGATGTCCTTTAGGATGGTTAGAAGCGTGTTGAAATAGTCAAGATGTTCCTTAATAGAAACTCCTTCCTCAAGCTTCAAACCAAACAGCTTCTTTTTCAAAAGCAGTCAATTTTAGATGTTCTTCTTTATATATTTGTCACCAAGCTCTTCCCAAAAATTCTTTGCATATGTCTCCTCCATAAATATGTATTTCTTCTCCTTTGTCAAATACAGTCGAATCGTTCCACATGCATTGAAATTCAAAGTTCCCTACTCCAATTTCAACATGCTCGACTTGACCTCACATCTCCACATACCAAAGTTGATCTTCCTATCAAACTTCTCCATTTCGATCTTCATGTTAGACACAATAGTCTGTGCCATTAGAGCATGCTCTCTAAAGGTTGATGCCTTCGGAGTTTTGTCGTCGTCGATGCTGCTTATTGTAACCGTTTGTGAAGATCACTAAAACCGTAGCTCTGATACCAACTTGTTATGTGGTCAGCAAAAACTTAGGAACATCGACGATCACGGTGAGTGAAGAAGATGAGTAGATCACAATTGGGCACAAAGAAAGATTACAACTTTAGGCCAAGGACCAGCCTGGAAAACACTAATGAGCTTTATTATGAAAGGGGCAAACAAAATACAAATCTTCAACTTCACCACGAAGAATAAGCACTCAAAATTTTCCCAGAAGATCTCAACACAATCTCTGATAGTTGGCTCTCAATACATGCAGCTCACAGCTTTTAATTTTGCAACAACTCGATCATGCAAAAACACTCACATAAATACCCCTTATATAGCCTATGGCACAATATGTGTTTAAATAGAAGAGGAATTCCTATTTGACTAGAACTCTAACTCAAATAGAATTCTAATCCCATCAACTCTACTTCAAATAGGATATTGTATCCTATGGTCAGCCCCTCTGTGTTATCATACTCCCAGTTGAAGACAGTGCTGACGAAATGTCGGGCTGAGCTATTTGAAGCTCGAACCGTAGAATTACCAAGCTATGAGCTGTCGATCCTCCGACTTGAGAATCTATGTCTGTAGATGTCCAGTAGCTTGGAATCCCCATAGATGACTTGTGCCGAGCTAGATAGGCAGATCCAAAGCATAAGCGAGCTAGCCAAACACAAGATAGCTTATTTGCACATATTCAATACTTCTTCAGTGCCTCAATCGAGCCAACTTTCACATTGACAAGATCAATAGGTGATCTATTGGGATTCCAGATTATTCTATACAGATTGTACCATGCTAAACTATATTAGACAGAATTATGCCACGCCTTGCCCTGCCATGTTATGATACATGCTAAGATTTCATGATATAGAATTGATACACGCATATTATTTGAAAAATGGATCTGACTTGAGTGTCGAAATGGGTTGGGAAGAATCACGTCCCATGCTAACCTTCAAGTCTAGTGCACTTATTGGTGCTCTCGTAAAATGAAGTAATGAAGTTTTTAACCATGGGCCGGGTATCCATCTCTTTCAAGTTTTTGACCATAAGGCAAAGTTTTTAACCAAGCGATCTTCCAAGCTGACATCCAAGGAGTGTCGTAATCACTTGTATAAGGTAACAGTCATCACTACCCCAAAACAAATTTTATTGTTCGTAATACTGGTCTTTTAATTTTATGTTGTAATAATTTGCACATACGTGGGATCTATAGTTTGATCTATTTCTTATCTTGATGATGTCAAGTTTGAACTTTGCCCTTTGGATCTCATTTTCAGTCGTTCTCTAAGACAAGAGTTGGATTTGGCATCAGGGGCATGTTTACATCACCTTTATGTGCACATTTTGGCTTTGCTATCTGGAACATGTTTTCCTTAGCCAATCGAAGCATGCTCTAACTTTGCCTTTTAGTGCATTCTTCGACTTAATTTTTTGAGCATTTTTTACTTCGACCATCAGTGTGCATTTTAGCTTTTACATAAACCATCAAGGCTTGGTTTGACATTGCCATCTAGGGCATATTTTTCCCTTTGGCACTTCCTCTAACATTTTCATTCAAAACATATTATACTTGTTGAGTATTGGTGTTTCATACTAATGTTATTTTGATGATGATCACAACATTATATTGTTGCTAATGACTCTCTTGTTTTAGTCTTATAGTTAACATTTCAAGAATATCATTTTTGGTTACTAAACACTTGGTGTAAGGATGGACATCAAGAGGAGAAAGGCCAAAGCTTGGACTCAATGGGTGCCAAAGCTTGGAGATGATGGGAAGCATCAATGCATCAAGATTGAAGTCATAGACTCTAAGGAAAGAATGTAATCCATATATTATTTCATTTATTGCTTTTCTCTTTTTTGAGTCTAGGTTTAATGTAATGCCTTGATAGATGGTTTACTCATTCATGCATATACATTTAACCATCTTAATGAGCCTTAAGATTATTATATAATCTAACCCAATAGGTTCATCTTGCCCAAAGACTCAATTGGAGTCTCTGGGTGATTCCAGTCGCCTGTCGAGCCTTCTACAGTCAATTGTGGTGCACTGCTCAAGTCAACCTTTTACTGACTCATACATGAGCTTCTGGAACAGTTGACTAACGGTCAATTTACAGTCGCATGTCTTCCAACATTCGTATGTGAAGTGTTCATCAGTCGACTGTGTGTAACATGCATTGTCTGAGGTTAATCCCAATTTACTAGTTAGTCGACTGGTTCAATATTTACAGTTGTCTGTCTATTTTACAGTCAACTGTACGCTAGCCATCAATCTCCTTTCTGCATACGGTGCGAATGAGTGCATCTCTCTGTTTTACTCCATCCCCTGTAGCAGTCGCCTGCTGAAGGATTTACAGGTGCATGTCTTGTATACAGTCGACTGTATTGTCTTCATCAGTCGATTGTCATAGCTCAGATTATATGAGTTGGAATTATTTAGCCGTTGGCCAGTCGACTGCCGGTGACGATTTTGCCCAGATTCTAGCCGTTGCAGCTTTTTATTTTTGGCTGTTTCCTTGGGTTTTGAGAGTTCATATAGGGTTCATATGTATATGAGAGGGCTGAGTTCATTAGAATCTTCTTGATGCTATTGAAAATCATTAGAGTTTAATTAAGCCACTCTCAAACTCTCTCATTTCCCTCTTTGAGCTCATTTACTCCTTCATGCATTGAAGTCAAGCTCAAGGGAAATCATCCAAGTGCTTTCAAGCTAATGTCATCACTTGGAGATCATCTTCCATGCCTAGCATTCATTAATGAGTAAGTTCATCTCAAGGCATAGGTAAGAGTATATTTTACTTTGTTATTTTATTGAAACCCTAGCTTTCTGTGTGAGAGTATAGCCTTCTGTGTGAGGGTTTGTTGAGATCTGTCTGTGTGAGAGTTTGAGTCTCTCTGTGTGAGAGCATAAGTCTTTCTGTGTGAAATCAAGGATATCTCTGTGTGAGAATCCAAATCCTCTGTATGAGATCTCTCTGTGTGAAAGTAAGGATTTCTCTGTATGAGAATCCAAATCCTCTGTGTAAGGTATCTCTGTGTGGGATTGTATTCACTTCTCTTTGTGGAAATTATAGTGAATATTAGTGTGGCTAGACGTACCCAAGTTTTGGTGAACCAGGTTAAAATCTTTTGTTTGCGTTTGATTTGATTGTGTGGATTAATTCATCTACCATTTATTATTCCGCATTTGCAAGTTAAATTTTAATTGCACAATTATTTCCATTACTCTATTCACCCCCCTCTAGTGTGTTGTTGTTAGTATTGCAAGGGTAAGGCGATCCTTACAATTGGTATCAGAGCAAGGTTATAGCATACTGCAACGATGACATTCAATGCTACATCCATGTCTCATGAAGAAGGTCACCCTACCGTACGACCCCCGCTCTTCAATAGAACTAACTACCCAAGTTGGAAGATCAGGATGATGATCTACATGGAGGGTCAAGACATATGGGACATCGCAGAGTTGCCATTTGAGAAGCCTACTACACCCACGGCTTTAAGGACTCAAGCGGAGAAGGACTCAATCCAATTCAATGCGAGGGCTATGAATGCATTCCATTGCGCCCTCACTTCAAATAAGTTCAACCGCATCTCCATGTGCAAAACGGCCAACAAAATTTGGCATACATTGGAGATTTCTCATGAAGGGACTTCGAATGTAAAGAAATCTAAACAATGCGTATTTACATCTAAATATGAGTTGTTTAAGATGCAGGAAAGTGAAAACATCTCCGAGATGTTTACAAGGTTCACAGAAATCGTGAACGCTTTGGAAGAACTTGGGAAGGTGATTTTGTCACACCCCGCTTCCCAAAACAACGGAGGCGAAGCGTGACCAAGGACCGCTTAGGCCAGGGCTGAGAAGCCCAGACCCAATTAGCGTCTGTGTGGTACTCCAAGTCAAAGGTACATGTCCCTGCATGTTAGTACAGAACAATAAAAGTACAGAAAGAGAAAGACAAACATTTTATTCCAAATTTAAATTATCCAAAGTACTGAGTCCAACAAAAGCCCGAGTCGGCAACAACGACAGAAAGAAAACTGCTGGTGCAAGCACCCAAGCTAAACAAAAGTAAACGGTGCTATGCACCCAACAACTAAGATGGAACCTCCGGATCAGCAACAGATATCTCTAACTCTGGTCCTCCTCAGGTACGTACTCAGGATCGGCGTCCTCCGGCTCTACGTCCTCGGGTAGCTCTGCCTGGTCGTCGTACTCCGGCTCGACACCTGACGTACAACACCAAAGAAAGGAACTGTACGTCAGGTAAAGTCTACAGCAAAAAGTCAGACTCTACTGCAAGTGTACTGAACTATTAAACATTATTTTACTGGTTGATTAGCATGCTGGGGTTATAACAGAGTAGCAAAAGAAGTAACGTAGCAGGAAAGTAAAGCGTAGCAAACAGTAGTCGTAGCGTGTGCTATCGGCTACGGGACTATCCTAAAGGTGACAGGACAAGACGGAACTAGACAAGAAAAGACGGACATGACACGACACGTGAGACACGAAGGGTTCACGCCTTACGGGTTGAGGGGGATCAGACCCTCTCCCCGTGCACACACTCAACCCTACCCCAAAACCCAGGAACTCAGGACAAGAAGTACAGAGATCACTTCCGCTAGGGAAGCACCTGAAACGCCCGCAGGCTTTTGTATCACGGAGATCACTCTCGCAGGGAGAGCATCTGAAACGTCCGAAGGCTTTTTTTATCACGGAGATCACTTCCGCTCGGGAAGCATCTGAAACGCCCGAAGGTTTTTTGTATCACGGAGATCACTCCCGTAAGGAGAGCATCTGAAATGCCCGAAGGCCTTTTGTGTATCAGGACGCGACATGACAAGTGTAGGGATGGTTCTTCTAGGGGGTCCGCACGTACGCACACACAGGAAAAACCCTAAAGTGTCAGTTGTTGTTTGTCGAGCTTAGACTTCGTCGTCAACTCTAAGTCGTCAGGGCGACCCGGACGCTATCGTTTCACGTCCGGTTCTATATACTCACAGTCTAACAGTTCTAATAATTTAAGACCAAGACGCGGTCAAAAATACAAGTGGGTACACTTGCCTACGATGGCGAGTGTGTCGTCCGTCCGGGCCGTCTCGTCCAGGCGTTGCGTCCGCGGTAGTCAGTCTCTCCGGTGTCGGGAGTAGTGCGGACGCAGCGTCTGAACGGTAGAAGATCTGCGTCGTCTACGGCATCTCAGCTACTGGTAGCGTAGTGAGACTCGTCCGGGTAGCGGACGAAGTGCATGAGCAGCGAGTAAAGGCGAACAGCGAGCAACGACGTGATCGACGTCGAAACGGCAAGCAACAGAGGTGAAAACGTCGATACGGCGTCGCCGAAACACGGTTATAGGTTGTCTGACCTAGGATGAGGCCATGGGAGGTGTTTCCGGCGGTGGAGATTGCCGAACAGTAGCGGAGAACGGCAGCTGCTGCAGCTTCCGTTCGCAGCAACGACTACACCGGTGGAGGAGAGCTTCTGTGGGCACGTGGGGCTGCGAGAGTGTTCGGGGCGGCTGCACGGGCCGCCAGCGGTGACTGTGGGGTCGCGTGGTGTCGGGGGTTGATGAGGGAACGTCGGGGGACTCAACGACGATCGGAAAATGGCGCGCTACGGTGGTTTACCGGAGATCGGAGCGGTCTGCGGGCTGCTATTCGTGGCAGCGGCTTGCGACGGCTGTCACGGCGGGCAGGCGTAGCTCTGGTGATGATAGGACGGCGTGCGGCTGCTGCGGCAGTGTGCGGGTGTCGGAGCAACCTGCCGACGGTCGAGGTTAGGTGCAGTGAGAGAGAGAGACGCGAGAGAGAGAGAGAGAGAGAGAGAGAGAGAGAGAGAGAGAGAGAGAGAGAGAGATATATATATATATATATATATATATATATATAATAAAACAGGGATCTTATCATGGGTTATTGGATAAGAGTTTTTGTATAAGAGATGAGAAATTGGGTATAAATGAGGGATGTTGTTAAGAGAAATGGATAAGATAAGAGAAATTGGATAAGATAAGAGAAATTGGATAAGTGAAGAGAAATTGAGTTTGAAAGTTTAAGTTTGAAACAAAATTTTAGGGGGAATTAAATTTTGAGGAGAAGAAAAGTGTTTTGGGGGGAACCAACACTTTAAAATACAAATTTTATCTCCCAAAAAACCCCAGCTTCTCTCTCCCTCTCTCTTCTCTCTTTCTCACTCTCCCGAACCCCCTCTCTCTCCCATGCCGCGAGTCCAACCCCCTGCACTGCGGCCCCCTGCGCAGCCACCCCTCTTCCCCTTAGCCCCACGGCCACCCCGAGCACCCCCAGGCCCACCCGTACCATGCCGGAGCTCCAACATGCTGAAGCCGGAGCTGCCAATTCTTTGAGGTATGTTGTAAAAATTGATTTTAAGTTTCGAGTTATTTTCAGAAAATGCATGGAGAAGAAGAATCATCTCAACTGAAGAAAGTGTTATCTTGAGTTTGATCTTTAAAAAAATAATTTTGCTCTTAATTTTTTAGTTTTGAAGGTTCGATCTTGAGTTTTGGAGCTTTTTCATAAATTGAAATGGTTATCTTATTTTTGATCTTGGTGTTTAGTTCCCAAATAGATCAAGTGTTTATTCAATCTATGATTTTATTTCTTATGCACATCAAGTGTTTGTTGTAATGCCAAGGTTAACACAAAGCTTTTTCTTATTATTGGCATTGATAACATAAACCTTTTTGCCTGTGGATTTCACTTGCAGGAGGAACCATAGGATTTTTCCTGCGCTGTGGGGCAGTTGCTCCTGTGGATTCATTTATAGGTTATCTTATTCAATTATAAACTGCACCCATAGCTATAAATTGGAAAATTTTCGGCAGGATGCTTTATGGGAAATGAAATCCACAGGAGCAACTACCCCAAAGCTATATACCCCAAAACGCAGGAAAAATGGTTATCTTATTCAGTTGATTCATTTATAGCCTGTGGAATTCGGCAAGTTGATTCAGTTGGTGTGGGGGCTTTATGGGAGAGGTATGATTCTTGAAGCCGCTGATGAGAGGCTGAAGATGGAATTCGATGAGAATGAAATGGAACATTTGATGATTGTCGGTCTATGATGTGCACATCCTGATCATATTCCTAGGCCTTCGATCAGACAAGCGATCAGCGTTCTTAAGTTTGATGCGCCATTGCCTAACCTTCCACCTACAATGCCAGTGCCAGCATTTTTTGTGCCTTCAATGGATAAGATTAATACCACATCATCGGTTGAACTCTCAGCAGCTCTAAATTCTACGTCGACTGGGAACAATACAACTTCCTCCGGTAGTACAACCACAACTCAGTCTTCAGGTTCAGCTTCTACTTCGCTGTTGAAATCATACAGAATAGAAACATGATGTTTCTGACAGTGTTATTTGTGTTTGCTATTGTTTTTCATTCACAGTTCTTTGTATATGTACCGACTATTTTCATTCAGAACATATTGGATAATGTTAAGTTTTATGAGTTTGTCTACTGAGCCCAAAATGATGTGGTTCCATTTATGGAAGACTAAGGATGAGTTTTTGGCATTCAATTAGATTAGGTAGCTTAGGTGGTGATTAAGATGGTGACTTGAGCTTAATTAGAAAATTCCAAATGATATGACTAATCATCTTAATAAATTATTTTGGATGACTGAAGCAGTTGAACAAATCCCAAAAACTAATGGTTAAAAGTGTTCTGCTCTGGAAATTTCAGGTTTTCGTATGGATTTTGCGGAAGTCTGTATATGATGTTTTCGTAGGGCTGGGAATTAGGCTAAGCCCGACCCAATCTTAATCTGGGAGAACCCGAACTATGCTTGCTCACAAGTGGACTGCAGCATACATAAGGATGTCCATCCCTACTTTAATCCAGACAACATCATGTCTCATGCTTTCCTGGCCATGACTCTCTACTACCAAGACGAGTTCATCGTATGCTTTAAACGGATCATTGGAGGCTCAAGTTTTTGGCATTGTGCCTACCGAGGGGATCTTAAGGGCTGATCTTGAGGTGGCTATTTGTTTTTTTCTTTTGTTTGGATGATTTTGTAGTGATATTGGTTGCGTGATTGTGGTTTACTTTTCTTGCTTTTGATTTGATTTCTCTTACAGAATAAAGTGGGCAGTCAAAATTTTAAAATCGGTTCATCCCAAGCAAAAAACATTGACATTTTGGTATTTATGCTTAAACGTCATCAAGCATTCCAAAAATTAGAAAATAATTGAGTAAGTAGCATTAAATCTTAATATTTGTCTGATTTTTCAGGTCAAACACTTGCCATTTAGAGGCAACTTTGACAATCAGAAGAACCTTCCCACTGTAAGTACTCAAGCTCACATTGTTTCCATTTATATCCTGCAATTATCATTAAAAATAAGAAAGGTAAAAAGGAAAATAAACACATCACTTTCTTGATTATTTACAACTAAACCTGTTGTGAAATATTGCTATGATGACAACCATTTTAATTCATTATTGAACATGTTAAGGAATGGGTTTTCCTAAGATAGCTTGAGTAACTTTACTTTGAGCACAAATATTAATTCGTTTGTATTGAAATTAGATGTGTATGCCATTTCTCTGCCTCTCCATTAGTTTTTTTCCCTAATTTTTTCTATTAATTTGCTTCTCAGGCCCAAGTTTATCCATAAATTCCAGAAGTAGTTGTGTTTAATTTTGGTTACATGCAAGCAAAACCCACATGTCCGTACTTCTGTTGAAGTGATATGGAGATAAATGGAATTTTCTTTTAGTGTGTCCTTACTTTGATGGAATTTTATTTTATCTTCTAATAAACCCAATGATACAAGATCAACTTGAAGACAACTTACACCCTTTGAAAAGGACATATGCATCATTATTTTTCTATCAAATATTTATAAAAACTTTATTCACAAGTCAATCCAACTAATACAATCTTCAAGATAAACAATGGAACAATCCATCTACCTATTACCAAATCTGTTTTAACAGAAGTACGGACGACATTGGAGCTGTTTAAGTACGGACGACAATGGAACAATGGAACAATCCTTTCTTTTAGTGTTTAAGTTTAATTTGAATCAATATCTGTTTTAACCATTTACCAAATCTGGATAATAGAATTGTTCTTAGCCTTTTGGTATAGCCTGGTGACGGTAATGATATGTATTCATTATATATTACATCCCTTTATGTTGTTATGTTGTTTCTAGCTGAGATAGATTGAAGCTGTAGCTTATGCCATCAAATTATCATGAAAGAGTAGGAGGGAATCAAGAGAAGAGATACAGCATAGCTTATGACATCAAATTGCGTGAGGGGTTAAGCACAGACTACAGAGCCAGGTTGGAGAGGATATTTCAAATTAAACTATGCAGTAAATTAAGAACTTGAAAGAGTCGTCGGGGGATGACAAGTTAGGGTTCCATGTTCCTGTTCCGATGACAATGATTGATCTGCTGCATGTAATATCCTTTTCAAGTAAAAGTGCAATATTTTGATTGAGCTGCATGTAATGGCTTTTAGATTCTTAGTATTTGATGGTTCCATAAAATTAGGAACTTTTTTCTATGTTTTTTATACTACCCATTATTTGCAAGCGGTAGAGAAAATCCTATGATGTGTATAAAGTACGATTTTGCTTGGTTGCTTCCCCATTATGTTTATATTGAAATTGAGAAACACGTATTATCAAACCAATTGGTTTGTCACTCCATCAAAAAGTTTTATTAAAAGGATGTCTGAAGTATCGAGAACGTGTATTTCTTTTAAAATTTGAATTCTTTCTGTATGGAACCTGAATTTCTCTTATTTAATCTACTATCTATCAAACTAGCAATGCAGTTAGGTTATTCAAGTAAGCTTTTTTATTTTACTTTCTTTCATATGCTCTCTTTGTAGCTATTTGGAGAAGATAACTATTGGATTTCGATGAAAATATTGCATCTTTGTGAGAGAAATGTTGCATTGTTACTTTTTGTTGTTGTTGAAATAGCCAGTATTTTTTTCTTTTTATCCTTTTATAAAATAGGTCATTAACATAAAATTTCTCTTCTTCTATGTGACGTCGAGCTAAGTTCTGCATCTCGAGCCGACAATTTCTGCTTATAAAAGAGACCGAATAACCCATGAGAGGGGTTTTCTGATAAATGTTCAGTTGAACTTCTATCTTATACTTCCATTTATTTTCTCCTTTTTATTTCTTTCTGATTTATATGTTTTCTTGGTTTGGATGGGTTCTGTTGTGCATGAATTAGATTTGTTTGGATGGATGGATCCTTATACTTTCTTCTCATGGAGAAACATGGAAACGATTTTCATTCATTCATTCATCTCAGACAAGGTGTCTCACGTCGCCAGAGACGTTGCATGGGAGAATTTTGGAATAGAAGCCGCCACCGGTCTCCTGAGAAATTGTGGCTGGAAGTCAACATCTTTGTCAATGTTGTTGTCACAACCAAATTTGATAAGAGGTAGACACAGAAACATTCACTACTAGCTCAAATCAATATCAAATTTATTTGTTTTTTGCTGCAGATATGACGTGGCATTGACATCAATGTATTAGGGGCAAATCATGTGATCGGGTTTGCCAAGAGATGTCTACACCTTCAAATCCGTCTCCATGTTTTGACGGGCCAGCTTCATAAACTGGTGATTTTTTACTGCATGTGTTTGTCAAAATTCCCATACAAAGTAACGAGAGAAACATGGCAACAATTTTCATTCATTCATCTCAGACAAGGTGTCTCGCGTTGTCGGAGACGTTGCGCACAAGAATTTATGAATAGAATCCGCGGGTGGTCTCTGTGAGAAATTGTGGTAGGAAGTCGACATCATTGCCAACATTGCCAGCACAACCAAATTGGATGAGAGGTAGAAACATAAGCATGCAATATTTAGCTCAAATAAATATCAAATTTATCTGTTTTTTGCTGCAGATATGATGTGGTATTAAGCAGCAATGTCGTGGGAGCAAAGCATGTGATCGATTTTGCTAAGAGATGTTTACACCAAATGCTTCTACATGATTTGACTGGTGAGATTCGTAAACTGGCGTTTCTTTGTTCAACAGGTTTTTGTCAAAATTCCCCTACGAAGTGATGAGATGCGATAAGGACCAGGATATGTATGCTTGCTGAAATGGGATATGACCAGCTGCTGCTCACTTTCAACATTCGACTGTTGCTTCACATCAATAGGGGAAGAACCCAAGGTTTGAAGAGAGACATGTTCCCCCCGAAGGTTTGTAGATCAGTAGGTAAATTAAAAGGGAGCCCAAGATGTGAAGAGCCATGTTCTTCGGTTGCTGCTTCACATCACCAGGGAAGCAAACATTACATAGGAAACAAAATTGCTTTATTCTGTTTTTCTATGTATTTTCCCTGAAACTTGCCTTATTCTTTGGGGTATTTACTTTCCTGAAACTTTGGGGTACTTGATTTACTCTTTGGTGGTTTCCCGTGGGTTATAATTCTTTCAGGGTACTTGCTTTATTCTTTATTCTTTGGGGGTACTTGCTCAAAGAGCTATGTGAGTAATTTATTCTATGGCACCCTGAAACTTGCTTCACATTGCAAAATGGCAAGAAACTTGATGTATTCTTCATTCTATGGCACATAATCCCAGCCATTTTCACAGCCTGCACTACGGTAAAATGGCACATAGTCAAAGAAACTTGATTTATTCTTTTTTCTGAAATTGGAAGGAAACACCATGACATAATCTATGCTACCACTAATGCAATATATAGATAGGGGAGAATATTTTGATAAATAAAAATAAAATTTTTCCTGAAGTTCGTCGTTAGTGACACAAAAACAGGAGGAAAACTCATGTTCTCGGTCTTTTTTGTTTTGGTTATCGAGCCTGCATAAGCTTGGAATTTTGTTAGTGGGGAACCATATGCATATATCATTTTTGGGATACTATCTAATCACCCAAGAATGAACAATATGAGGATCTCTTTGTAGGAATTAGATCATATTTATCAAGTTCTGTGGGTACCTACTTTATAGGGAAGTATGAATGCTTTTCTACTATTTTTACAATGCATTAATAGTTGGTCGAACAAGTATACATATTTTAGGTTGTGTATGTTTGGTGCTACCTTTGTTTTCTTTGTTTAAACATGTTACATGGGTTGAAGTGATAAAATATTTGCACTACATTAAAGCTGATATCTCCCAACCACATGTTTAGCCCATTTTGGTATTGTTATTGCAATTTGGTTTGTTCTGGTTACCTATATTTATCTATTGTTACTGAATCATGTTACTGATTCAATAGAGGACTAATGTTATTGCATGTGCATTAATAAATTTCATGTTCCTATGTCATTTCCTCTTGACCAATGATAACCATTCGTGGTGTCGGTAGCCAATATAAATCACCTTATGAATTCAATCTGAATTTGGCCCACATCAAAGATTTGCGAGATTTCTTGATAATTTCTTGGCAAAAAAATCAACAGCTTGAAATTATGAACAATTTTAGTGATGCAGTGGTCATACTTGAAAACAAAGTAAATTGATATCGGGTTATTCTTTGCTCTGACGTTCTGGTAACTTTTCATCTCATTCTTTGTTTTGTGTGGCCTTTATGGGCACACAACATATTTGTTATGTGCACTGCAGGCTGTAGTTGTCGACGCTCATTTACAGTTACATACCTATATTTACTGTTGGGCATATTTTGTTCATGTTACGTCAGCTTTACATATCTGACATCCTTCACCCTTGCTATTTTCTTGAAAGATTTTATTGGTAAACTATTTAATGAGAAACAAATTTGTGGCTAAATTAGAAAACTCTCCCTTCTAGCTGTATAAATGTTTATGGTTATCTACCTGAGTCAAGGTATCACAGTTGATGATTTCCAAAAAATCTATGGAGGACTCAAGATGAATGGAAGCATGCCACCCCATTTTTGCAAAAGTAGCAGTGATATAGCTTGCCACATCTTGCAACAGTTGCAGGCAAGAATACCATTGAATTCGATCCAAAAGGGTGAGGGTTGCATGCCTTTCGTTGTACGTCTCATGCTAACCAATACATGATGTTCTTTCCTCACATTCTAATCATTCATTTTCCCTGTAACAAAAATGGTAACAAAGAACATTTCACTATAACAACTGCAATAGTAACTTGCATATGCACAAATTGTACTCATGAGCTCAATAACTTTTTTGTTGTAGGTAAAAATGGATCAGAATTCTGTACTCAGACATAAAAAGCCTTATAGAGGACCAGGAGATGTTGATATCAGCAAAAAACACTTTCGACTACTTTGAGGGATTCATGATGATAAACTGTATGTGACTTCTGAATAACTGGAGATCTTCCTTCAACCTGCATGACCCAGTTCAGGCTAGCAAATTCAAGTTTGCTGGACAAGTTCCATTCTACCTGGAGATGACCAAAAACTTTGATCCTGACGAGATAGAGTTGGCTAACAAGGTTCTTCCTGTTGATCATTTAAATGTCCATGATTCCTTTAAAGAACATGCATGCAATAGAAACACAACTAATTTTTGAAATGAATCCTTGCTTTTGGTTGGCAGGAAGTTAATGAGCTTCTATCTCGGTTTTGATACATTTTGCCTACTCTGTTCCAATCAGAAGTCTCATACTTGGAATTCTTAGATAGAGTGCATGTATCTGAATGCAAATGAGTATCTGAACTGCAAGTGACATCGAAAGGGCTTTAGGAAGTGCCTTGACCATGTAACTGGAGCTGATTGGATCTCTTGATTTCTCCGAGTATTGAATTCAAGGTAAAAACTATATGCTAATACAGTACAAATTTCTGATTAGTATGGTTATGTGGAAATATCGAGCTATTTTAAAAAATACGTACATGCCAGTGTCATTCTTGACAACAGATTTTTTTGGTGAGCATGACATTATACATTTCATGCTGAGCATTAAATATGACAACAGATTGTTTTGGTGAGCATGAAAAAAATTGTCACAATAAAATTGCCACAAAAAATTGCCACAATATCTGAATCAAATTTTTTTACAACAGATTGGTAATCTCCATTATATGCTCATCAAATCAGTTCTGAAATCACGACCTACTATACTATGGTATTACAATGATTTGCTGAGCATGACATTATACATTTCATGCTGAGCATTAAATATGACAACAGATTGTTTTGGTGAGCATGAAAAAAATTGTCACAATAAAATTGCCACAAAAAATTGCCACGATATCTGAATCAAATTTTTTTTGCAACAGATTGGTAATCTCCATTATATGCTCATCAAATCAGTTCTGAAATCACGACCTACTATACTATGGTATTACAATGAGAAGCTCGAGCATAGTAGGTGAGATTTTTCTGCCTTTTCAGTATTTTCATTTACCGAGTTGATGTTTATTTATTTTATTTATTTGGGTTTGGTAGTAGTTGTGCACAGCTGACTTATTTTCTTTGTTTTGGATGGATTGCCAGGTAGCCCGTACATGTATGCTTAAATGCTTAGACATCGAAAGAAGGCGCTTTATAAGTCGAATTGGAAATTAGATATTTCCAACTAGAGAATGTCATTGTCCTTCCATCAATAGTTATTGTGATCTTTGATGTATTTTTTTGAAGCTATTTTATAGAAATTATATGGTGGTTCTGCAATAGTGGTTGTATTGATGTTTTCTAATCCGAGTTAGTTTGTAAGTGTTGTTTGGTAAAACCGTGAGTGTATTTTAAAAATTTGATTCGCAAGGAGTGTTACTTTGATTTTTAGATAATGTTGTTTTTACATTGCTAAATGCGGGGTTAATATATATTTTAGATTCTACCTTTGATATGCATAAAATCCTCTTTTTTAAATGTCATCATTCAATACTTTTTTAATTTATTCATTAGGCATCTTTCAAGTATGCTATTAGTTCTCTAATCAAATAGCCCAATACACCTCTGGCTATATCTTTGGCTTTAAGCTGTCGTTTTGTATGCATGGATTCAATTGTGGATTAAGTTTGTTTTGTTTCGTCGCTAATTTTGATTGCGAGACTTTTGAAGAATCAAATGAATTTTTGAAAGATGCAGCTATGATATTCCATTGCACGTTATGATGCATTCATATGTTTAATGATCAGGGAAGTATCTTGCAATTGTTGATGACGTTTCATGATCGTATTTTTTGAGATCGGTTTAAAATTAGATCCATTGCGTAACTTTTCATATGTATAGTTTTGTATTGGTAAAATAAAAGGGCAATTGGTCAAGTGCCTTTATAATTAGTGTAGGGTTTAAATCAGGGTCTAAAATCTATGCTGGTATTGATATGAATTGGTCCATGTATGTATCAGTTTTTTAGGATGGCAACGATAACAAGAGCATATAGATAAACTATGACATCCTATAGCCTTGACAATCTAAACACGCTTATCCTACCTACGAATTGATGACGTTAATTTCATGAACTCAAATGGACTTTTGCAAAATAGGATTACCCATTCCAATTGCAAGTTACAACTTGGCTCAAATCTTTATAAATTCACTCAATGTCGGGCTATATTCATATAATTTATAGTCTCAATTAGTCGAAAAAATATTTTTGAAATGAATTTAATTGTCTAAATTTTTAAAAATGATATATCTATTATATAAAACACAACTTTTTTTGAATCCTATGGCTATCTAGGACAAGTCCCAGTCATCCACAACGATCTTGATGAATCTACATCCTTTGCATCCAAGGGTCAAGATTTAATGCCAGGCTCTGCATGCAGGGGGCTCCCTATGGCTGCATACGAGGGGAACACAATGCTATCCCTCATTTAATGCAGGAAGGTGGCCATGAAAATAGCATGGGGAAAAAGCATTTACTGTTGTTAGTATCTCAGAATGTGGAAAAAAACATGGGGACCATGAAAAACATACTGAAAACATCCTTCTCTGGACGCGTGCTGGCATACCCATGGGCCATGGCTGGGATTTAAAGCCAAGCTCCCAAACTCATCTCTGTATGCGAACCTGCTGCTAAATAGAGTGAACCCGCTGCCAAATAGGGGGACTCATTTAATGCGAACCTGATGGTAACCTTGCATGGTCTTCCCCCCAAATTAGTAATAATTATGGTAATAAGACAGACACAAGGAAGAACATTAATTTCTATGTTTTTCTCTAATAGATGTATGTTTTTCTGAATGTCAATTTTCATAGGGAAGTTACTTGGGTTTATTATATGAGTTAATAACCATTCTAAAGTTACAATGATTTTGTTGTTCTGTTGATTGTATGTGATGATAGGGCTTAAAGGATCTGTGCCAATGGAATTTGGTGGAACATAGCAGCCTACTGCATATGGCGAATATGTTTCTATTGGAGGCCTCGATTCTTATGTGAACAAGAAGCTGAGTGCAGCTATTGCTACGATCTTGGAGAGAAAGTTGCCGGTTCCAAAGTTATTTTTCTTTCTTAATTTCAATTACACAAAGGAAATGCATTTAATCTTCTACAAATGGAAGTGTGCTGCATTATTATGTACTTTGTTTTCTCACTGCAATGGTTATGGTTCTAGGTCCATCAAATTCAACTAAAATTTGGGGTAAACTAAAATATTTGGGGTAAACTAATATTTTTGAGGGGAACTAAATTCCCTTTGGAAACCAAATTTTGGAAGAAACTAATATTTTTGGAAAGTGAAAATTTTGCTGGAAAAACTCTAAAATTTTGGAGCGGAACTAAATTTGGAGTGCACTAAATTTTGGGAGAAACTAAGATTTTTGTGGGAACAAAATTCCTTGGGATGAGCTAAATTTTCGGGGGAACTAAGATTTTGAGGGGGGATTTCTAAAATGAATCATGTCCACATTTTCAGGGGAACTAAGATTTTGAGGGGGGAATATCTAAAATGAATCGTGCCCACATTTTCGGGGGAACTAAGATTTTGAGGGGGAAATATCTAAATTGAACCGTGCCCGCGGGCACGGGGTATGACTAGTATATATATATGAGAGGGCTCGGTTCTTATGGCGGCTGCGAAACGAAAGTTAACCTAGGCTTTGTGTTGTCACGTGAATGGAATAGAGAATAGGTAGGGTTTTAATAATAATAAAAAGTTGATATTTAACTATATGGTTTATAGGTTAGATGTGTTAGGGTATAGGGATGGAGGAGTGTGCAAATTGGGCTAAGACTAGAGGAGATTAGCGAAGTAGTTTAGGAAAGATTTAAAATGGATTAATAGCCAGATATTGCCAGATTTGGCAACAATTCAAATTTGAACTGATTGGCTAATCGACGGTCGAGGTCTATCCGAGCAATATCTCTCAAACCGGGCATCAGAAAAATAATCCAAAAATACCGGGGCGTTCGTGGAGACGAGATGCACAGATCTACGGAGCCTGATCGTGCATAACGCCTACCAAGAATTTACGTAAAATTGGAAACGGCGTTTTGATTCAATTGACTAAAATGCCCCCTATCGTTCTAAGTCGTTTTGTGAGAAAACGAGCCGTGAAATGACGTTCCCAAAAATTACTATAAAATTCTACACTCCCAAACGATCACAACGGCATGTCACATCACATATTTCGGAATCCAGAAATAGCCAAATAAAATACGTGCACGATAAAGCACGTGCACGTAGAAAATTCATAAGGTCGGAAAACGATCGTTACATTCTACCCCACTAAAATAAAGATTCCGTCCTCTGAATAAACAACTCTAATCAGTAAAGAGGAAAGGATAATGCTCTCTCATCTCCTCTTCGTGCTCCCAAGTGGACTCTCCAGGTGATCCGTGACGCCACATCACCCTTACCTGGTCGACTACCGTATTCCTCAATTGCTTCTGTCGACGGTCCAAAATCTGCACAGGCTGCTGGTCATAGGTCAGGTCCGGACGGACCGTAATCTCAGAGAAATCCACAGTGTGCGACGGATCACTGACGTACCGACTTAACTGAGATACGTGGAATACGTCGTGAACTCCCTCCAAAGATGGTGGCAGAGCAAGGCGGTAGGCCACTGCTCCCACGCGCTCCAGCACGTCGAAAGGTCAAATAAACCTCGGACTCAGCTTTACCTTCTTCCCAAAACGAATAACTCCGCGGTTCGGAGAAATCTTCAGGAAGACATGATCTCCAGGCTGGAACTCCAAAGGTCTCCTCTTGGCATCAGCCCAATGCTTGAATCGATCCTGCGCGACTCTGAGCTTCTCCCTGATGTCTCTCACGACATCCACAGCTTTCACTATCATCTCTGGACCCAACAGCTCCCGATCTCCAATTTCATCCCAGCTCAGTGGCGATCGACATTTCCTTCCATATAAGGCAGCAAACGGCGCCATGCCAATGCTCGCCTGGTAGCTGTTGTTATATAAAAACTCCACCAAGTGAAGATGGTCCTCCCAAGATCCTTTTAAATCGAGCGTACAAGCTCGCAGTATATCCTCCAGTATCTGAATAGTCCTCTCGGACTGGCCATCGGTCTACTGGTGGTACGCCGTGCTGAAACTCAGACTCATACCAAAATTCTCCTGCAGACTTCTCCGGAACTGAGATGTGAACCTCGAGTCTCTGTCAGACACGATGCTCACGGGGACTCCATGTAAGCGTAAGATCTCCTGCACGTACACGGTCTACGTCACAACTATTTCCAAGAGGAAAAATTAAAAGAGGAGAAAACGAAATTTTACCTCCAGATATTTCCTCGCCAAGACTTCCGTAGACTGGCCAACTCGGAAGGGGATGAAATGCGCAGACTTAGTCAATCGGTCAACGATCACCCAGACTGCGTCGTTCTGCTTCAGGGTCTGAGGCAAACAGTCCCGAAATCCATCGTAATATACTGCCACTTCCACTCCGGAATAGGAAGCGGTTGTAGCAAACCAGCCATACGATGATGCTCAGCCTTCACCTGTTGGCATATCAAACAAGTGGCAACGCTCCGTGCCACACTCCTCTTCATGCCAATCCACCAGTAATTTAGACGGAGGTCCTTATACATCTTGGTGCCACCAGGATGTATAGAATAAGGCGAGCTATGAGCCTCGCTCAAAAGCTCCTCATGAACATCACCTCCAGGTACGCAGAGTCTGCTGCTGTACCGCAGCGAACCATCCTCATGAATCACGAACTCCGTCCGTAGTCCAGCTTCAACCTGCCTCCTGATTCTCTGTAGCTTCGGATCTCCTGCATGTGCTGCCTTGATCCAATCCACGATCGTGGACTGAATCTGCAAATTCATGAATGAAAGAACCACACCTGGTAGGACGACCTCTAAATCCATCTCTTTCAGCTCCTGCTGAATCCTCCAGTCGGCAGTGTGCATCATCGCAGTAGGAAGTCTACTCAAAGCATCGGGCACTACGTTCACCTTCCCCGGGTGATACTTTAAGTCTATTTCATAGTCAGCCATGAGCTCCAACCGTCGTCTCTGACACATGTTGAGCTCCTTCTGCGTAAATATGTACTTCAAGCTTTTGTGATCGGTGAAAATCTTCACGCTCTCACTCAGCAAAAAGTGCCTCCAGATCTTCAGTGCAAATATCACCACTGCCAACTCCAGATCGTGTGTTGGGTAATTCTTCTCATGTGTCCTCAACTTTTGAGAAGCGTACGTGACCACGTGGCCATGCTGATGTAGAACACATCCAAGACCCTTCCTTGATGCATCGCAATATACCTCGAAGCCTCCGCTCCGATCCGGTACAGCCAAAATCGGTGCCGTGGTCAACCTCACCTTCAAGATACTGAAGGCCTCCTCACAAGCATCGGACCAACGGAACTCCACATCCTTCCTCGTCAGCTTCGTCATCGGCTTAGCAATCTTCGAGAAATCCTTGATGAACCGCCGATAATAGCCTGCCAAGCCCAGAAAACTCCTGATATCCGACGCTGACTGCGGAGTCGGCCAATCTCTGACTTCTCTGACCTTCTCCGAATCCACAGATATGCCATCACCGGACACCACATGTCCCAAGAACACGACTCTGTCCAGCCAAAACTCGCACTTACTATACTTGACATATAGCTTATGTCGCCTCAGCGTCTCCAGCACTGTCCTCAGATGGCAGCTGTGCTCCTCCTCAGACTTCGAGTAAATAAGAATGTCATCTATGAAAATAACGACAAACTTATCCAGGAAGTCGTAGAATATCAAATTCATCAAATTCATGAACATGGCTGTAGCATTGGTCACACCGAAGGGCATAACCACGAACTCATAATGTCCGTACTTCGTTCGAAAAGCTGTCTTCGGAATATCGTCCTTCTTCACCTTCAGCTGGTGATATCCACTCCTCAAGTCCAACTTCGAGAAAACTCTCGAACCCCCCAGCTGATCAATGATATCGTCGATGCGCGGCATCGGATACTTATTCTTCACTGATAGCATTCAGCCCTCGATAGTTGACACACATCGTGCGGGACCCATCCTTCTTCTTCACGAGCAATACGGGTGCACCCCACGGTGACACACTAGGGTGGATGAAACCCTTCTGTAGCAAGTCATCTAACTGCTTTCGTAGCTCCTCAAGCTCAGCAGGTGCCATTCGATACGGTGCCTTCGATATCGGCTGCGCTCCAGGCATAAGATCAATACCAAGTTCTAGAGCTCGGTCGGGTGGTAGACCCGAGATATCTTCCGGGAAGACGTCATCGAAGTCTCTGACAACTACTGGTCGGTCGATCTCTAACTGCATAGCTACAATAATCGGCATCTCCGGCTTGGCCTGAAATCTGATGGGCCCAAGCGACTCGTCTCTGCTACGAAACTCGAACTCCGGATGGCCTGGAATCTGGAATACCACCCTCTTGCTGTGGCAGTCGATCGAGGCGTGGAAGTCTCCCAGCCAATCAATGCCAAGAACGACATCGAAATGCGGCAGGTCGTGGACGATGAAGTCTGCAAATAGTTCGTGTCCACTGACCACTAAAGGAATCGATCGACAACCCAAATTCACAGTCACCACTCCGTTTCCCGTGGTGATGTCCCTACACTTAGGAAGTGTGTGGGTGGTAATGGAGTGCTTTGTTATAAATCTTGGGGATAAGATGCACATGGATGCACCAAAGTCGAACAAAGCCAAAGCAGGGTGAGAGGACACTAGAATGGTGCCTAAGATGTAAGGAGACTAAGGTCAAACAACACTACTCTAGCATACAAGGCAAACAAGCAACTAACAATAAGGTCTACTCTATGGAATAAAGACTAGATTCCGAGTATACCTGTAATGACTCCATCCAGCTCCTCAGTCTCAACATCGGTCATGGTGTAAGCCGGCCTCTGGGGTTGCACTGCCCTCTGAAACATCTGCCTCTGTGGCGCCAAGGGTGGTCCACGTACAACAACTCCTCTCTGAACCGGGGCAGGTGCTCTACTCTGTAGCGGGGCTGGTGCTCTAACCATGGCATGATGCGCTCTCGGGCAATCCTTAGCGGCATGCGAAGCATCTCCACAAACCAAGTGTAGGAAGATATATGCCCATAAGGCAATTTATCTTGATTATGCGTCTTGTTCATACCGTATATGGTACGTATTACTCTAAGTATAAAATCATTTGTATTAATATACTTAGAAATATCCATAGACTTATAGTTAGGTCCTTACATATCTAGATGAGATCTCGATTATGAGTAAGTAAGCGACCGAATAGAAACGTAAGTCTTAAACGGTTCGTGATCATAGATGTGTCGAGAACTGGATATCGACACATCGGATAGATCACTGTGTCTTCGTCTTGCCTTCGGGTAATGATGATCTCATAGTCATTCGACTTGGCGAAGTCGGAGACGAGACACAGGTGCTCATTAGAGAATGAGTTCACTGAACGACCAAGTTAGAGTTATTAAATGGTTAAACTTTAATGATCTGTCTTTAATAACTCTAGGGTGATGATAGGTTAGTTGATCCTTAAGACCTGAAGTCAACTGTATAAACCTGTGAACGGACGGTGTAGCTTAGACCCATGATCTAGCTTCGAGGACCAGTCCTGATGAAAGATCTTAGGTTGGGTTGCACCTGAAGCTCTCAAGGTGAGTAAGTGACTAAGATGGGATTCGTCACTTCCATTAAAGGGAAGTTAGTGTTATAGGCTCAGTACGGTCTTTATGTTAATCCTCGGCCGGGGTACGTTGCAAGTAGTACAACGTGTATAAAATAAAGACCGCCGTATACTGACCAATGTTGTCTAATAGGGTTGACAGAAAACCATACCCTAGACCAACATCAAACACAGTCTTGACGAAGGGATTTTAGCTAACGGAATTCATCACTGACACAGCCAATGCAAACCCAATGATACTTTTGTCAAAGGGTCGATCACGTTATGATGACTCTGAAACAGGGACGACAGCTACTGCTCGTAGTGACCGTCGTCTAGGGGTTTCGAGCCCCAACCTGTAGTAAGGTCAGGCTGTAGGGTCTCACACTGAGTAGTACTCGTGTCTTAGTAATAGGAATATAGAATAGAGAGAAATGTCATTTGATGATATTCACAAGTTAAGTTGTGAAAGTTAGTCGCAATAGCAATAGGGACATAACGTTGCATTAGATGCTAACTTTAACTAAACGTGTTGTAAATTAGTTACGACGAATTTAGTAGGAACAAACTTGTTGGAAAGGGTTACCTGGATGACGGGATCGTCCCGGTCTAAACACAGGTTCAAACCGTGTCCAAATCGGAGCTCAAACGAGCCCAGAAACGCAGAAAGAGTTCAAGGGGAAGTGGGTTAGACCCACCGGGCCAAGAGGCCCATGTGCAAGGGAAAAACGGGCGCGGCCCGCTGCAGCAGCGGGCATGGCCCGCTGTGCGTGGCCCGCTGCACAGCGGGCCAGCGCCCGCTGATGCAGCGGGCACGGCCCGCTGCACGCAGCGGGCCAGCGCCCGCTGCAAGCGGGCGCCCGCCCGCTGCTTGCAGCGGGCGGGTGACCCGCCCTTGCCCCCCTTGGGCGGGCGCGCCCGCTAAGTCTAGCGGGCGCGCCCGCAACTTAAGTCAAATTAGGTTTTTTGAAAACCCAAATGACGGCTACGAATTTTGTGAGAATTGCTAAACTTTGAGCAATTGTTTGAGGGGTCAAACGAAGTCGAAATTCGTCACCGTCAGTTTCTACGCGTTCACCATTCCAAGCTTTTTTGATTGATAGCTTGTTTGGTGTCTGAAGTTTAGTATGTGAGGAGAATTAATTCGTTAAAGTTTGACTTTGTGAAAGGCTAACTTTAAAATTGAAATTAAGCCAAATGACTTAATTCAATTTTTCTCTTCATGTGGATTGTCCCACATTGCCCGCAACAAGAGGGTGAGTGCTCATTCCCTATATAAATAGGGGTGCACTCTCCTCGTTGAAAAACACACCAGTCAACGATCGGGTAGCTCCAAATAATTGAGCAAGCTCGGTCCGCGACTAAATCTCTCTCTCTACTTTCCTATTCTCCGGAGTAGTCCTAGCACGACTACGAAGGGGGTTTGGATCTGATCCGGACGTCTAAGACGCGGGTTTCTTCTCAAGTGAAACTTTCTACCGCGTGTGATCGGCTCGGAGGCGAAAGCGGCTCGGGCGGATCGGTGCGAGGGTGCGAGGCGGCTCAGGGAGATCGGGTCAACGCGGCTCGGCTACGACGAGCTTCTCAAGACGGTGCGGTACATCTTGCCTGCTCCAGGGCCAAGATTCCGGGTATGTGGTTAAGCGTTTTAGCGTAATTTTAATTAGTCGCTTAGTGTAGATCCTTCTTGGAGTGGTCAGACCCACTCCAAGTCGGCATAGATCGGGCAGGGTTCTGGCTCCCCTGAGCCTAGCTAAATTGTTTAGCTAGTCTAGAAATTTTGATTTCTGTTTTTCCGCTGCGCTTTTGTGCCTCCGTGGTCCGTCCGACTTAGGACGGATACGGATCCGAGCTCTGGGGGTCCGCTGAAACCCCAACAGTGGTATCAGAGCCACGGTTATGCTATAGATCTACTATAGCGACTTTTTTAAATAGTTAAAAATGCTTAGCTTTCATATGCAAAACTTTTTTTTTTATGTTAAATTAGTTTTGAAAATATTTTGTGTTTCAAAAAATTTTTTTTTTTTTTGCAACACTGATATTTATTTTAATTTTGGAGCAAAATTAATTTTATGCGATAAATCTAAAAAGGTAGTCTCCTTTATTATAAATACTTTATAAAATTTTTATGAGCCATTAAAAATTTTAAAAGGGTATTTAATGTTTATGTAATCTTTAGAAAAATTTTATTTTTGAAATTTAAGAATTTTTCTTTAGTTACATAAAGTTAGAAATCTTTAAACTTTACTTGAATGCTTCTAAAAAAGGATTTCTAAAAGATTTTAAAAGAGTTTTAAAATTGTTTAAATATGTTAATAGTAGAAATAATTTTATTTCATGAGATGTTATATAAAATTAATTTCTTTTACTACATAGATGTTTCTAAAATTTTTTATGTGATATTTTAATTTTAGAAATGAGGTTAAAATTTTTAAGGCCTAAGTTTAAAATTATTAGATAATTTTGTACGACTTAGTTTTATGCGATAAAATTTTATGAAGGCCTTAAAATTTTAAACTTTAATTTTAAGTGTTAAAATTTAGATTTGCATGTTTGTATTATATAGATAATTTTAAAAACTTGCAAATATCTATAATATGTCACTAAAAATGAAACTTTCTTTTATGCGGATAAAATTAGTTGCTTCATTTCATGTTGTATAATGTATACACAAACCTTGTTAGGTTAGCCATTAAAACATGATAGTGACATGCTACGTTTGATAAAACAAAACAACATTCGAACCTAATACCTGATTAGGATAGTCCCTTTGTTTGTAAATCATTTCATTAAAATGTTTAGATAATGATTTTCATAAGAGACAAAAATGTTGAATTGTTTCATTAAAATCCTAATAAGATTGGGGTAGTAAGTTGAACGTAGAACCTTATAGTTGATAAGGACTTAATAAAAGATGTTCAACAAATCTGAAAAATTTTGAATTTTAGGATCCACTAGTTGATAAGGATTAACTAGTTGTTTTTATTAAAAGCCATTTAGTTGTTTGGAAAACATAAGATTGATGACAACTCCTTCAATGGATCATGATGTCGGTCAATGTGCTTGGCTAAAGTTTTTGGACCAACCTAGCTAGACTGGGTAACAAGTGGTCCTGGCTTAGTCAATTCCCTGGCCGCGTCCGCTGGACCGTAAGGAGTCGATTCATGACTATGTAAGTCCATCGACTATACCTAAGTCAATACGATAATAATCTTGTTCAAGATAAATCGTAGCCCTCCTTGTTTTAGGAGTTGGCAACTTTAAGAAACATGTTCCGGTTGTTGAGCTACACTCAAGCCGTGACATGTCAATCTTATAGAAACCGATTTCTTGATTGACATCTTAACCTGACTAAAACCGTTGTCTCATCCCTCGAGCTTCGGCGTAAGTCTAACCAAGAATGTAGTCTAAGACCTGACCCAAACCGGCGCGTCGTGCATACACCGAGCAAAGGGGCAAGTCAGGCTAGACACGAAAACAAGGGTCCGACTAGGCTAGCCATTGTGATCCGGTTGAGCACACTCATGATCACAAATGACTAGGGGTAAAAAATCGATAGGGAATCATAGTAAATATGATTGACGACGAGTTCGTCTACCGACTGCAGAGTCGGACAACTTGTTGAGATACACTCAAGGTTGTCAGACTCAGGGTAGTCGGATCCCTCTCTCACAAATATTATTTTATAATAAATTGTTTATTATTATGGCTTTAAATAAATTTAGTGGGAGAATATAGTTTTATTAAAACCATTAAAACTATACTACGAACATTTACTAACTATAGTATCTATAAAATACAGAATGGATTCGGGACTTAGATACATGGTTGAGAAGAACGTGCTGGATGGAACGAACTACAAAGACTGGCTTAGGAACATCAAGTTGGTCCTTTCCCTAGCCGGAATAGGATACGTACTGTTCGAGGACGCTCCAGATAAGCCGGATGAAGATTCGACCCACGAGGAAAAGGAAGCCTACAAATTGTACCAGAGGGATGCAGAGAAGGCCAGGTGCCTTACTCTGGCTTCGATGACAAACGAGTTGCAGAGGAAGCATGAACATATGGATGTTCAAAGCATGCTCCTCAACGCACAAGAGTTGTATGGCAAGCGATCAAGAGCTGCCAAGTTCGAGGCCACTAGCAACCTCTGGGGCACCAAGATAGGGACGGAACCCGTACAAGATCATGTTATCAAGATGATCGGGTACGTGGAGGACGCTGCCCAGTTAGGATTTGTCCTGGACAATGAGATGTCCACGGACATTATCCTAAAGTCTTTGACTCCCGATTTCAAGCCTTTTATAACTGGCTTTATAATGAACAGCCTTGAGACGGATCTTCCGGGTCTCCTCAATATGCTCCGGCAGTTTGAGGAGATTCATAAGAAGCCGGCTGCACTGGTTGTTGGCTCTGCCACTTCCGACCAGCCGAAAGGCAAAGGAAAGAAGAGGCAGGTCCCACAACCTGCGAAGGCTAAGAATGGGAAGAAGAAGAACAAAGGGGCCCCGTCGAAATCTGAGTGCTTCCATTGCCACAAGATTGGCCACTGGAAGAGGAACTGCAAGATCTATCTTGCAGAGAAGAAGAAGGGGCATACTGATGCCTCTACCTCAGGTACAAATTAAAATTCAATTAAATACAATTATTTCCATTCATATAGTATGAGAAACTTATAGACATCTGTGTACTGTATACAGGTGGCTGATAAGAACTGGAGATTGGAGAAGTACGGAGATCGGTCGGCAATTAAAGCAACAGTTGCTGCTGGGACCGCTCAAAGACTTCTGGAGACGCTGATCGTGATGGAGATGATATTTTTCTTATTTGAATAAAATGTATCATCTTTAAGGATCGAAAACAATGAATGAGTGCTTTGCACTCAAGGTTTATTTTTGATAAACAAATTAAGGTTCCTTTTATGAACCCGTTGTTTTGGAATGGATGTCTCATTTGTTACAATTGAAATTGAATTGGCTCAAATTCTGTGGATGTGGCTTTTCTGTGATGGTTGCGTATATTTTCGAATAATGGTGTATTGCTTCGATAATATTGATTTTGGAGCTGACTAAAAGCTAGAAGTCAATCAGTAGTTAAGTGAAGGTTCCAGGGGACGTATAAATTGTGTGCGATCACAATAATACGCACATCAAGATTAATTCTTGATCATCTGCATTTAGTTATTAAAAGAGTTAATACTAAATGTGGTTAAAGGAATTAGTACAGTGTAGAACGTTTTGATTGAACGAGTCAATGTCAAGATTCCTTAAAACGATCTTGACTTGACCCATTCGTCAAACCGAATCTGACACTTGTACATTCCATCTAAGGCACTTACCAAAAGGTTATTTTTGCACATAAATCTAAATATGATTTAGTTATTATGTTGAAGTAATTTAACCAGGTAATTCTCAAAGTCAGTGGGAGCAAGTAAGTATGCTTAGTTCCGTTTTTCCGGACTAAGTAAAAAGGATTTTTCACTTTAATGAATCTTCTATATAAATCATTAAGTCAAAATTGTTTTGATTTAATAGTATATATATAGAGACTTAGGGTGTCAAATATGTACTTGACATATTGACACAATAAAGTGGAGTGAGCTAGAACTGACTTACGAAAATGTTAGACCTCACATCTAAATCGTATAAGCTAACTGTTAGCTATACAAGGTTAGGAAAATTGATCCAGATCATTTTTCCAAAGGATCAACCCTGTGTGATCAAGAGATGTAATTTCAATCCATTAAAATTCGTTGTAGATACTTATTAGTAGAACCATTCTTAGGTTTGTCATATCAAATGTCAAAGTGACTGATATGCTATAACGGTATGAGATATCGAGATAAATAGCCTAAGTGCAAGTGGGAGATGTAGGAAGATATATGCCCATAAGGCAATTTATCTTGATTATGCGTCTTGTTCATACCGTATATGGTACGTATTACTCTAAGTATAAAATCATTTGTATTAATATACTTAGAAATATCCATAGACTTATAGTTAGGTCCTTACATATCTAGATGAGATCTCGATTATGAGTAAGTAAGCGACCGAATAGAAACGTAAGTCTTAAACGGTTCGTGATCATAGATGTGTCGAGAACTGGATATCGACACATCGGATAGATCACTGTGTCTTCGTCTTGCCTTCGGGTAATGATGATCTCATAGTCATTCGACTTGGCGAAGTCGGAGACGAGACACAGGTGCTCATTAGAGAATGAGTTCACTGAACGACCAAGTTAGAGTTATTAAATGGTTAAACTTTAATGATCTGTCTTTAATAACTCTAGGGTGATGATAGGTTAGTTGATCCTTAAGACCTGAAGTCAACTGTATAAACCTGTGAACGGACGGTGTAGCTTAGACCCATGATCTAGCTTCGAGGACCAGTCCTGATGAAAGATCTTAGGTTGGGTTGCACCTGAAGCTCTCAAGGTGAGTAAGTGACTAAGATGGGATTCGTCACTTCCATTAAAGGGAAGTTAGTGTTATAGGCTCAGTACGGTCTTTATGTTAATCCTCGGCCGGGGTACGTTGCAAGTAGTACAACGTGTATAAAATAAAGACCGCCGTATACTGACCAACGTTGTCTAATAGGGTTGACAGAAAACCATACCCTAGACCAACATCAAACACAGTCTTGACGAAGGGATTTTAGCTAACGGAATTCATCACTGACACAGCCAATGCAAACCCAATGATACTTTTGTCAAAGGGTCGATCACGTTATGATGACTCTGAAACAGGGACGACAGCTACTGCTCGTAGTGACCGTCGTCTAGGGGTTTCGAGCCCCAACCTGTAGTAAGGTCAGGCTGTAGGGTCTCACACCGAGTAGTACTCGTGTCTTAGTAATAGGAATATAGAATAGAGAGAAATGTCATTTGATGATATTCACAAGTTAAGTTGTGAAAGTTAGTCGCAATAGCAATAGGGACATAACGTTGCATTAGATGCTAACTTTAACTAAACGTGTTGTAAATTAGTTACGACGAATTTAGTAGGAACAAACTTGTTGGAAAGGGTTACCTGGATGACGGGATCGTCCCGGTCTAAACACAGGTTCAAACCGTGTCCAAATCGGAGCTCAAACGAGCCCAGAAACGCAGAAAGAGTTCAAGGGGAAGTGGGTTAGACCCACCGGGCCAAGAGGCCCATGTGCAAGGGCAAAACGGGCGCGGCCCGCTGCAGCAGCGGGCATGGCCCGCTGTGTGCAGCGGGCGGGCGCCCGCTGCATTAGCGGGCGTGGCCCGCTGCACAGCGGGCCAGCGCCCGCTGCACGCAGCGGGCGCCCGCCCGCTGCACGCAGCGGGCACAGCCCGCTGCAGCAGCGGGCGCCCGCCCGCTGCTTGCAGCGGGCGGGTGACCCGCCCTTGCCCCCCTTGGGCGGGCGCGCCCGCTAAGTCTAGCGGGCGCGCCCGCAACTTAAGTCAAATTAGGTTTTTTGAAAACCCAAATGACGGCTACGAATTTTGTGAGAATTGCTAAACTTTGAGCAATTGTTTGAGGGGTCAAACGAAGTCGAAATTCGTCACCGTCAGTTTCTACGCGTTCACCATTCCAAGCTTTTTTGATTGATAGCTTGTTTGGTGTCTGAAGTTTAGTATGTGAGGAGAATTAATTCGTTAAAGTTTGACTTTGTGAAAGGCTAACTTTAAAATTGAAATTAAGCCAAATGACTTAATTCAATTTTTCTCTTCATGTGGATTGTCCCACATTGCCCGCAACAAGAGGGTGAGTGCTCACTCCCTATATAAATAGGGGTGCACTCTCCTCGTTGAAAAACACACCAGTCAACGATCGGGTAGCTCCAAATAATTGAGCAAGCTCGGTCCGCGACTAAATCTCTCTCTCTACTTTCCTATTCTCCGGAGTAGTCCTAGCACGACTACGAAGTGGGTTTGGATCTGATCCGGACGTCTAAGACGCGGGTTTCTTCTCAAGTGAAACTTTCTACCGCGTGTGATCGGCTCGGAGGCGAAAGCGGCTCGGGCGGATCGGTGCGAGGGTGCGAGGTGGCTCAGGGAGATCGGGTCAACGCGGCTCGGCTACGACGAGCTTCTCAAGACGGTGCGGTACATCTTGCCTGCTCCAGGGCCAAGATTCCGGGTATGTGGTTAAGCGTTTTAGCGTAATTTTAATTAGTCGCTTAGTGTAGATCCTTCTTGGAGTGGTCAGACCCACTCCAAGTCGGCATAGATCGGGCTGGGTTCTGGCTCCCCAGAGCCTAGCTAAATTGTTTAGCTAGTCTAGAAATTTTGATTTCTGTTTTTCCGCTGCGCTTTTGTGCCTCCGTGGTCCGTCCGACTTAGGACGGATACGGATCCGAGCTCTGGGGGTCCGCTGAAACCCCAACACCAAGCACAATCCCAGCTTCCTCCTACAATCCTTCTGAACGTGTCCTGTCTTCCCGTAGTAATGGCATGGTCCCTTACTCTGAATCTGCATAGGTTCTCCTCGCCTCTTGAAAGGCACTGTCTGGACTGGCCTCATCACTGGCGTAGTGGGTGGCCGGTACTGCTCCATGGGACGCTTCCCTCTATCAGATGGAGGATCAGGTAGACGCGAAATGGTCTCATGGTTCCTCGTAGCATTCAGCACCGCTCCCATGGTCATGAAATCTGCCGAAGACATCGAAGCCTGAATCATCGGACACAGTCCCTGACGGAAACGATCAGCTCGTTTCTCCTCCTTCCTCACCATATGTGGGGCAAACCGACTCAGCATCTCGAACTCCCCCTCATACTCGTCAACGGTCATGTCCCCCTGCTTCAGGTCCATAAATCTGCTCAACAGCTCCCTCCTAGCAGCCTTGGTGAAATACTTATCCTTGAACATCGAGCGGAAGGTCCTCCACTCCACTGGCTTCTGCAGGCGCCTCTCCTCAATGCGCCACCAGTTCCTAGCATTTTATGACAACTGCATCTTCGCTATCTCAACCTGAGTATCATCAGGAATCTTCGCATCAATCAGCTTCTCCTTAGTACTCAGAATCCATTCATCAGCGGCCAACGGTCCTTCCTTCCCAGAAAATGTCTTCGGCTGAAGCTCATTAAACTGCTTCACTCCGGGAGCAGCTCGAGGGGCAGGCAGAGGCGGTGGTGGTGCAAATGGAGGAGCATGGGCAGCACGGTGAGACTGCTGAACCAACTGGTGCTACACGTCCAGCATCTCTTTCATCACACCCAGAAACTGGCGAAACTCTCTGCCCTGGTCTTCCGGAACTCCATCGCTTGAGTTCCTGTATCAGGTAACGCGTCGTCCTGCCATCCTATTGTCAAGAAATACAGAGATTAGACTTGTACAATTACTGGATATCATAAAATGAATGTCCTTACTCCTATTTTTCTATACTTGCAGAAAGAATGGGATAGACCTGCATGGGCTACCACTAAAACATGTCACGTCCCGCTTCCCAAAACAACGGAGGCGAATCGTGACTAAGGCCCGCTTAGGCCAGGGCTGAGAAGCCCAGACCCAATTAGCGTCTGTGTGGTACTCCAAGTCGAAGGTACAGGTCCCTGCATGTTAGTACAGAACAGTAAAAGTACAGAAAGAGAAAGACAAACATTTTATTCCAAATTTAAATTATCCAAAGTACTGAGTCCAACAAAAGCCTAAGTCGATAACAACGACAGAAAGAAAACTGCTGGTGCAAGCACCCAACCTAAACAAAAGTAAACGGTGCCACGCACCCAACAACTAAGATGGAACCTCCGGATCAGCAATGGATATCTCTAACTCTGGTCCTCCTCAGGTACGTACTCAGGATCGGCGTCCTCCGGCTTTACGTCCTCGGGTAACTCTGCCTGGTCGTCCTACTCCGGCTCGACACCTGACGTACAACACCAAAGAAAGGAACTGTACGTCAGTTAAAGTCTACAGCAAAAAGTCAGACTCTACTGCAAGTGTACTGAACTATTAAACATCATTTTACTGGTTGATTAGCATGCTGGGGTTATAACAGAGTAGAAAAAGAAGTAACGTAGCAGGAAATTAAAGCGTAGCAAACAGTAGTCGTAGCGTGTGCTACCAGCTACGTGACTATCCTAAAGGTGACAAGACAAGACGGAACTAGACAAGACAAGATGGACAGGACACGACACGTGAGACACGAAGGGTTCACGCCTTACGGGTTGAGGGGGATCAGACCCTCTCCCCGTGCGCACGCTCAACCCTACCCTAAAACCCAGGAACTCAGGACAAGAAGTACAGAGATCACTTCCGCTAGGGAAGCACCTGAAACGCCCGCAGGCTTTTGTATCACGGAAATCAATCTCGCAGGGAGAGCATCTGAAACGCCCGAAGGCTTTTTGTATCACGGAGATCACTTCCGCTCGGGAAGCATCTGAAATGCCCGAAGGCTTTTTGTATTACGGAGATCACTCCCGCAAGGAGAGCATCTGAAATGCCCAAAGGCTTTTTGTGTAACAGGACACGACATGAAAAGTGTAGGGATGGTTCTTCTAGGTGGTCCGCACGCACGCACACACAGGAAAAACCCTAAAGTGTCAGTTATTGTTTGTCGAGCTTAGACTTCGTCGTCAACTCTAAGTCGTCAGGGCGACCCGGACGCTATCATTTTCACGTCCGGTTCTATACACTCACAGTCTAACAGTTCTAATAATTTAAGACCAAGACGCGGTCAAAAATGCAAGTGGTACACTTGCCTACGATGGCGAGTGTGTCGTCCGTCCAGGCCGTCTCATCCAGGCATCGCGTCCGCGGTAGTCCGTCTCTCCGGTGTCTGGAGTAGTGCGGATGTAGCGTATGAACGGTAGAAGATCTGCGTCGTCTCGGCTACGGGTAGCGTAGCGAGACTCGTCCGGGCAGCGGACGAAGTGCGTGAGCAGCGAGTAAAGGTGAAACAACGAGCAACGACGTGATCAACATCGAAACGGCGAGCAACGGAGGTGAAAACGTCGATACGACGTCGTCGGAACACGGTTGTAGGCTGTCCGACCTAGGAGGAGCCCATGGGGGGTGTCTCCGGCGGTGGAGATCACCGAACAACAGCAGAGAACGGCAGCAGCTGCAGCTGCCGTTTGTAGCAACGACTACGCCGGTGGAGGAGAGCTCTGGCGGTCACTTGGGGATATGAGAGCGTTCGGGGCGGCTGCACGGGCCGCTGGCTGTGACTGTGGGGTCACGCGGTGTCGGGGGTTAACAAGGGAACGTCGGGGAACTCAACGACGATCGGAAAATGGCACGCTGCTGCGGTTTGCCGGCGATCGGAGCAGTCTGCGGGCTGCTGTTCGCGGCAGCGGCTAGCGGTGGCTTTCACGACGGGCAGGCGGAGCTCCGGCGATGATAGGATGGCGTGCGGCTGCTGCGGCGGTGTGCGGGTGTTGGAGCAACCCGCCGGTGGTCGGGGTTAGGTGCCGAGAGAGAGAGAGAGAGAGAGAGAGAGAGAGAGAGAGAGAGAGAGAGACGAGAGATAGAAATATATATATATATATATATATATATATATATATATATATATATATATATATATCTATATTATAAAACAGGGATGTTATCATGGGTTTTTGGATAAGAGAAATTGTATAAGAGATTTTGGTTA
Source organism: Scilla litardierei (assembly GCA_030789695.1). Classification (NCBI taxonomy): domain Eukaryota; kingdom Viridiplantae; phylum Streptophyta; class Magnoliopsida; order Asparagales; family Asparagaceae; genus Scilla; species Scilla litardierei. The sequence goes on along the minus strand of CM061142.1, from coordinate 239,630,755 downwards.
TGTGTATTTTTGTTTGTGGATGTGTTATTGTTGTATAAGAGAATTTGGATAAGAGATAATGGATAAGAGATATTGGATAAGAAAATTTTGTTTTGTTTATGTGTAATTGGGTGTGATGTTGGGTATGAGAAATTGAGGTATAAGAAATTGAGGTATGAGAAATTGAGGTTATGTGTAATTGGGTGTGATTGTTGTATAAGAAATCACATCACATCAGAATTTATAAATTTTGAACTCAAATCACATCCTCTTCATTTTAAATTTTGAACTCATATCACAAAATTCAAAGGGAGGGAAAATCCTCAGCTCTCGCCTTCACAAGGGAGGGAAATTTTGATCACATCACATCGCCTTCACAAAATCCTCCCCGCTACGCTTTGATCTCTTCCCGCTTCGCTCAAGCCCCCATTCCTCCCAAAATCCTTGCTAAGCTCAAGCTCCCGTTCCTCACTTCTTGCACGAAGAGTCAGGGAGAGGCCACGTTCCTCCGCGCCATCTTCTTCTACCTCCAGCTCAAGAAGAGCAAGGGAGAGCACGAAGAGCACCCCCATTGCAGTGAGGGAGAGCATGAAGAGCTTGATGTCCTGCACCACGGTTAGCTCTTCCTCTTCTCCTCAATTCTTTTTCCTTTACTTTATTTCACCCTCATTAAGAAGAGCACCCCCATTGCAGTGAGTGAGAGCACGAAGCTTGATGTCCTGAACCTCAACACTTGGTGAGCACCCCCATTGATGTCCTCACGTCCTCTGCACCTCAACACTTTAAGTCAATTTTTGTTTTTATACTTTTTGTATAGTTTGTAGTTATGGCAGCTGAATTTTGTCCTGTGTACATTTTGGTTATTTTGAATTTTTGTTAATACTCAATTCTATTTACAGGATTCAAGCATATGTAGCATATTAGAAAATTGTATGAAGATTGAATACTCAATTTTTTGTTATGGCGGCAGAATTTTTGTTAATACTCAATTTTTTTGGAGATTTTTTTATGATGTATGAAGATTGAATCTTGATAATTACTGATATTTTTTATTATCAGTAGTATATGTGATAACTGAGTGATTGTAGATTGAAAATTGTTTTTTATGATGTATGACGATTGAATATTGTTTTTATACTTGGTGAAGCTTGATGTATGACATCAAGAATTGGTGAGAATTCATTAGCATTGGTGAGAATTATCAGTAGCACATGTACTGAGATATTATCACATTTTTGAGATATTATCCTTAGTCATCCAATTCCTATGAGTTAATTCTCAAAAATTGGTGAGAATCCTTAGTCATCCATTCAAAAATGTGATAATTGAAAATCTTTAGTCATCCATTCCTATGAATTATCAGTAGCATATGTGATAACTGAGTTTAGTTCTCCAAATTTCTGAGTTTAGTCCCTCATTTTCAGAAGTCCTCATATATTGAGATTCAACATAAAAATCATCAAATTTCTGAGTTTAGTGCCTCATTTTCAAATTTCTGAGTTATATACTGAGATTCAAGTTATATGTAATTATCAAATTTCTTAGTTATATGATCAAATTTTCATACATGTGATAACTTGAATCTCATTGTCCTAAGCTTTTTTATCTCATTGTCCATTGTACTAAGAGATATTTTTTACAATGATCAAATTTTCATACATGTGATAGCTTTTTTTTCTCAGTTGATACTTGATACATGGAATTTCTGAGTTATATAGCTTTTTTTCTCAGTCAACTTTCAAAAAAAAACCTAGGTATATGTTAACTGATTTCTCCATGTGTGCTTCCTGTACAAAAAACATACACTAAGTTCAAAAAACATATTTAATTTAATTTTTCATTATTAAGGGCAAGGTACAAAGAAACTTGGACCCACTTATGGAATTGTTTGATCACATTATATGGGATGCAAGTCCATAACTATTTAATTTTCAGATAACAACTTTATCAAACATGAATTCCTCTTCTCTTACTAGACTATATTCTGTTAAAAGAGGAATTTAAATTTGGGAATAGAGATTTTTCATTATTGATGCTCGAGGCATGCACTTAATGGAATATACAACGATTTTATTGGTATGGATTTGGTTGATGTTCGTCTGTATAATTTGGGTGGGATTTGGACCAGGAAATGTTTATCGCCGTTTAATTTGGTGGGATTTGGGTTTCTAATGAGCAGAGCTAGGGGTTGTTTATTTATTCTGTTAACATTAGCATGAGAATACAGATAAATATAGCACATGTTCTGCAATCATACATGTTTTCTTTTACAATTAATCCATGTCCATACCTGGCAGATCTGGCTACCAAGAAGGCTGATGATCACATGGTGTTTTACTGGGATAATTCATGCATTCGAAGGGTGGGACAAACATGAGTGTGGAGAGAGAATGCTTGACATTGAGAAAGTCTGGTCTTTTGCTATGCCATTGTTAATTCTTGAGATTTCAGTTTATGGAGGAATTATATTTAACATAGAAGTCTATGGAGGAATTTGTAACATGAGAATGCTTAGTTCAACACATAGCTTGGCTTAAAGATTTATAATGTCAATATAGAATTAGTAACATGATTAGATTGGCTTATGTGTTTTGCAGAAACTCCTGCAGACTGTGCATATTTGGGAATCGCTGGATTACTCTTTGACGGTACAACTCCATATCTGGTATTCTCCAGACTTGCTTATAATTAAACTTTATCAGCTGTGGATGTTTGGCATATAATCAATTGTGTAATTGTGTAATTTATATGTGCTCATAATTTATATATGTGGATGTTTGGCATGACACACTTGATTTATGTGTGTTTTTGATGTGTGTGGGCACATATAATGTTGTAGAGAATACCAGATTATGGATAAAAAAACACATAAATGTTTTAATTGTCTAATTTATATGTTCCCACAGATCAAAAGCACTCATAAATTAAGCAAATTTTGTGTCTTGGTTTCGGGAACATATAAATTGTGTAATTGTGTAATCAATTGCTTATAATCAATTGTGAAACCATCACTTTCTCACAAATCAATTTATCTATTGTTATAACAAATATGTAATGAATCTGCATTTGTGTATCATAGATTGGGGATCAGGTATTCCACTTAAATGAAATCAAGTGAAAATGCTTAAGGTTCTTAGTGGAATACTAATGAGTTTGCTACATCATACAGGTATTTAGAGGAATCAACATTGGCAGCAAGTTTTGAATCAACATTGGAATCAAGTGAAATTTTGACCTTTTTGAATATAACATTTGAATATAAAACTTGAAAAATCAGTTTTGAACTTTTTGAATAATTTTGAACTTTTTGTAATTTAATAAAATTGAAATGTGATCTAATTAGAGTTGGTGTTATATTCACAAAAGTTGATAATGTTATCTAATTAGATAACAGTTGATAACTTTAACATTCACTCTAATTTTTTGAATTCCCTTTGGTGAAACTTCTGCAAGGTGATTTGAACCCTTCAAAAATGTTGATATCCTGTTAATTTCAACTCATTCAAATTTTGAACTTTTTGGTATAAATTTTGAAATTTTTGAAAATGTCCTGTGAATTGCAACAGGATCAATTTTGAAATTTTTGGTATAAATTTTTTGAATGTCCTGTGAATATAACAGTTGAATATTCAAGTGAAATTTACCATTAAATGCAATATCTGTGAAAATTTGAATGAGTGAATATTTGATACTTAATTTGATATAACTCTGTGAATGAGTGAAAATTTGCAACATCAAGTTATATGTGAATGATTTGATAATTTGCAACATTAGATTTTATCCTGTGAATGATATCCTTTTATCTGTGAATGATTATCTGTGAATTGTAACAGGATATCAAGATAATTTGAAAATCATGAACTGAGTTATTAAATGTGAATGATTAAAGATGAAGTATCAATTTGAGTTATCAAGATTAAATGTCCTGTGAATTATTAAATGTCATGTGAATGTCCTTTGAAGTATCTTGATAACCAAGTTGCAAATTATCAATCTGAGTTATTAAATGAGTTGATACTTCACAGGACATCTAAAGTTATATGTGAATGATCTGATAATTTGCAACATTAGATTTTCACTTAAAGTTCAAAAATTCACTCTAATTATATGTGAACTTTTTGATATCCTGTTAATTTCAAAAATTATATGTGAAATTATATGTGAAATTATAAATTTGAACTTATATGTCAAATTTAACATTCAAAAATGTTGATATCCTGTGAAAAGTAACATTAACATTCAAAAATGTTGATATCCTATGAAAAGTTCACATATCACTTGAAAACTAACATTAACACCAGTCAAACACCAACATTTTTGAATGTTATATGTGAAATTATATGTGAAATTTCTCATATGCAAAATTATTTGTGAAATTTTTGATATCCAGTTCATTTTAACTTTAGGTGAAGGATATGCAAAATCATATCTCATAAGTTCAAATAAGTTCACATAAGATTTCCTGAAGATTAACATTTTAGATTTTATCCTGTGAATGCTATCCTGTTATCTGTGAATGATTTTTGAGTTATATCAAATTTTAGTGAATGAAGTATTTTTCACAAGATATACTTCATTCACTTCATTCACTGATTTTGAGTTATATTTCAATTTTACACAAGTTGAAATCTTGATATACATCATTTACTAAAATAACCTCAAAAAATTTTCACAAGTATATGTCCTGTGAATGAAGTGAATCAAATTGAGTTATCAAGATTATATGTCCTGTGAATTGAATGAAGTATTTTTCACAAGTTTTATCAAAATTTTCACATGTATATCAAGTTTTTGAATATATGAATATCAGTTTTTGAGTTATCAAGATTAAATGTACTGTGATTATTAAATGTCCTGTGAATGTCCTGTGCAGTATCCTGTGAAATATCCTGTGAGATATGGGTCAAATTCATAAGAGATATGGGTGAATGTCCTGTGCAGTATCCTGTGAAATATCCTGTGAGATATGGGTCAAATTCATAAGAGATATGGGTGAATGTCCTGTGAATTATTCAAAATCAGTGAAGTATTTTTGAATGTTATATGTGGAATTATATGTGACATTTCACCCTTGAGAATTGAGTTGTTCTCTCAACTTAAAATATTATGTGAAAGAAATTGGAGTGCATATCCTGTCAATTATTAACTTAAACTTGAACTTTTGAACTTGAACTTTTATCTGAGTGATTTTATCAGGATATGCACTCAATGCTAATTGCAAATAAGTTTGAGTGCAAATAGACTGGGGATATGAAATCTGGCCTATTTGGCTAATAATTGACAGGGGTGATAATTTCATAATTTCAAATGTTTCAAACTTGAAGGGGATAACTTGAACTTTATAGCAAATTGAGTTTAGCTAAATGTTTGCTATAAAGTTTAGCAAGGGGATAACTTGCTATAACTTTATAGCAACTTTATAATAAGGGGATAACTTGAACTTGAAGGGGATAAGTTGGCATTGAGTTGGAGTTTCAGTTTGAATAATTTAACAAGTTGAATTATGTGTTTCAGTTTGGTTGAAATTTACCACATCAAATTTAACACAGTTTGAATGATAACAAACTTGAACTTTTTGAATTATGAGTTTAGCTGAACTTTATAACAACTTTATAGCAATGGGATAACTTGAACTTGAAGGGGATAAGTTGGCATTGAGTTGGAGTTTCAGTTTGAATAGTTTAACAACTTGAATTATGGGTTTCAGTTTGGGTGAAATTTTACACATCAAATTTTCCATATGTTAAAGATGTTCTTGGTGTTTCATTATTAAATTAACACATATCCTGTCAGTTTGGTGAACACATTATTAAATTAACACATCAAATTTTCCATATGTGTTAAATTATTCAAGTGTTTCAGTTTGGGTGAAATTTAACACACCAAGAGTGTTATTACAGTTTATATACATGGGTTTGATTTCTTCATCATTGTCAGACAGAAATTTTTGAATGAATTTTTGAATCAATTTTGAGTGTTGTTGCAGCTATTTTGAATTTGAGTGTAAAATGAGATATACTGGGATATTCAACAGTGATATACTTTTTTGTTATTCAATAGAGAATCCTGTATCAAAGAGATTGTGATATCCTTATGAATTTTGATATTGTATAATTTTGATCCTGTAAATTATGGGTGAATTCATATGAGTTCACAGGAATTGATCCTGTATATGAGTTCAATTCCATGATATGAGTTCAATTTCACATATCATAGAAATGTTTGTGGATATGGGAGAGGATCCTATTTTGTTTTGTGAGAGGATATATGTGAAACATCTTGATAAATTTCATTCAAGATTTTGTAAAACATTGAATGAAATTTCATTCAATTTCATTCAAGATTGTTTCACCCATATCCTGTTTCACCCATATCCTGTTCAAGATTGTTTCACCCATTCAAGATTTGTTTTGTGATTGAATAAGATTGAATGAAATTTATCAAGATTAAATGAGATTGTGAACAAAATTGAATGAGATTGTTTCACCCATATCCTCTTACATTGAATTTGTTATTTATCTACTCAATGAGAATATATCATCTTGATGTTTACAAAATTTCATTGAGATATTTGAATGAAATTGAGTTTGGGACAGGATTTCATTGTGATGTTTTACAAAATTTCATCTACTCAATGAGAATGTTATATATGAAATTGTTTTATCTTGAGTTTGGGACATGATTACAAATTGTTTATCTTGAATGAAATTTGTTTTATCTACTCAATGAGAATATATCATATTGATGTTTACAAAATTTCATTTAGATATTTGAATGAAATTGAGTTTTACAGAATTTCATTGAGAATATATCATATTGATGTGTGCACAAAATTGAGTTTTACAAAATTTTTAATTGAAATTCTCATTGAGATATGTGAACAAAATTCCATTGAAATTTCATTCAAGATGATAATTTTGTTATTCAATGAAATTTATCAAGATTTTTACAAATTTCATTCAAAATGAGCTATACTTGGATATTCAACAGTGATATACTTTTTTGTTATTCAATAGAGAATCCTGTATCAAAGAGATATGGGTGAACTTATTTTGTAAACAGGATCCTCTCATTTTGATATACACTTTAACTAAGGATATCACAGGTTTTATCAAATTTGTTTTATCAATTTTGTATATCCATGATATCACAGGATATGAGTTCAATTTAATAACAGGACATATCAAGTTACCAACATTAAATGTCATGTGAGTTATGAACTAATTCCTTGAACTAATGCATATGAACTAATGCATGATGTTTAACATTTCTAAATGCAGGATGTTAACAACCTTATATGCATGATGTCAACAACCTTACATGCATGTCAACAACCTCATATGTTTCTTATGCATATGCATTAGTTTGTATTTTCAGTTCTGTATATGAGGTTGTTACAAAACTAATGCATATGAACTAATATGCATGATGACATGATGTTTCTTATATGTTAACAACCTTATCTGCACTAATATGTTGACAACCTAATGCATATGATTCTTATATGTTAACAACATGTCATCCTGAAATTTTTTTTATATGAGGTTTCTTATATGTTCACACTGGGGTTCTAAACCTACATGTTAACATCATGTCATTCTTATATGTTTATCCCAGTGTTAACATCCCAAATGTTTTTCCTGTTACATGTTTATGCATAATCCATATGCATTATGCATAATGAACTAATATGTTAACAACATCATATGTAGGATGACAAGATATTTCTCATGCATATGCATTAGCATGTATTTCAGTTCTAAAAGCATGTAATTTTTATGCACATGTTTACTTCAGCTGATAAAAATGTGCCTACGAAAAAAAATTGCCTTTCTAAAAAATTTTAGTTCATGAAAAAAAGTCTTGGAATGTAATTTTTATGAATAAAGCCTTTCTAAATATTTTTAGTTCAATTTTTCTTTTAATGAACCTCAACCTCATTATGTAAGTTAACTTGCTATACTGTATTTAACTTGCTGTTAAATAACATATACATCATGTAGTTACTTAAGCCATATGCATCATGCAAGTTAACTTTAAAAGGATATGTATTATGCAAGACAACACATCAACAAAATACATACATGATAAATGTATCAATTGCATTATGCATAATACATAATGTTAAATTAAGCTGTATGTATCTACTTACTTAGTTGTTCTTCTTTGTCTTGGAATGTAATTTCAAAAACTGTTAAAGACTATAGTGTTTTATTGTTGAGAATGAATGTTCTGGGGGTAAGCAGTTGTTCTTTGTCTTGGAATCTGAAGAAAAAATTTATAAGCATGTAACTGAAGTTGCTTTTTTATGCTTCTTTGTATGTGCATGTAATTTTTATGTGCCTTTGTAAACATTTTTAGTTCATGAAAAAGGTCTTGGAATGTAATTTTTTTGAAAAAAAGCCTTTCTAAAAATTTTTATCTTCACTGTTGCCTATAATGAACCTCCAAAGCCAACACATAAGTAGATTGCTGGCATTGGCACTGTATTAGGTGTTTAACATGTATAACATAAGTCTGATTTGATTTGGCTCTTTAAATGGATAGATTCTGTTTCATTGATAAGGAGGTACATATGTATAGATTCTAATGTAAATCATTTTCCTTTGCTACTAAACTTTGAATACATGTTGAGATTTGAGGTTTTATACACAAATTTGAATACATGTTGAAGTTTAAAAATATCGTTTTTTCTCACTGTTTTTTGTAAGATGGTGCAATGCTACTGTCTTCTTTGGATACATGTTGTCATTTCTGCTTGGATCTCCACAAGCAATGCTTAAAAATCATGGATTCAGGTTTGTTGGTTTCGACTCCTCATATTCATTTTCAGTTATTTTGATGAATTGATCATATGATGAGAAATTTTGGATGCAGGTTTGTCTGAAGGCGACAAATGGAATTACCATTACCAGTCCACTTCCCAGCCCTTTGCCATTAAGAAATTCAAAGTTTTTCATGTATTGATGCAATCCCCATAATTTTTGTTGTCTGAACTCAAATAGATTTTTTGGAGATTGATGACATATGGTTTAAGTTCATAAAATTTTGATCTTAATTTTTGATTTATAAGAAGAAACTCATGAAGAAAAAAAATGTATGTGTTGAAGTTTTAATTCTGAGTTTTGATCTTCCTAAGTTGAAAGGTTTATCTTATTTGTTCTATTTATCATCTTAGTTCTTATGCACATGAAGTTTTGCTGTAAAGCCAAGGTTAACATAAAGTTGTGCACTCACATAAAAATTAAAGTACTCATATATCTGAATATTGATAGTCTTGAAGACAGATTTATTATTGATAGAGTAAATGAATCTGGACAATAAAATCTTTAATTATCGGCTTCTTATGATTGTTTATGAGAACTGGATGAAATTGAACTCAAAAAAATTGACATTACTACATTGTTTGTTTTGTTGTAGTAGCGGATGTTTTGAAGTAGTAGATGAGCATGTAACAGTACTCTTTTTGGCAATCCTCTATTTGTTTTGAAGTAGTAGCTGATGCATTGTTTGTGTTGTTATTTTTGCAGGGTGTTGTTAGTGGTCCTTTTTGCATCGTTGGATCTGCTGAGAACATTGGGAATGCTTGCCGATTACAACATGGGAGTCATATCATGGGGAATACTGAATTGGGAAACGTTGCATCATACAAAATTAATCTTGAAACATATGAGAACAACACAATCATCATGTTAAAATGGGTTCAAGGATTCCAGACTGAGCCTGAGGAGCTAAAGCTTGCAGTTTGCGGAAGAACTTGGGATTCCCAACTGAGCTTGCAGGAGGAGCTGAAGCTTACAGCTTATATATGAGCCCTTATGTTCATTGCATCAAAGCCTATTGTTGCATCCATCTTAACTAAAGGGCTAAAGAAGACGTTTCTGGGAAGTGCAAGTTACTAGATGAATGTGCATCAATGAGACAATTTTGCCCGAATGTTTTGGAGCAAATATTTTACTCTACAAACCAATTTATGTGCTTAAAAAACTTATGGCAAAGGACTGTATGATTTGTATGATTTCTCTGTTAAACTGCATTGCGTACATGTACTTCTTCATGTAATTGATACCTTCAATGTCAATTGATACAGGTAATTGTGGTTTATCATTAAAGTTGTTGATTGTGTTTATCACCGAGACAGTATTATGAGGAGATTGTTGATTTTGTGTTGTTGTAGGAGACTATGGAGATTGTAATGGTTGTTTGAAATATGTAAAATTTTGAACTTTAATGTTGATTCACAGAATTTTTTGTCAGGGTGTCCAAATATTGAGGAAATATTTATGTACAATATGAAGGCAATTGACTTGAAGTTGCTGCAAAAAAATTCTAATGTTGAAATTGCATTTGTTAGGTTGTGTTTTTTGGTTTGATATGGTTTGATATTCACAGTTTGAATGATTTCATATGTTGGTTTGATATTCACAATTTTGAATGCATATCAATACTGGAAAAAACTGTATATTTCATTCAAATTGTGAAAATCCTATCAATTTTATTTCAAACTTGAATGAAATATCAAACCATATTTCATTTCCAGTATTGATATGCTACAAAAAAACTGTGAAAATCATATTTCATTCAAGTTTTATATGGTTTGATATTCACTGTTTGAATGTAATATACAATTTGAATGAAACTGGCAATTCTGGAAGTAAATGTCCAAATCTCATCAAAACCATATACCCCAGGCAGTATGGATTTTCATCAAAACCAGTTTGAGAGGGATTGATATTATGAAATTATGAAATTTAAGAGTTTGATATGGCAGTAAGTACATCAGGCAGTATGGATTTTCAATGATGTAGAGATTTGATCAAAACCAGTTTGATATGCTTAACATATACCCCAGTTAGTATGGATTTTTCATCAAAACCATATACTCATCAGAACCAGTATGATATGGATTTTCACAGTTTGATATTTTGGGCCTTTCCATATCAAACCAATTGCCATTCATTAGAAAAGCAAATTTTATATCAAACCATATCACATTTCATACAATTAACAGTTGAAAATATTATTAGAGCTCTGGCCATTTGGTTTTGTATCAAACCAATTTGGATAATAACAAACCAAATGCCATTCCAGAATAATATCACACCAAATCAACCTGTTAATTGAATTTGGTGTACAATGGAATTTGGAATAAACTGAAATGAAACCAAATGAAACATACGTGAATAAACTGAAACACAATGAAACCAAATGAAGGATTTCACAGTTTAAATGGGATTTCACAGATATGAATGAAACCAACAATTTGAATGGGATTTCACAGATATGAATGAAACAATGAAGGATTTTCACAGTTTACATTTGAATGAAACCAAATGAACACCAAAATATGATTTTCACAGTTTGATATGTCAAACATGAAAACAAAATTTGAATGAAATATTCTGTTTGCTAATTGGATTTTCACAGTTGCCAATTGGATTTTGGTGTACATTTGGCTGTTAATTTCACAGTTTGATAAGTTAAAATTTCAATGAAATGCAGTATTGCCAATTTCAATGAAAGTTTTTGTGCCACTACATTCTTTTGTATTTTTACGCTAATTTGTTGTTCTTTTAAATTTGGCTGCAGAAATAATTTTTTTGGGGAATAAAGATTTCGCGGGGGAAAATCTTAACTGAACCGTGCCCGCGGGCACGGGGTATGACTAGTATATATATATATATATGAGAGGGCACGGTTCTTATGGCGACTGCGAAACGAAAGTTAACCTAGGCTTTGTGTTGTCACGTGAATGGAATAGAGAATAGGTAGGGTTTTAATAATAATAAAAAGTTGATATTTAACTATAGGGTTTATAGGTTAGATGTGTTAGGGTATAGGGATGGAGGAGTGTGCAAATTGGGGTAAGACTAGAGGAGATTAGCGAAGCAGTTTAGGAAAGATTTAAAATGGATTAATAGCCAGATATTGCCAGATTTGGCAACAATTCGAATTTGAACTGATTGGCTAATCGACGGTCGAGGTCTATCCGAGCGATATCTCTCAAACCGGGCGTCAGAAAAATAATCCAAAAATACCGGGGCATTCGTGGAGACGAGATGCATAGATCTACGGAGCCTGATCGTGCATAACGCTTACCAAGAATTTACGTAAAATTGGAAACGGTGTTTTGAGTCAATTGACTAAAACGCCCCCTATCGTTCTAAGTCGTTTTGCGAGAAAACGAGCCGTGAAATGACGTTCCCAAAAATTACTATAAAATTATACACTCCCAAACGATCACAACAACATGTCACATCGCATATTTTGGAATCCAGGAATAGCCAAATAAAATACGTGCACGATAAAGCACGTGCACGTCGAAAATTCATATGGTCGGAAAACGACCGTTACAGATTTCCCAAGAGGATCGAGTGGAGAAGATCCTAGACTCGCTTACATCTCAATGGGAGTCAAAGGCCAACAGGATTTTGGAGTCAATGACATGTCCAACTGCACCGTTGAGGAGTGCATTGAGAATCTCATGGCATATGAAGTAAAGCTTCAACATAAGAAAGACATCCAACCAACGAAGCCCAAAAAGCAAAATGGGGTTGCATTCCATACCGAGAATGAGCCAATCTAATGAAGAAAGAAGTTCCATCAGGAAGCTTCAAGTGAAGACGATGGAGAAGATGATGTTAGCAATGATGATTACATCAAGCTTACCAAGCAATTCAAGGCATTCCTTAAGGGCAAACAAGGTAAATCTTTGTCAAATTTTACCTCCAAGTCTAACAATTCTATTTGTTTCAATTGTAGAGCAAAAGGTCATATTTCTACCGAGTGCTCTTCCAAACCCGACAAAGAAAATTACAAAGGGAAATGGAAGAAACATTGGAAAGGCAAGTCCAAATTCAAGAACCAAAAGAAGGGTCTTGTCGGTAAATTTTATGATTCCGATGAGGACATATCAAGTGATGAAAAAGAGGATGACAAAGAGCGAGCCCACATGTGCTTCGCGTCTTTTGATGATTCTTCATCAATCTCCTCATGATCAAGTGATGAATAGGTAGAGGCGTGTCTCAACTCCAACGAAGAAATGTGCTTCATGGCTAATGGGGAAGAGCCTTCGTCGAGTCTAACGAGTAGGAAAGCGACGGTGAAGAGGATGAGGAGCCAAAGCTACCCGATGAGGAGCTTGAGTATCGTTATAATGTGGCCTCTAACGTGGCAAGTGTATCGACTCAAATGATAAATTGAAAGTAAAATTTAAGAATGCTATGAGTAGGGTGCATGCTTTAGAATCTACTAGTGTAAATTATAATGATGCTTTGCATGTTACTAGTGAGAGACATACACTTCTCTCTCAAGTTAAGGAATTGAGCATTTCCAATAATAAATTAGTAGCTCAAAACCTAGCTTAGAAACTCGCATTCAACAACTTAGGATGAAATGCGAAGAGGAATCATGTAAGCTCAAAAGCTTTATCTATTCTAGGGATTCACTCCAAAGTTTGCTTGAAAAACAACATCCGGTAAATCATAGAGGAGGTTTGGGGTATATTCAAAATGTGGTATCCAAACCCACATCTAATTCCTCTTATGGTGTAAATACAAGAAATATTGCAAAAGCACCGAAGAAGAACCTCCATGCTTTCTTGTATAACAATAACACCAATAAGAAGCAGGTAAGTCACAAGGTGGTGAGGAAAAATGATAACTCTTTAGTTTTTGCTAAGAATCAAAATCCTCACTGTATGCATGCTAATAAAATATTTTCTACACCTAAGCATGCCACATCCACCTCTCTTGCTAAGGCAAAACCCTTGTCAAGGAAATTTTTGAGTTTAAAGTGTAATGTGCAAAAGAGGGATAGTTACATCAACTCTCTAGTTAGGGATGTGATCACCTCATGTGATTACATTATGAAATCAAACTCCTCTTGGGTTTGGTTCCCTAATGTTTAGGTTCCTCACAAATATGCATATTGCATGGGTATTGTGCTTAAATCTTTATTTTTAGCATACCCATTGGTTGTGTGTGTTTCATGATTTTGAAAATATTTTCAAATTTATTTTTCATACAAACGGGGACCGTGGGGAATATATTGTCATGCATGCATTCATTGATCCGTATGTATGACAATGTGGTAGTTTATATGTTGTATGTTTAAAATAATTTTAAAACATATTTTGACTCTCATTTCGGGGTGCCTTTGAGATTATTGCTTTACAATTGATGTCATTTCACAATTGGTGAGTATTGGTCTCAAACTCAACCCCTTGTATATTGCCAACTTGTTTCATGTTATACTTTGTATGGCAATGTCATTGTGTATCAATGAAGCTTGATTTTTCCATATCTATTACTTTGATACACTTTAGGCCCATGGCTCCAATTATGAATTACAATTGGTAAAGAGGATTATCTTTCAAGATTCTTTTCTACAGTTGGTATTTTCTCAATTGTTAGAGATTGATTATCTCCTTCTTTACAATTGGTATTAGATAATGGAGTAAAAAATTTGACCATTTCTATGATCTAGGGGGAGCATGGGATAGTGATTGATACCTACTAAAATTTTACCATTTGGTATCATATATTTCTTTACTCTTGCATATTGTCACATCTTTATTAAGATGACGAAGGGGGGTATTTTTGATGTCCACCTTTTTGACGATGTCAAGGGGAAGAGATATATGCATTATGTAAATCTTGTATTTCATACTTATGCATTTGGGGAGAGAGATATATCTATGGGGAGAGAGATATATCTATAGAGAGACATGTAGGATTATATAAACCATTCATGTGTGCATGGCATATTCTTATTGATATTGATTTATGTAATCCATACCTACTATATGTCACCATGGTTTCTCATTATTTCATTTGGTATAATGAGTATCTACAATTGTGTATATCATTTTAAAATTGGTGCATATAAGTCGTGGGAGCTCATTATCATTGTGCTTTATTTTCTTTATATTTACATAATGTGTGTCATCATCAAAAAGGTGGAGATTGTTGAGTATTGGTGTTTCATACCAATGTTATTTTGATGATATCATAACATTATGTTGTTGCTAATGACTCTCTTGTTTTAGTCTCATAGTTAATATTTCAAGAATATCATTTTAGAGACTAAACACTTGGTGTAAGGATGGACATCAAGAGGAGAAAGGCCAAAGCATGCACTCAATAGGTGCCAAAGCTTGGAGATGATGGGAAGCATCAAGGCATCAAGATTGAATTCATATACTCTAAGGAAAGCAATGTAATCCATGTATTATTTTATTTATTATGTTTCTCTTTTTTGAATCTAGGTTAAATGTAATACCTTGATAGATGGTCTACTCATTCATGCATATGCATTTAACCATCTTAATGAGCCTTAGGATTATCATAGAATCCAACCCAATATGTTCATCTTGCCTAATGAGACTTAGGATTATCATAGAATCCAACTCAATTGGAGTCTTTGGCTCTCCAACAGTCGCCTGATGAAGGTTTTACAGTCGACTGGGTGATTCTAGTCGCCTGTCAAGTCTTCTACAGTCGACTATGGTGCACTGCTTAAGTCAACCTTTTATTAACTCATACTTGAGCTTTTGGAACAGTCAACTGATGGTCAATTTACAGTCGCCTATCTTCTAACAGTCGCCTGTGAAGTGTTCATCAGTCGACTGTGTGAAACTTGCATTGTCTGGGGTTAATCCCAATTTGCTAGTTAGTCGACTGGTTCAGTATTTACAGTCGCCTGTCTATTTTATAGTCGATTGTACACTGGCCATCAGTCGCCTATCTGCATACAGTGCGACGAGTGCATCTCTATGTTTTACTCCATCCACTGCAGCAGTCGTTGCTGAAGGATTTGATGGCGCCTGAAGGATTTGCTGGCGCCTGTTCTGTATACAGTCGACAGTATTGTCTTCATCAGTCGACTGTCATGGCTCAGATTATAGCCGTTGGGAATTATTTAGCCGTTGGCCAGTCAACTATCATTTGGTCATCAGTCGACTGTTGGTGACGATTTTGCCCAAATTCTTGTTGTTGCAGCTTTTTGTCTTTGGCTGTTTCCTTGGATTTTGAGAGTTCATATAGGGTTCCTATATATATATGAGAAGGTTGAGTTCATTAGAATCTTCTTGATGCTATTGAAAATCATTAGAGTTTAATTAAGCCACTTTCAAACTCTCTCATTTCCCTCTTTGAGCTCATTCACTCCTTCATGCATTGAAGTCAAGCTCAAGAGAAATCATCCAAGTGCTTTCAAGCTAATGTTATCACTTGGAGATCATCTTCCATGCCTTGCATTCCTTAATGAGTAAGTTCATCTCAAGGCATAGGTTATAGTATTTGTTTTACTTTGTTATTTCATTGAAACCCTAGCTTTTTGCGTGAGAGTTAGTTACTCTCTGTGTCAGAGTATAACCTTCTGTGTAAGGGTTGGTTGACATCTCTCTGTGTGAGAGTTTGAGCCTCTCTGTGTGAGAGTATAAGTCTTTCTGTGTGAAAGCAATGATATCTCTATTTGAGAATCCAAATCCTATGTGTGAGGTCTCTCTGTGTAAGAGTAAGGATTTCTCTGTGTGAGAATCCAAATCCTCTGTGTGAGGTATCTCTGTGTGAGATTGTATTCACTTCTCGTTGTGGGAATTATAGTGAATATCGGTGTGGCTGGACGTACCCATGTTTTGGGGAATCAGGGTAAAATCTTGTTTTTGTGTTTGATTTGATTGTATTGATTAATTCCTCTTGCATTTATTATTCTGCATTTGCAAGTTAAAGTTTATTTGCAAAATTATTTCCATTACACTATTCACCCCCCTCTAGTGTGTTGTTGTTAGTATTGCAAGGGTAAGGCTATCCTTACAATACTTAACCCTTCAACGCTTGTTTTGACTTTGCCATTTGATGCATATTTTACCCTTTTGTACTCACTCTAACATTGCCATTCAGGGCACATTTCACCTTAAACTTTTGTGGTATGTTTTAGTTTACCTTTTAGGATGTGTTACTTCTGAAGGGTTTGAGCATGCTTCCATATAGCGTGTCCATCGTCTAGCCTAAGTATTATTAGCATTGGAAGCAGTGGAAGAAGGAAAAACAAATAATAAAACGTTTTAATGAAAACGCCATACGGAAAGAATACACCTTTGCAGTCTCTTGTACTATCTAGGGAGAAGGGTGAACTGATCTTGCCTAAACAGATCTAAATAATTCTGCTATAAAATAAAAAGCATAAAAGTATACCTTAGTATTTGCAGTCGCAAAAACTCTTCTTTAGAACGATGCCCTAAAGCGATCCAACGTATTTATCAGGAGGTGACCACTTGCTCCAGAAATTTTCACCTTAGCTGAATCCTTGTCATAAGCTTTGGATCTGAACCAAACTTCCTTCAAGTTTTGCTAGAACCCGAAAGGAAGCAAGAGGAAAAGAAAAAAAAAATTTAGTCCCCTTTAGATATAGGTTTGCTCACTTTAATTTTGGGTGAGCTCCCTTAATCTAGGCTTGGTTTAATTTTAGGAGGAAGAGGAGCTCCCTATTTATAGGAAGACCTGAGCCTTTAGAGGAATATTACATCCGATGTTGTACAAATAAACAGAATTCAAAGTGACTCAAATTTGTCTCCTTTCAAAGACCAAACTTTGAGCAATTAATTCACTCTCTCCATTAAGCTTTAGAATCAAAATGATATATTATTTTGAAGAGCGTTAAATGGAGATCGCATAGAAACAAATGGTTCTCAATTCAGATTTCGTTTAACCTCTCAAACGTCGCCTCAAAATTCACAAAAACTTGCCCAGAAATTTGCCCCACACTGCATAGCCCACGAGGCCCTATAGAGGGCCCCGACCATCTTAATAGGTACCACTAAAAATGGGTGTGCCAGCTTGGCCACTGGCCCATGAAAGCAGGCGGGTCGGGCGCTCGATCGCAACGGGTGCCCGTCCGAGCTAAACAGGGCCCGCCTGAAGTGAGCCCTCCTTTTCTTGGGCCGAATCGGTCTTGGATAAGCCCAGGCTACCTGGGATCGACCCCAGATGAGTATATGATCGATCCCTGGCCTGGGGTGACCATGGAATCCATTTTCAGGATTTTTCCTGAGTCTTACTCGGGCTAAATGTGTCTTGGACATTCCAGGACTCTGGTTTGGGCATTTTCTAATGTTTTTCAAGGCTCTTTTTCATGTCGCATCATATGTGGATGAAATCCTCTTCATGACATTTTGCGACCATATTAACTTATATGCATCATATGCATGTTCCTCTTATTAGTTGGGCGAGAATCTCGGCATGTGTGAGACCCTACAGCCTGACCTTAGTACAGGTGTTTCTCATAGCCCTTGACGACAGTGACTGCAAGCAGGTGTCATCCCTAGTTTGGTATCATCATTACGTGGTCTACCCCTTGACATAAACATTGTTGGGACTATACTTGCCTATGTTTGTGATGAATTCTGCAGTTTTAATCCCTTCATCAGCACTATTTTGCTGCAAAGACTTGGGTATGATTGACTGTCAACCCATAATAGCTTCATGATCGATCAGCATCATTTGGTCTTAGCTTGTCTTTGTTGGATCATATCCAACACACCTTGGCCAATGATTTTGCTAAGGACTGTACTGATTCTGTGATATTAACTCCCCACATACAAGAGTGACGAATCCTCTCTCGGTCACTACTCCCCTCGTATGCTTCAAGTGTCACCCAACCTAAGACCTTTCAACAGGCTTTGTCTCAAATCTAGGTCAGAGATCTAAGTGACACCGTTTATGCACATGCTCGTACA
Organism: Scilla litardierei; assembly: GCA_030789695.1. Taxonomy (NCBI): domain Eukaryota; kingdom Viridiplantae; phylum Streptophyta; class Magnoliopsida; order Asparagales; family Asparagaceae; genus Scilla; species Scilla litardierei. Next base: position 239,612,037 of record CM061142.1, on the reverse strand, counting down.
ATGGCCTTAGGCCAAAGGACCAGGTTGCCTATGATCACTTGAGAGCTACCATTGATAGTTTAGTATGCGCTATCCTTGTAGCAGCTCTCATTTAGTTGTTCAATGAATGCATTCTCTAAGGAGCACATGTGTCTTGTCTCTTATTTCAATAAATCGAATGATCATGAGATCATTGCCAACAACATTTAGTGAAGATGAAGCACACAATAGTTTATCTGATGCATCGATGTCCTTTCTTGATGCATCTATGACTATAATAGTTTTAGACTTATGCTACTAGCAGTTGAAACATTTCTCCATGACCAAGATCCTCATCTCGATACATGTTCGACCTCGTACTAAGTCTCATGACTTTATGTAAGTATAAAATACAGACAAACATTATGATTATACTCAGATAAACATTACCAGATAGCATACTATCATTTTGAACAAGATGTCTGAATTATAAATAATTGGCCTCGAAAGCACATATTCCCAATACTTTCAAACTCCGAAGCACATTTTACATAGCCCTTCGGGGCATATTTTAAATTTGCCCTTTGGGGCATGTTTTACTTAGCCCACTAATGTTGGCTCTGGCTTTAACATTTAAACATGCTTGGGCTTAGCCCTACTAGGATGTATTACTTTACCATTCAAGGAATTTTTTACCTTACCTCTAGTGCTCATTTTACTGCACCATCAAGTGCATGTTTTAGCTTTGCCCTCCAAGCCATACTTTGTATAGCCTTCTAGGGCTTGCTTTGGCTCAGCCTTTCAGGGTATGCTTTGTCTTATTCTTCTTTTACTTATTCCATAACTGCATGTATTGGCTCTTCCATCCAATTCTTTTTTTACTTAGACCTTTGGGTCATGATTTTCTTCACCCACCAATGCACGTTTTGGCTTTTGCCTTCCAAAATACATATTACTTGGGTTTTTCAGGCATATTTTGACTTTACCATCTAGTGCACATTTTACTTAGACATTTAGGGCTTTTCTCTAACTTTTCCCTTCATGGATGCTTAAATTTAGGTAGTTGGAGAATGTTATACTTCATGGCTTGCTTTAATTTAGCTAGTTGGAGAATGTTATACTTCATGGCTTGGTTTAATTTAGCTAGTTGGATAATGTTATACTTCACCCATTGGAGCAGGTTTTATTCACCCTTCATGACAAATTTGGGCTTTGCCCTTTGAGCACATTTATATAGCCTTTAAAGGCCACTGTGTTTGTTATATGTGCATGTTTTATTTAGCCTTTGGTGCGTGTTCTAACTTTGCCTTTAAGGGCATGCTTTGGCTTAGCCCTTCAGGAAATGCTTTACTTCATCCATCAGGGTACGTTTTGCTTCACTCTTTAAAGATCATTTTAAAGTGCTCTAAGGGGCTCATTTTACTTAGCCCTTCAGTCAACATTTTGGCTTTGCTTTCTTAAGTGAACTTTACATATCTTTTCAGGGCTAATTTAGAATTTTCTCTCCTAAGTACGTTTTACTCAGCCTTAAAGGGCTCGTTCTAAATTTATCCTTTATGACACTCTACAGCTTGGCCCATCAGGACATGCTTTAATTCACCCATAAGACATGTTTTACATCACCCTCTAGGTCATGTTTTAGCTCGACCTTTAGGTCATGTTTTAGCACTGCATATTTTCGTTAATCTTCAGGGCTTTGTTGTTTGGTATATGTATGCCCTTATGATAATTACTGTAATTAATACATCTCGTTCAAAATGATAGTATGATATTTTGTAAATTTTATCTGTATGGATTCTTGGTACAGTTTTAGTATATATGGATATTAGTATCTGATTGCTTATATAAAGTTCTTGAAATATGTGAGGACATTTTGATCAAGATAAGATCTTGATAATTAGACTTAATCGATCTTCTTAAGCACAAATCCAAAATGTTTTTGGTTGTATAAAAATCAAGATGGGTAATTGACATTCTGGAAGACCAATGTGCATTGGTCTTTACAATATAGATGGTAGTGGATGGCCTTATAGCCATTCAATGTGAAGGTACCGTGAAACAATGTGCATGTACTTATTACAGAACCAGTTCACAGAATGACTTGTCAAAAAGCTTTTCTATGGTAAACATACTATCACTGTAAATAAAATTTCTCATGGGGCAACTAGCATATGTGTTCGTCTTTCGACCTAAGACACGTTAAAGAACCTTTTGTATGGGTGGAATATGCTTTGGCTTTTGCTGATCAATAACAAATGTGATCATTATTAGGTCCTCGTCGTGTGTAGTCCAAAGCATGTAGTGGAAGGTGGTGGTTAATGTAAGGATCGTCAATATGGCTATTTCAATACTAAACATTGGACATGATTAGTATTGTCAACAATTATGAGATATACAAAGTAACTTGTATATTCTTTTAACTATAAATAACTTGTAGTGAAAGAATCAACACAATTAATGAAACAAAACAAATAAGCAAACCAGCCAATCAAATGCAAACACCTACTTCCCTTCCTCTACCTCGTAGAGATTTTCAATCCACTATAACACTTGCTCTGCACGCAACACCATACAAAAATGATGATACTCTCAGTGTCCCAAAATTTGTATAATCTCTATACCAAGAGATTCAACTTACAAAGTAAAGAATGAAACAACACCTAAAGCCTTGATGTGAATTTCAAATGGAATTCAAAGGAAAGGTATAAATGAAAGTTCAAGTTTTCTAGATTTTGAAATGGAAGAAACACTCTTGAAGATTTCAGTTTTCAAATGAAGAAAATATCAGAATTTTACTTCTCCAAATGAAAACAATGGCAGAACTTTCCCTTGAAGAAGATAGAGTTTAAGTTCTAAAAAAGAACGTTGGAAAATGAAGTGAATGGAAGAGAAAGGAGGTATTCATTTATGTATAGATCTAAAAGGAAGGTATAACGATCATATTCCAACGGTCAAAAACTGTCTCCAACGGATAGAACAAACAAGTTGCAAAAACGGTCAAAAAAGGAATTGGTCGGCCAACGATTTTTTGTTGGTCGACTAATTTTGAAACGACAAAATTTGACCGTTTGAAGTTACTGACGTTGAACTGATATGAAGAGGAATTTGACCAAAAAATTTCAAAGTTAGATTCGAAAAGAAAAAATTAGCCTGCTAACAAAAATGTATTGGTCGGCTTATTTCTAAAAGAGGAATTTTAGGATTCTGAAAAGGCTAGGTTGTAGATAAATGTTAGGAGAGACCATACTCATATATGATACGTCATCATCAGGCTTAAAAATCTATACAATGAAAAATACATTGATTACATAAAAGCCGTAGATATGACTGCATTTGAATTTGAGAAGTCTTTGGCAGGAAGTTGTAACTAGTGATTATGTCCAAGATGTAAATGCTGAGTAGTCAGTTATCTGCACAAAAGGAGTTAATAACAGTAATATGTTTCACATATCAAACCATATGGAATAGAGAGATGTAATTATGGAATTTCAGTATTCTTCCCCTTTTTGATGATGACAAACGTTTAATAATATGAATTAAGTAAATTCTTATAACTCCCCCTGAGTTAACGCCATATTATGGTGTTTCTCCACCTTTATCATCCTCAAAAAGGATATTTGCGTCAATGACCTTCTTTTCTTTTGGATACCTGAAAAGTAAACATTTAAGCAATGATACCCTCTACTATGTAGGGTCCGAAGTATTAGTCCTTATGAAACCAACCCCATGTAGAATTTGGTTTTCCTACATAATCATGTGAAACAATATTATTCATATATAAATCAACATATAAATCTCTATCATGCAGACATAAGTCCTTAGGAACCCAAATATGCAAATGAGTGGGTTTCCTATAGATGGATGCATGATACTTCTTAGGTACATTAACAATCTTATGTTTAACATCCAAATAAGATGAGACCTTGGGTTTGGTAACATTCTTCTTTGAATAACCTAACCCAAGCTGATGATTTGTAGGATATTGAAATGAGAGCAAATCATTAAGATGATCCTTTCATTTGTTGAACTTTTCAACATTAGAAGATACCTTGTTGTATTTCATCATGAGTGATGAAATATTTGTATCCATTTCGGATATGCGTGCATGCAAGTGATGGACTTCTAATTTTAGAATTTCATTCTCTTTGCTCAAGGTCATATTCTGAGTGAGAAGTTGTTCTTTTTCACAAGATAACATATCATGAGATGCAAGTTTTGAAACAAGTGCCTCCCTTTCAACAATCAAAGTGTCATTGTTATGTTTCAAATATTTTTACATAGAATTTAATCTCTTAAAGTGCATATACAAATCATTGAATGCATCTAATAATTCTTCATTGTATAAACTACTTACTTGATTGCTGTCATCTTGAGCCATGAAACACACATGTGCACTTTGTTCTTTTTCTTTCTCATCTTCATCTGAAGATTCGTCCCATGTTGTCGCAAATGCCTTCTTCTTCTTATATACTTTGTTGAAGTTCTCAACATTCTTTGACTTTGAAAGTAAGGGACAATCCTTCTTGAAGTGTCCTGGCTTATTGCATTGATAACACAAAGAAGAATTCTTATTAGTATTCAAAAAATTCTTATTTTTGATCTTACCTTTAAGATACTTCTTGAACTTTCTTGTTAAGTATTCCAAATCATCATCATCATCTGAATCATCATTGTCTGATGATGCATTAAAGGCAAGATTCTTCTTGTGGGTACTTTCTTGCTTTCTATCTTCAAGTTGGACTTCATATACCATAAGATTTCCAAGAAGGCTTTCGACTGTGAGGGTGGATAGATCATTGGATTCTTCTATTATTGTTGTCTTCTTCTCCCATTCTGGGGTTAATGCACGAAGAATCTTCCTGACTTGTTCAGTTTAAATATATACTTTACCAAGAACAATTTGTGAGTTGGCGATGTCGGTGAATCTAGTGATCATCTCTCCAATTGTCTCGTTGTCCTTCATCTTAAATAACTCAAACATGTGAACAAGAACAGAAATTTTAGTTTCCTTAACTTTATTTCTGCCTTCATGTGTTACCTCGAGTGTTTGCTAGATATCATATGCTGATATTGCCTGGGAGACTCGATTGAATTCACTCTTGTCCATTGCGCAAAATAATGCATTCATGGCCTTAGAATTTAATGTTGCGTTGGCCTTCTCTACAGTGGTCCATTCGCTATAAGAGGTTGTTGGCTTGGTGTAAGATGTCTCCATAATGTTCCAAAGTTGGAAGTCGATTGACTGGAGGTAGATCATCATTTATCGCTTTCAACATGAGTAGTTGGATCCCGTGAAATGGAGGCCTTACGAAAGAGTGCCCTTCGGGAAATTATGTTGTACTTGCTGAAGCCATCGATCACCAGAGATACCAATTGTTAGTTCAGAATTAGGCACGTCTCTTGAACCAGGCTCTGATACCAAATGTTAGATTGGAAATAGACACGTCTCTTGAACCATCAGGCTCTGATACTAAAAATGTAAGGATCGTCGACGTGGCTATTTCAATATTGTTAAGGCCAAAAATGAATGAGACAGTTGTCAAGCTGACGTAGACCCTTCGTGCTGAGTCGGAGCCTAGTCAGCAAGTGAGGTGGGACCCTAGGTTGGTAGAACCAGGGTCGAATGATGGATGTTGATTGGGATGTGATGCTCGATTGACCGTCAAGTAGCTTGTATGTTGAAGGATCGAGGCTGGGAAGCTCGTAAACAACCTTCATATGAGATTGAGGCTTGAAGATATACACCACAAATGAACGTCAGGGGGGTCGGATCTGGGTCCCGACCCAAATCCCCTCTGATGCTTAAGTTAGTCGGGGAACTTAAGGAAGAGAGGGAGCTTGGAGCAGTTGAGATCATCCCACGGAGGATCATCTCAGACTTGACGTCGCAAGCTCTACAATGTAAGAAATATCAGCTGAAAGAGTAGCGTCTATGTATCAGATCTCGTAGCTTGAGAATTGGAACCCTACGGTATTTATAGACCTCATGTGTCTCTTCAGTGACGTTGGGGAGATAACGGTCACCCATTATGGTGCCACGATCCTCCCCTCTTAGTAGGAGTGAATGTTTCCCATGTTCCCACTAATTACGGGCTCATCTTTAATCCCACATTTGAGGGGGAGAATGCAACGGTCGACTGGTCAATGGGCTTTGATCGAGTCGAATCGGGCTTTCCTCATGGGCCCCGTGGGCCTTAGTCATCCATTGGTCGAGTCATCTCCGGTGTCGGCCCAATGATTCAACAATGGCTTCAGTCGCACGACCTCAAAAGTTTTGCATATTGAAGTCAAGCGATGTTACATCACATTAATGGGGTGCGACAGTCGAGAAATTAGCACTTAAGTTCCAGGCGCCAAAACGTCCGCCTCGTCGATTCGGATGATTTGCCAGTTCGAAATCCAAGACGCTCAGAGGCTTTGGATCTTTGATGCGTGTTTCATCATGTGGTCTTCACCTTGCCTATATAAGATGGTTTCAACGACAGAATGCGTAGGTTTCTTCTTCATTCTCTTTGAGTTAGATCTTTCATCCCTCGAAAGAAATGGCTTCGTCTTCCATCCCTGCTTCTGAGAGGAGCTTGGTCATCGTCGTGTAGAAGAACAAGGAAGGGGTTATGGAGCCGGGTTTAATCGCGAATCTGAGGTCCAAAGTTGGAGCTGACCAGATTCCCGAGCTTCAGAGGAATTGTAGTAGTCTTGATTACCAAATCCGGGTGCCTGGGAGGGACGAAAGGGTTCATCGTCCTGGCAACCGGGAAGTGGGGGTACATGTCAAAGCCTTCCAATGAGGCCTTCGATTTCCCATGCACCCCTTCATGCGGTACTTCTTATGCACCCTGAATGTCTCCCTCTGTTCATTGGCATGCTGATGGGCTTTATAGCTCTGTGCATGATGAAGGGACTGAACTGTCTGTGAGACTTGTCAATTACTTCTTCTTAATCCCTCTCCTCAAAACCCTGAGCTGGAACACGATAACAGCCCGTTGAGGCATGAAGATGTTCGACGACCTTCCCTCCTCCAATCCTAAATGGAAAGAAGAGTTCATGTTTGTGGTCTTCCAAGGAGAGGCAAGCTTCTGCACCGGCTGGGGTGCCCCTGCCTTGGGCCCTGCCGAGGATAAGCCTCTGCCTAGAGAGGAGAAAGAAGATGCCAACACATTAACAAGTCTGCCAGAGAACATGTGGAAGACAAAGTGAATGTGGTCCGACAATGTATTGTGTCAGACCGTGTGGACGAAAGGTTGGTTTGATCGTGCATGCAAGTTGTTCAACCCTCGTTCTTTGGCTTAACTAGCTGTTTCTCCTGTAGGCCTGACCAGTGTGGATTATCAGGTGGACCCTACGTTGAGGGAAGCAATTGAGGCTTCTGTCAAAGAGGCCGAGATGGGCATGTTATTTCCTCAGGTGCCGACTTTGGGGAAAAGGACAGCCCAATCGTCGGAGGATCGACCCATTGTTGTCGAGAGGACCGCTTAGGTGGGCCATCTTTAGCGGAAGAAGAAGAAGGAAAGGCCTGCTTCTAAATTTGAAGTGGTTGCACTTGAGGGGAGTAAGAGGAGGTGGCGACTTCTTTTCATCGATTCCGAGCCGTCTGGGTCGAATGAAGCTGCAGAGCAGGTCTCCCAGAAGGAGGGGGTTTTCCTCCAGAGGTAGATTCGGGGAAGACCCACGTCCCTCTGAAGCTCCTTCTGCTTGATGATTCTTGGCCTTGGGAGGCTTGTTCCCTCCTGTACAATTATTTGAAGACATCCTTGATGAATTCAGGGTGATTTTGATGGAGAGTCGATCTCCCCAGGCTCACTTTGAGTGCCCCACGGAGGAGCTCGTTCAAGCGGATTTTTCGATGAGGCGAGAGGATTCTGCTCTTCTTGATTATGGGACTGCCTTCTGCATTGCTGAAAATGTAACCATTCTTTGGGTCAGAGCTGTCGTGAAGAGGGTCAACTACAAGCGACTTGCATCGATAGCCGTCCATGTCAATGTCCAGGTAATTATTGCACCATACTCCACTGTAGGCAAGGCAAGCATGATTATCATGTATTGTGCTTTGTTTGTATGCTCTCGTGGCCACCGTCGCATTGCATCGAATTGCACCAGTGGTGGTGAATCATGATGTCACCTTGGGGGACGTAAAGTTGGTCGTGGCAAAGTCTCATGTTGAGCTATCTAACATTGGGCGTATGTCCAAACAGAGATTGAATCATATTCAGCAGCTTGAATCATATTCAGCAGCTCAAGCCCGACTTACAAGAGTCTCGCAAGAGAGAAGCCGAGCAATCTACCTTAAGGGATCGGGCAGAGAAGGCCCTACTAGAGGAGAAAGCCAGCGCTGAGGCTACATCGTAGAGGATGGTTCAGGAATTCAAGGATTCGTTCCCCGACTTCGACGAGCTGTACACGAAAGGCTACGAGAGTTGTCGATCGAAAATGAAGAACCGATTCCCCGACCTCTCTGTCGATATTGATCGGATCCCTATGCTGTTTTTAGATCTTGGTGACAACGACTCAAGCCATGGCATGAAGGAGGTTGCTCCCACTGGTGAAGTTGTTGCAACGTAGTGACGATGCAGGATCAGACGCTTCGGGAGATCCAGAGTCTGCGGTCGTGCTGGAGGGAGACCAAGGGCCTAGCCAGCTGTTATAGAATCTCAACGTTCCTTTTACTCTTGCCTTAGTAATTTTTGAATGTATATGTGGTAACTTAGATGTAAACGAAAACAATTTTGCAGCAGTAGTGCCAGAAGAGTTGGCTTGTATATGTTTTTTTGTTTTTGCATCTCTGTGTTTGTTGTCGCTTATGCCATACGATGGTCGCAATGCCTGATGGCCCCACTTTCGATGGGTTAGACCCTGCTTTATGACGATTGAGGGTAAGCCATCGAAGCATGTTAGAAATAAACCACTGCATCCCATGGTGAGGGAGCAATCTTCTCGACTCACAGATCACGGCATAGGACTCATTCGGTGGCAAGGGGTGGCCCTTTGGCTTACGGCTGACGACACAAAACAGTCGTTCAGCGGTGTAAGGATGGTCCCTCCGACTTACGGCTGACGATGCATTATGAGGGTCGTTCAGTGGCAAAGGGGTGGCCCTTCGACTTAAGGTTGACGACATGTTGTGAGTGAGTTGTTCAGTGGCAAAGGGGTGGCTCCTTCGACTTATTACTGACGACGTGTTAGGAGAGTCGTTCAGTGGCGAAGGGGTGGCCCCTTCGAATTCCGGCTAACGATACAGTAGGAAAGTCGTTCAATGGCGAAGGGATGGTCCCTTCGACTTACGGCTGACGACACGTTAGGAGAGTCGTTTAGTGGAGAAGGGGTGTCCCCTTCGAATTCCTGTTGGGATTTTCAAGGTCCCTTAGGGCATATTATCTAGCCCGTCCTAAGTCGAACGAACAAAAATATAAAAGAATCAGCGGAAAAAAATTTATTAAACTCCTTTAATAAAAGCTACCCTAAGGAAACATGCTCCCTAGCCAAGATTATCTACTGACTCAGGTTAGGTCTGACCAACCCGAGAAAGGTCTAACTACTGCAAAATATGAAAGGCATAATAAAAGGGACTCACCTGGAATCTTACCTTGGTACAAGCAAGATGTACCGCACCGACTTCTCACACCGCGCCTCGAGCTGAGCCGCTTTTTGAACTGCACCGCTCTTCACCTCGAGCTGAACCGCCTCCCAAGCTGCACTACGCCTCCGAGCCGATCACTTGCCGAAGAAAGTTTCACTTGAGCAGACCCACGCCAGAGATTACTGGATCAGATCCAAACCTCCTCGTAGTCTTGCTAGGACCCGACTGGAGGATAGAAAGAACTATATAGGAAGAATAATTTAAGTCTTGATCGAGTGTGCTCAAAAATCAGGAGCTCCTCAATCAGAGACTTGGTGCAAGCTTCAATGAAGAGGGGGCACCCCTATTTATATGGGAGACCGGCCTCTCCTCATTTGCTACGAGCTATGTGGGAAAAAAATTAGTGAAGAGAGATTTAATTAAGTTAGAGATCCTTTCTCAAAGGCCTAACCTCAAGCAATTAAATCTCCCTCACCATTGAGCTCTAGAGACGATACAAGTTATCATTTCGAAGGGATAAGAAGGGTGAACGCGTAGGAACAAACGGTGACAAAATCCGACTTTGTTTGACCCTTCAACCAATTGCTCAAAGTTGAGCAAAAGTCACACATTTCGTAGCCGTCATGGGTTTCAAAAAAACCCTAGCCAAAAACAACTTAAGTTGCGGGCGTGCCTGCTAAGTTAGCGGGTGCGCCCGCTAAGGCCAATGGGCACGCCCACATTGGGTGCACACGGAGCGGGCGCGCGGCCTGATGTACTCAGCGGGCTGCGCCCGTTGACCACAACGGGCCATGCCTGTTTCTGCTTCGGGTGGACCCGCTTTACCTTGTGGGTCTAACATACCTTTACCTTGTGTTGTTTTTGCGTTTTTGGGCTCGTTTGAGCTCTGATTCCAATGCGGTTTATTCCAGTGGATCTATCAGGAAGTCCTCTTCAATCCCAAATGCTTTAATCTCACAACTAACTTGAGAACTTAATAATTCTATTGCATCAAATGCATTCCTCTTTATGATCTTCCTATTTCGAAGACGTGAATACTACTCGGTGTGAGACCCTACCGCCTGACCCTACTACAGGTTAGAACTCGAAGTCCCTAGACGATAGTAACCACGAGCAGCAGGTGTCGTCCCTATTTTAGAATGATACTTACGTGATTGACTTGTCGGTAAAAGTACCGTCAGAATCACACTGACTGTGTCCGGGATGAATTCCACAGTTTTAGTACCTTCGTATTAAATTTTTCAATAGAGTAGCCTAGGGTATGGAACTCTGTCAACCCCACTAGCTAGAAGTGGTGAGTATCCATCGGTCTCTGGTACATTCATGTTGTACATCCTACAACATACCTTGGCCAAGGTTTTACCAAGAGCCATACTGACCTGCGACAATAGCTTCCCATTAACGGAACAGACGGATTCTCTCTTGATCACTACTCGGCTCGTATGCTTCAAGTGTCACTGATGTGTCCATATTTTCTGTCATTTTCATATCATTATCTCATCGCATTGCATATCATTTTCGCGTCCAAATCCCACTTTTTACTACGATTCTGCATTTCTGACGATATTTTTGAGTTTCGTAGTGTTTCGTGAATTTTTAGGGATTTTGGAGCGATTTGGACCCCCACTTGGGTATGGACACATCCGACATGCTCATGAGCCCATTGGCGGGGCTCTGGAGGAGTTTGTCGCGTTTTCAAAGCCATTGGAGGAGAGAAGAGGGAGAGAGCGCAGAGAGAGAAGCCCCAGGATCTGGCCCAGCATTTCTCAGAAAATGCTCGGACCGAGCAGCTTAGCTGCTCGGTCCAAACCATATCAATTATAGCAGCGACGGATACAGGCTGACTCGGACCGAGCAGCTCATCTGATCGGTCGAGTAGCCCCAGATTTCACAGCCCGAGCAGCGCCCGAGTATCAGACCGAGCCAATCCTATTCGGACCGAGAAAAGAGTCTACTCGGTCCGGGTAGGTCGATTTCAAGATCTCCAAGCAGCCGAGCAGCATGCCTACGCGGGCCGAGCCTCTGACCGAGCCACGTTGACTCGGAACGAGAAGCCTACTTCGTCGGTGACGCCAAGGGCATTTCTGGGAAGTTTTTGAAGAAGCGGGATGTGCACGATTTTGGCAGTGACTAAAGCTCGCGATTGGGAAGATGGCGCGGGGGACTTTGATTAGCTTTTGTTAGGGATTTTTGGAGCGGAGCAAGAGTGATTTTTTGTCGGAATCTTGAAGATTTATTCTTGTAGCGATTTTTGGATCAATTACGGAAGATTATTGCTTTTGGTTTTCTTTGGATCTTTCGTTCATCTATTCTCACTGTAAGTTTATTTTAGCCCTAATCTCTCAATTGCTAAGATGTTTTCTTCTGTGAAATTGATGTTTTTGTGCGTTTCTATTGCGATGTCTGAGTAGATCTATTCTAGGGTTGATGGGTTAGCCCTAGGATTCTCGGGGGAAAATGTAGATCTGGATCCCTACGTTGAGTTGGGAAATTAGGGTTGTATTTCGGTAGATCCTATCGAATCTGTAGATAACCCATACTGAGATCATGCCCACGGTCTATGGAATTGATGTGCTTAAGGGGTATCTAGGGATTCGAATAGGGAAATCGATGGATCCAACCAAGGCACGTGACCATGCCTGGATCACGCCTTGAGGGGATCCATCGACGAACTATATCGCTACATTGACGACAACCGCCATTGCGTCAACGAGAGCCACCGAAATACCCCGCAATTCTAACCCACGAGAGTGGTACGAATTGGAGGATTAATTCCCTAACCCTAATGAAATATAAGGATCCTATCCAACATCAACCCCCGACAATCCTAGTGGCAATCCCTAAAGCCATAGTCTCTTTTTATTGATATTACAACAAACAACAATGAACCCAATTCTGTTCCCCCGACCGCTATCTCACTTCTACACTTAGAAACAGACTGAGAGCCTATTTACACTATCTTCGTCCCAGTGGGATTTGACAATCTTTTATACTATAACTCGACACCGTCCGCTTGTGGATCGAGCCCGAAATCGTAGCCTAGTGGCCATATTACGCTTGGCGATCGTGCCACCGCTAGGTGGAACCTAGGTGTAGGTTACGGGTGCGTCAAGTTTTTGGCTCCATTGCTGGGGACATCAATAGTGTTCTTATCTCAGTTTGTTTTTTATCTTTGTGAAGTTTGCTAGCATTCTTACCATTCCTCACCCTACCATCAGTTTTTATTCTTTTTTATTTATTGCGGTGCTACTGACGGTGTTCTTCTGAGTTTTGTTGGTGCATGAACACCCGCCACAAGGGGACTACTAGAGAGTTATTGTTCGATCATGAGATCGAAAACACAGACATGGCTTTAAGAGCCTCTAGCAGAAGTTCATCTCCATCTGCTCAGATGGGAGAAAACCCTCCTCCTCCTCCTCGCACTGGGTCCATCAGGGACCATGTGAAGCCGACTTTTGGGAACAGCTCCTCAATTCTGAGACCGCAACTGACGGCTGCAACCTTCGAGCTTAAGACGGGGTTGATAAATCTGATGCAGCAGGATCCCTTCCATGGGCATCCTCATGAGAATCACAACCATCACATCAACTCCTTCTTGGCTAAGTGGGATACTTTCAAGGCGAAGGACGTCAGTGATGATGCGGTGAAGTTGTGGCTCTTCCCTTTCACCTTGAGGGACAAAGCCTCCTATTGGCTCTGAGCTCATCCTCCCAACCACTTCACCACATGGGAGAAGCTCGTGCTTGCTTTTATGGATAAGTTTTATCCACCCTCAAAGACGGTCCGGACCCGTGGGGCCATTTCAAATTTCAATCAACTCCCGCAGGAGTCGCTTTACGAGGCTTGGGAGAGGTTCAAGTCCAACACCAGTGTCCACACCACGGAATCCAGCCCTGGGATTTGGTGCAGAGCTTCTACAACAGGCTCCAGCCTAGCACCAAGATGATTATTAATGCTACGATGCAAGGCGCCTTATTGGATAAGCTCCCGAGGAGGCTATAGATTTGTTGAAGCACATGGCGACCAACACCCAGCAGTGGAGCGATGAGCGGACAGTTGTGACCTGGACTCCCGAGGTCAAGGTCGCCACTCACTTGGATTCTCATATTGAGACCTTGTGCAAGCAAGTGGCCCGAATCAAGCAGCGCCTGGACTCCATCCCAGCGGCACCCAGCACCTCCTATCATCCCCGGGAGGAGTATGTAGACCCCTGATATATTCCTATTGAGGGTCACTATGAGGGTGCTGAGACATCCGAGACCGTCCAATATGTCCAGGGAGAAGGATGGAACCTGTGGCAGCGTCCGGCCGCCAGAAATCACCCGGGATTCTCATATGGAAACCCAAGCGGAGGGCTACAACCTCCGCAGTTTCAGAGACCTCCTCCTCCTCCTCAGCAGCAGTAGAGCCAGCAGTAGGGTGGTTTTAGGCCAGCTGGGCCCTATAGGCTACCGGGATATCAGTACAACCAGCCACCTCAGCAGAATTTTGCGCCGGCTCCTCCAAAGTCTAATCTTGAATCTACACGGGAGACCTTCATGAGCGGCCAGATTTGCTTCAATCAGGATACGTCGAACCAATTCAAGAACATCAATTCTTCGCTCGATGAACTGAGGGGGAAGATGTCGCAGTTGCTAAAGAATCAGGGGAGATTACCCTCCCAGCCGGAGACCAACCCTAGAGCTCAAGCCAACGCCGTGGTTTCAGTGACCACACGAGGTGGACGGGTGACTGACCCCGTTATGGTTCTGATGCTGAACAAAGAAATGGTCGCCATCGAAGAATCTATTGATGACAACGATGGCGTTGAGGCCACTGAAAGGCCTGTCATTACTGGGGAGAGAGCGGATACACCTCTCGTCTTACCTACCATGACGCCGCCACCCGTTGATGCATCTAAGGGCAAAGTCTCCAGACCTCCTCCTCCGTACCCTCAGAGGCTAGTCCTAGCCAAACTAGAGAAGAAGTACACCAAGTTTATGGAGTTACTAAAGGGGATACAGCTGAATATCCCATTCATAGATTCCATCACAGAGATCCCCACATATGCAAAATTTCTGAAGGATCTCATTACGGGAAAGAGGAAGCTCGAGGAAATTAAGCTGCTGGAGGATTCCACCTCCGTGATCAAAAATCACCTCCCCCAGAAACTGCCGGATCCAGGGAGCTTCACCGTGCCATGTTCCATCTGCGGCATGCCAATCAGCAGAGTGTTAATTGACTTGGGGGCCATCATCAGTTTGATGCCCCTCTCTATCTTCAAAAGACTCCAGATAGGAAGCGAGCTGGAATCGATGAGCATGTCTATTCAGATCGCCGATCACTCTATCACTTACCCGGTCGAAATAGCGAGGGACGTCATCCTCCAGAAACCTCCAGGGCTATGTGTCCCAGTCGATTTTTTCATCATGGACATGCCGGAGGGAGGAAGCTCTCAACTCATACTCGGCCGCCCCTTCATGGAGATGGCCGGAGTTCTTATAGACGTCCGAGAAGGGACCATTTTCCTCGATATGGGGAACATTGAAGCTGAGTTCCGGCTACAAAGGCTTGATGAAGGAGCGAGCTTATGAAGAAGGGGAAAATTACTTGGAGCTTCTTGAGGAAGAAGCACTTGAAGAGTTCACTACTGAAGGGGTCATGAAGGACCTGATAATGGCAAGCAACGACGACGACGATGACCCAACCTACAACAAAGCAGTCGCCGCGTACATCCAAGTTTTGGAGGAGGACTCTCTATGCCAATCATCATATTGTCAAGCGCAGGAGACTATATCTTATATGGAGGAGAATATTGGAGCGAGCGAAAATCAAACGCTGTCGGTTTGCACCAGCCCGGAGATGGACACGCGACCACCACGCACGCCAAATGAGCATTGATACATTAGAGGGAGTCGAGCTCATAACTGGAAACGAGCGCTTATTGGGAGGCAACCCAATTCCTTAGATTTTGGACTTTCTTCCTTAGTTTTCTTATTTTTATTTTTATTTCATGATTTTAGGTAAAATTATAAAAATCTTAAAAATTTGACGAGTTTGTGTTTTGTGCAGGATGGACAGTTGGGGGTATGCATATGGTCATTATAAACGGACGGAAGCCGGAGGAAAGCAACGGAATCGAAGATTTGAGAAGAAACCCAAGGGAAAAGAAGAGGAAAAAGCGGCACAAGAAGCTCGGACCGAGCAGCCCATCTGCTCGGTCGATCAGCACAGATACGGAGAGACACTGCCATTTTGCTCGGCCCGAGCAACTAGCTGCTCGGTCCGGGTTGAAATAGGCTCTGACCGAGTAGAAGACTGCTCGATCGAGTACTACAGGAGATTAAAGCTGTGGAGAAAACGTCACTCTATCGACCCGGACAGAGTATTATTGGCTCGGCCCGAGCAGGATGCGACTCGGCCCGAGCATCCTACTGCTCGGTCGAGTCGTTCAGGCTTGAAATTTGGAGAGAAAACGCCACTCTGTCGACCCGGACAGAATATTATTGGCTCGGCCCGAGCAGGATACGACTCGGATGGAGTATTTCATTCAAAAATTTTAGGTTGACCGGGTCGAGCGGCCTTGCTGCTCGGTCCAAGTTGAGTCGTATTGTTTAAATTTTCTTTACATTGACCCGGTCGAGCAGCATATCTGCTCGGACCGAGTCGGGTTAGATCCAAAACCTGATACCTGACTATTTATAACCTTTGTTAAAGAAATTTTTACCCTAACATTTTTCCAACCCCCGATAACCCCCACCCCCCCGAGCTGACTTACCCTCACACCTACTCGTTCGACATCCGGTCTGCCACCACGGTTTCCTCCCGCTCCGCCGCTGTGGCCGCCGGCTTCGCCACCAAATTCCGGTCAGCCATCGCTTCGACCCCCTCTCCATCCCTCCTTCTTTCCCCCTCTCTATCTCTCCGCCGCCTCCCATCCTCCCCCCTGCCATTTCCACCCTACTTCGACGACAGCTCCGTCGACAGTGCCATCGTCGTCGACGGCACCGCCGTCTGATTCCCCCCCTCATGGACCCCCACTCCCCCTCTCCTTCTCCCTTCATCTCCCTCCCTCGACGGTGCCATCGATGTCGCCACTGCCATCGACGGTGCCTCCCTCCGTTAAACCCCCCTCCATTAAACCCCCTCCGCCTCCGCCTTAAACCCCTACCCACTCTCACTTCACGACGATCGCCGAACCCAAAATCCCCACCCCGCTTCGTGCCCTAGGGCACAGAACGAGCAGCCCAGCTGCTCGTTCAGAAACCCCCCCGAGTAGTCACATCCCCCCTAGTCGTGCCCTAGGGCACTGCACGTTCAGCCGCCACCCGAGTCCAACGGCTCGTTCATACGACTCGCACCGAGTCACCCCTACTACCTGAGTTTCACAACTTGGACCGAGTAGCTCTCTGCTCAGCCAGAGTCACAGCATATCTGTTTTCCACGCATTTGTGATCGATTATCTGACGTTTTGCCCATTTCGAATTGCAGGTCCTCTCCGCTGACGTCAGTAGCAGTAGCGTGGACTAGCTTGGGGGATATTCTACGCGTCCGCATCATCCGCACCCACGGTACACTCATTCCTTGATCTCTTTTCATACCATATTATTTTACTGCACGTGTCATTATGGTTCGCACTCGCGGAACGATGACCCCTCCCATCCGTGGGAAGAGGACATCTACTGGCGCCTCCTCTTCCTGTCCACAGCGTCGTCCATGCCTCACTACCACGTCCTCCACTACCGCCACCACACCCTCCACCACAGCTCTGGCTGTCACCACCACCATTCCCACCACCACCACACCTGTCACCATAGCACCATCTACCGTCTCCACCTCTTCGCCTCCACACCCCGCACCACCCATCGATGACCCCACTGCGCACATCCCTACTCACAGCATTACTTTTCGAGATATCGAACACAGAGCGTGCTACTCTAGGACCCACCAGTGCCGTCTAGTGCCTACAGTTTTCATAGACGTGCCAGCTCTTAAGTCACTGGGCATCCTCCAGGGAGTGCACCGCCTTTACCGAGCAATCGGTTTCGACCGATTCCTTGGCGTCCACGTCCCCACTTACACACGCCTAGCCTTAGAGGGTCTTAGCTCCCTTGCCTTCACCGCAGCAGGTGACGACATCACCTTTCGAATCCTGTATTACGACTACACTGTCACTTTTGCTATGATCCGGGATTATTTTCACTTCCTCGCCGTCCCAGATCCTAGGGTAGCTTTTTCCCCGAGCTTTGACCTTGATGATTTTGATGCACACACCTTTTGGGAGCGTATTTCTAGACTACCTGAGTACCGCCCTAGCCGGGCGAAAGCATCGTGCATAGTGCACCCGTGCCTTCGATACGCCCAGAGACACCTAGCTTGCACACTCTTCTGCTCAACTTTGCACCTCAAGGAGTGTTGTGTATCTCTAACAAGTGCACAACAGCAGACTCTATGCGCATGACAGTCACACGGTCTATTTCTCAGTATGATAAACAGAAGAACTATTTCCTTACAATCCCCTCAAGTGTGAGTGCGAGATGTTGGATATGGACGACATGTATACACCAATGAGGGGATGTATGAGGGTCTACAGACCTCAGATGTCGCGTACATGAAAGCATGTGCGAAGGGAACCTTTTCATGTGTGAAAAGGACCACTCGATAAGTGGAAAAAGGCACATTATAAGTGCATAAAGGCACTTGATAAGTGCATGAAGAAGAGGATAAGCAAGGGTGTTAATATAAGCCAATAAGCTTATATGTAGTTATTACCTACAATAACTACCCCTAAAGCCTATAAATAGGACCCAAGGGTAAGGCATTTTAGGCTAATCCTTCATGCCATAAGTTTGCATAAGGCAAACCTTTTCCTCTTCTCCCTTCCATTTAGTTCTTCTTCCAAATAGAGATTTAGACGGTGGAAACGCTGCTTCGATCCTCTGTGACGAAGTACCGACCGTTGTGGCGAATCCGAGGGCAAATTTCAAAGACTACAGTGCAGCGTACGCTAACGTAAGTCTCCTCGATCCTCCATATCCGCGCGACGTGATCCTACATTGGTATCAGAGCAACATGGGTTTGCCCCGGTCTCACCGATGAACGAGGCGTTGTCTTTTTCACGAATGAGTTTCCTACCATTATAGATATGGCAGGAGCGCATCGTGTCGGAGAGAACGCAACAGTTGTTCTTTTCACGTTAGGGTCTTCTGTCATTACGGATATGGCAGGAACTCTCCGTGACGGGAAGAACTGACCGTTCATCCAAGTGTGTTATTTTTTTTGGCACACGGCCATTGAAACATAACCACTTTATCGATGAACGGGTGTCTCATCGGAGAAGATGATGGGTACCAAAAACTTCTCATCGGAGAAGAAGATTTCCATGGAAGGGCATGGTGCAATGCACCCCCCTCCACCTTGGGGAGGGGGTTGGCTTCAGCCAATGACAACCACGCACACCCCCAAGGGGTGGTGGACTCCACAAAGGGAAGGCCGGCCGGCCAAGGGAAGGCCAGCCGGCCACGGCCATGGCGGCCCTGGCATCGGCCAGGGCGGCCGGCCAAGGCCATGGCCGGCCCTGGCCTCTACCAGGGCCACGACCGGCCCTGGCAGAGGCCAGTGCAGAGGCGCCCTGGCTTCTGCCAGGGCCAGGGCCGGCCAGGAGGCCGGTCCCGCCCTGGGCGCCGGCCCTGGCCTCGGCCAGGGTTGGCCGAGGCCAGGCTGGCCGGCCCTGGCCGAGGCCAGGGCCATCCCCTGGCCGAGGCCAGGGCCAAGGCCGGCCCCGCCCTGGGGCCGGCCCTGGCCTCGGCCAGGGCTGCCCAGGCCAGGTTGGCCGGCCCTTGGCCTCAGCCAGGGCCATGCCCTGGCCGAGGCCAGGGCTAGGGCCGGCCAGGGCCGGCTAGGAGGCCGGCCACGCCCTAGGGGCCGGCCCTGGCAGAGGCCATGGCCGGACCTGATAGAGGCCATGGCCAGGCCATGGCCGGCCCCGGCCTCGGCCAGGCCATGGCTGGCCCTGGCCGAGGCCAGGGCCAGGCCAGAGGCCGGCCCTCGCCTCTGCCAGGGCCAAGGCCGGCCCTGGCATCGGCCAGGGCCGGCCAGGGCCTCGGCCAAGGGACCAAGGCCGGCCCTGGCATCGGCCAAGGCAGAGGCGTCCTGGCTTCGGCCACGATCCCAAAGAGGGGAGGAGGGTCTGCATGGCCGGCCCATACTGGACCGGCGGCAGTTGCATACGGCAAAACCCCCTACTTGGGGGAATCCGGCCTTGGCAAGGTCACGGCTCGACCCCGGCAATGGCCGGGGCAGGCCACAAACTCCCGCTGCAAAATACGTTTGCAAAATACGCTGCAAAATACGTTTGCAAAATACGATTGCAAAATACGATTGCAAAATACGATTGCAAAATACGTTTTTCAAATACGTTTGCAAAATACGGTTTTCAAAATACGTTTTCAAAAACGCTTTTTCGCTGCAAGTACTATAAGAGTACTATTGTTTGATAAGTGATGGGGAAATATTGAAAGTTGTTCTAGATGGTGATTGGCATCGCAATGTCATATCCGATTCTAGAGCAACATCTTCAATATTTTTCGAAAGTAACTTATCAAATGTGAAATTTATGCAATGTTTTTGATCGAACTTTGTTTTATGTCTTTTGCAGCATTTTAAAGCTAAAATGTCTTCCGCCGCTAAGAACATCGTCGTTGAGTTGAACAAAGGTGAAAAACTCAACGGCGATAATTACAAACTATGGTCCATAAAGATACAGTATGTTCTAGAGGAGCAGGAAGGGCTCGAAACTCTAACGAACATAATGTTTGAACCTGAGTTAGGCACTACGGCCCAACACAGAAGAGACAAGGAAGCCTTTGATGCTTGGTCTCGGAAGAACAAGATTGCTCGCATTACATTGTTATCAAGTATGGCCGACGACATAATGCGAATCTTACGAGAACATGACCTAGCTATGGACATATGGTCCAAGCTGGAGGAGAAGTTTGGTGGCACCTCGGTGACCAAACTTCGCTCTTTAACTATAAAATTCGATTCGTACAAAAAGCGTCCAAATCATTACATGGGAATGCATCTGCGACACATGGTGAATCTTATTTCAGAGTTAAAGGATGTAGGTCATATGCTCACTGATGAGCAACAAATCCAAGCAGTCATACGTTTCCTACCAATCGAATGGGAACAAATGAAAATGCATCTCACTCATAATGAGAGCATCAAGAATTTCAGCGATGTTTCTAAGCACCTCGAGTTAGAGGAAGAGCGGCTTGCGGCCGCCAAACCAAGTGCCGAAGTGCACATGGTTGCTAGTTCCTCGTACGGGGGAAAGAAACGTAAAAATCTCTCGACGTATGATCATGAACATAAAAGGCAACCAGCGTCTACTAAGAAACCCAAACATAAGGGTGGGAACAAGAAATGGCACAAGAAGAAGGACTTAAAGAAGATCAAATGCTTCAAGTGCAACAAGTTAGGTCACTATGCCCGTTCTTGTACGGATGGAGGTGACAAGGTAACTTGTAATAATAATAGTTACATATGTGTTTCTTGTTCAATATTTCTTGTAGAATCTAATCCATTTTGGATAATTGATTCAGGTGCCACCGACCACATAGCAAGGGACGGACGGTCCTTCGTGGAGTATCACCGGATACCCCAAGGAACGAAGTGGATATATGTAGGAAACAACACACGTGTTGAAGTGAAAGGCGTTGGAACGTGCAAGCTCGTCTTGGACAACGGCCACACTATCTTACTTCATGATGTCCTCTTCTCTCCAGATATTCGAAGGAATATTATATCTGTGGTTGTATTAATGGGTCTTGGTTATAGTTGGTTCTTTCATAATTGTAATGTGGACCTATCTTGTAATAATTCTTTAATTGGTTATGGGTATGTTTTTAAGGGATTCATTGTATTAAATACTATGTACGATTCCTATAATTTTAATGAAAATTTCCTTGTTACAAATTCCTCGGTTTGTGAATCTGATGTAATTTGTTGGCACGTAAGGCTTGGTCACATTGGACCAACACGTATGGATAGACTTGCCAAACGTGGCCTTCTATCCAATGTTTCAAAGGTCAAAATGTCGACTTGCGAACATTGCCTTGTAGGGAAATCTTGTCGCAAGCCATTTGGAACCGGCACAAGGGCCGAGGTTCCATTACAGCTTATCCATTCGGACATATGTGGTCCGATGAATGTCAAGACAAGACACGAGAAGTCCTACTTCATCACTTTTATTGATGACTTCACCCGATTCGAACATATCTATTTGATATCCCATAAACATGAAGCATTAACCTGCTTTAAAAACTATATGAGTTTAGTTGAAAATCAATTAGATCGCAAGATTAAGGTCTTGCGAACCGATAGAGGCGGTGAATATCAATCAGCAAGTTTTAAGGAACTTTGTGATGAAAAGGGCATAGTTCATCAAGTAACTATGCCTTATACTCCACAACAAAATGGTGTTGCTGAAAGGAGGAATAGGACTTTTATGGAAATGGTCCGTTCAATGATGGCGCAGGCTAACTTGCCAATCACCTTTTGGGGTGATGCATTATTGACGGCTGCTTTCATCTTGAACAGCGTACCCTCGAAATCAGTTAGCTCCACTCCTTATGAGTTGTGGAACCAAAGGTCTCCTGACTTAAGCATTTTAAAACCTTGGGGGTGTGCATCCTACGCACATATTTCCTCCCATAAGTATGGCAAACTTGGGCCAATGGGGAGGAAATGTATCTTTATACGATACGCAGAAAATTCCAAAGGTTATGTTTTCATTGGTCAGGAAGACAATGGAGGACTAATTGAATTTGAGTCGAGGGATGTTACTGTAACGACCGGTTTTTCATGTATTTGGATTTTCTATATTATATATATATATATATTTTGGAGGATTTTCTCCTTATGTGTGGTTTTCGTCTCCGTAGCTTTCGCTTTCGTTCGTTTCGTTGTGATTTTCTAGCTTCTTCCTTAGAATCGTTGATCTTGGAGTAAGTCACTCATGACGAACTTCAAATCACTCATATTTTAGAGTTAGAGTGATCTTAGAAGCTATAGGAATCTTCCTGAACCTTCGCGCTTCAATTCGGCACTTTTTGTGCACGTTAGTTGGTTCAAGAAGGGGTACCAACCGACTAGATTGAGATCTAGTCGGTCAGTGACTCTATTGGAACCGACTAGTTTATTGAATCAATTGTACATGAGTTACTGTTTATCGTTAGTCGGTCTAAGAACATTTGTCGACCGACTAGGTTGCAAACTAGTCGGTCAGCAATCGTTCTTTAACCGACTAGCTCTATGATCATTTTTGATACCAAGTACTATTCATTCTTAGTCGGTCTAAGAACGTTCGTCGACCGACTAGATGAGAAACTAGTCGGTCAGTAGTTGTTCTTTGACCGACTAAATCTAAATCCTATTTTTCGTCAGGAGTTAATGTTTACACTTAGTCGGTCTGCGTTGGTCAACCGACCGACTAGTTCCCAAACTAGTCGGTCAGAGGTTGCTCTTTGACCGACTAATCAGTGTCGAAACCCTAATTTCAGGGCAACAACCAGCTCTTCCTATTTAAACCCCACCCACGATTTCTTTCATCCCTCTTTCATTCTCCTGAGCCGTTTTCTCCCCCAAATCACCCTCCAACATTTCTCCAAGCCATTCCTTACTCCCTTGGAGCTTCCCTCTCGCCATTTTGGCCGGCCACCACCTCTAGGTCGTCGGAAAACCCCCAAAAATCCCCAAAACCCCATTTCTCCAGATTTTCTCCCCGTTTCCAGATCTGAACCCTAGATCCCCGGATCGTTTCTTCCATTGTCGTGCTTGCTCGACATCGATCTCCCGCTTCCTACGGTAGTGTTCGAACCTCTAATGTTTTCATCACCCACTTTTGGTATTTTGAAACCCTAATATAAATGGATGTTGTTTTGATGGTTGTTTCTCAATAACAGTGACTTTCCCCGTAGATTAGCGTTTGTGAGGTGAACCTTCGTGATCGTCATCCTCGGTGCTAGGCAAGTGAAACTTACCAACTCTTGCTTAGGGCCATGTTTTAGGCCACTTTTGTACCGTAGCGTAAAAGAGACTAGACAGTGAAATAATAGCTGCCTAGACGCATATTTGATCTAGTTTGACAACGAAACTAGATCCGTCACCTCAATTGATCGAGCTTGATAACGAAGCTAGTTCCAACCCTTTTAACTTGTTGTTCATGCATATTAAACTGCCATGTTTAATTCCTTACCTGTACGCCTTACTACATGCCATGCCATGCTATCCATGTTGAATGCCACATTCGAGCACACGCTACAATGCTAGTGTTTCCTGGCTCGTGTTCCAGAAGCAGGCCATGCGTGTTGGTCGATAGCCAATGCCCGATCTACTTGTTTCAGGCTAGGCACCTGCTTTTAGCGGGCACAACCCTACGCCAAATTGTGAACCTAAAAACAAGCTCTTGTGCGGGGCAACCCTGGCTCATTTACTGAGCATCGTGTGCAGGGACCCCGGCTTGTTTACGTGTGGGTGGGGTAAGGGTTAAGAGGTCATTCAACTGGGAGTCTGCCCGATAAGCAACTTCAGTTGTAAGGCGTAAACTCTGGGTTCTGGGGTAGTGTTAAGCGGCCATTCAATGTGAACGTTAAACAGTTCAGCTGTAAGGCGTAAACAGCTACAAATAACTTGAAATGTGACTAGTGGAAAGATTCAGATTGTTAGTAGCTTGGCTACTCTTGACATGCCATGAAAATTGTCCTCTTGCACTATTGTTACACCCTGTCTTACTTGTGCTCTCTTACCATAACTGCCATGTCATGCATACTATAACTGCTAGGTTGTTAGTTTACTTTACTTTCGGTTTCCTTGCCCAAGTCTTTTAGACTTGCTGACATGTGCCCCTTTACTCTTTTGGGTGACACATGTTAGATCCTGAGCCTGAGGGTGTTGCTGAGGATGTGGTGTTTGTTGACGCTGAGTCAGGACCCGCGTTCATCGAGGAGTTTAGAGGACACGGGCGATCTGTCGTAGAGACTGTTTGTGTTGTTTTTTAGACTGCTTTTGTTGCCGGTGCGTAGCACCAATACTTTGCGCCGTGTTGGCTTTTGTTGGCCATGTTTTGGGCCTTTAGACTCTTTCTTTTAGCCTGGTGGCTTTTCTGGATGTTGAACTTAATTTTAATGTTGGACGATGCTGAGATTTGGGGATTTCATTTCGGTTTCTCCTTGTGTTATTATTATTGTTCCGTTTGCACTTACAGGGACCTGCATATGATTTATGACGCTTATCAGGCGTGTGGCTTCACAGCTCCACGCCTGTGCGGACCTTCTCACGTCTCGCCTCCATTGCTTTGGGAAGCAGGGCGCGACAGTTACTTTCTTGGAAAATGAGTTTCCAAGACAGGGCGAGATAAGTCAGGACTTATCTCTATTTGAGATTTATGATCAAGAAGGATTACCTCATTCGAGTGGGAGAATTCTTGGTGAAGACGAAAATACGTTTCGACCTTCACCAATGGATGATACGAATGATGTGAATCATATTCCATATGGGAATAATGATCCAAGTGGGAGAAATTCTAACCACATTCCAAGTGGGAGTGATATTAGAATTTATCCAAATTCTAGTCAACAAGGACTTGAAGAATCTCAAATACGACGTAGTAGTCGTACAAGGTTAACTCCTCTAAGATTTGAGGATGAATTCCCACAAACCTTTATGACTTTACTACAAGAAGATGACGAGCCTGCTACTTTCAAACAGGCCGTATCATGCCCTGCAAAAGACAAATGGATGGAAGCGATGAAGGAGGAATTAGAATCCATGAAAATTAACCGAGTCTGGGACTTGGTTAACTTACCCAGAGGACGTAGAGCTATTGGGAACAAATGGGTTCTCAAGATCAAGCATAAGGCTGATGGCTCTATAGACAGATATAAAGCTCGCCTTGTCACGAAAGGTTTTACGCAACAGGAAGGGATAGACTACGAAGAGACCTTCTCACATGTTGTTTGTTTTACCTCGATTCGATTGATTCTGGCTTTGGTAGCTTGCTTAGACCTCGAATTACATCAAATGTATGTAAAGACGGCCTTTCTCAATGGAGAATTGGACGAGGAGATCTATATGGAACAACCAACAGGGTTTGTAAAAGAAGGAAACGAACATAAGGTTTGTAAACTTCGTAAGTCCATATATGGTCTTAAACAATCCTCGAGGCAATGGTATATACGATTTCAAGAAGTTGTCTTATCAAATGGTTTTACCATGCATGATGAAGATAACTGTGTATATATCAAGAGGATCAAAAGCAAGTATGTTAGTATGTCTCTATATGTAGATGACATTTTAATAGCCGAAAATGACAAGGGCTTTGTGATGGATATCAAGGCTTGACTTTCATCAGTATTTGAGATGAAAGACATGGAAGAAGCCGCATATATCCTTGGAGTTAAGATTTCAAGGAATCGTTCGAAGAAACTTCTTTCTCTTTCACAAGAGACTTATATAAAGAAGGTTCTAGAACGTTTTAATATGCAGGACTGTAAGTCCATTGATACTCCTATAAGAAAATGTGATAATTTATGTCTGAAAATGTTTCCAAAGAACCAAAAGGAAAAGGAAATTATGGAAAAAGTTCCATATTCCAGTGCAGTTGGTAGTCTTATGTACGCTATGATGTGTACAAGACCGGACATCAATTTTGCCGTTGGAATGGTAAGTCGTTACCAATCCAATCCAGGGCAAGCACACTGGAAAGCGGTTAAGATGATAATGTGGTATCTTAAAGGGACTGCGGACTATGCTTTATGCTATCAAGGAAATGCCTTGAGGCTCGAAGGCTACACTGAAGCTGATTGGGCGGGTGATCTTGATGAGCGACGATCGACCTCAGGACATGTTTTTCTACTCGGATCTGGTGAAATATCCTGGAGTAGCAAAAAGCAATCCTGCATCGCTCTTTCAACTATGGAAGCCGAATTTGTAGCATTTAGCATGGCGGTCCAAGAAGTTGTTTGGCTTAGGAGATTCTTAGACAAGCTAATTGATGCAAGTGACTCAGGTGCTGTACCAATGTACAGTCAAGCATCTATAGCCTATGTCAAAGATCCAAAATTCCATTGTAAGACCAAACACATTGATATCCGCTACAAATTTGCAAAAGACTATGATAAGAACAAGAAGGTAGACATTAGATACATATCTACGCATGAGATGATAGCGGATCCTCTTACGAAGGCGATCCCCAGAGATGCGTTTTGCAAACACTTATCATCTCAAGGATTGCGTAAGAGCTGAGTTGTATCAATGTATTCCCATGTCTATGAAAGATCAAAATTTAATAAAAGAATAAGTTCTTTTCGACATTGCATATGAGTTTCTTGAAAATGTTTGTGTACATTTCTTTTAATCTCAGCTACATTTTCTAGTATGTCGGACAGATTGAGGTTGGCTCTCTCACATAAGCAACCGCCTTTATTCTATCAGACGGATAAAATAAAGATGAGACCTGTTTAAAGTCAAAATTGTCAGACGGATGATTTAGAGTCATGACTTAAACAAAATGGTCGTATGAAAGATCTGCATCATATGGATGCTTACAAAAGATCTAAGAGAATGTTTTCTTGTCTGTCTTATGTGGGATGTGGGTCCATGTCACGCCCCGCTTCCCAAAAATGTGGAGGCGAGACGTGAGAAGGTCTCTCAGACTTGAAGCTACAAAGCTGCAAGTCCGATAAGCGTCAATCAACTTTAAACTGTAGGTCCTTGCAACGTGAAACGAAACAAAGATAATAATAAGGAAATGAGACAAAAGAGAAATCTCAGAATATCCATAATAATAAATTCCAACATCGGAGAAAAGCCACCAGGCTAAAAGAAAAAGAGTCTAAGGCCCAAACATGGCCGACAAAAGTACAAAGTACAAAACAAAGGTGCCACGCACCGACAACTAACAGAAATCCTAAAACAAAAGGAGAACTCAGCGTGGTCACTACGAATGGTCACCGGTGTCCGCAAAACTCCTCCTGGACAGACTTGGGCTCAGGCTCAGCGTCAGGAAAACATCACGTACTCAGCAATGGTCTCTGGCTCAGGGTCTAACATGTGACACCAAAAAGAGCAAGGGGCACATGTCAGCAAGTCTACAAGAGACTTGTGCAAGGAAACTGAAAGTGGAAGTAAAACAACCTAGCAGTTCTAGCATGATGTAATGACATGGCAGTTAAGGTATGAGTGCAACAGGTAAAGAAAAGTACGAGCATGGTATTTAAATCATGGCATTGATATCAAGTTTTACAAGAAACATTCACAAGGACAAGTACAAGTCTAGTAAGCACGTCGTGCACAGAGATTACGCCTTTTGGCTAGAGAGGCTACGTGGCCAACTACTAGCTCAAGTGATCACTTATCCCTACCCCTCCACGTGTATCGAGCCAGGGCCTTACCCCCGAACGTGAATGCTCGCTTCTGGATCATGAGCCAGGAAGTGTTTTTCATGATTGGTATAGGGGTGCACCTAGCCGGAACAAGGAAATCGGGCATTGGCTTTTGACCAACACATGAGGCCCGCTTCTGGATCACGAGTCCAGGAAGTATGATGGCATAGGGGTGCACCTAGCCGGGACAAGGAAGTACAAGTATTGTAGCGTGTGCTACGAATGCAACAATCAACTTGGATGACAGGTAAGATGCGATGCATGGCAGTTAAAAGTGCGTACAGATAAGGAATTTAAACGTGGCATATAACAATGCATGAATGACATGGCAGGGTGACAGATCTAGCTTCATTGTCAAGCTAGATCTTAAAGTTGCGTCTAGACAGCTATCATTTCACTGTCTAGTCTCTTTTACGCTAAAAGCAAGGAAGTGGCCTAAAAACATGGCCCAAGAAAGAGTTGACAAGTTTCACTTGCCTGCAAGTACAACGTCTGAGAAACACTGTCCAACGAGTCCAAAGTCACAAATATCCTACGTGCACAAGTCCACCGGCCTACATCCGTTTTATTAATCTTGATTAGTGAATTTCTAAAACATTTAAAATACTTTAAAAACATTGATTTTAGTCTTGATTAACATGCAATGGGTTGGGGGTCCTAGGGGTGCAAAGCGTTACCTCAACACGACGCGAAAACTACACAGGCGTCGGGTAGCGACGCCAGGTGTTGGAATCGCACTCCTAGTCCAGATTCCAGAATAAGTTCCTCGCTCGAATAATCAGATCGGCAACTAGAGCAACGAACCAAGATTCCAAAGCTTGCACGTGCGACGACGGGCTACGACGTATCGTAACGTCGTAAACGTCCAATCCGTGAAGTGGAGACACCTAGGTGGGGCCCACAGTAGTCCTAGGGACCAATAGGAACCCAAAATACCTCTGGAGAACTTGGGGGGCCCACGGTGGCAAGCGGTGCGACGGATGCGGCGTTGCGATGATTGCCTCTCGGTCAGACACAGCCGGTGCAGGGGTTTGGCTCGGTCAGACACGATGGGTGGGCTGTGCAGCGCAGCGGGGTCGGTAACAACGGCGGGTGCGGAGAAATTCTTCGGTCGGTGTGGTAGAGCGGGCCGGTCGGGCGCTTGGCCGGGATGTTGCAACGTTGCAACGTTGCAACGGAGCGGGGATGCGGGCGTGAGCGGGCGGGCGCCTTTGTCAGACACGGGGTGAAGCGGGGCGACGGAGCGGGGCGATGGCGCGGTGTGGAGCGGGGTCGGTGCGGGCGAGATCTCTCGGTTTGACCGAGAGATCCTCTCGATCGGTGCGGGGGTTTGCGGAGCGGTGGTGCAGATGCGGGGATGTGGGGCGGCCTCTCGATCGGTGTGGGGGAACGGGGCGATTTTCCTCGGTCGGACACGTGCGACGGCTGGACGGGGTTGCGACGAATCGTCGCAAGTGGATTTTTGGGTTTTGGAAGTGGCTAGGGTTAATTTCTTGTGAAAATAGGTCTTCCTAGGGGTTGTTTATATAGTGTAGAGGGGTTGACTTTGTCTAGGGCTAAATCTAATAGGATTAGGATTTTAAAATCATTTAAAATTCGAATCTACCACTCCTAATCGCGTATGGATTGGGTGCGGCCAAGATAGGGGCTAGGATTTGGCTCAAAATTCGTTTGAAACATTTTAAACTTAAATAAATTTTATTTGGCCGAAAATACTTTAAAACGTAGTTATTAAAAATATTATAAACCTTGCTAAAAATATAAAGTAGGTCAAATAAACTCAAAAAATTATAAAATAAATATCGGGGCGATCATGGTGACCAGAGAAGGGTAACTAAGAAGACGGATCTCAATTTCGACGTCGGGTGACGAAACTAAAAATAGAAACGTCCTACGTCAAAAGTGAAAATCACAACTTCTCTTCGAATAAGGTCAAATCGTGGGAGAACGACCCGAGAAATGTCGTTCCAAATTAATGCCACAATTTAGTTCTCTCAGAGACATTCACAACAACATATCACACCAAAGTGTTCACAAACAAACAAAATCTAAAATAAATACGTGCACGGTCAAAAGCATGTGCACGACCAAAGTACGATCGGAAAGCGGCCGTTACATCCTCCCCACCTTAGAATAAAGTCCATCCTCGGACTTTCTAACATATCTAGTCGCTCTAGTAACTACCCCAATCATATCACCTTATAATTTAACCCATGGATAACTATTACATGTTCTTATATATATGCACCAGGTAGTCAAACATTAACACTACCAACATGTATGTATTCACGCACATTATACACTTATACCCATTATAGTCCGTCAAATTCATACATGTATTTCAATCATATATATATGCATACATCCCTTATATAACTACTACTTACCTAGTACAAAAAAATAGTTCAGATACTCACATAAGAATAGTCTCATACTAGCAAATACAATCGTTGTTCTACGTATAGATAACTACCTATGCACAAAGCAAACATGGGTATACTACTCCCTAATATTCATCCGACACTAACATCTCAACACTTGTAGTCACGTCATACCATTATTATATCAGGTTTTACGATATCTAATATGCATTCACCACTACTATAACTTCACAGTATATAGTCATTTAGATGCATGCAATTGTTTCACCATACATTCACATTACATACGGTCCTATAGCTATATTCACGACACGCCACGCATACCATAGTCATCAATACCTATAACTAAGCACATACTTACCCGTGCATGATGCACACCCATACACGCTAACATTTCATTCATACATACCAATCGTACCA
Source organism: Scilla litardierei (assembly GCA_030789695.1). Classification (NCBI taxonomy): domain Eukaryota; kingdom Viridiplantae; phylum Streptophyta; class Magnoliopsida; order Asparagales; family Asparagaceae; genus Scilla; species Scilla litardierei. The sequence goes on along the minus strand of CM061142.1, from coordinate 239,581,279 downwards.
TTATATAACTAGCACATCTGCACACCTAGTTTAGCTAGCACACATACGTTCACACAGTCAAGTTCTTAGTAATTAACTATACCGCAAGACCAACACCTATAACTATATACTGGTATAGCGACCCACAATCATGTGTGTAGCACAACCAGGCACAAACAATCATATCACTATACATACATCAAATATCGATATATGCAACCACCGTCATACATAACAATATACTTAGAGTATACCCACTCAAGCTTGAGTGAGACTCGAAACACATATCAGAATACTCTATATACGTAACACGGTATTTATACATATACCAATACCACTCCAATGTATACACATCTACCAATACAACCATATACATACCATATGTCCATCACACTTAATATTTAGTCAGGTAATACTCACATAGTTCATTCACTTTATATACCATAATAATAATACAGACATCATCATACGTATAATTAAAATACCCTACCTAATACATGCATTTACCGTATAGTCACACACATGTATAACATATATTCACACCATATCCTATTACCTATAATTAGTGTACCAATACGTCTAATTCATTCGTAGTTAAGGTATGCAATAGTCGTGTATACCTCATGGTATACACTTATACAACATCCGTAAAAGCAAGCAATACCAATCAAAACTATAATCCTACTATCATATGTATATCACCTATATACTTATGCAACAATTACATAACTACTTACATTTAAGCACAATTCATATCTACGTACGAGCACATACTCACGCGTACTAACATACAGGTCATATAATAGGCCCTACTCACTCAACTATACGTACACCTATTATTATCACACCTAGCATACACATAGCTTTACCAATATATTATTTCAACCATTATAAGTATCTCCAACTACATACACCCCATTAGATATTTCAACACTGATTCATATATACACCGACGTCCCTAGAGTGGTATAGCTATCCTCACACATATCTATAAATACTAACACACATACAACTTCATAACATCATGAATAACTCTGAGTATGTATATATCACACAATATGCAAAAGCTTCTTATACTACATGGGAGTACACTCATTCAAGCCCACACACTCAACTCAGGTACATGCACCACGACACATCACAAAGGTCCAAGGGCCTACTAAAAAATTAGAGTTGACACAGTTATTGACGAGCACTAAAGCCTAAGCAATAGAGGGAGGTCGAAAGCGTGATGAGGGAAGGATCGATAAGCACGAATTCGGATAGGACGACTAAAAGGAGACAGCTTGGTTAGATGAAACATTGACTCAATTATGATGTTTAGGTAGAGGAAAGGGAGATGTAGTGATACTCTTATAGGATACAGAAAAGTAGTGTAAATAAAGTAAGCTAAAATACGTGCAATTTGAAAACTGTTGTACTTCAAAAGTTGGAGTCCTCGTCTGTGTAAAATATTTGGAGATCGATAAAACAAGTTGTTCGAAATAAGTTTGAGTCGGATAGTCATAATAAGAGAAAATGATTTATTGGCTTATCGAAAATCATTGTGAAAATGAAGCAAATCATTCATACGAACATTAAGGACGTAGTTTAGAAAATATTATACGGCAGTAATTTAATATAGTGTTGTCAAAAGTTTTGAAATTCAAGGATGAAATTAAATTAACCATAGTGTAGGGAATGTTTTCCGAGTCTTAAAACTGGAGAGAAATTTTAAATAAATAATATTGAAAATACTTTTAGAGAAACCCGGACTTGCCAAACGAACTGATTTATACAAAGATGTTTAAGTACGAGTACCACGAATCCAAAAACTGATATATATATAATAATCGGAATTCTATTTAGCTTGGAGAAGATTTTAAAGTATGGATGCTAAGCGATTAAAATGAATCTCATAGTTTAGGAAAAATGATATATCGAATTTTCAAAAATAGTAATGGTGTCTTTAAACCGAAATGCAAAAAATATAGATTAGAAAATGGTTACGAGATAGTAATTATAATTACAACCAATAGACTTAAAAATCTACAAGGAATTTTTGACTCGCCCAAAAAGTGGGGAATTTTGGATATATACGTAGAGAGTTTAAAACAAAATTTAAACTCAGCGAAAACTTTTAATAAGGGAAAACGAAAATATATAACTTTGGAAAAATCAAGCTTTGCGAAAGAGGACATTTGAAGGTCAACGATTATCGTAATGTGGTGATCACGTGAATCGAGGCAAGGAATTGGTCGCATGATCGAAACATAAACACGCCTAGGATATGACTCAGGAAAACCTACGGGAAACCCCTACGGTTGACCAACTAAAGATTAGGGAACTAAGCGCTAAGACTTTCTAAGGAGCTAGACTGTAATGAAATGCGTTCGGCTTGGTCCGAAATCGATGAACCCAAGCGAATGACAAAAGGGATCCTAGAAGTCTAATATGGTCAGGTTTAGGCAAGAACCACTGAGGTAACTCCTACGACGATTAAATCAATTCCTAGCAGGGAGTCTAACTAACAATCAGGGACCTCTAACTAGCAAGCTCAGAAGTCTAACTAAGTCTTCCTACCACCTAGTGACGTAGGAAAACGACTAGGCTAGGCTTAAGGCTTATGACTCGGATGTTGCAATTTATTTAATGGACATCCCATAGTTATTATCGTTTTCTGATAATTCGCAGTTGCAAGACGGACCTGCATGGGCCACCAACAAAACCTGTCATGCCCTGCTTCCCAAAAATGTGGAGGTGAGACGTGAGAAGGTCCGCTCAGACTTGAAGCTACAAAGCTGCAAGTCCGATAAGCGTCAATCAACTTTAAACTACAGGTCCTTGCAACGCGAAACGAAACAAAGATAATAATAAGGAAATGAGACAAAAGAGAAATCTCATAATATCCATAATAATAAATTCCAACATCGTAGAAAAGCCACCAAGCTAAAAGAAAAAGAGTCTAAGGCCCAAACATGGCCGACAAAAGTACAAAGTACAAAACAAAGGTGCTACACACCGACAACTAACAGAAATCCTAAAACAAAAGGAGAACTCAGCGTGGTCACTACGAATGGTCACCGGTGTCTGCAAAACTCCTCCTGGATAGACTTGGGCTCAGGCTCAGCGTCAGCAAAACATCACGTACTCAGCAACGGTCTCTGGCTCAGGGTCTAACATGTGACACCCAAAAGAGCAAGGGGCACATGTCAGCAAGTCTACAAGAGACTTGTGCAAGGAAACTGAAAGTGGAAGTAAAAAAACCTAGAAGTTCTAGCATGACGTAATGACATGGCAGTTAAGGTATGAGTGCAACAGGTATAGTAAAGTATGAGCATGGTATTTAAATCATGGCATGGATATCAAGTTTTACAAGAAACATTCACAAGGACAAGTACAAGTCTAGTAAGCACATCGTGCACAGAGATTACGCCTTTTGGCTAGAGAGGTTGCGTGGCCAACTCCTAGCTCAAGTGATCGCTTATCCCTACCCCTCCACGTGTATCGAGCCAGGGCCTTACCCCCGAACGTGAATGCTCGCTTCTAGATCACGAGCCAGGAAGTGTTTTTCGTGATTGGCATAGGGGTGCATCTAGCCGGAACAAGGAAGTTGGGCATTGGCTTTTGACCAACACATGAGGCCCGCTTCTGGATCACGAGTCCAGGAAGTATGATGGCATAGGGGTGCACCTAGCCGGGACAAGGAAGTACAAGTATTGTAGCATGTGCTACGAATGCAATAATCAACTTGGATGACATGTAAGATGCGATGCATGGTAGTTAAAAGTGCGTACAGATAAGGAATTTAAACGTGGCAGATAACAATGCATGAATGACATGGCAGGGTGACAGATCTAGCTTCGTTGTCAAGCTAGATCTTAAAGTTGCGTCTAGACAGCTATCATTTCACTGTCTAGTCTTTTTTACGCTAAAAGCAAGGAAGTGACCTAAAAACATGGCCCAAGCAAGAGTTGGCAAGTTTCACTTGGCTGCAAGTACAACGTATGAGAAACACCGTCCAACGAGTCCAAAGTCACAAATATCTTACGTGCACAAGTCCACCGGCCTACATCCGTTTTATTAATCTTGATTAGTGAATTTCTAAAACATTTAAAATACTTTAAAAACATTGATTTTAGTCTTGATTAACATGCAATGGGTTGGGGGTCCTAGGGCTGCAAAGCGTTATCTCAACACGACGCGAAAGCTATACAGGCGTCGGGTAGCGACGCCATGGGTTGGAATAAAAGAACGTGCTCCTAGTCCAGATTCCAGAATAAGTTCTTCGCTCGAATAATCAGATCAGCAACTAGAGCAACGAACCAAGATTCCAAAGCTTGCACGTGCGACGACGGGCTACGACGTATCGGAACATCGTAAACGTCCAATCCGCAAAGTGGAGACACCTAGGTGGGGCCCACAGTAGTCCTAGGGACCAATAGGGGAGCCACAATACCTCTGGAGAACTTAGGGGGCCCACGGTGAAAGCGGTGCGACGGATGCGGGGTTGCGACGATTGCCTCTCGGTCAGACACAGCCGGTACGGGGGTTTGGCTCGGTCAGACACGGTGGGCGGGATGTGCAGCGCAGCGGGGTCGGTCGCATCAGCGGGTGCAGAGAAATTCTTTGGTCGGTGCGGTAGAGCGGGCCGGTCGGGCACTTGGGCGGGACGTTACAACGTTGCAACGTTGCAACAGAGTGGGGATGCGGGCGTGAGCGGGCGGGCGCCTCGGTCAGACAGGGGGAAAAGCGGGGCGACGGAGCAGGCCGATGGCGCGGTGCGGAGCGGGGTCGGTGCGGGCGAGATCTCTCGGTCTGACCGAGAGATCCTCTCGGTCGGTGCGGGGGTTTGCGGAGTGACGGTGCAGATGCGGGGATGCGGGGCGGCCTCTCGGTCGGTGCGGGGGAACGGGGCGATTTTCCTCGGTCGGACACGTGCGACGGCTGGACGGGGTTGCGACGAATCGTCGCAAGTGGATTTTTGGGTTTTGGAAGCGGCTAGGGTTAATTTCTTGCGAAAATAGGTCTTCCTAGGGGTTGTTTATATAGTGTAGAGGGGTTGACTTGGTCTAGGGCTAAATCTAATAGGATTAGGATTTTAAAATCATTTAAAATTCGAATCTACCACTCCTAATCGCGTATGGATTGGGTGCGGCCAAGATAGGGGCTAGGATTTGGCTCAAAATTCGTTTGAAACATTTTAAACTTAAATAAATTTTATTTGGCCGAAAATACTTTAAAACGTAGTTATTAAAAATATTATAAACCTTGCTAAAAATTTAAAGTAGGTCAAATAAACTCCAAAATTATAAAATAAATATCGGGGCGATCGTGGTGACGAGAGAAGGGTAACTAAGAAGACGGATCTCAATTTCGACGTCGGGTGACGAAACTAAAAATAGAAACGTCCTACGTCAAAAGTGAAAATCACAACGTCTCTTCGAATAAGGTCAAATCGTGGGAGAACAACCCGAGAAATGTGGTTCCAAATTAGTGCCATAATTTAGTACTCTCAGAGACGTTCACAACGACATATCACACCAAAGTGTTCCCAAACAAACAAAATCTAAAATAAATACGTGCACGGTCAAAAGCACGTGCACGAACAAAGTACGATCGGAAAGCGGCCGTTACAGTCCAGGAGATCAATGAGTAGTAAAAGGGACTCAAAGTACGACATTGTGGTGTCTGACCATCATCCTTACAACATCATTAAGACATACGCTCCCTGGGAAAGGAGTGATGTTGTAATACGTATTCATACTACGTATGCATTTGACCATTGGGTTAGAATAGTAATTGTGTTTACTATTATGTGAGTGATCACTCCTTATTTTACACTTTTTTACCGCATGTTTGCATGCCATTTAGATCGCCCAAATCATGTTTTTCACGATATATCGACGATATTGCGATGCTTTTCACGATTTGTTGTTTTTGTCGCATTTCAGGTGATTTGGCGCGATTTGGAGTGATCTCGAGATACGCCTACTCCAGACGGTCACCGATGACCTCCCCGAGGGGTATTTTGCTGCTGGAGAGGAGCGGAAGAAGAACGGACGTCGCAGGAGCGACGAGGAGGCCAAAATAAGCAATCTGGGCATTTTTTGTGTCCCACTCGGCCGAGTGGAGGAGCCACTCGGCCGACCAGCGAGACACCGCTCGGTCGACCTGATCAGACACGATTCCTATGTGCACTCGGCCGAGCGACGGAGACCACATCGGCCGAGTGACGAGACCCCGTCCGCCCGAGTGGCGCCCAGACGAATGCCTTCAAAAATCTCCAAGTTACTGTTTTTCGGCTGCCTGAGCTTCAGAAGACCCACTCAGCCGAGTGGATAATCCCGTCCGCCCGAGTACCATGAAGCTGTCGGTCGAGTGACGACAACTCACTCGGCCGAGCCGCCCCCGAAATGAAGACCCCTGAAGATCGATACTTACTGGAAAATTACAGGGTTTTCACTCGGCCGAGCGACTTTTGTCACTCGGTCGAGTGCGATGCGCTGCCTGTAGCGAAAATTGCGGAAAACAGGCTGCGCAGGGGTATTTTGGTCACAGTTTTTGGACGATTTTGGGTGCTATTTAACCCCTGTTTTTACCCTAGTTTTGAGAGCCTCTCTCTTAGATTTTTGCAGCTTTTTAGATTAGTTTTTTAGCTTTATTCTTGTGATTGGAGAGGAGACAAAATTGGATTTTTGTTGGATTAATTGAAGAACTCCATTGGTTTGCTTTTCTCTTCTCTAAAAATTCTATTTTTATTGCATATCTCAATATTGTGATGAATTCTATTGCTTATTTCATTGATTATTTTTGTGATCTTGCTATGAATTGTGAGTAGTCGTCACGTCTTGGGGCGTGGGGATGAACCCTACAAGCCCTATTTCATGATTGTGATGAATTGGTAGGAATTTTGCTAGAATTGCTACTAGGGATTAGATTGGGATCAATTTAATACGGATGGCTAGGAATTCACATCGATTGGGATTTGCAAGAGATTGGATCCCAATTCGATAGTAAACCCTAGAAATCTGAATTGGGTTGGATTCGAATTTCCGTAGTATCGGTTTGCAAGAGATTGGACCGATACTAGGGTTTCCGGTTCCAATTCCGCGCCAATACCCGTTTGCAAGAGATTGGACGGGTAGGAACTATCCCAAACTAGGTCACGGGCCGAGTTTGCAAGAGATTGGGCTCAGTGCGCGATTGAACGATGATGTTGATCCTAATGCTAGCTTCTCTAGGCTAGGGTTTGCAAGAGATTGGACCCGAGCCTAGGATAGCTATAGATCGGCAACAGCGCGAGAGCGTGAGCTTGGTTCCACATTCAGTTGCAACTAGTTCATCCAAAATCTTATTTTAGCAACTTTGATACCAATGAACCACTTTTACGAAATACGGTGAGTAGCGGGAATTCCCCATTCCCTAGACGTTCTTTATTTGATTTGATATTTCCGTACTTTGTCTGACGATTGTGACAGGATCACCAAAGGCAAATTTCTCTCTTCTTAAATAGCCAGGTTGATCGGAACAAGCACGGTCATTCGTCATCCCTGTGTTCGATAACCCGCTCGCTGCTACACCGTGCACTTGCGGTAAAACTACAACCGTTCTTTTGGGTTACGTCCCGGAGCGATCAAGTTTTTGGCGCCGTTGCCGGGGAGGCGATTGCGTTTGATTTATTCACCCTAGCTATTTCTTTATTATTATTATTATTATTATTATTTCTATTTCTTTATTTCTACCTAACCCTTCCACGGTACTAATCATTTCTTTGAAACTCTGTTTTCCCTGTGCATGTACACGAGATCTACGGCGGACCCTGAAGCTATATTATTTGATCCCGAGATCGAACGTACCGCGCAGAGACTTAGAGCGGAAAGGAGACAAAATCCGGAAGGGCGGTTTATGACCAACCCAGAAACTGCGGACCAATTAACGGCAAGGATGGCGAGGATAATTTATATTCGAGATAGGCTTCGGCCTAAGACCTCTTCTACGACCTCATCCATTGCCGTGCCGGAGTTGGCGGCCGACAAGAACTTCGAGCTAACGACTGGACTAGTGGTTCTGATGCAGCATGATCCATTCCATGGAAATGCTTATGAGAATCCTCACTACCACATCCAATTATTCTTGTCGAAGTGCGCCACATTTCAGATGCCGGGGGTCTCCATCGATCCCATCAGACTGCGTCTCTTCCCCTTCATGCTAAAGGACAAGGCACTCTATTGGTTGAGGACACAGGCTGACGGAGTCTTCACCTCTTGGGACGAGTTGGCAAGTGCATTCATTGACAAGTTCTATCCGCCATCCAAGACGGTGAAGATCCGGAGCGCTCTCATGTCCTTCAAACAAGGACCCCAGGAGACGCTCTATGAGGCTTGGGAGCATTTTAAAGATTTGCAGCATCAATGCCCGCATCATAGCATTGAAGATTGGGAGCTAGTTCATAGCTTCTACAACGGTCTCCAACCGGGGACCAAACAAATTATTGATGCCGCAGCGAATGGTGCTATCTTGTCAAAGACTCCCGAGGAAGCTACGGCCCTAATTGAGGAGATGGCCTCAAACAACCAACAATGGGGCGATGAGCGAGGACACTCCACATCCTCCTTGAAGCCGACTAGTATCTATGAGGCGAAGGCCGTAGCGGAGCTCACAAGCAAGTTTGATTCTCTCCACAAGGTAGTGGAGAGACTGGAGAAGTTTATCACGGAGCCCCAAGGTAGCCCTTCCACCTCCGCTCCAACGAACCAAATGAGTGATTGGCAAGACCAATCTCAAGCCATGTATGTGGGAGGAGAGCAAGGACAAGGATCCTTGGAGCAAGTACAATATGTTGCGGGGAACCAAGGATATTGGGCCAATCCGACCACAAGAAATCATCCCGGATTCTCTTACGCCAACAATGAATTAGCTTTGAACCCGCCACAACAACCACCTCAACAAGCTCGACCACCACCACCCCAACAACAACACTATCCGCCGAGGGGGCCTCCACAACAAAATTTCCAACCGAAGCAACAAGTTCCACCATATAGGGCGCCCGGATACAACCAAGGGTAGAGGAATCAAAATCAAAACCCTCCACAAGCTCAACAACGATCCGACTTCGAAGCTAGAGTGGAGGCGTTTATGGTCGAGCAAAATAAGGTCAATGCTACCTTGAAGGCGGGGCAAGACTCCCTTAATACCGTTGTGGCTCAAATATCGGAGCAATTGGCGTTGCTCAATCGGAACACTCAACGATTGCCGGTGCAACCCGAGCAAAACCCACGGGTCAACACCGGCCACATCAATGCCGTAGTTGCCGTTACTACTATAGGCGGGAAGGATACCTCCCCCGCTATGATTCCTACCGAGGAGCCCGTGGAGGAAAGCTTGGAGCCAATTGAGCCGGTAGTTGAAGATGATAAGGAGAAAGAGCCACAAGAAAAGGAGAAATCTAGAGCGGAGCAATTGATTGAGGAAAGGCGCTTCATGCCACCGGTCCCATTTCCCCAAAGGCTTGCTAGAGCGAAAATGGAGAAAAGGCTAGCAAAGTTTCTCGAGTATCTTAGAGGAGTTAGCCTCAACATTCCCTTTCTCGACGCCATCGTGGAAATCCCCACATATGCTAAATTCTTAAAGGATTTGATTTCGGGGAGAAAGAGGAAGGAGAAGATTATGCTAGCCGAGGAGGGCTCTTGGTTCACCAAGAGAGAGAAGGAGCCGGCCAAATTTAAAGACCCGGGGAGTTTTCGGATTCCTTGCACCTTGGGCGGCGTCCCTCTTCAAAAGGCGTTGGTAGATCTAGGGGCTAGTGTGAGCCTCATGCCTCTCTCCATGTTCTTAAGGCTAAACACCGGGACGAAGTTGAAACCTACCGACATGCGGATACAATTGGCCGATGGGCGAATAACAAGGCCGGTAGGGATAGCCGAAGACATCCCGCTACAAGTCCCGGGGGGAATATGCTTGCCATGTGACTTCGTGATCATGGACGTTAAGGAGGAGGGAGATACTTCATTGATACTTGGACGCCCGTTCCTCGCCATCGCCGGAGTGATTGTCGACGTGCGAGAAGGTACCCTAACTTTGAATGTCAGCAACATCGAGGTGGAGCTTCACATTCCTAAGGCTATGAAACACATGCCTTACCACGAGGAACTTGACTACATGGACCTCCTTGATGAGGTGATAGAAGAGGCGATCCCCCACTCGATCGGCGCTCTTTTCGATGAGGATTTTGATGAAGGCCCGGATTTAGGCCAAGATGAGAAGATAGACGATTCCCCCGACCTCTCCGCTAAAAATGATGAAGGCGACGCTGATGTCGCAAGGATTCGAGAGCTCTGCAAGCTCTCGAAACAAAAGTCTCCAAAGAAAGCTCTGCCGCTACGAAAATCGGCGTCACCGGTGAAGCCGTTGACCGGAGAAAACGCTAGCTTGGGGGAGCCTCCCCCCAACACTATTCGAGACAAGAGACCACCGCGGGAGAACACGCCACTGCAACTTCCGAATCCAAGCGTTCTCCCTGGAAAGTTTGATGGGTGCATCTCATATGCACCAAACATCCCGCATTAATTGAAAATCATAGGGGGTCGAGCTCACAAACTTAAACGAGCGCTTGTCGGGAGGCAACCCGACGGTTATTGCTTTATTTTTACTTTTTATTTATTTTTGTTTTAGAAATTTTTAGTGTTTTGAGTCGTTCGCCCAAAAATTTTGTGATAACGGGTCCTATTTTTCTTGACAGGAGAGGAGATAGGTAAATCCATAATGAGGAGGATGAACGAGACGACGAGGAGCGCCCCAGGAAGACGCTCGATGCTTAGGAGTAAGATGAAATCGACTGGAGGAAGAAAGACGGAGTTTAGAGCCCAAACGAAGACAAACAGTAGAAAACAAGGCTCACTCGGCCGAGTATACTAGTCACTCGGCCGAGTACACAAGTTCGTCCGACCGAGCCGCTCACGAACGAGGGAAGTCTGTTGTACCCAACTCTCTGTTTATTTTCCTGATTTCAGTATAAATGCTACTCGGCCGAGTATATATTTCCACTCGGCCGAGTAAAACGGATACGCTCCTAGGGCGAGTCTTGTCGAGTAGCTTGAGCCACTCGGTCGAATGGACTTACTCCACTCGGCCGAGGCTGGCAAAGCCACTCGGCCAAAGCGTAAGCGGGGAGGATTTTCCATTGATCCCACTCGGCCGAGTGACATAGTCACTCGACCGAGTCGTAACTTTTATCATATAAGGGGCTGCGGGGCGGCACAATTTTCGAAACGAAAAAAATTCCCAAACCGTGCGACCCCTCAGCTCCCCTCACCCGCTCGCCTCGCACACAGCCCCCACTCGCCCGACCGGCCACCTCGCGCCGCCGCTCGGCCAGCCACCGCCGGCCGACCACCCACCGTGACTCGCCCGAGTCGCCGCCGGCCGCCGCCGCTCCGATCATCTCCGGTATCGCCTATTTCGCCCTATTTCTCCTCTTTTTGTGTATTTTTAGAGGATCCATGTGTTAAACGACCCCCAAACCCTAATCAATTCCTATATCTATCTATTATACCCCTAATGCCCCATACATTTTGAATATTACCCGCTAATATCGCCATTTCATGCGCAGGTTGTTTTTTGGAGCTTAGGGTAGCCCCGGGGAGCTTCTACGGACTGATTTGGGCTTCGCGGAGGCGCTGACTTCGCACGCTTCCATTATCTTGCACTCGCGGCGTGTTTGGGTATACTCCTTCCATTCTTTTGCACACGCCGCACTTTTTACTCTTTTCGGCACGCGCTCGGGGCCGATATGCCGCCCCGGACACGGCCGCGGTCAAAGAGAGCTTCCGCCAAGCGGAAGCGGTCGGATGATGCCGGCCCCTCCCACGAGTTGGGGGACTCTCCTCCACCGTCTCCCACACACCGCATCCACCCAGCACAGCCTGCAGGCCCCGCACACCCCGCACAGCCTGCAGCGTCCACACAGCCCGCACAGCCCGCACAGCCCGCACAGCCACTCCCCGCCGCTCCACAGCCACCACCTCCGGCTCCACTGGTCGGGCCGCTCGGGATTACGTTCCGAGACGACGCACACTGCCCCGTCTTCGAGCGTATCTCCCAGCGCTCGATCGTACCCTCCAGGTTTGCACACCTCGCTGACCTAGGACGCCTGGGGTTACTAGAGGGGATGCTCACGTTGTACGACAACGTGGGCTGGCGAGATTTCTTCCAGGTGTCCGCGGACACGTTCACCCACCCGACACTTGAGATTCTTAGTTCGATCGCCCGGACCGACGAAGGATGCTCGTTTCGGTTCATGGACCGGGAGTGCCAGGTAACTCTCGATATGATGAGAGCATTCTTCTCATGGCCCGCTGTCCCCGGAGCCGATCACGGTTACGGCCCCACCCATATCCCCCCACCATCCTTCGACGCCGGTGCCTTCTGGGCCCGGATTACGGGTCTTCACGCTGCCTTTGACCCTAGTAGGGCCAAGGCCTCGGCCATTGTCCATCCCTGCCTCCGCATTGCTCAGCGCCTTATGGCGACGACCTTTTTGGCAAGATATGAGCCGTGCACGATGTCTACACCGGAGCTCTACATGCTCTACGCGATGACACGTCCCAGAGCTCTATCTTGGGATGGCGATGAGCTGGTCCCCGCCGTCGTGATTGATGTCGCGGCTTGGTTTTTGGACCGCATCATTGTATCGGTGGGCGCTCGCTCACCGATATGCTGCGACGGCCTGATCACCTTGCTTGCCCTTATGACCGGCGAGGACTTCCCTGACGACTTGTGACGAGCACCGGGCCCCACTTCTTTGTCGATCGATGTTATGGCCCGGATGAAGATGCTTCGTCAGCATGGTGAGCGTCACTGGGTCTGGTTGCACGGCCCTTACGGGGCCGATTACATGATTCTTCCGAGCCCAGTTTGGACTCAGATTGCACCAGCCAACGTCAACTGGCTCCCTGCGATGGATATCCTCATCCCAGCTGCTTAAGTGCTCGAGGCCGAGGAGGCCGAGCAGGCCCACGCTGCCCACGCTGCCCCCGTAGACCCTATAGCCCTTGCCGAGCCTGCCGCCCCTGTTGACCCTGTGGCCCCTCAGCCTATCCCTGATGTTTCCGCTGCTCCTGACACCTCTGTCCCCACCTCTGTCGGTGTCGGGAGTACCTTAGCTGAGCCCACCTCCACCACCCCCGCGGTTGTCACCACCCCCACTGGCCCTCTGTCTGCTGAGCCTGTTTCTTTTGCACCACCCGAGCGCCCGCCGACCGTAGTTGAGTGCGAAGAGCCCTCTGTCTCCACTGCTGCTGTATTTTCCGAGAGTGTCGTGGCGTCTGTCCACACTTCTGTGCCACTGACCTCTCTGGCCGCCTCGCTGCTACTTTTGCATTCTTCTTTCGTTGCTGCTGCCTCCACTTCTCACCAGCCGGTGCCCCGGCCTCACACTGAGGCCAGGCCCACTTTTGCGAGCGCAGCACCTTTTGTACCCTTCCCCGCTGAGCCCGTCACATACTCGACCCGAGTACGCCAGCCACGCCCTGCACAGCCCCGACCGGTGCGTCCCTCTGCACCACCTCCCCCCGACACTGTACTTCAGAGCATTCGTGCTCTAGAGGGGGCGATGAGTGGCCTCAGAGGTGACCTTAGGACCCTGTCCTCCACCGTCTCTGTGATGGCTGACCGCTTTGACCTGATCCCCCAGATTCACTACTGTCTTACTCAGGTCCCGGAGCGTCTCCCGCGCGTACCCCCACCCACCCAACAGGTTCCCACCCACACTCCAACACACACTAGGCATGCTTCCACTTCCACACCCACACCCGCTCAGCGGCCTATCCAGCCACCACCACCACTTCCGCCTCAGGACGGAGACGGCGCAGCACCACCTTCTTAGGCACCACCTTCTTAGGCACCCTTGATGCCATCGATTATTCATGCCGTTGTGCTGCCCGTTTCTGCTGGGTCCTGTTGCACTTTTGCCCACCCCCCCTCCCCTCACTTATGTTGGGATTCTCATGTCGACCATATATTTATATATCTTTTCTGGGAGAGAGGGAGCGTTTTTGGTGACACTCTTATATATCTGTATCACTCCTATCTGTGCATGCATCATGTCCGCATCATATTTTCATTTCTTTATCTTTCTTTTTATTTTCATTTTTCTTTTCATCATGCATGCATCCTCACTTGCCCCTCACTTTACTTGTCTCTCGGTGTGCCACACTTTGCACATTGAGGACACTGTGCCATTTAGCTTGGGGGAGTGAGTTCTCACGTTCTTTTTCGATTTGCCACCTTTATTTTTAGTTTTTCACGCCATTTTTCGCTTTTGCACTTACTTTTCATCATTTTTCTTTTATTTTGCCATGCATCACGCTTTTCTTATTTTTCTGTGTGCCGCATTGTAAATAGTTCTATTTTCCCTTTATCTTTATTTCTTTCTTTTTCATCTCATGCTAGAGATGACTTTTCTGTGATGATGATGACGTGGAGTTAGCTTATTCTATATGCATGCTATATTTGTCATGTCTTAGATTTTATTTCTGATATCATATGCTATGACTTGCCTTGCATCTAGAGATAGTAACCCACACTTTTTCCACATGAAAATGGATGAAATTTTACTATTAGCTGAGTCTGAATATTCATATGTATGCTATCACAGAAAACACACCAAGATTCACGCATTGAATGCCTATGTCTGGAGTACTGATTTCTTTTGCTATATCACTTCTATATGCATGAACTGTACACTTCACTTCAGGATGATTGAATGATGTTAGCTATGATAAATTTGGATTAGTTAGCTTTTTTGTGATCGAAACTGAGTAGATTAGATTACCCTACTGAAGTTGTCGTGCATGTCTTATAGAGTGAACCGAGTGATATATTTATTTCTTTCTCCACAAATCTTGAACATCATTTCTCTACTTTTAAAATCATTGGTGAATCTCTCCTTAGCGATTCTATTATATGGCATTTCCCCCGCTATTAATTCCTAGCTCCAAATTTCTTATTCAAAAAAAAAGAAAAAAAAAGAGAAAATATTCCTGTATATCATTATCTCTCTTTGAGTTGGGATCGTTGTGTATATATGCTTTTGCATCAAAAAAAACAAAAAAAAAGAGAAAAAAAAAGGAAAAGAGGAAAAATCCTCAATAAAAGATCCCATCTCACTTACTCTCTTTCGCTTCTCTTTTCATTGCCTTTGGAGCTTTATAGGAATGTGGATGTAAATATTTTTTTTCTGCCATCACGCTTATGGATAAGCTTGGGGGAGGGGATCCATTGATGTGTGAGAGAGTGACTACTTGACGTTGCACGACAACCTAGGCTAAGTAATATTCTATACTCGGTGAGATTATTTCTAGCTTTACGAAATCCAGAAATCTAAGTCTAGCACTCATTTCATGAAATCCATACTTTTCTATTCTCTCTATTCTATAGTGTGATACTCTTATACTCCTGATAGAAAGCATTCAATTGAAAAGTGTGTGATCTGTGATTTGTATACCGCTTTAAATGATTCAGAAGATGTTAATTTTAAAATTATTCCGTTTTTCATGATTATATCGTTGTTCGTGGGTTTTCTATTTCTATTTGCACTATTATACTGTGATATCAAAATAAAATTCTCTGACATGTGTTTTTCATTCAGTGCATGCCATACGAGTAAGCGGAACCCACGTCCTGAGGAAATGATCTAGCAGCCTACCTCTTCGCTTCTTTCTTTCTCCTTTATTTTTATTTCGTTTTTCATTCTTCTCCGTTTTTCATTCTTCATTTTTCTTCGCCGTTTTCGTTTTCCGAATCCACCGGGTTCACCTTTTACTTATCTTCCTCAAGGACGAGTAAGAGGTAAGCTTGGGGGATTTTGATCACTCCTTATTTTACACTTTTTTACCGCATGTTTGCATGCCATTTAGATCGCCCAAATCATGTTTTTCACGATATATTGACGATATTGCGATGCTTTTCACGATTTGTTGTTTTTGTCGCATTTCAGGTGATTTGGCGCGATTTGGAGTGATCTCGAGATACGCCTACTCCAGACGGTCACCGATGACTTCCCCGAGGGGTATTTTGCTGCTGGAGAGGAGCGGAAGAAGAACGGACGTCGCATGAGCGACGAGGAGGCCAAAATAAGCAATCTGGGCATTTTTTGTGTCCCACTCGGCCGAGTGGAGGAGCCACTTGGCCGACCAGCGAGACACCGCTCGGCCGACCTGATCAGACACGATTCCTATGTGCACTCGGCCGAGCGACGGAGACCACATCGGCCGAGTGACGAGACCCCGTCCACCCGAGTGGCGCCCAGACGAAGCCCTTCAAAAATCTCCAAGTTACTGTTTTTCGGCTGCCTGAGCTTCAGAAGACCCACTCGGCCGAGTGGATAATACCGTCCGCCCGAGTACCATGAAGCCGTCGGCCGAGTGACGACAACTCACTCGGCCGAGCCGCCCCCGAAATGAAGACCCCTGAAGATCGATACTTACTGGAAAATTACAGGGTTTTCACTCGGCCGAGCGACTTTTGTCACTCGGCCGAGTGCGATGCGCTGCCTGTAGCGAATATTGCGGAAAACAGGCTGCGCAGGGGTATTTTGGTCACAGTTTTGGACGATTTTGGGGGCTATTTAACCCCTGTTTTTACCCTAGTTTTGAGAGCCTCTCTCTTAGATTTTTGCAGCTTTTTAGATTAGTTTTTTAGCTTTATTCTTGTGATTGGAGAGGAGACAAAATTGGATTTTTGTTGGATTAATTGAAGAACTCCATTGGTTTGCTTTTCTCTTCTCTAAAAATTCTATTTTTATTGCATATCTCAATATTGTGATGAATTCTATTGCTTATTTCATTGATTATTTTTGTGATCTTGCTATGAATTGTGAGTAGTCGCCACGTCTTGGGGCGTGGGGATGAACCCTACAAGCCATATTTCATGATTGTGATGAATTGGTAGGAATTTTGCTAGAATTGCTACTAGGGATTAGATTAGGATCAATTTACTACGGATGGCTAGGAATTCACATCGATTGGGATTTGCAAGAGATTGGATCGCAATTCGATAGGAAACCCTAGAAATCCGAATTGGGTTGGAGTCGAATTTCTGTAGTATCGGGTTGCAAGAGATTGGACCGATACTAGGGTTTCCGGTTCCAATTCCGCGCCAATACCCGTTTGCAAGAGATTGGACGGGTAGGAACTATCCCAAACTAGGTCACGGGCCGAGTTTGCAAGAGATTGGGCTCAGTGCGCGATTGAACGATGATGTTGATCCTAATGCTAGCTTGTCTAGGCTAGGGTTTGCAAGAGATTGGACCCGAGCCTAGGATAGCTATAGACCGGCAACAGCGCGAGAGCGTGAGCTTGGTTCCACATTCAGTTGCAACTAGTTCATCCAAAATCTTATTCTAGCAACTTTGATACCAATGAACCACTTTTACGAAATACAGTGAGTAGCGGGAATTTCCCATTCCCTAGACGTTCTTTATTTGATTTGATATTTCCGTACTTTGTCTGACGATTGTGACACGATCGCCAAAGGCAAATTTCTCTCTTCTTAAATAGCCAGGTTGATCGGAACAAGCACGTTCATTTGTCCTCCCTGTGTTCGATAACCCGCTCGCTGCTACACCGTGCACTTGCGGTAAAACTACAACCGTTCTTTTGGGTTACGTCCCGGAGCGATCAGTGAGACCCGAAGACCACATGGGTCTTGAATTTCTTACCCTTATGGACTCTAATTGGTTCCTTTAGATTTGACTAGGTGATCGTTATCTTAGCATGTTACTTATGGACTATGGTCAATTCGATCCGGCGGGGCATGTTAGAAAAGCGAATCAAGTCAAGATCGAAAGGATCCCAAGAAGAGGAAAATTAATTTTATATTCACATTTGGACTTTATAGATTCAAAGCTGGCCAGCCAATTGTAATCCAGATGGGATTCAATTGTTGAATATAAAGTATAAGAAATGTGAGGAAATAATCTCGGGTAAAGCATGCGTTGATCTACTCAACCTTGCACCTCAAGGAGTGTTGTGTATCTCTAACAAGTGCACAATAGCAGACTCTATGTGCATGACGGTCACACGGTCTATTTCTCAGTATGATAAATAGAAGAACTATTTCCTTACAATCCCCTCAAGTGTGAGTGGGAGATGTTGGATATGGACGACATGTATACACCCATGAGGGGATGTATGAGGGTCTACGGACCTCAGATGTCGCGTACATGAAAGCATGTGCGAAGGAAACCTTTTCATGTGTGAAAAGGACCACTCGATAAGTGGAAAAAGGCATATTATAAGTGCATAAAGGCACTTGATAAGTGCATGAAGAAGAGGATAAGCAAGGGTGTTAATATAAGCTAATAAGCTTATATGTAGTTATTTCCTACAATAACTACCCCTAAAGCCTATAAATAGGACCCAAGGGTAAGGCATTTTAGGCTAATCCTTCATGCCATAAGTTTGCATAAGGAAAACCTTTTCCTCTTCTCCCTTCCATTTAGTTCTTCTTCCAAATAGAGATTTAGACGGTGGAAACGCTGCTTCGATCCTCTGTGACGAAGTACCGACCGTTGTGGCAAATCCGAGGGCAAAGTTCAGAGACTACAGCGTAGCGTACGCTAACGTAAGTCTCCTCGATCCTCCATCTCCACGCGACGGGATCCTACAAAATCTTCAGGAGCCGCCCCTTACACTGATGTATCCTCTGTTTCTACCATAGTCAAGTCTTCGGGGGCTGTCCTCACTTCTTGCCCGGGGACTCATATCTCTTCTACCACTGTTTCGGTGCTGGAGGGCACCGATTTACCTTTCTCTGACGACATCATAGATCTAGATTCTCCCTCTCTCGACCCTGTCCCCACCCTCCCCCCGATTTCGGAGCTTATAGCTTCAGTTCCACTCTCTTTACATACCTCCTCCACTTCAGGTGCCATTTACACCGAGAGCGTTTCGACGTCTATCTACACTTCTGTATCGACTAGAGCTCTCACTTCGGCCATCTCTGAGAAACTCTCGAGCTCACCCTCACCCACCATCCACGCCTGGCACGGTGCCTCAGTTGCACCGGGCCGTTTCACGTGAGTAGTGACTCACCGATATTTGCCACGTACCCCACCTGACACTCGTTCTACTGACTCTCGATTGACCACTCTTGAGCAGTTGACTTCCCGCTTGCAGCGGGATTTCGATGCCTTTCTAGTCAAGACTAGGACACACAGATCGAGGGTCGAGTCAGATCTTTTATCAATCATTGACCTTCTTCATCAGCGTGGCCCACCTACTGTCATACTTGCACACGCTGCTCCTCCCAGACCGGACAATGTGACCCACATAGCACCACTCAGTGCTTCATTTCCATAGGCTTCTGCAGAGCCTGTTTCTGCTACTCCTGAGTCGTCAGTCACAGTTGATCCCCTCTCTGCCATGGTCTTATATACTTCTGCCCCTTCCACCCCGACCATCGACCTCACTGATAGCCCTCCCCACGACTCACAGCCAGACCTTCCACCCACTACCCCGGGTCTACAGCAGAGGAACCCATCACCACCCCGAGAGGGTGGTGCCTCTGCTTGATGTAGTCTGTACCCACTTTGCCTCCCCTATATTTTTTGCGCCCATCTGTCTCTTCGGGGCCCTACTTTTATACAGCTTGGGGGAGGCACCACCCATGCATCATTTCGTATATTTCATTGCATCATATCATATTTTCATTTTTATTTCATAGTTTTTATTTTATTTCCCCACCCACACCATCCCTTTAGCATCATCTCCCGCTCACGAGCGTTTTCTTAGCAGTGAGGATACAGCTTGGTTTAGCTTGGGGGATGAGCGCTCCCGCTTTATTTTGTTTTTTTTTTCATTTTACTCCCGTATTTTCAGTTTTTATTTTACTTTTTCGCCACTTTCCCGCCTCGTTTTATTTTTTCTCATTTTGCATCATATTTTATGTTTTTTTCCATGCATGCATCTCTTTTTATCTCCTTTCCCATTTTCTCTGCTTCTTTTTATTTTTGCTAAGGATGGTCCACATGATAATATCTCTCTAGGCTTTATTAGTTTTTGTGATGCTCATCTCTTTGGCATGCTATTAGGGTTAATTTCAGTTTTATTATCTATATGCATGCTTTGCTTTTGATGATCTATCTGATGTAATACTTAAAATGAATTGAAAATCAAATGCATGAATTAGTATCTAGTATGATTTACGTTGGGAAATGCACCCAGGTTCACGCATCACTAGAACACTTGGAGAACCTGCTTTCTTATCTTATTCACATCTGTTTGCATGCCTGCTGATATTGTGATTATTACCGCATTCCATTTTCAGTATTCATTTAGAGAAGTGAAAATATTCATGCTATATATGGTTTAGTTAGGGTTTTATTTTATCAAACTGATGTGCACCCTCTTATGAGTGAACCGAGAGTCCCATTATTTTCCTTGTCCACATATCTATTTTTATCTCTACATATCAGTTGGTTAAACCCACATAGCTACTTTACCGCATCTCACTTCCCATATATAAAAAGAAAAACTATAGCTTCTAAATGAAAAAAGAGAGAAAGAAAATGAATAAACACTGTTTCGTATTATTTCATAAGAAGCTATCAATTATTCAGGGAAGAAAAATAAAATTCCATATCATTTTCATTGATGCGACGCCTCAAGCTAAGTTTGGGGGGGGGGGTAAACCAACTGATTACATGAGTGAGCGTGACATTAGAGTGGAGACGGTGCACATCGGGGAGATTTTATAAAACCCAAACTTGACAAATTACTTTATTTTTGGAGATTTTTCATGTATCGAATTGAATATCTGAATGGCATGATTTTTCCTATTCTTTATTGCATGTTGTGTGAATCTTTTGTGCTCCTCGCATATCTGTGATTGAAAAGGGTGTTGCCAACTCCTTTATACTAGACTCTAGGGATTGCATGAGATTGATATGATTTGACGGTGTTATTTCAGTAGATCCCTTTTATTTGCCTGCACTGTATGTCATATGATTTATAAAACTAGAAATTGCCAATAGCATGTATGTTTAGCACTCGGAGCATTGTAATTCACTATTTAGGCCTGAGATCTGACCGATCATCCTTAGCACTTTCCTCTTACTTCTCTCTTTTTGTTTTTCATTCCTCTCTACTTTCATTTTCTTATTTTCGTTTTGTTTTCCTCCCGACGTACCGATTATTCGTCTTCCGCGAGGACGAGTAAGAGGTAAGCTTGGGGGATTTTGATGTGTCCATATTTTCTATCATTTTCATATCATTATCTCATCGTATTGCATATCATTTTCGCGTCCAAATCCCACTTTTTACTACGATTCTGCATTTCTGACGATATTTTCGAGTTTCGTAGTGTTTCGTGAATTTTCAGGGATTTTGGAGCGATTTGGACCCCCACTTGGGTATGGACATATCCAACGTGCTCATGAGCCCATTGACAGGGCTCTGGAGGAGTTCGTTGCATTTTCAGAGCCATTGGAGGAGAGAAGAGGGAGAGAGTAGAGAGAGAAGCCCCAGGATCTGTCCCAGCATTTCCCAAAAAATGCTCGGTCCGAGCAGCTCAGCTGCTCGGACCGAGACATATCAATTACAGCAGTGATGGATACGGGTTGACTCGGACCGAGTAGCTCTTCTGCTCGGTCAAGGAGCCCCAAATTTCACAGCCTGAGCAGCGCCCGAGTATCAGACCGAGCCGATCCTACTCGGACCGAGCAGAGTCTACTCGGTCCGGGTAGGTCGATTTCAAGATCTCCAAGCAGCCGAGCAGCATGCCTATGCGGGCCGAGCCTCTGACCGAGCCACGTTGACTTGGACCGAGTAGCCTACTCGGTCGGTGACGCCAAGGGCATTTCTGGGAAGTTTTTGAAGAAGCGCGATGCACGCGATTTTGGCAGCGAATGAAGCTTGCGATTAGGGAGACGGCGCGAGGGACTTCGATTAGCTTTTGTTAGGGATTTGTGGAGCGGAGCGAGAGCGATTTTTTGTAGGAATCTTGAAGATTTATTCTTGTAGCGATTTTTGGATCAATTACGGAAGATTATTGCTTTTGTTTTTCTTTGGATCTGTCGTTCATCTATTCTCGCTGTAAGTTTCTTTTAGCCCTAATCTCTCAATTGTTAAGATGTTTTCTTCTGTGAAATTTATGTTTTTGTGTGTTTCTATTACGATGTCTGAGTAGATCTATTCTAGGGTTGATGGGTTAGCCCTAGGATTCTAGGGGAAAATGTAGATCTGGATCCCTACGTTGAGTTGGGGAATTAGGGTTGTATTTCGGTAGATCCTACCGAATCTATAGATAACCCGTACTGAGATCATGCCACGGTTTGTAGAATTGATGTGCTTAAGGGGTATCTAGGGATTCGAATAGGGAAATCGATGGATCCAACCAAGGCATGTGACCATGCCCGGCTCGCGCCTTGAGGGGATCCATCGACGAACTATATCCCTACGTTGACGGCTACCTCCATTGCGTCAATGAGAGCCACCGAAATACCCCTCAATTCTAACCCACGAGAATGATACGAATTGGGGGATTAATTCTGTCACGACCCGCTTCCCAAAAATATGGAGGCAAGGCGTGAGTAGGTCCGCTCAGACTTGAAGCTGTGAAGCTGCAAGTCTGATAAGTGTCAATAAACTTCAATTGGCAGGTCCTTGCAATGCGATACGAAACAAAGATAATAATAAAGGAAATGAGACAATAGCAATCTCAGAATATCCATAAAATAAGTTCCAACATCACAGAAAAAAATCCACCAGGCTAAAAGAAAAGATTTTAAAAGGCCCCAGCATGGCCAACAAAAGTACAACGTACAAGGTAAAGGTGTCACGCACCGACGACTAACAGAAATCCTAAATCAAAAGGAAGCTCAGTAAGGTCACTACGACTGGTCACCGGTATCCACAAACTCCTCCTGAACAGACATGTGCTCAGGCTCAGCGTCAGCACTTACCACGTACTCAGCAACGGTCTCTGGCTCAGGGTCTAACATGTGACATCCAAAAGAGCAAGGGGCACATGTCAGCAAGTCTACAAGTGACGTGTGCAAGGAAACTGAAAGTGAAAGTAAAGCAACATAGCAGTTCTAGCATGATGCGATGGCATGGCAGATATAGCATAAGTACAACAAGTTAAGTAAAGTACGAGCATGGCATGGCAATTGGCATTTAAATCATGGCATGGATATCAAGTTATGCAAGAACAATCACAAGTAAAAGGACAAGTCTAGTAAGCACATCGTGCACAGAGATTATGCCTTTTGGCTAGAGTGGCTGATCAGGCCAACTCCTAAGCTCAAGTGATCGCTTATCCCTCCCCTCCACGTGTATATGGATTGGCACCCATCTTCTGGATCACAAGCCAGGAAGTGTATTTGGCATAGGGTTGTGCCCACAAAAGCAGATGCCTAGCCTCAACAAGGAAATCGGGCATTGGCTTTTGACCAACACATGTAGCCCGCTTCTGGATCATGAGCCAGGAAGTGTATTTCAATATGGCATAGGGGTGCACCTAGCCTAAACAAGGAAGTACAAGTATTGTAGCATGTGTTACGAATGCAACATTCAACTTGGATGACATGTAAGATGCAATGCATGGCAGATAATAGTTTAAGTGCGTACAGATAAGGAATTTAAACATGGCAGGCAACAATGCATGAATGACATGGCAGGGTGACAGATCTAGCTTCGTTGTCAAGCTAGATCTTAAAGTTGCGTCTAGACAGCTATCATTTCACTGTATAGTCTCTTTTATGCTAAAAACAAGGAAGTGGCCTATAACATGGCCCTAAGCAAAAGTTGGCAAGTTTCACTTGCCTGCAAGTCTGGCGTCTGAAAAACACCTCCCAAAAGTCCACAAGTCACAAACAACCTATGTGCACAAGTCCACCGGCCTACAGTCCCATATTATTAATCTTGATTAGTGAATTTAAAACATTTTAAAAACATCAATTTTAGTCTTGATTAACAGGAAATAGGTTGGGGGTCCTAAGGGTGCAGATCGTTACCTCAACACGACGCGAAAGCTACACTGGCGTCGGATAGCGACGCCAGGGGTTGGAATAAAACAACGTGTTCCTAGTCCAAATTCCAAAAATAGATTCCTCGCTTGCCAAGTCTGGACAGCAACCAGATCAACGAACCAAGATTCCAAAGCTAGAACGTGCGACGACGGGCTACGACGTATCGCAACATCGTAAACGACAAATCCACGAAGAGGAGACACCTAGGTGGGACCCACAGTAGTGCTAGGGGCCAATGGGGGACCCACAATACCTCTGGAGAACTTGGGGGGCTGACGGAGGTAAGCGGTGCGAGAGTTGCGATGTTGCGACGAACGTCGCTCGGTCAGACACAGGCCGCTGCGAGGATTTCCCTCGGTCAGCCACTGTGGTCGGGGGTTGAAGCGCTGCGAGGTGCGATGCGGAGCGGGGGCTCTCAGTCAGAGCGGGCCAGTGCGGGGAAAGTTGTCGGTCGGGCGCTTGGGGAGCGGGGGCTGCAGCGAAGCGGGTTGCAACAGAGCAGCGGGCGTGCGGAGCGGGGGATTCTCTCGGTCGTGCGGGGGCGGTACGAGGCTTGCGAACCGGGCGGCTGGGCGGAGCGGGGCGATGCGGGCGGGCGCTTCGGTCAGACCGAGAGGAGTTCTTGGTCGGTGCGGAGAGCGGGGCGGTGCGTTGCAATGTTGCAAGTTGCAACAGAGCGGGTGGAGCGGCGATGCGGGCGAGATCTCTCGGTCAGACCGAGAGGAGCTCTCGGTCGGGCACGGGCGGCTGCGGGGGTCGGTTGTGACGAATGTCGCAAGTGGGATTTTTGAGTTGTGGGGCGGCTAGGGTTTGTTTGCTTGTGAAAATAGGGTATCCTAGGGATTGTTTATATAGTGTAGATGGGTTGACTTGGTCTAGGGCTAATTCTATTAGGATTAGGATTTAAAAATCAATTAAAAACTCAATCTCTCCCTCTCCTACTCACGCAAGGCTTGGGTCCGGCCAAGAATGGGCTAGGATTCGGGTCAAAAATATTTTGCAACGTAATAAACTAATAAAAATTACATTTGGCTAAAAATCCTTGAAAACTTAGTATTTAAAAATATTTAAAGCTTGGCTAAAAATATAAAATAAGTCAAATGAACTCCAAAAATTATGAAATAAATATTAGGGTAATCGGGACGACGAGAGAAAGAAAACTAAGAAGACGGATCTCAATTTCGACGTCGAGAGACGAAACTAAAAATAGAAACGTCTCACGTCAAAAGTGAAAATCGTGACGTCTCTTCAAATAAGATCAAATCGTGGGAGAACGACCCGAGAAATATCATTCCAAGTTAGTGCCACAATTTAATACTCTCAGAGACAATCACAACGACATATCACACCATAGTGTTCACAAACAACAAAGTCTAAAACAAATACGTGCACAGTCAACAGCACGTGCACGAAGAAGATACGATCGGAAAGCGACCGTTACATCCTCCCCACCTTAGAATAAAGTCCGTCCTCGGACTTTCTAACTATTAATATAACTCTAGCTAGACTAGTAGCTATCCCGATCATATCACACTATAACTCAACCAGGTATAGTCATTACAAATGCTTATACATGCACTAGGTAGTCAAACAATAACTCGGCTAACATGTATATATTCACAAACGTATTTCAATCATATGCATACATCCCTTATATAACTACTACTCACCTAGCACAAAAAAATAGTTCAGTTACTCACATAAGATTAGTCTCACACTAGCAAATACAATCATTGCTCTACGTATAGATAGCTACCTATGCACCAAACAAACATGGGTATACTACTCCCTAATATTCATCCGATACCAAACACCTCAACACATGTAGTCACACCATACCATTATTGAATCAAATTTTACCATATCTATTATACATTCACCACTACTATAATTTCACAATATATAGTCATTCAACGGCATGAAAATATTTCACCATAACTTCACATTACATACGGCCCTATAACTATACTCACGACACGCCACACATATCATAGTCACCAAAACTTATAACTAGGCACATACTTACCCGTGCATGGTGCACATCCATACACGCTAACATTTCATTCATATATATCAATCATACCATTATAAACTCAGCACATCTACACATCTAGTTTAGCTAGCACACATATGTTCACACATGCAAGCCCTTAGTAAATAACTATACCATAACCAGCACCTATAACTATATACTGGTATAGCGTCCCACAATCATGTGCGTAGCATAACCAGGCACAAACAATCCTATCACTATACATACATCAAACATCGCTATATGCAACCACAGACATACATAACAATATACTTAGAGTATACCCGCTCAAGCTTGAGTGAGACTCGAAACACATATAAGAATACTCTATATACGTAACCCGGTATTTACACCTATACCAATACCACTCCAATGTATACACAACTACCAATATGACCATATACATACCATATGTCAATCACACTTATCATTTAGTCAGGTAACACCCACATAGTTCAATCACTTTATATACCATAATAATAATACAGACATCAGCACACGTATAATTATAATACCCTCCCAAATACAGGCATTCACCGTATAGTCATACACATGTATAACATATATTCACACCATATCCTACTACCTATAATTAGTATACCAACACATTTACTTCATACATAGTTAAGATATGCAATAGTCGTGTACACCTCATGGTATACACGCATACAACATCCCGTAAAAACAAGCAATACCAGTCAAAATTATAATCCTACTACCATATGTATATCACCTATATACTCACGTAGCAAATACATATCTACTTACGTCTAAGCACAATACGTATCTACGTACGAGCACATACTCACACGTACTAACATATAGGTCATATAATAGGCCTACTCACTTAACTATACATACACATATTATTATCACACCTAACATACACATAACTTTAGCATCATATCATTTCAACCATTATAAGTATCTCCAACTACATACACCCCATTAGATATTCCAACACTGATTCTTATGTACACAGACGTCCCTAGAGTGGTATAACTATCCTCACACACATCTATAAATACTAACACTCATACAACTTCATAACATCATGAATAACTCAGAGTATGTATATATCACACAATAGGCAAACATTAATATACTTCAGGGAGTACACTCATTCAAGCCCACATACTCAACTTAGGTACATGCACCACGACAACATCACAAAGGTCCAAGGGCTTATTAACAAATTAGAGTTGACATAGTCATTGAAGAGCACTAAAAACTAGGCAATAGAGGGAGATCGAGGTCAAAAGCGTGACGAGGGAAGGATCGATAAGCACGAGTTCAGATAGGACGAATACAAGGAGACAGCTTGATTAGGTGAAACAGTTACTCACTTGTGAATGTTTAGGTAGAGGAAAGGGAAATTGTAGTGATACTCTTATAGAATACAAAAAAGAAAATAGTGTAAATAACATAAGCTAAAATACGTGAAATTTGAAAACTGTGGTACTTCAAAAGTTGGAGTCCTCGTGTGTATAAAAATATTTGAAAATCGATAAAACAAGTTGTTCGAAACAAGTTTGAGTCGAATATACATAATAAGAGAAAACAGTTTATTGGCTTATATAAGATTTTCAGGAGGGAAGTAAATCATTCACACGAACATTAAGGACATAGTTTAGAAAATGCTATGCAGCAGTAATTTAATATAGTTGGCAAAAGTTTTGAAATTCAAAGAATGAAATTAAATTAACTGAAGAATTTAAGCTCATGTTAAATGCTTTCAAAGTCTTTAAGCCAGGGAAAAATTTAAAAATAATCAATACTGAAACTACTTTTAGAGGAACCAGAATTTGCTAAGAAGAAACTGATTTACACAAAGTTCTTAACATACGAGCACAACGAGCCTGGTACGGTTATATAAAAAATAATTGAAATTCTATTTAGTTTAGAAATTATTCTAAAGGTATGTATGGTGAACTGAAAGATAATAATAACTTAGTAGTAGAATAATCAAAATTGGTAATAAATCTTTAAAACCACATTATGGAGGGTCTAGATCAAGAAGTGGTTACGAAATAGAAATTTTACAAAAAATCTGAAATAGGGAAAACGATGAGCATAAAGTCGACTTGCTGGAAGCTGAAATCCCATGTGACTTCGAATAGTATATTAAAGTAAGCGCGACGTGTCATTCGAATGGCATAAATAAGAAAAGGAAATTATAAATCGAATTGGGCTAAATAAAAGTACGGTTCAGAATAAAATTAGTATATGAAGGGACAAGGTATTTACATAGGTATGAAAAGTATAGGCTGTAAAAATATCATAAGCTGGTATTCAAAAAATCTCGACAGGAGTTTTTTTTTAAAAAATTAAGTCAACGAAAGAGTATGAAGTCTAAGTATATATTAAAATTTTCGAACAAATTTAAACTTAGAGAAAGAGGAAATCGAAAAATACTTTTTAGAAAATTCAAGATTTGTAACGGAGAGATTCGAAAACTGACGACGATCCTCATGAGGCGATCTCGTGAATCGAGGCATGGAAAATGGTCGGATGATCAAAACATACATACGCCTAGGATATGATCCAGGAAAATCTACGGGGAAGCTCCTACGGTCGACCAACTAGAGATTAAGAAACTTGGCGCTACGACTCCCTAAGGAACAAGACTGTAATGAAATGCGTTCAGCTTGGCCCGAAATCGATGAACCTAAGCGAACGACTAAAGAAATTTTGGAAGTCTACTTTGGTCAGAGTTAGACAAGAACCACTAAGGTAACTCCTAAGAAGATTAAATCAATTCCTAGCTGGGAGTCTAACTAACAATCAGGGACCTCTAACTAGCAAGCACAGACGTCTAACTAAGTCTCCTTACCACCTAGTGACATAGGAAAACGACTAGGCTCGAGGCTTATGACTCGGATGTTGCAATTTATTTAATGGACATTCCATGGTTATTATCGTTGTTCCGATAATTTGCAGTTGCAAGACGGACCTGCATGGGCCACCAACAAAACCTGTCACGACCCACTTCCCAAAAATATGGAGGCGAGGCGTGAGTAGGTCCGCTCAGACTTGAAGCTGTGAAGCTGCAAGTCTGATAAGCGTCAATAAACTTCAAATTGCAGGTCCTTGCAATGCGATACGAAACAAAGATAATAATAAAGGAAATGAGATAATAGCAATCTCAGAATATCCATAAAATAAGTTCCAACATCACAGAAAAAAGCCACCAGGCTAAAAGAAAAGAGTTTAAAAGGCCCCAGCATGGCCAACAAAAGTACAACGTACAAGGTAAAGGTGTCACGCACCGACGACTAACAGAAATCCTAAAACAAAAAGAAGCTCAGCAAGGTCACTACGACTGGTCACCGGTATCCACAAACTCCTCCTGAACAGACATGGGCTCAGGCTCAGCGTCAGCACTTACCACGTACTCAGCAACGGTCTCTGGCTCAGGGTCTAACATGTGACACCCAAAAGAGCAAGGGGCACATGTCAGCAAGTCTACAAGAGAATTGTGCAAGGAAACTGAAAGTGAAAGTAAAGCAACCTAGCAATTCTAGCATGCTGCGATGACATGGCAGATATAGCATGAGTACAACAAGTAAAGTAAAGTACGAGCATGGCATGGCATTTGGCATTTAAATCATGGCATGGATATCAAGTTATGCAAGAATAATCACAAGTACAAGGACAAGTCTAGTAAGCACGTCGTGCACAGAGATTACGCCTTTTGGCTAGAGTGGCTGATCGGGCCAACTCCTAAGCTCAAGTGATCGCTTATCCCTACCCCTCCACGTGTATATGGACTGGCGCCCATCTTCTGGATCACAAGCCAGGAAGTGTATTTGGTATAGGGTTATGCCCGTAAAAGCAGGTGCCTAACCTCAACAAGGAAATCGGGCATTGGCTTTTGACCAACATATGTAGCCCGCTTCTGGCATATGGCATATGGGTGCACCTAGCCTGAACAAGGAAGTACAAGTATTGTAGCATGTGCTACGAATGCAACATTCAACTTGGATGACATGTAAGATGCAATGCATGGTAGATACTAGTTTAAGTGCGTACAGATAAGGAATTTAAACATGGCAGGCAATAATGCATGAATGACATGGCAGGGTGACAGATCTAGCTTCATTGTCAAGCTAGATTTTAACGTTGCGTCTAAACAGCTATCATTTCACTATCTAGTCTCTTTTACACTAAAAACAAGGAAGTGGCCTAAAACATGGCCATAAGCAAAAGTTGGCAAGTTTCACTTGCCTGCAAGTCTGATGTCTGAAAAACACCGCCCAAAAGTCCACAAGTCACAAACAACCTATGTGCACAAGTCCACCGGCCTACAGTCCCATATTATTAATCTTGATTAGTGAATTTAAAACATTTTAAAAACATCAATTTTAGTCTTGATTAACAGGCAATAGGTTGGGGGTCCTAAGGGTGCAGATCGTTACCTCAACACGACGTGAAAGCTACACTGATGTCGGGTAGCGACGCCAGGGGTTGGAATAAAAGAACGTGCTCCTAGTCCAAATTCCAAAAATAGATTCCTCGCTTGCCAAGTCTGGATAGCAACCGAATCAATGAACCAAGATTTCAAAGTTAGAACGTGCGACGACGGGCTACAACGTATCGCAACATCGTAAACGGCAAATCCACGAAGAGGAGACACCTAGGTGGGACCCACAGTAGTGCTAGGGGCCAATGGGGGACCCACAATACCTCTGGAGAACTTGGGGGGCCCACGGTGGTAAGCGGTGCGAGAGTTGCGACATTGTGACGAACATCGCTCGGTCAGACACAGGCCGCTGCGAGGATTTCCCACAGTCAGACACTCCGGGCGGGGGTTGCAACGCTGCGGGGTGCGATGCGGAGCGGGCCGGTGTAGGGAAAGTTGTCGGTCGGGCGATTGGGGAGCGGGGGCTGCAGCAAAGCGGGTTGCAACGGAGCAGCGGGCGTGCGGAGCGGGGGATTCTCTCGGTCGGTGCGGGGGCGGTGCGAGGCTTGCGAAGCGGGTGGCTGTGCTGAGCGGGGCGATACGGGCGGGCGCTTCGGACAGACCGAGTGGAGTTCTCGGTCGGTGCGGAGAGCGGGGCGGTGCGTTGCAACATTGCAAGTTGCAACAGAGCGGGCGGAGCGGTGATGCGGGCGAGATCTCTCGGTCAGACCGAGAGGAGCTCTCGGTCGGGCACGGGCGGCTGCGGGGGTCGGTTGCGACGAACGTCACAAGTGGGATTTTTGAGTTATGGGGCAGCTAGGGTTTGTTTGCTTGCGAAAATAGGTTATCCTAGGGATTGTTTATATAGTGTAGATGGGTTGAGTTGGTCTAGGGCTAATTCTATTAGGATTAGGATTTAAAAATCAATTAAAAACTCAATCTCTCCCTCTCCTACTCATGCAAGGCATGGGTGCGGCCAAGAATGGGCTAGGATCCGGGTCAAAAATATTTTGCAGCGTTATAAACTAATAAAAATTACATTTGGCTAAAAATACTTGAAAACTTAGTATTTAAAAATAGTTAATGCTTGGCTAAAAATATAAAATAAGTCAAATGAACTCTGAAAATTGTGAAATAAATATTGCGGTGATCGAGACGGCGAGAGAAAGAAAACTAAGAAGACGGATCTCAATTTCCACGTCGAGAGACGAAAATAAAAATAGAAACGTCTCATGTCAAAAGTGAAAATCATGACGTCTCTTCAAATAAGATCAAATCGTGGGAGAACGACCCGAGAAATGTCGTTCTAAGTTAGTGCCACAATTTTATACTCTCAGAGACGATCACGACATATCACACCATAGTGTTCACAAGCAACAAAGTCTAAAACAAATACGTGCACGGTCAACAGCACGTGCACGAAGAAGATACGATCGGAAAGCGACCGTTACAAATTCCCTAACCCTAATGAAATGTAAGGATCCTATCCAACATCAACCCCCGACGATCCTAGTGGCGATCCCTAAAGCCCTAGTCTCTTTTTATTGATATTACAACAAGCAACAATCAACCCAATTCTGTTCCCCCGACCGCTATCTCACTTCTACACTTAGAAACAGACTGAGAACCTGTTTACACTATCTCCGTCCCTGTGGGATTCGACAATCGTTTATACTATAACTCGACACCGTCCGCTTGCGGATCGAGCCTGAAATCGTAGCCTATGGGCCATATTACGCCAGGTGGAACCTAGGTGTAGGTTACGGGTGCGTCAGTCACCCAACCTAATATATTTCAGCAGGCCTTGTCTCGAAGCTAGATCTTAGACCTAAGTGACACTGTTCACGCAAAGCTTCGTACAATGATCTCAAGTCCTAAGGACCAACTTGCCTATCATCACTAGAGTTATTAATGACAGTTAGTTAATGTTTAACCATTTGATAACTCTTTATTTGGGTCGTTTAGTGGACTCATTCTCTAATTAGCACATGTGTCTTGTCTCCGACTTCATCAAGTCGCATGATTATGAGACCAACAAGTCAAAGACACAATGGTCTGTCTGATGTGCCGATATCATATCTCAATGCATCTACGACCACGAACGCTTTTAAGACTCAAGCTCCTATTGGTCAGATATTTCTCATAATCGCGATCTCTATCTCGAAACATGTATGACCTAACTTGGAGTCAAAGGAAATTATCTAAGCAATATATAAAATAAAAAATTACTCAGACAATTAGTACCAGAAAGCATACTTTCATTTATGAACATGATGTTTACAAAGATAAATAGTCTCGAGGGCATACATCTCTCTACATCTCCCACTTGCACTCAGGGCCATTTATTTTGGTATCTCATACCACATTTACACACTCGTCTCTCTAGACGATCTCGTGCCAGCACCTTCGTGAATGGATCTGCTAAGTTGTCTTTCGAACAGACTCTAAGGAGTTCTATACATTTCCTCTTCTCAATATCCCATATCAGTTTATACTTCCGAAGAATGTGTTTGGATCTCTTGTGGAATCTAGGTTCTTGAACCAGACTGATGGTTGCGTTGTTGTCGCAATACAGCGGTTTTGGATTTTCAATTGCAGGTACTAATCCCAGCTGGTTTATGAACTTTCTCATACAGACTGCTTCCTTTGCCGCATCATTGGCCGCTACGTATTCGGCCTCCATCGTGGAGTCTGTAACAGTATCATGTTTGGAACTCCTCCAACTGACTACTCCTCCGTTGAGAGTGAAAACATGTCCGGAGATTGATTTTCAATCATCTATATCACTTTGAAAGCTGTAATCTATGAAGCCTTCAACCCTGAGCTCTTCACTTCCATAAATCAAGACTAAGTCTTTGGTCTGTCTTAAGTACTTAATAATTGCCTTGACTGCTATCCAGTGTTCTTCTCCAGGGTTAGGCTGATATCGACTTACTGCACCTAGTGCATAAGCGCCATCGGGTCTGGTACAGATCATGGATACATGAGAAATCCTACTGCAGAAGCATAAGGGATCTTACTCATGCGATCCTTTTCCAAGTCAGTTTTTGGAGACATCTCCTTGGAAAGGTTTATTCCATGATTGGCTGGTATTTAACCACCCTTACTGTTTTCCATGCTAAACCGTTTTTGCACGGTGTCAATGTACTTGGTTTGGGAGAGTCCTATCATCTATTTAGATCTATCTCTGTAGATCTTTACACCTAATATGTAGGTTGCTTCTCCCAAGTCTTTCATGGAGAAGTTAGTTGATAGCCAACATCTCTATGTTGTTACCTATTATCAGAATATCATCCACGTACAGTTCGAGGATAACTAAAGAATTATTACTGGTCCTTTTATATATGCATGGATCATCCTCGTTTCTGACAAAACCAAACTCTTTGCCTGTCTTGTCAAAACGGATGTTCCATCTTCTTGAAGCCTGCTTTAGTCTATAGATGGACCTGAGTAGTATACACGCTTTTCCTTTACTCCGACTGACTTTGAAACCTTCTGGCTGAGTCATGTAAATCTTCTCTTCTAAATCACCATTTAGAAACGCAGTTTTTACATCCATTTGCCAGATTTCGTAGCATAGCGGGCAGCAATAGCGAGTACAATCCGGATAGACTTGTGCATGGCGACTGGTGAGAAAGTCTCGTCAAAATCTATTCCTAGAATCTGACGATAACCTTTCGCAACCATCCTAGCCTTGTACGTTTCTATCTTTCCACCTACACAAATCTTCTTCTTGAAGATCCATTTGCAGCCAATAGGAGTGCTTTCCTTGGGCACGTTATCTAAGGTCCATACCTTATTCACGTGCATGGAATCTATTTCAAATTTCATTGCATCTAGCCATTTATCAGAGTCTCTACTCTTTATGGCATCCTCGAAGCTAATAGGATCATCATCTAATATGATGTTATCCTCAATCCCTCCGTCTACGAGAAAACCGTAGCACCTATCAGGGACTCGAGGAATCCTATCAGACTTCCGAACGGCTGGTTGGGAGAAATCAGGTTCTGATTCTCCTACTGGTTCCGACACTTATTCTTATGTAAATACTTCTTTCGAACATTTGTCGAGATCAGTCACCTTGCCAGTTGATTCCTTCACAATGAACTCCTTTTCTAAAAAGGTGGCATGTCTAGAGACACCAATTTATTATTGCTCTGGATGGTAAAAGATATATCCTATTGAATGTCTCAGGTACCCAATGAATTTCCACAGAATAGATCTATCTTCCAGTTTGTCTAGATTATGTTTTTGACATATACAGGACAACCCCACAACCTTAAGTGATTAAGGCTGTGTTTCTTGCCAGTCCATATCTGATATGGTGTCATCGACACAGACCTTGATGGAACCTTATTGAGAATATATATAGCCGTTTCTAGGGCATAGCCCTAGAGGGAAGTTGTTAGCTCATCTTCACTTATCATGGATCGTACCTTGTCTAACAAGGTGCGGTTCCTCCTTTCTAACACACCATTATATTGAGGTGTGTAAGGAGGTATGACCTGAGAGAGAATCCCATTCTCTTTTAAATATGCAAGAAATTCATTGCTCAAGTATTCACCTCCTCGATCTTATCGAAGGATCTTGATACTTTTGCATGTCTGTTTTTGAACTTCGTTACAATCCTCTTTGAATCGCTCAAAGGTTTCGGACTTGTGTTTCATTAAGAACACATGTCCAAACCTAGAGTGATCATCAGTAAATGTAACAAACTATGAAAATCCTCCTTTGGTAAATGTAGACATGATTCCACATACATCAGAATGTACTAGACCCAAGAGTTCAATAACTCTCTCCCCTGATTTGCAAATGGAGTTTTGGCCATTTTACCTTTGAGGAAACACTCGTAAGTGTCGAATGACTCATAATTCGAGAGGCCCAAGAGCCCCTCTGTATGTAACTTGCTGAGTCTCTTCTCTCCGATATGGCCTAGTCTATAGTGCCAAAGGTAGGTTTCATTAAAACCTGATTCCTTACGTTTTCTTGTATTAATGTTTAATACAACTTTATTAATCAAAGTGTACGCAACATTGTTTAGTGTCCTAAAACCTAGCAACTTACCATCAAAGAAAATGTTCATAACATTTTCGTTGATAGCAAAATTATAACCTTCTCTAGCCAAAGCCGAGACGGAGATAATATTGCATAGGAAGTTTGGGATGTAGTAACATTGCTTCAAAAGCAAGTTAGCTCCACTAGCTAATGTGTGTTTTAGATCTACCACGACTAGAACATCAACATTTGCTGTGTTGCCGACTTAGAGAACGATTTCATTCTTTTCGAGCTTTCTAATAATTCTCATTCCCTATAACTGATAACAGATATGAGAGCCTGCACATGTATCTAATACCCATGCATTAGAATTCATAGAAATAATTACACTTTGCATTATTGAAGTTGAGGCATTAAAATGCCCTTTCTTCATTTGTTCCCGTACTGCTATTATTCCCCTTAGCCAGTCCTTTTTATTATTACCAGTTAATATATTCTTATCTTGGATATATATAGTATTACTCGTCATACCGCAAAGATTAGAACTCCGATAATTAGCATGTGTTCAAAATATTTTAAATATAATTAGAATGGTGGTTTTCCAATTATACTCCCCTACTTTTTAAAATCATTTAGTCCATAACATAATTAAAATTTTAGGTGGACAGGAATCCAACAACCCTGAGTCGCCCGACCTTGAGTGTAGCTCAATAAGTCGTTTGACTCTGTTGTCGCTAGACGAACTCTTCGTCAATCATATCTTATATGATTCCCTATTTGATTTTTACCCTTAGTCATTTGTGATCATGAGTGTGCTCATCCAAATCACTATAACTAATCAAGTCAGACCTTTGTTATTGCGTCTAGCTTGACTTACGCCAGCGCTCAGTGTATTCACGACACGACGGTTTGTGTCAAGTCTAGACTACATCATTGCCTTAACTTACGCCGATGCTCGGTGTATTCACGATACAACGGTTTGGGTTAAGACACATGCATCAAGAAATTGGGTTCTATAAGGTTGATGTGTCACAGCTTGAGTGTAGCTCAACAATTGTAACACGGATCTTACTAATCCCAACGTCTAAAACAAAGAGGGCTACGAATTTTCTTGTAAAAGATTTATTAACGTATTTGACTAGATATAGTTAACGGTCTTGCATAATAATGATTCGCTTCTTCGGTCCAGCAGACACGACTAGGGAGTTGACTAAGCTAGGATCACTTACCCCTAGTCAATCTAGGGTGACCTAGCAAACTAAGCCAAGCACATTGATCGGTATCATGGTCCATTGAAGTTGCTTATCATTTATATGCGTAACTATCAACTATTGGCTTTTATTAATACTAGTTAATCCTTATCAACTAGTGGATCCTTAAAATTCCGAATTTTATGGATTTGTTCAATGACTTTTATTAGGTCCTTATCAACTATAAGGATAAGAGTCAATATGCCGCTACACTAATCATCCATTAGGCATTAAAACAAATTTTTAATAGATAGCAGAAAAGATCTAAAAATTATCTTATAATGATTAGAAGATTTTTAATGGCTAACCTAAGAAGGTTTTTATTTTTCTTTTGATTATCAAATAAGCAAGAAAATTAAACCATTAAACTTCTTCAGATCATCACATGAATTAAAGTTTTTAATTATCACATAATTAACATGCAAATCATATTCAATGCAGCATTAGAACAAGGTAGACCTGGCTCTGATACCAATGTTGGGATTT
Organism: Scilla litardierei; assembly: GCA_030789695.1. NCBI lineage: Eukaryota > Viridiplantae > Streptophyta > Magnoliopsida > Asparagales > Asparagaceae > Scilla > Scilla litardierei. The sequence goes on along the minus strand of CM061142.1, from coordinate 239,544,125 downwards.
TCAAGGTCCTTAGGGCATATTTTCTAGCCGGTCCTAAGTCGGACAAACAAAAATATAAAAGAAGCAACGTGAAAAAAATTTATTAAACTCCTTTAATAAAAGCTACCCTAAGGAAATATGCTCCCTAGCCAGGATTATCTACTGACTCGGGTTAGGTCTGACCAACCCGAGATAGGTCTAACTACAACAAAATATGAAAGGCATAATAAAAGGGACTCACCCGGAATCTTGCCTTGGTACATGCAAGATGTACGACACCGACTTCTCGCACCGCGCCTCGAGCTGAGCAACTATCCAAACCGCACCGCTCCTCGCCTTGAGCTGAACCGCCTCCCGAGCAGCACCGTGCCTTCGAGCTAATCACTTGCCAAAGAAATTTTCACTTGAGCAGACCCATGCCAGAGATTTCTGGATCAGATCCAAACCTCCTTGTAGTCTTGCTAGGACCCGACTGGAGGGTAGAAAGAACTATAGAGGAAGAATAATTTAAGTCTTGATCGAGTGTGCTAAAAAATCAGGAGTTCCTCAATCATAGACTTGTTGCAAGCTTCAATGAAGAGGGGGCACCCCTATTTATATAGGAGACCAGCCCCTCCTTATTTACTACGAGCAATGTGGGACAAAAATTAGTGAAGAGAGATTTAATTAAGTTAGAGATCCTTTCTCAAAGGCCTAACTTCAAGCAATTAAATCTCCCTCACCATTAAGGTTTAGAGACGATACAAGTTATCATTTCGAAGGGCTAGGAATGGTGAATGTGTACGAACAAACAGTGACAAAATCCGACTTTGTTTGACCCTTCAAATATTTGCTCAAAGTTGAGCAAAAGTCACACATTTCGTAGCCGTCATGGGTTTTAAAAAACCCTAGCCAAAAACAACTTAAGTTGCGGGCGCGCCCACAAAGTAGCAGGCGTGCCTGCCAAGGCCAATGGACGCACCCACATTGGGCGTGCCTGTAGCGGGCACGCAGCCCGCTGTACTCAGAGGGCCGCGCCCGTTTCTGCTGTGGGTGGACCTGCTTTACCAAGTGGGTCCAACCCACGTTTGCATTGTGCTGTTTTTGTGTTTCTAGGCTCGTTTGAGCTCTAATTCCAACGCGGTTTATTCCAATGGATCCCTCAGGAAGTCCTCTTCAATCCCAAATGCTTTAGTCTCACAATTAAATTGTGAACTTAATAATTCTATTACATCAAATGCTTTCCTCTTTACGGTCTTCGTATTACTAAGACGTGAATACTACTCGGTGTGAGACCCTACAGCCTGACCCTACTACAGGTTGCTACTCGAAGTCCATAGACGACAGTAACCACGAGCTGCAGGTGTTGTCCCTGTTTCAGAATCATACTCACGTGATTGACTTGTCGGGAAAAGTGCCGTCGGAATCACACTGACTGCGTCCGGGATGAATTCCACAGTTTTAGTCCCTTCTCTTAACTATGTCATTAGAGTAGCCTAGGGTATGGAATCTGTCAACCCCACTAGCTAGAAGTGGTCAGTATCCATCGGTCTCTGGTACATTCATGTTGTACATCCTACAACATACCTTGGCCAAGGTTTTACTAAGAGCCGTACTTACCTGCGACACTAACTTCCAATTAATGGAAGAGACGAATCCTCTCTTGATCACTACTCAGCTTGTACGCTTCAAGTGTCACCCAGCCTAAGATATTTCAGCAGGCCTTGCCTCGAAGCTAGATCTTAGACCTAAGTGACACTGTTCACGCACAGCTTCGTACAATGATCTCAAGTCCTCAAGACCAACTTGTCTATCATCACTAGAGTTATTAATGACAGTTAGTTAATGTTTAACCATTTGATAACTCTTTATTTGGATCGTTCAGTGGACTCATTCTCCAATGAGCACCTGTGTCTTGTCTCCGACTTCATCAAGTCGCATGATTATGAGACCAACAAGACAAAGACACAATGGTCTGTCCGATGTGCCAATATCCTATCTCAATGCATCTATGACCACGAACGCTTTTAAGACTCAAGCTCCTATTGGTCAGACATTTCCCATAATCGTGATCTCTATCTCGATACATGTATGACCTTACTTGGAGTCTAAGGAAATTATCTAAGCAATATATAAACTAGAAAATTACTCAGACAATTGGTACCAGAAAGCATACTTTCATTTATGAACATGATGTTTACAAAGATAAATAGCCTCGAAGGTATACATCTCTCTACATCTCCCACTTGCACTCAGGGCCATTCATTTTGGTATCTCATACCACATTTACATAGTATCTCTAGACGATCTCGTGCCAGCGCCTTCGTGAATGGATATGCTAAGTTGTCTTCCGAACAGACTCTAAGGAGTTCTATATCTTTCCTCTTCTCAATATCATGTATCAGGTTATACTTCCGAAGAATGTGTCTGAATCTCTTGTGGAATCTGGGTTCTTGAACTCGACTGATGGTTGCGTTGTTATCGCAATATAGCGGTATTGGATTTTCAATTGCAAGTACAAATCCCAGCTGGTTTTTGAGATTTCTCATCCAGAATGCTTCATTTGCCGCATCATTGGCCGCTATGTATTCGGCGTCCATCGTGGAGTCTGCAACAGTATCTTATTTGGAACTCCTCCAACTGACTGCTCCTCCGTTGAGAGTGAAAACATATCCAGAGATTTATTTGATATCATATATATCACTTTGAAAGCTAGAATCTGTGAAGCCTTCAACCTTGAGCTCTTCACTTCCATAAATCAAGACTAAGTCTTTAGTCCGTCTTAAGTACTTAATAATTTCCTTGACTGCTATCCAGTGTTCTTCTCCAGGGTTAGGCTGATATCGACTTACTGCACATAGTGCATAAGCGACATCGGGTCTGTTACAGATCATGGAATACATGATAAATCCTACTGCAAAAGCATATGGGATCTTACTCATGCGATCCTTTTCCAAGTCATTTTTTGGAGACATCTCCTTGGAAAGGTTTATTCCATGATTGGCTGGTATTTAACCACCCTTACTGTTTTCCATGCTAAACCGTTTTTGCTCGGTGTCAATGTACCTGGTTTGGGAGAGTCCTAGCATCCGTTTAGATCTATCTATATAGATCTTTACACCTAATATGTAGTATGCTTCTCCCAATTCTTTCATAGAGAAGTTAGTTGATATCCAACATCTCTATGTTGTTACCTATTATCAGAATATCATCCACGTACAGTTCGAGGATAACTAAATAATTATTACTGGTCCTTTTATAGATGTATGGATCATCCTCATTTCTGACAAAACCAAACTCTTTGACTGTCTTGTCAAAACAGATGTTCCAACTTCTTGAAGCCTGCTTTAGTCCATAGATGGACCTGTGCAGTCTACATGCATTTTCTTTACTCCCACTGACTTCGAAACATTCTGGCTGAGTCATGTAATCTGCTCTTCTAAATCACCGTTTAGAAAAACTGTTTTTACATCCATTTGCCAGATTTCGTAGTCATAGTGGGTAGCAATAGCGAGTACAATCCGGATAGACTTATGCATGGCGACTGGTGAGAAAGTCTCGTCAAAATCTATTCCTAGAATCTGACAATAACCTTTCGCAACCAGCCTAGCCTTGTACGTTTCTATCTTTCCATCTACACCAATCTTCTTCTTGAAGATCCATTTACAGCCAATAGGAGTGCTTTCCTTGGACACGTTTTCTAAGGTCCATACCTTATTCACGTGCATGGAATCTATTTCGGATTTCATTGCATCTAGCCATTTATCAGAGCCTCTACTCTTTATGGCATCCTAGAAGCTAATAGGATCATCATCTAATATGATGCTATCCTCAATCCCTCCGTCTACGAGAAAACCGTAGTACCTATCAGAGACTCGAGGAATCCTAACAGACTTCCTAACGACTGATTGAGAGATATTAGGTTCTGATTCTCCCACTGGTTCCGACACTTGTTCCTGTGTAATTACTTCTTCCGAACATTCATCGAGATCAATCACCTTGCCAGTTGATTCCTTCACAAGGAACTCCTTTTCTAAAAAGGTGGCATGTCTAGAGACACCAATTTGTTATTGCTCTGGATGGTAAAAGATATATCCTAACGAATGTCTCGGGTACCCAATGAATTTACATAGAATAGATCTGTCTTCCAGTTTGTCTGGATTATGCTTTTTGACATATGAAGGACAACCATACACCCTTAAGTGATTAAGGCTGGCTTTCTTGCTAGTCCATATCTGATATGGTGTCATCGACACAGACCTTGATGGAACCTTATTGAGAATATATATATCTGTTTCTAGGGCATAGCCCAAGAGGGAAGTTGTTAACTCATCTTCACTTATCATGGATCGCACCATGTCTAACAAGGTGCGGTTCTTCCTTTCTGACACACCGTTATGTTGAGGTGTGTAAGGAGGTGTGACCTGAGAGAGAATCCCATTCCCTTTTAAATATGCAAGGAATTCATGGCTCAAGTATTCTTCTCCTCGATTTGATCGAAGGATCATGATATTTTTCCCTCTCTATTTTTCAACTTCGTTAAGATACTCTTTGAATCGCTCAAATGTTTCGGACTTGTGTTTCATTAAGAACACATGTCCAAACCTAGAGTGATCATCAGTAAATGTAACGAAATATGAAAATGCTCCTTTGGCAAATGTAGACATGGGTCCACATACATCAGAATGTGCTAGACCTAAGAGTTCAATAACTCTCTCTCCTTGACTTACAAAAGGAGTTTTGGCCATTTTACCTTTGAGGCAAGACTCGCAAGGGTCGAATGACTCATAATTCCAGAGGCCCAAGAGCCCCTCTTTATGTAACTTGTTGAGTCTCTTCTCTCCAATATGGCCTAGTCTACAGTGCCAAAGGTAGGTTTCATTAAAACCTGATTCCTTACGTTTTCTTGTATTAATGTTTAATACAAATTTATTACTCAAACTGTATACAACATTGTTTAGTGTCCCAAAACCTAGCAACCTACCATCAAAGAAAATGTTCGTAACACTTCCGTTGATGGCAAAATTATAGGCGAGTCGTTCATTACATTTATGAACAAGATGTTTACAAAGATAAATAGCCTCAAGGGCATACATCTCTCTACAATTACGGCTGAAAATATGTTAGGAGAGTCGTTCATTGGGGAAGGGGTGTCCCCTTCGAATTATGCCTGACGACACATTAGGAGATTCGTTCATTGGCGAAGGGATGACCCCTTCAACTTATGGCTGACGACACGTTAGGAAAGTCATTCAGTGGCAAATGGATGGTCCCTTCGACTTACAGCTGACGATACGTTAGTGAGTCGTTCAGTGGCAAATGGGTAGCCCCTTCAACTTACTACTGACGATACGTTTGGAGAGACGTTCAGTGGCGAAGGGGTGGTCGCTTCGTCTTACGGCTGACGACACATCAGTGAGTCGATCAGTGGCGAAGGGGTGGCCCATTTGACTTACAACTGACGATACGTTAAGAGAGTTGTTCAGTGGCGAAGGGGTGGCCCCTCTGACTTATGGCTGACGATACGTTAGGAGAGTCATTCAGTAGCAAAGGGGTGGCCCCTTTGACTTACAGCTGACGATACGTCAGTGAGTCGTTCAGTGGTGAAGGGGTGGCCCTTTCAACTAACGAATGATGATACGTTAAGAAAGTCATTCAGTGGCAAAGCGGTGGCCCCTTCGACTTACGACTGACGAAATGTTAGGAGAGTCATTCAGTGGAGAAGGGGTGGTCCCTTTGACTTATGGCTGACGACACAATAGGAAAGTCGTTCAATATAGACGGTGTGGCCCCTTGGACTTACGACTGATGATACGTTAGGAGAGTCGTTCATTAGCGAAGGGGTGGCCCCTTCGACTTATGGCTAACGACAAATTAGGAGAGTCGTTCAGTAGCGAAGGGGTGGCCCCTTCGACTTATGGCTGACAACACATTAGGAAAGTTGTTCAGTGGCGAAGGGGTGGCCCCTTTGACTTACGGTTGACGATACGTTAATGAGTCGTTCGGTGGCAAAGGGGTGGCTCCTTTGACTTACGACTGACGTTACGTTAGGAGAGTCGTTTAGTGGCGAAGGGGTGGCCCTTTCGACTTACAACTGATGACACATCAGTGAGTCGTTTAGTGGCAATGAGGTGGCCCCTTTGACTTAAGGGTGACGAAACATTAGGAGAGTCGTTCAATGGCTAAGGGGTGCCCCTTCGACTTATGGCTGACGACACATTAGGAGAGTCATTCAGTGGTGAAGGGGTGGTCCCTTCGACTTATGGCTGACGACACAGTAGGAAAGTCGTTTAGTGGCGAAGGGGTGGCCCCTTCGACTTACGACTGACGATACGTTAGTGATTCGTTCAATGGCAAAGGGTTGGTCCCTTCGACTTACGGCTGACGATGCATTAGGAGAGTTGTTCAGTGGCGAAGGGCTGGCCCCTTCTACTTACGACTAATGATACGTTAGGAGAGTCGTTAAGTGTAGAAGGGGTGGCCCCTTCGACTTACGGCTGACGACAAGTCAGTAAGACGTTCAGTGGAGAAGGGGTGGCCACTTCAACTTACGGCTGAAGACACATTTAGAGAGCGTTCTATGGCTAAGGGGTGGCCCCTTTGACTTACGACTGAAGACACGTCACTGCGTCGTTCAGTGGCAAAGGGGTGGCCCCTTCGACTTACGGCTGACGATACGTTAGGAGAATCGTTTAATTGCGAAGGGGTGGCCCTTTTCGACTTACGACAGACGACATGTCAGTGAGTCGTTTAGTGGCGAATATATGGCCCCTTCGACTTACGACCGACGACACATTTGGAAGGTCGCTCAGTGGCAAAGGGGTGCCCTTTGACTTAAGGCTGACAACATGTTACGAAAGTTGTTCAGTGGCGAAGGGGTGGCACCTTCGACTTATGGCTGACGACACATCTATAAGTCGTTCAATGGTGAAGGGGTGGCCCCTTCGACTTACGGATGACGATACCTTAAGAGAATCATTCAGTGGCAAAGGGGTGGCCCCTTTGACTTACGACAAACGATACATCAGTGAGTAGTTTAGTGGCGAAGGTGTGACCCCTTCGAATTACGACTGACGACACATTAGGAGGGTCGTTCAGTAGCGAAGGGGTGGCCCTTCGACTTAAGGCTGACGACATGTTGTGAAAGTCGTTCAGTGGCGATGGGGTGGCCCCTTCGACTTACGGCTAACGACACATCTGTTAGTCGTTCAATGGCGAAATGGTGACCCCTTCGACTTACAGCTGACGACACATCTGTGAGTCGTTTAGTGGCGAAGGGGTGGCCCCTTCGACTTATGGCTGACGACTTATTATGTGTAAGTCATACAGGTTTCATCAATATGAATTCAGTTTATACAGGCTTCCCAAGGATCGTATCCTATTAGCGGGGAGTTTTGATAGGATATCTTTTGTAAAATACATGAAGGCTTAAGGAAGAAAAACTTCATTTGATAAAAAGACATGCTTTATTGAAAGGAATGATAGAAATAAAAGGCATACAGGTGCTTCTGAACTTCTTCGGAGCTGTTTTTACCCAACGCCTCTTTATTTGACCCTTAGCTAAGATGGCTTGCTTGTCGACCACCTTGGTGACAAGTGACCCTGTCATCTTGCCCTTCTGCTTAGAGGATCCCTCCTTGCTAGGTTGATCGTTAGCCAGGTTTTTGGGGTGCCATCGCTTGACCAGTGCATCGATATCTTATTTGAAAGTCCAACGATCGTTGGTATTGTGCAGATAGTCATTGTGGTACTTGCAGAATTTGAAGTCGTCCATCTTCTCACATTTTCCCTTCTTTGATGTCTCTTTGACCAGCTCTACTCGTGGGGCGTAAGCAATGATCTCCGTCTTAGGAGCACTCGGTTTTGCATAAGTAGGGTGCTCCTTGCTTCGAGGGCTCATCTCTCTGGGTATCTTGTCTCGAGACTCCTGGCGAGGGGTATCCTGAGTTGGTTTCTCTCACTTAGTGTCTCCGCGATGGGCAGGAGTGACTTTTCCATTAGTTCCAGTCAGTTCCTCTGCTTTTTCGGAGATGGTGAACCGATCCGTTTTGTTGAACATTTTTGCGACGTTGTTAGGGGGAACCGGTGGATGGCCCTTCGTAGGTGTTTGTTACGGATTGGTTGAGTGAGCGATGCTATGATAGTCACGTTCGGCGTCTCTTCTACATCGAGCCTCTCGTCATTGAATCTCTGGACGAAGGCTCGAATTGACTCATTCTTGTTCTATTTGAGCGAGAAGAGGTGGGTGGACTTCTTCTTAGGATGTCGACCCACGACGAATTGCTTGCAGAACATATCTGCCAATTCATAGAATGACCCGATACAGCTGTAAGGTAACCCTTCGTACCAGCCTTCTGCCCTCTTGAATAGGGTAGCATGGAAGGCTCAACAAAGGTATGGCTCATCGGCCCCATGAAGCAGCATTACGTTCAGATATTTTTGAATGTGCGACCACGGGTCGCCTCTGCCATCATAAGCTGGTAAGGTAGGGAGTTTGAACTTCGGAAGAGGAGGAGCAGAAGTGATATTCTCCATCAGTGGGGTTCGCTGAAGGGCGGATTGGATGAGTATAGATCTTCCCTCGACGGCTTGCACTTAATTAGCCCCTGAAGATCGGTTTGGGATCTCTTCTCTCCTTCCAAATCCACATGTAATATTGTGGGGGTTATAACTTGGGGGAGCCCCTTACATTACCTGATCCAGGATGTTGCAGGTTGCTTCCTTTTAATTGGAGGGGATGTGCTCCCCTTGGAGAATGAAGGCCCGATTGTCAATCCCCATTCCGTCGTATTGGTGAAACGTGGTGGTTGCATTGTATGGGCTGATCTCTAGTCAATCTGCTCTTAGATCCCCTTGATCTCGGAGTAAGGCCGCGCCCTTGGTTGTTGTCAGGGTCAGGCTTGGAGGCGTTAACGGCGCATTTAAGAGCGATGGATTCCCCAGGTTTTGGCGTACCAAGGTTACCAAAACACTCAGACTCTTATCGACCTGCTCTGTGAATTCGGTGAATTCCTTTCGGGTCACCTTAGGCTCCTTCGTGGCCGGTACTGGTCGCTTTGATGGCAATGTAAAGTCCGTGGCATCATCCATCTGGATACTGTTCGCTTTCTGTTTTTCTTTCGGACCTTCGATCGGCCCAACGTTGCTGGGTCCAGCTAACATAGCTTTTTGATTGTTTCGGGATGTCAATCTGGTTAACATTTTCCCACAGACTGTGCCAAACTGTTGAGGCCAAAAATGACAGAGACAGTTGTCAAGCTGACGTATACCCTTCGTGCTGAGTCAAAGCCTAGTCAGCAAGTGAGGTGGGACCTTGGGTTGGTAGAACCAGGGTCGGATGATGGATGTTGATTGGGAAGTGATGCTCGATCGACCCTCAAGTAGCTTGTATGTCGAAGGATCGAGGCTGGAAAGCTCGTAAATGACCTTCGTAAGAGATTGTGGCTCAAAGATCTACACCACAAATGAATGTCAGGGGTGTTGGATCTGTGTCCTGACCCAAATCCCCTCTGATGCTTAAGTTATTATAAGAACTTAAGGAAGAGAGTGAGCTTGGAGCAGCTGAGATCGTCCCACGGAGGTTCGTTTCAGATCTGACATTGCAAGCTCTATAATGTAAGAAATATCAGCTGAAAGACAATAGTATATGAATCAGATCTCGTAGCTCTAGAATTGGAACCATACTGTATTTATAGAGCTCATGTGTCTCTTCAGTGACATTGAGGAGAAACGGTCACTCATTTTAGTGCCACGATCCTCCCCTCTTAGTGGGAGTGAATGTTGCCCACGTTCCCACTAATTACGGGCTTGTCTTTAATCCCTTGTTCGAGTGGGGAGAATGTAACGGTCGTCTGGTCAGTGGGATTTGACAGAGTTGATATCGGGCTTCCCTCATGGGCCCCGTGGGCCTAGTCACCCGTCGGTCGAGTCATCTCGGGTGCCGATCCAATGATTAAACAAATACTGAATAGCAGAAATGATTAGTATTGTCAACAATTAGGAGATATACAAAGTAACTTGTATATTCCTTTAAATATAAATAACTTGTAGTGAAAGAATCAACACAATTAATGAAACAAAACAAATAACAAACCAGCAAAGCAAATGCAAACACCAAGAATTTATCCTGGTTCGGATCCTCGTGATCCTGCGTCCAGTCCTCTACCCCGTAGAGATTTTCAATCCACTATAACACTTGCTCCGTAAGCAACAACATACAAAAATGGCGACACTCTCAGTGTCCCAAACTTTGTACAATCTCTATACCAAGAGATTCAACTTACAAAGTAAAGAATGAAACAACACCTAAAGCCTTGATGTGAATTTCAAATGGAATTCAAAGGAAAGGTATAAATGAAAGTTCAAGGTTTCTAAACATTGAAATGGAAGAAACACTCTTGAAGATTTCAGTTTTCAAATGAAGAAAATATCAGAATTTTACTTCTCTAAATGAAAACAATGGCGAACTTTCTCTTATAGAAGATAGAGTTTAAGTTCTAACGAAGAAAGTTGGAAAATGAAGTGAATGGAGAGAAAGGGGGTATTCATCTATTTATAGATCTGAAATGAAGTTATAATGGTCATATTCCAACAGTAAAAAACTGTCTCCAACAGATAGAACAAACCCGTTGTAAAAACGTCAAAACGGAATTGGTCGGCCAATGATTTTTTGTTGATCGCCTAATTTTGAAAAGGCAAACTTTGACCGTTTGAAGTTACTGACGTGAAACTGATATGAAGAGGAATTTGACCAATAAATTTCAAATTCAGATTCGAAAAGAAAAAATTAGTCTATTAACAAAAATGTATTGGTCGGCTAATTTCTAAAAGAGGAATTTTAGGATTCTGAAAACACTATGTTGTAGATAAATGTTAGGAGAGACCCTAGTAATCTAAGATAAGTCATCATCGGGCTTAAAATACTATAAAATAAAAAATACATTGATTACATAGAAGCAGTAGATACGACTACATCTGAATTTGAGAAGCCGTAGATATTATTACATATCAATACCACATCTGAATTACTAGAATGAGAACTACATCTGAATGAAGATATACACATACATCTGAATGATTAGGCGGCCGCTGTACTATTCTGACTGGGTAATAAATGCACTCTAATGGACACTTGGCAGACGTTTGAAGAAGACTTCCTAGACGTCTGGTCCATTGCACGGTCATTTGGCTCAAAGGCATCATACGTCTGATTATACAGACAATGAGGGACTGAGTTACTTGAAATATATTGGTCTGAATATCCCGACGTCTGATGTTCATCATCTAGACATCTGGTCGACTGTATAGACGTCTGGAAACACATCTTAACATGCATTAATCAAGACTTGACTACATTGTTTAAGATACTAGAAATTTTGCTCGTAATTAACCAGACATCTGGTGTATATCATACATGCATCTGATACAAAGTGAAGACGTCTGAAAACATAACATCATACGTCTGATTTCTGTCAGTTAGCAAAGGCGGAGATACTAAATGTTCGGCTAGAATTAATCAGACGTCTGGAGTTATTCATCCAGGCGCCTGACAAATTGTGCAGACGTTTAGAATGAGAACTTCAAGATTCTGTACTGGGTATAGTTTTGGAGAACTGAATATGCATGAGCACCAGGCATCTTGAGATCAACTACCAGGCACCTGGGTAGGCTAAAACTATATTTCAAGCTTCTGCGAGTTCTAATCCTATGACACTCAATGATATATGATCTAAAGTATTGTGAGTGTTATGAGTGATATTCTATCAAGTATATTAAAGGCTTAACATGCTAATTCAATTAAGAAGTAAAGAAAGAACGATTTACATAATTAATCCTCTTCCTTCATATTGAATTCCTTGAAGACTTTCATTGAGCTTGTTAAGTACAACGCTTCGATTTCCTTGAGTTCACTCCTTGATTTCCATGCTTCATTGATTGGTGTTCTTGCATCAATAATCTGAGTCATCGTCTTCATTTGATGTTACTTTATCTATATTGACGATGCTTTAATTGACTACAAGACATGGAGATTAGTCACAATTGATTATGTTTGTTTATTATCAAAATCACATTAGTGAATCCAATATTCAACAGGTTCAATCCATGCCACAGATAAAATCTACGCTATACACATTAAAGAATTCATCACAGAGATATCACAAGAATAAATAGAAAACATACAATAAAGACAAAGAAACTTATCTCATAAAATCCATAATCCAAGGAACATGATCCACGTTGCTCTAAGGGAAGAAAAGCCGAATAAACCTAACATAACCTTACTCCTACTGCTAAAACTACTACTGAGAAAGAGGAATCAAAACTGGAAAAAGGTCCGAACTCCCACTTCAAATGACGCACCATGGGTATAAATACCAAACTCAGTAAAACCTTAATGGGTCGGGCAAAACCTGACCCAGTAGATTCTACACGACCGTGTCGATTAATCGACACGGTCGTGTCAGCTCAATTGATCCTTTATTGCTTCTAGATCAACACTATCGTGTGGATGGCCACATGACCAAGTAACGGTAAAATTCAGAAGAGCTAATTTTTTTTTGTTTTCTGCCAACACAGTTGCATGACAGTGTCGAGCATGACACGGTCCTGTGACAATTCTTGTTCAGTAGCTTCACCTAGCACACACGGCCGTATGGCTAGCCGTGTGATGGTCATCAATGCAAAATCCTTCACACAGTTGTGTGTGATAACACACAACTGCGTGCTTCATATTTTCTTTGACTTTCTCTAGCATGGGTGACACGGCAGTGTGTGATGACACACACGACCGTGTGAACCACAAAACCATTCAATTCTTCTTTCTTTTGATTACAATGCTTCGCCTATCTTCTTCTCTTCACTCCTTGACTCTAACTGGCTCCAATTAGCTTGATATTCACCTGAAATGCACATAAGCACCCAAAGAGTGAAAGAAAAAAATATGATGAAATGATATAAAGAGTGGGATTTTCTATGATGTAATGCGTGAATAACTCACACTAAAAACTTATAGAATATTCACTTATCAAAATCCCCCAAGTTAAACTCTTCTTTGTCCTCAAGAAAGAGAAAGAGGGAGTAGTGCTGGAGGGGAATGCAAAATGAACTGCATGGGCAAACTCCAAAGTTCCAAAAGCAATTGCACCATATATGCATAAGCGGGTGACAACTCAGATATTCATGGATGACAAATCAAATTTCATCAACCATCCAGAACACAACATAGAGCATAAGTTTTTCGAAATACAGAGACATATAATACACACAACTTAAAAGATGTTCAACATCTAAAATAAGTTCTCTAGCTTGTGTCGGTTATTGAAATGGGAGCTGAAGTTATGCATAAATAAAAAAAGACTTAATAAAATATCATGGTGAATGGACCGATCAAGAAGTGGCCCTCACAACATACTATCGCTCCTACATTCATGGGGTCGCTAGCTTCACATAGACACACACACACACATTATTTTCTTCTTTTTGGGATCGTAATTGGTTCGTGTAAGGAGTGTTGGGTCAATGACTCTTATGTTAGATGAATTTAGGGTAATTGGCCAAGAGAGACCCGTCGGACCAACTATCTTGAACCAAATGTAAGTTTTATTTTATGCACTACCCTAAGCTACTGTAACGGCATGTATCTATCAGTACGTATTCTGTACGTATTTCTATGAATGTATTAAATTATTGTTCATTATCGTCCATAGCTCGAACGCGCGATCAGATTCCACATTCATGATCCTCTCAACTTCACGATCACGTTGTTATTATTTTTATAATTTTCGAATAGCTTTGGGGTTAATGGTGATACCGTAACAATTTAAGATATTTTAACCAAAACGACTCCTAAATCAAACTCTATCTTAATAAATCCTAATTGTCTAATATTGTAACTAAAAAAGACTTTTCTAATCAAATCTTTAACCCCAAAATCTTAAATAGATCTTAATGGATTTTACTAAATCCTAAATATAAACTAACCTATTTTTGATTACGTTGTTAGTGGGATCACTCGCCACGATTTCCTCAACAACAAACCCACCTTCTCTGCTTCAAAAAATGAAATGAAGGAAGGAATCAAATTCAAACAAACACACGTCCCCAACTCACGTAACTACCTCCTCTGTTCACTGATTCATAAAATCTAAATAAATCAGAAGTATAATAACAATAACAACAACCAAGGAAACCCACGTTCTCTCCTTGAATTTGTCACGTTCCCAACTCACGCGCATTCTTTTCTTCATATGCAGCCCTACTTCAAGAACCCCGACTTCAACTCTCCTCCCCTCAAAACTAGCACTTAGCCTTCTTTCTCTCTTCAAAACACCGACTGTGACCCACAACCCTAGCCAACACCTCCGCCTCCGGCCAGCCTCTCCGACTCTCCCACTCCCTTCACGAACCCCGGCTACCAAACCCTATGCCACTGCCCTCAACACTACCAACTACCTCACCGACAAGATCTCAACAGCCATCATCCCCTATGCCGCAGCCTCTCACACCGGTGCCACCACCTCCTCCATCGACATATCGTGACCCCGCCTCCATTCTGATGGCAACGACAGCCTCAGCTACCGTCCCCCTCCTCGAGAACCCTTTGTAGCATCTCCATCTCCGAAGACACCATGGCCGCGTGCCTCAGCCACCACCACCTCCGACGACCTCGCCGCCAGCACTCAACTCTGACTCTTCCCTACTCCATCGTAGGTCGTCGTAGCGCCTCCCTTCAAAAACCTTCGAAGCCACTTCCCCTTTCACCTGCGCCTATCTCGGACCTCTTAACTGCCAATAACTCCCATGACTCTCCGACAACCTCCCTAGCCTGTCGACCTCCTACGCAGCCACCCTCAAACCCCCACCAACTTCCCTTTGTCTCTTACGACGACGCCAATGTCCTCCCCATCTGCAAATGCATGCAAAACAAAACACTTAAGCTTTCATAAACTAATAGTATCTTAAGATATAATAATAATACAGTATATTTTATGTATACAGATTAAGTTATATAATCAGTAAGTGATAATGTGTGTAACTTTTATAATACCACAGTAGCTATTATATAATAAATAGTAGTAAGTTAAGTTATATATATCTCAGTGTATATACATTTTAGTATAAAACAGTGAATGAATATATGAACAGTAAAACATATTAGATAAACAATGCTTATAAGTGGATCAATATCATTCTGTGGCTTGATGTTAAAAATCTAATGACACAGATAAACCACGCCTCTTATTGCGATTACCTAGACACCCGAAATCGACTAAATCAAGCAAGTATTTTATTGTATACAACTTTAAAAATGAAATGTTCTAATCGGAATGGCTGAAATCATCTAATGTTAGTAGTCATGATGTTCATAGTATAATGGAAAATATCAACTGATGTTAATCAAGGTTACATTAACATATTGCATCAAATTTTAATTATCATTAAATTATAAAGTACAATTATATAATTGTAGCGTTATTTAAAGTATGTTTGTAAAATTTAACATGATGAAATCATATGTTATCCATTATATTGGTTGCTATCTGATTATCATTGAAGAATGATAATTGACATGATATGTTTAATGTTCTTTCCCTTCAGTTTTGTTTGAAACAATTTATTGACTACATGTTATCAAAATTTAATTATCTTAAGATGAGGGCAGGAGAAACCCTCGAGGCATATATGTGAAACCATCGAATACAAATGAGATGAAACTAGTCGGTGACTAGACTAGTACACTTTGGGTGGGGTTGGTTCATGTAGTAGAGTTTGTAAGTGTGTCTTGAGCACATTACGGCTACTTCCATATCACACTAATGGAAGCAAGCATCTTGGCCATTTTCCAGGTTACGAACGGTAAGAAGCGTCACGGTAAACCCCCGATGATAGGGTGTATCGAGAACATTTTACTTACTCGGACATGGACTTATGCACGGCACAAATAACTTAAAAATACTCAACTTGCAAACTACCCTTACTTTATTTGAAATGCAAATTTTGTGTTAACTATTGATAACTCTCATGTCATTACTTTCAGCATGCTCATAATCATTTAAGATGCACAATTTAAGAGTTTTCCCTTGTCCATCCGTATGCTCATATATATACTAGTCATAACCCGTGTCCGCGGACATGGTTCATTTAAGAGTTTTCCCTGCGAAATCTTGGTCCCCAAAATATTATTTCCACAACCAAAATTGCAAGGAACAACAAATTAGTGTAAAAATATTTAGCGGCACAGACGTCTTCGACGCGAAACAACAAATTTGGCGCAGGCCCCTTTGGCACGGGAAATTACTCTTATCTTGTTACCACATGTGTCGAAGAAACGGTGTCCCCGCATTGAGGGAGAGATCATTTGATTTGCGGCAGCATTATCTGTAGCATTAAGTGCATGTCAAAGTTTTTTTTTCCTAACGACATAAATGCGTGCACTCTGTTATTCCCCACAAACTTTCATTCCCAAGAAACTTTCATTTCGACAGAAATATTTTTCCCTTCAAAACTTTCCAAAAAATCTCATCGCAACTATTCATTCCTCAAGATTAAATCTCAGCCGTTCTTCTATCAACTCTTTTGTCCTAATCCGCTTGTCCTAATCAGCCCTGGAATTCAAAAACAATCTTCAATTGTAATATAGATATATAATTATATATATGATAGTAAGTGTTATACATATACATTTGTGTAGATAACTATATCAATATAGGGATATCTGGGTGTATTGGAATTAGTGTCTTGGATGTACATGTCTATATTTGTATTTTTATGTTAGTAAGGTTATGTGCATGTTGGGTGTAATGCACATGATGATAGGTGTGCGTATAGTTGGATGTAAATATCTATTGTATGACTTATATATTAGTGTGTATGGGCGTGTGCTCATGTGTGGATATGTACATGCTTAGTTATATGTATATGTACATATATCATAGATACGTGTGCCTTACGCATAGTAGTAGGGATATAATATTGTATTGTATTTCTTGCCTTACGGGATGATATATGTGCACGTGTTTAGATGTATGCTAGGAGGTATACATGGTTGTATGTTTGTATCTAGGTATAAGTGTGTATATGTAGTAGTATACTAGCTTTACGTAAATTACAATGGTTGTGTATACTTGCGTGTATATATATCTAAAGTATGTATGTCTATGTTTTGTGTAGATATGAGGTAAGTGTGTAATAGTGTAAGTATGGATATGTGTGTACTGTGTATGCATGAATAAGTATTTGTATGTGTGTGACTATATGATATATATATGTAAGTGTATGCATATGAGTGTAAATTGCTTTTGTTATAGTGTATGTATGCCTGGAGTGGAGTGACCTTAACATCTAAGTCTGCACATCCCTAAGTTGGCCCTATTCAAGGAAGTCTGTGGACGGACTTGATTTTATAAGGTGGGTCGATGGTAATGACCCTAGTGTTATATAGGTAGGGCATGTCTATTGTTGTGTATGATGTAGTGTATTGTGTGTTTATATAGATGTAGTGATATGTATTATGTGGTGTGTATAATGTATTGCGTAGTGTGCAAAGCGATTATACTATTGGGGTGTAATTTGACTGAATATGATTGTAATTATGTATTAGTATTGAGAAGTGTGTTTATACGACATGTATTACTTATGATTGTCGATTATGATTGTATACATATGATAGTGCATGTTGTATCAGTTATAATGTGGGGTGCAAGATAATGGCACACTTGTAGTTAGTAAGTTGATGTGTTGGTGTAGGTGTTACTATTTGCCTTAATTATAATATTAGTTCTAATTGTATACATGATGGTATTGTATTAATTGTGTTGTGTTTTAGTTGTGGTATATTAGTATTAATATTGATATGTAATTAGTGATGTATGTGTGTGTATGTGTTATTATTATTATTATTATTATTATGGTTGTTAATTAGTAGTATTATTAGTATGACTATTGTTATTAATTGTAGTGTTAGTAATATTAATTGGGGTGTTTATGCATGAAAACATGGTTGTTATTTATTGGTGGTGTGTGCATAGTAAAGAGTGTGATGTGCGTATATCAGAAGAGGAAATACATGAGCACTATCCTTATCTATTCCTACACACTAGTTTCTGGAAATTCCGAGTGCGGAATTTTTTAATAAGATGGGTAGGATGTAACGGCATGTAACTATCAGTACGTATTCTGTACGTATTTCTATGAATGTATTAAATTATTGTTCATTATCGTCCATAGCTCAAACGCGCGATCATATTCCACATTCATGATCCTCTCAACTTCACAATCGCGTTGATATTATTTTTATAACTTTCGGATAGCTTTGCGGTTAATGGCGATACCGTAATAAATTAAGATATTTTAACCAAAAGGATTCCTAAATCAAACTCTATCTTACTAAATCCTAATTATCTAATACCGTAACTAAAACAGATTTTTCTAATCAAATCTTTAACCCCAAAATCTTAAATAGATCTTAATGGACTTTAATAAAGCCTAAATAGAAACTAACCTATTTTTGACTACGTTGTTAGTAGGATCACTCTCCACGATTTCCCCAACAACAAACCCACCTTCTCTGCTTTAAAAAAACGAAATGAAGGAAGGAATCAAATCAAAACAAACCCATGTCCCCAACTCTCGCAACTTCCTCCTATGTTCACTAATTCATGAAATCCAAACAAATCAGAAGTATAACAAAAATAACAACAACCAAGGAAACACACGTTCTCTCCTTGAATTTTCCACGTTCCCAACTCACGCACATTCTTTTCCTCACATGTAGCCCTACTTCAAGAACACCGACTTCAACTCTCATCCCCTCAAAACTAGCACCGAGCCGTCTTCCTCTCTTCAAAACACCGATTGCGACCCATAACTCTGGCCAACACCTTCGCCTCCGGCCAGCCTCTCCGACTCTCCCCCTCCCTTCACGAACCCAGGCTGCCAAATCCTCTGCCACGGCCCTCAACACCACCCGCTACCGCACAGCCAAGATCTCGACAGCCATCATCACCTCCACAAAATATCAACTGATGTTAATTAAGGTTACATTAACATATTGCGTCAAATTTTAATTATCATTAAAGTATAATTGACAATGGTATACTTCTAGCGTTATTTCCAGTATGTTTGTAAAATTTAGCATGCTGAAATCGTATGTTTTCCATTATATTGGTTGTTATCTGGTTATCATTGAATAATGATAATTAACATGATATGTTTAATATTCTTTCCCTTTAGTTTTGTTTGAAACAATTCATTAACTACTGTAAGGATCATGTCTATGGGGAAAACACTAGAAGGGGTGGTTGAATAGTGTTTATGCAAATTTAAAGGAATTTACGCCAAATAAAATGCAATCCAACAAATAGTGCGGAATAGAAAAACAACCCAAAGTGAAACACACGCAAACGCAAAGATGTTTCAAGGGTTCAGATTATCCAAGTCAACTCCTGACTTGTTCCCGGTAATCCTATGTCCCTACCACCCGGATACCACCGGATACTCAAGTTAGAACCCTAACTTGAGATTTCCTTAAAGCCCACTTGTAGCAACCCTACAAGTGCAATCGAATACAATCGATGTCCTTGACTCCCACAACCAGGGAGCAAGCAAAACCACTCTCACAACCAAGAGCACAACTCAAATAACGAATGTTATGAAATAATGAAAACAACACTTACAATCACCTATGCCTTGAAGTAGAACTTGAAGGAGGAGTGTGATGTGTGTTGAAGAACTCTCTTGCAAGAGAGGAGGAAGCCCTTTCTCTTGACTGCACCAATTGCCTAGATGATAAATCTTTGGCTCTAGGTTGGAGAGCAAGAGAACAAGATTTGGAAATACTTAGGGCTGTTGACTTGAGAGCTTTGATCTTTGGAAAATAAAAGCTTGAGAGATTTTGCAATGAATGAGTAACCTTCAAATGGAATAGTAGAAGCTCTATTTAAATCTTTCTCAAATCCACAAAACATTTTAGGCAAAAACCCAATTGGAATCCATGAGAAAAATCTCAACGGATATAATCTGAACTCGCGACAGTCGACTGTTGAACAATCCACAGTTGACTGTTGCACAGTCAGCAAGGGTAGGTGAGAATTCATAACGGTAACTTACCACGTGGACAGTCGACTGATGAAGCAAAGAAAGTCGTCTGTTAAAACAACAGGCGACTGTAATTTCTTCGACAGGCGACTGGCCGAGAGAGGAGTAAGTTAGAAAAATACTGAAAATCTCACAAGATACAGGACAGACGACTGATTCAAGTAATACAGTTGACTGTTAATCAGAACAGGCGACTGTAAAACCTTAAACAGACGACTGTCAAAAGCACGAGAAATTTTCAGAGAGCTGAGTCAAAGAAATGACTTACAGACAGGCGACTGTTGCAGCATAGACAGTCGACTATATATATAGCATTAGTCGACTGGCTGTAAAAGTCAGATCAAACAGAGTTTGGGCAAGGATAGACAGGTGACTGATTTACAATACACAGTCGACTGTCACTAGGACAGGCGCCTGTGAATCGTTCAACAGTAGCCTATGCGAAATAATCAGAGAAGGCCCAAAACTATATTGTAATAGTGTGTGCATAACAGGCGACTGTAGAACAAAACACAGTAGACTGTTTTTGAGACAGGTGACTGTAAACTGTACAGCAGTCGGCTGTTATGAACAATCCTAACACAAACAAAGAGAATTGAATTGGGATCAAAGGACAATTGGTCTAATGAAGTCCTATGACAGAATGTAGATGTGTGTGAGTGCGCCATCAAAGTTTTACTTTTAAGCTACATACTAGAAGAGATAAAAGAAAAATTACATTGACGAATAATCTCTTCTTTCCATCGTATGAGCTTGAAGTCTTTACGGAGCTTCAATCAACAATCTACGATCAGCCAATTCATGTCATTTGCCTTCAGTGACGTACGTGAGTCATCCATTGCAAGTATATCTTCATAATAAGCTTAGGCAATGGATTAACTGTAAAATAGGGGATTAGTCACAAGTATTTATGTTTGCTCATCATTAACACCAAGTAGGGAGAAGTCCAATGCTCAACATTCTCCCCCTTTTTGATGATGACAAACAAACATAAACAAAAAGATAAATAATTGTGCGTAATGAAAACTTACTCCCCCTATATAGATGCCAATCAAGTTAGTCAACAAATATTAGAGCATCTACATAACAGTTGAAGCAAATGAGTGAGATATGGATGAATTCAATTCAAGAAATCTAGGAAATAAAATTCCTATTCATTGTAATCTTACTCCCCTTGAATCTAAGGCAACATAAATCTTAGATTCAAGCGTTAGAACATACTTAGCACATCCATTATGAATCTTGTATGTTTATTTCTCTCCCCCTATGGCATTATCCAAAAAGGTGGGAGCAAATAACAACAACAAAAATAGTGCTAAATACGAATTAACAACAATCAAGGAGTATAAAGATATATCGATTCAAAACTCATAAAATCACATCATATACACATGTGAGTAATGGAATTGAAGTCCAATATCAACATTTTAGATATGCAAAATGAAAATAATTTCCAAAAATTCATCACATCAAAGATAGCATGAATTAACCAATATCAAATTCATATATTGTCTCAAAAGCACATCAAAGAGAGTGTAGCATACATGGAGACAACATATCATACATCACACAAATAAAATATACAGTATAGCATAGTGTGACACAAGATAAGCAGCAACATCATATACATATATATAGAAAAAGAGTACATCAACGGATGATTATCTATATGGCCATCACAAAAAGATACATCATGATCAAGGCAAAAAAATACATCATCATGACGACATCGAAGTACATCACCATACATATATAAAGTCACTGACAACATCATCCATCATACATCAAAAAAAAATATCATCACCAAACTAACATCACTCAAACATATATCTAAGAGTGAGCGTCTCCAGTGGCTGCAGAAGAGGAAGCAGCCTCTGTAGCAGCAGGAGTATCCTCTGGAGGAGGGTCAGAAGGAGCAACAGTAACAACAGCAGCAACATCC
Source organism: Scilla litardierei (assembly GCA_030789695.1). NCBI lineage: Eukaryota > Viridiplantae > Streptophyta > Magnoliopsida > Asparagales > Asparagaceae > Scilla > Scilla litardierei. The sequence goes on along the minus strand of CM061142.1, from coordinate 239,522,131 downwards.
TGAGTAGAAGCTACACCAGGAGGCTCAACGACATCAGAGGGCTGAGGAGGATCATGATGCTGGGGAACAAACTGTCTCAGATCCTCAGGGAAGGGTATTCCCTGTTGGAGGAAAGAGTGGGACATCAATCTGTAAATACCAGAGACCATCTCCAAAAGAATATCATAAGATGGTGGAGCAGAGGTGGAAGGCAGATCAACAGGAGCAACAGTGGATGAGGATGGAGCTGAAGTAGACTTCCTCTTCTTCGAGGCAGTCTGCACAGCCGAAGAAGATTTCGACTTTGCAGAAGCGTCGAGGAGATGACCAAACGGCATGGGCTCGTAACGAGTCAAGTCAACACCAAAATGACGGAAGACACGAGTCAGAAGACCACCATAAGGAATGTGAGACGAGGAGGTTGTGAACTCAACCCTATCCATCCTATCAAGGAGGACGTCGACCCAGTTCACGGGCAAGCCAGAGAAAATAGCTTACATACACTTCAGGATATCCTGAGACGGCTGGTCAGACGATCCATGTCTCGGCAGGATGTTGGACTTCACCATTAGGTGAACAGCCCAACCTCTCGCAGAGAACATAGATGATCTGACACCCGAATCAAGAGCTAAAGGTACCTCTTGAAACATATCCCGGAGGACAGACTGGTCAAGATCGTCAATCTCAGAGATGCAGATATCAGAGGGGAGGGAACCAACAGAGGGAATCCTAAGAATAGTCCCTAAGAGAGAGGGAGTGATCTGAATGTGGGTTCCCTGAACGACAGTATCGAGGACGCCGGTAGACGAGTACTCACCGCGAACGCGGTTCACATAGAAGAGCTTCACCAGAAATGGATAGGCTCTGCGGGACTCGGTCTGAGAGAAGCAGAAAAGGTCGGCTAGGTGAGTAGCAGAGAGAATGTCAGAAAGCTTCTCAGCAATGAAGGCGGGGAAAGCAATGTACCGTTCCCTAAGAAGGTTGATCTCTAGAAGAGAGTGAAATTTTGCCAGACAAAGATCGTCTCGGCAAACGGGAACTAGTGGATCAGAGGGGGGTACGGCAGGAGTCTCATCAGACGAACTCGAAACTGAAGGGGACAGATGGGGGTTCTCAGCAACAGGCTCACTGATGTGAACACCAGTGGGCTTGCGCTGACGATGGATCAAAGGCTGAGCATCGCTAGAAGTAGCAGAGGAAGAATCGGCATGTTTGGATCAGGCTTTATAAGTTTTCTTCTTCTTGGCAATTGGTTTCTTGGGTGCCCTAGGTCGTTTAGGAGCAGCAATCTTCTCTTTTCCCTTCGGTTTAGGAGCAATGGAAAAGAGAGAAGGAGAAACAATGCAAAGAAATTCGAACGAAGGGCAAGTGAGAGAGAAGCAAACCAAGTATAGACGCAACGACGATCGGGGAGAAGAAGATCTATGGCAACGACAGCACGAGATCGACGACGAAGAAGAGAAGCAGATCGACGGTTTTGGAGAAGAGATTGAGCGGGAAGACGAACGGTCAAATCGGATGAGAGAAAGTCAACATGGGAAAGTGATCGCGCATTCTCGAATATAAAATTTGGGGAATGAATCTGAGCCGTTGGATCATTGAATCGACGGCTCAGATCACATCACTTGAACCGTCACAACGGAAGCCAGTCGACTGATGAACAAAAGTCAGTCGACTGGATGAGGTGATAAACGATAAAGCTCAGAAAGATATAACAGTCGCCTGATGACTAAAATGCAGTCGCCTGTTAAACTAACAGTCGATTGTAAATCAGTCATCAGTCGGATGTGCGAAAGATATTAATTCTCAGACAAAGGAGATAGGGTAAGGCAGTCGACTGTCGAAGGAAGGGCAGTCGTCTGTCCTGGTCCAAAAATGCACAGTGAGATAGAATTCCAGAGAATAAGAACACTCACCCTAGGACCTATACTCTAATCATAAATACATCGTAAAACCAGTATAAAACACTAAATCCATTGAAACACGAATCACTCCAATCAATCTCAAAACTCATGAAATCAATTAAGTCACAATTGCCTTTCTTAATCTCATAATATAATAAAGCACATGAAGATAGACAACTAAAAGATATGAGCTCAAAAAGAAGTTATAACATGAAAGTTTGAGCTTCTAGATTTCAGATTCACCCATAATTCCCAATTCTCCACGCAACCTCACAAAAGAATCTTCTTTAAGAGGTTTAGTGAAGATATCAGCAATTTGTTTTTGGGTTTCAATGTACTCTAAGATGATGTCCTTCTTAGCTACATGATCATTTATAAAATGGTGTCTCACGTCTATGTGTTTGGTACGGGAGTGGTGTACCAGATTCTTGGAAAGACAAATAGCACTTTGATTATCAACCATGATAGGGCGAGTATCACAATTGACACCATAGTCACTAAGAGTGTGTCTCATCCAAAGAACTTGTGCACATGCAAGACCCACGGAAATATATTCCGTTTCAGTCATGGACAATGACACCGAATTCTGTTTTTTAGAAAACCAAGAAACTAAGGAATTTCCTAAGAAATGGCAAGTGCCACTAGTACTTTTCATGTCGGACTTGCATCCGGCAAAGTCGGCATCACTATATGAGATTAACTCATATGTGCTAGACTTAGGGTAAAGTAACCCATAATCTAGAGATTGATTGAGATAATGAAATATTCGTTTAACCGCAATCAAGTGTGACTCCTTAGGTCTTGCTTGATATCTAGCACAAAGGCATACGGTAAACATGATATCGGGCCTACTAGCGGTTAAGTAGAGTAAGATACCGATCATACCTCGATATAGACGAACGTCTACATCTTTTCCGCTTTCATCCTTGTGTAGATGAGTAGTAGTACTCATGGGAGTCCTTTTGCTCGAAGACGATTCCATCCCGAATCGCTTAATAAGCTCCCCTGTGTACTTTGTCTGATGTATGAATGTGACATTCTCCATTTGTCGAATTTGCAATCCAATGAAGTAGGTGAGCTCTCCCATGTGGCTCATCTCAAAGTCGTCCTTCATAGACTTGGAAAATTCTTGACAAAGATTAAAGTTAGTAGAACCGAAAATAATATCGTCTACATAAACTTGAATCAAAATAATGTCATTATCATAATCTTTAATGAAGAGTGTAGAATCAACTTCTCCCATTTTAAAACCTAAATTCAAAAGAAAGGTCTTAAGTCGATCATACCAAGCTCTAGGAGCTTGTCTCAACCCATACAACGCTTTCTTAAGTTTGAAAACATGGTTTGGAAATTTTTCATGAATAAAACCGGGAGGTTGAGAAACATAGACTTCTTCATTGACAAACCCATTTAAAAATGCACTTTTGACATCCATTTGAAATAGTTTAAAATTCTTATGGGATGCAAAAGATAAAAGCAACCTAATAGCTTCTAATCTAGCTACGGGGTCAAAAGATTCTTCGAAATCAATACCTTCCTCTTGCCGGTAGCCTTGAGCTACTAACCTTGCTTTGTTCCGTGTGATTACCTCGTTTTCATCCGTCTTGTTCTTGAAGATCCATTTGGTCTCAATGACTTGGTGACCACTTGGTAGAGGTACGAGTTCCCAAACTTCGTTTCTCTCGAATTGCATTAGTTCTTCTTCCATTGCCACTATCCAAGAGCTATCCTCACAAGCTTCTTGCATGTTCTTTGGCTCAATGTTAGAGACAAATGCGCTATAAGAGAATTCTTCAATTCTTGATCTCGTTCGAACACCCACACCAATATCTCCAATAATTTGGTTATGGGGATGGTTGTGAACGGTCGGGTAAGCTTTGGGTATAACTGGATCACTAGGAACAACTTCAACAACTTCTTAGAAGTGTTAGTCTCAACAATAGAATCATTAATCTTAACATTATTAAGAGAATCACAAAGAGTATCTACATTATCATCATCAACATGAGGAAAATCAAAATCTTCATAAAAAGATACGTGAAGAGATTCCTCAATCGTTGAAGAAGTTTTGTTGTATATTCAGTAGGCTTTGCTACGTGTGGAATATCCAACAAAAATTCCTTCATCGGATCTTGGCTCGAATTTGTCTAAATTACTAAATGTGTTCTTTATAAAACATTTTGAACCAAAAACACGAAAATATTTCACTTGAGGCTTTTTATCATATAACAATTCAAAACAAGTTCTATTTGTTCGGTGTCTCACTAGGATCCTATTGAGCACATAACATGCCGTGTGCACCGCTTCTGCCCAAAATTGTAGTCCTAAATGACTATCATGGAGCATAGTGCGAGCACACTCAATAAGAGTCCTATTCTTTCTTTTTACAACACCATTTTGTGGTGGTGCACGAGGAAAGGAAAAGTTATGAGTTATCCTGGAGTCATCACAAAACTTAGTAAAAGACTCATTCTCAAATTCTCCTCCATGATCACTACGAATAGTGATAATGGTGGATCCTAAAAGATTCTGAATCTTCTTTGCAAATTTGGTAAACTCTTCATGAGCTTCATTCTTATTAGTTAAGAATGAAACCCAAGTAAATCTAGAAAAGTCGTCAACGACAACTAGTCCATAATGAGCATTACCTAAAGAAGCGGTTCTAGTTGGCCCAAATAAATCTAGATGTAGAAGTTCTAGGGGCCTCTTAGAAGTAATCCCTTCTTTAAGCTTAAATGAAGATTTACTTAGTTTACCTCTTTGACATGAATCACAAAAGTTTTTCTTATTAAAAACAATATTAGGAAAACCTTTGACTAGATCACGCTTAGCTAACTTATATAAGTGCTTGAAGTGAACATGACCAAAACGGCGATGCCATAATAGTTGTTCACTTGTCTTAACAACTAAGCAATGTTCTACGGTTTTAGGCAAGCTCAAAAAATAAATATTTTTACGCCTAATACCGGAAAATAAAACATTTGATTCACAATCAACAATAGTACACAATCCTTCTCCAAAGTTAACCTTGTACCTTTGTCACAAAGTTGACTAATGGAAATGAGATTATGACACAAACCACTAACAAGATAAACATAAGTAATTAAAGGTTTGGAAGGATTACCAATGATACCTACTCAAATGATGGTTCCCTTTTGATTACCTCCAAAAGTGACCGTTGCACCATCCTTGATGCTAATCACTTCGGAGAGCAATGAGGGATCTCCCGTCATGTGTTTGGAGCAACCACTATCAAGAATCCATCCTTTCCCTTTAGAGCTAATAAGACATTTATTGCTCTTCTTCTTTCTCTTGGGTACCTATATAATATACCATAAGCTTATGGTACCCAATAGTTGTTGGGTCCAAGGGGATTAGCCCTTTGGAAGCCAAGTCCAAGTGGACTTCCGCTTCCCAACATAGTTACTATTTCTAATCACATCATGAAAATAGGAATCAACATAAGCATGCCTAACATTTAGACTAGTGTTCTTAGGACCCCAAATAGTGTACATCTTGGGAGTCCTATTCCTTGTTGCATGCATATGTGTTGGATTTATATGTGGTGCATGCTTCTTAGGAACATGATTTCTAGCATAGAGATGTGGTGGAGGATATGCATTGTACATTCTAGGATGAAATGTATGCTTGGGAACATGCATATTATATGAAGCATATTGATCATGCATGACATGTGGAGGTTGAGCATACATGAAAGAATGATGCGTATGAGCATACGGGTGTATACGAGCACGTACATGAGTATTTCTCATGTGTGGTTGTGTACGTGTTCGTCGGTGCGGAGCATAGAATGTGTCATGATTATCCACTTGTGAAGTAGGATGTTTCCTACGTGGATGAGTGTTAGTGTACATATAAGCATGGCCTTGCTTTTTGGTTTCCACCCTTAGTGGGGCCAAAAGGAAGAGAAGGTGATGTGGTGAAATTCTTGGTAGGATTGGTACCTATAGTGTCTTTGACACCACTTGTGGATGCACCGGAGGAAGGCCTCACAAAATCTATAGTGACACCACTATAGGAGGTGCGAGCATTAGATGCATTCGCTTTTACAAATCTAATGCCAAACACGATGTGTGGCTGGAAATTGGTTTGCAAGCAAATCATCCAATTGTCCACTTCCCTTATTGAATCTTACAATACGGGAGGACATGAGCTCATATTTCTCCTTTAAAGAAGAAATGTTGGTATCCAAGGTGGACACCCGTGCTTTGAGCTCGTGCACTTGGGTTTTAAGAGAATCATTCTCTAAACCCAATTGTGTGTGACGTGTAACTAGATCACTATTATCCTTAGGATGTGTTTGATCTAGTTGAGATTTGATGGAATTCACCTCATCTCTCAATGTGACATTTTAAGAAGCTAAGTTTGCTTTCTCAAGAGTTAAAGTATCAAAAATGGTGTCATTGTTGATAATGCATGGAATGGATGACTCGCTAACATTTGATTTCTTTAAGCTAGTGTATCTTAGCATTAAAGATTGGTATTTAGCAAATAGTTCTTCATTAGCAATACGAAGTTCATCCATTGTTACCTCGGTGTCATCCGTGTCGGAATCACTCTCATCCGAGAGTGGATCTTCAAGTGCCATGAAACACATGTGGGCACTCTTACCTTCTCATCATTGGAATTGCTTGATGATTCATCACTTGAGTCATCGAAGGTACCTACGAGTCCTTTCTTCTTGTCTCTCTTGTTCTTGTCGGACTTGTGGTACTTTGGTGCCTTCCACTTTTCTTTGTTGTTTAGCATTGGGCAATCCCTCTTGATGTGCCCTGGCTTATTACACTTATAACAAAGAGAGGAAGTAGCATTAGTAGACTCAAAACATTTGTTTGAGGGAAATTTACCTTTGCGGAAGAAGCGTTGGAACTTCTTTGCCATTTGGGCCATTTCACCCAAAACCATCTAGTTCTCGGATTCATCACTTTCGGAGGATGATGAATTGGCGTTGAATGCCAAAGCTTTCTTCTTGGCCTCTGAGAGATTCATCATGGCTCGAATCTTCAATCGGTTATCCCGTCTTACTTCGTAAGACATAAGAGTCCCGATGAGATTTACCACGGTGTAGTTCTTCAAGTCATTGACCTCCTCGTCGGCGATTGCTCTTCTTTCCCATTTGGAGGTCATCCCCAAGATGATCTTCCTTACCTTTTTAGGTTCGGTGTAGATTTGGCCAAGGGCTTCCAATTCATTTGTGATGTCGGTAAAGCGTCTGTACATCGACACAATGCTATCATTTTCCTGCATATGAAACAAGTCGAAGTTTTGCACGACAACATATAACTTTGAAAGCTTTACCTTATTCGTTCCATCGTGGGTAACGATGAGATGGTTCCAAATTTGATATGCACTTTTACATGTGCATATCTTGTTGAACTCATTCGGGTCCAACGCACAATGAAGAGCGTTCATTGCTTTAGCGTTGTTGACTTCGGTGGACTTCTCGGAAGTCGTCCATTTCTCGAAATCCTCTTCGACGGCTCGACGTACTCCTTGTGGAGAGTTCTCCAAAGAGAAGCACTCCTAAGGAATGTCTCCATCCTACACTTCCAATAGCCAAAATTAGTACCATTGAAACGTGGAGGACGTACCGTAGATTGACCTTCGAAAAGTGTGGACGCTCCATCACGGTCGTGATTGTTGTACGTAGGCGGCGGAGGAACGTTGTTGTTGTTGGATACCATAGATAAAACCTTGCGCTCTGATACCAATTGTAAGGACCCTGTCTATGGGGAAAACACTAGAAGGGGGGTTGAATAGTGTTTATGCAAATTTAAAGGAATTTACGCCAAATAAACTGCAATCCAACAAATAGTGCGGAATAGAAAAACGACCCAAAGTGAAACACACGTAAATGCAGAGATGTTTCAAGGGTTCGAATTACCCAAGTCAACTCCCGACTTGTTCCCGGTAATCCTACGTCCCTACCACCCGGATACCACCGGATACTCAAGTTAGAACCCTAACTTGAGGTTTCCTTAAAGCCCACTTGTAGCAACCCTACAAGTGCAATCGAATACAATCTATGTCCTTGACTCCCACAACCAAGGAGCAAGCAAAACCACTCTCACAACCGAGAGCACAACTCAAATAACGAATGTTATGAAATAATGAAAACAACACTTACAGTCACCTATGCCTTGAAGTAGAACTTGAAGGAGGAGTGTGATGTGTGTTGAAGAACTCTCTTAGAAGAGAGGAGGAAGCCCTTTCTCTTGATTGCACCAATTGCCTAGATGATCAATCTTTGGTTCTAGGTTGGAGAGCAAGAGAACATGATTTGGAAATACTTAGGGCTGTTGATTTGAGAGCTTTGATCATTGGAAAATAAAATCTTGAGAGATTTTGCAATGAATGAGTAACCTTCCAATGGAACAGTAGAAGCTCTATTTAAAGCTTTCTCAAATCCACAAAACAGTTTAGGCAAAAACCCAATTGGAATCTGTGAGAAAAATCTCAACGGATATAATCTGAACTCGCGACAGTCGACTGTTGAACAATCCACTGTCGACTGTTGCACAGTCAGCAAGGGTAGGTGAGAATTCATAACGGTAACTTACCACGTGGACAGTCGACTGATGAAGCAAAGACAGTCGTCTGTTAAAACAACAGGCGACTGTAATTTCTTCGACAGGCGACTGGCCGAGAGAGGAGTAAGTTAGAAAAATACTGGAAATCTCACAAGATACAGGACAGATGACTGAATCAAGTAATACAGTCGACTGTTAATCAGAACAGGCGACTGTAAAACCTTAAACAGATGACTGTCAAAAGCAAGAGAAATTTCCAGAGAGCTGAGTCAAAGAAATGACTTACAGACATGCGACTGTTGCAGCATACACAGTCGACTGATCCAATAGACAGTCGATTGTATATACAGCATTAGTCGACTAGCCAACAAGTCAGATCAAACAAAGTTTGGGCAAGGATAGACATGCAACTGATTTACAATACACAGTCGACTGTCACTAGGACATGCGCCTGTGAATCGTTCAACAGTAGCCTGTGCGAAATAATCAGAGAAGGCCCAAAACTATATTGTAATAGTCTGTGCATAACAGGCGACTGTAGAAAAAACACAGTCGACTGTTTTTGAGACAGGCGACTGTAAACTGTTCAACAGTCGGCTGTTATGAACAATCCTAGCACAAACAAAAGAGAATTGAATTGGGATCAAAGGACAATTGGTCTAATGAAGTCCTATGACAGAATGTAGATGTGTGTGAGTGCGCTATCAAAGTTCTACTTCTAAGCTACAAACAAGAAGAGATAAAAGAAAATTACATTGACGAATAAGCTCTTCTTTCCATCGTATGAGCTTGAAGTCTTTACGGAGCTTCATTCAACAATCTACGATCATCCAATTCATGTTATTTGCCTTCAATGACGTATGTGAGTCATCCATTGCTAGTTGATCTTCATAATAAGCGTAGGCAATGGATTAACTGCAAAATAGGAGATTAGTCATAAGTATTTATGTTTGCTCATAATTAACACCAAGTAGGGAGAAGTCCAATACTCAACAACTACATGTTATCAAATTTTAATTATCTTAAACTGAGGGCGGGACAAACCCTCGAGGCATATATATGAAACCATCAAATACAGATTGGATGAAACTAGTCGGTGTCTAGACCAGTACATTTTGGGTGGGGTTGGTTCATGTAGTAGAGTTTGTAAGTGTTTCTTGAGCAGATTACAACTACTTCCATACCACACTAATGGAAGCAAGCATCTTGGCCATTTTTCAGGTTATGGATGTCAAGAAGCATCATGGTAAACCCCCGATGATAAGATGTATCGAGGACATTTTACTTACTCGGACATGGCTTATGCAGAGCACAAATAACTGAAAAATACTTAACTTGCAAACTACCCTTACTTTATTTGAAATGCAAATTTTGTGTTAACTGTTGATAACTCTCATGTCATTACTTTCAGCATACGCATAATCATTTAAGATGCACATGTTTTCCTTATATATATGTTCTGACGCTCTCTTTGTTTTCTCATTTCACATATTTGAATTTGTAATGCTTTAAAATCTTGCCGAGCCATCTCACTGACATATATTTCAAACGTTAATGTGAAATATTTGTTAGGTTCATGGTCAGAGTATATTGAGGACCCCGCATTTGAGGACCACATCATTGAGGTAAACCCAGCTAATCAGAGCTACTAGGACACTGAGATCCTCCCCACGGAAGACTAGAGACCTGTTGTAGTACTTGCTTTATTAGTCGTATTATTGTTTTTAGGTGTGTTGCCTTTAGCAATAATTGTACGGCCATGCTAGGCCTTAATTCCTTTGTGTACTCTATTTTTGAACGTTGGAATAAACTTGTAATCATTATTTATGTTGTTTCTACTGTTTGGCATGCAAGGACCTGAATTGCTAAACACAACGCTTATTGTGCTTAAGTCAAAGAAGAAAAAGGGAAAAAGTACAACTTCTTTGCTTTAAGCACATGCGGACCTGTTCATGTTCTTGCTCCCAAGTTCAATGTGAAGCAGGGCGTGACAGCTACGCTCTTTGATGCAAATCCCTAATGCTTCTGAGTTACGAGGACCCGGCTACTCAACATAGCTAGAAGAACGGTGCATGTTTATTCACATATTTTTTCTTCTTATTTGTTCTGATTTGCATTTTTTTTCAATTGTGTATGTGCTAGGTAAACACCACTCCTCAATACTAATATACACAATTGTTATCCAAATCATATCAGACTACTAACCCATTAAGTCAATTAAAACTTCTACATTAAAACTTCAATGGTCATGCATAAAGTTGGTTCCCAAGAAAAAAATAACATGAGCCATTTCGAGAATATGTATCTTAGAAAGCTAAAAACATTTTAATAAGGGGCATATTAATTTGAGTTCTAAACGAAGAACACCCTGGGTTATATCCTAGACAGTCCAAGGAATTTGACCAAATCGTGAAAATCCGAGCATGACACAAGCATAATACATATAGAACGTGATACTCGTGGAACTAAAGACTTATGCATGAGATGTATGCGAAGATGAAAAGAAACAGATGAATTGTGAAAATGAAAAAGAATGATGCATGAGAAAATATTTACGGAGTGGTGAAAAAGCAAGAAAAATGTGGCTAAAATGTTATGCATGAGCTGCTAATGCATGGAATTGCACCTTTCGCAAGCTTGAATCAAGCATTGTTCCCAATGCGAAAAGAAGAGAAAACGGGGGGATAAATGTGGGATAGGTGTATTTGGTGATGAAAGGACAAATGTAAAAATGAAAAAATGGATGCATGAAAATAACAAAACAATGAGAATGACCTAAATGCATCTATGATGGGCATGCAATGAGGTTGAAAATGATGAACGCATGAAATGCGTCCCCCAAGCTAGAATGAGACATACCCTGAATATTATAAAGAGAGGGAAAATAAGGATTCATGTGTGTGTGGGTGGGGTAGGGAAGAAATGATGATGTAAATGAATATAAAACTTAAAGTGGAAATGCCCTAAATGCCTTAAATGCATGAAGATGCATACTGTGAAAATGCATAAAGATGCATAATGTGAAAATGCATGAAGATGCATGATGTCTCCTCCCCCAAGCTGGTGTGAAACATCGCTTTAAATGAAATAGAGAGCTAGAAAATGAGGGCCTATGTATGGGGAGGTCTCTAGGTGGTAAAGTAATATAGTAGGCTGAGGCAAAGAATGGGTAGTATGGCACATATTTGTGGCTTTGGGGTCATTGTGATTATGTGTACACCAAATGAGAGGTGAGGGGTTTATTAGTTAATTAATTAATTAATTTCAATTGTAAAAGTTTCTAAAATAATCCTAATATGATCCCCTCACTATTGAGAGGAGTCGAGTTTATTCAAGCAACTATCCTAGAAAGCATGTAAAAACTATATTACTATATTAGAATACACCTGTTCAAAGGCAGATCACGAATCTGAAGTGGTACAGGTAGCTGCTTTATCTACTCTTTTTGTGGCTCCGCTAACAGCGTTACTCCACAAACTCCATTGAATCCTAGCAAACCACTTCTAAGAATCTCTCGAGGATAAATACATGTAACCTGTGAGAAACGTGGAGTGTCAACCCGATGGGAGAATTTATTCCCCAAAATTAAATTGTTCCAGAGATAATCATTAAAATAGATGTGAAAAAGTAAAATATGGTGACGAATACCTCCTGAAAACAATATACTACTCTCTAAACAATATGTGACCAACTCCTCGCTCGGCTCATCACTAGATTGTGCTCCATGTTAATGGCACAACCAAGCATACTTCTGGTGCATTTGTGCGTGTGTCATGTGAAAGATATATTGTGTCAAAAACGTCTAAATCTAAAGAGTTATGAAATAGACTATGAGTTTCTGAAGTTAAATGTATGGAGTTTAGAAATTCTCCCAGAGTGGGGTCGTTATGCTCAGATAGATGTCCTGCCTATGGAAATGGAGAGCGACTGCGGGGGCAAATGTTTAGGAGAAAATGCTTCGGGATCTATGGAATTGATCGTTATATCCATGCGCGCCTGCACATATTGCTTGTCAATGTGCACATGTTTCGTAGTCTCCTCGATGCTCTTACACAACTCGTAGTGGGGAATGCGATCAAAAGAGAAGGAAGTCATGTGCTCTTCAATGTCAAAAATTATACTCCCGTCCAGGCACACCTCATATTTTTCTTTATTAGGATAGGATCGCATTATGTTTTCCTCGGGACTAACAAATTTTCAATCATCCATCTCATCGTCATCTAAGGTGTAGCAGTGGATGTGATCATCGATAAGACATGTCTTAATGGTTGTACCAGCAGGATAGGAGGAACTTATATTAAAAATTGTAAAGTGTTGTTCAGTTGAAGTACATTCCATAGTGTATGTGGCCGACGATGCGTTAGACTTGGCCGTGGGCTCTAAATAATCCCAGGCTACTTCAGGCAGCATTTCAGAAAAGTGTCCATCATTCATCTGTATCATGAACTCCTGCATATTCACTTGATATCCTTAAAAAGAAACAAATGAGGCTGTGTGTGTTGATCTCTTGTTGCAGCAACCCAAGCACTAATGTGTTGTACCACGTCCAAACTTGCCAGAAAGTCTCTCCATCAGTTTGGGTGAAGCCAATAATCTTTTCACCTGGTGTCTGGTGCCACTCCGCCTGGTCCCCAATTATTGATCTAGCTCCTCCTCCACCATGCTTAGGAGGACTGGTAGAGATAGGTAATGTAGTAATTGGGTCCCCAATGTGCTTCCCACTCATTGATGTAGTTTCAGTTATCTGATCCCTAGAATTCTGTTCCCCAACCTTCCTTCATGCCACAGTCATGGATATACGTTAGATCATTGCCTGCAATCTCTAATCTATGCCCAAGTGTCATTGGCGACATAGATAATATTTATTGCTAATAAAATGTCCAGGGCAAATCCCTAATTGGTCATTCAAGGACTATGCAAAACAATTCATCCATATTCAATCCCCAGTACAGTTCAACCCATGCCCTAGATAAAATATACCTATACACATTAAAGAATTTAACACAGAGATATCACAAGAATAAATAGAAAACATATAATAAAAGACAAAGAAACTTATCTAAGAAATCCACAATCCAAAGAATTTGATACAAGTATATCCAAAGGAAGAAAAGCCGAATAAAACAAACCTAACCCTACGTCTACTCCTAAAAAATACTGCAGACGAAGAGGAGTCCAAACTCCCCCTTTCAAACAATGCACAATGTGTAAAAATACCAAACCCAACAAAACCCTAATGGGTCGGGAAAACCCAGCATAGTAGATGCTACACGACCATGTTGAGCAATCGACACGGTCATGTCGGCTCAACTGAAGGTATTAATCATTAATAGCTTCTAGATCAACACGATCGTCAGGATGACCACACAACCATATAACTATAAAATTAAAAAAATCTAACTTTCTGTGTTATTTGCCAACACAGTTACATGACCGTGTTGAGCATAACACGGTCCTGTGACAATTCTTCTATGATAGGCCGTGTGGGCTGGCTATGTGATGATCATCAATACAAGCTCCTTCATATGGTTGTGTGTGATAATAAACACGACCATGTGCTTCCTCATTTTATACACTATTATAAAACTATTTAGGACTATTTGGCTTTGAGACCGTTGTGTTGTATTTCAGGGATTTGGAGCGATATCGAAGCAATTTGGAGTCAAGGGAACGATCGACGATGCAGGAGCACCAAGAAGACTCATGATGACATGCTTGAGTGCCAAAGAAGAAGGCCAAATAAGAGGAATGAAGAAGAAGAGTAAGAGAAGCAAGATATCATCTCTATCGGATTTTCCCAGTTCACTTGGACCGAGTGGACTTGCCACTTGGTCCGAGTAGGTATGGTGAAAGGAAGTGGAGAAGATGACTTAACAGTTGAAATATGCAAAAAGCCACTTGCACCAAGTAGCTTTGCTACTCAGTCGAGTGAAAATTAAGGTAGAACATTGTTTTCAAGTAACTTCCAAGCCTCTGAACTCGGTCGAGTGACCCTTTGCTGCAGATCAAGAACTCAAGGCATCTACTCGTGCCCAAGTGAACTTTGGGCCTTCTCGATCAAGTAGCATCGTCCACTAGGTTGAATCGGTCGGGTCGCCAGTGCAGATCTATACTCGAGTTTGGGTTTTTCTTTTTCTTGTTGGGTTTAAAACCAACGCGTATATAAACCAAACTGAGCCTAGGGTTTGTGGAGGGGGGCTGGACACAAGAGGGCATCAGCCATCATTGGGATGAGTTCCCCCTTTCATTCTAATAAGTTTTAGATTGAGGTTATTTTTAGGGTTAAGGTTCTTGGAGCTTTTGTTTGGAGTTAGACCATGCCCTAGGACCCTCATTCATTGTAATCAACTAAGTACTCTTATTCTCTTCAATTCTATTTCAATTCTTTGTGTTTTCTATTATGCTAGCAATATTCTCTAATGATTTCATGATGTTTGCTATACTAGAGTAGTTCTATTGCTAGGGTTATGTTGAATCCTATTGCTAGGGCATCATATTTTATGGGGATGGTGATCCAAGATATTGTCACCAAACCCATCTCGATTTTTGGGAGTTCTTTGAATGATTGGGAACTTAGCCTAGGGAAGGGATTTGACCACAATCTGTTTTTGTAATCGACAACCCTAGAACCCTCGAATTGACAACTCTTGGTGGTTGATGAACTCACCCTTCGATAAACCCAATAATAAAGGGTATTCCGTAGCGAGATGATCCACTATGGTGGCATCGATAGCGATCCAAGATATTGGCGCCACTACAACGTAGCTAGGAATCGAGGGTATCGTAGAGTTATGCTGTGGTTTGCTATCATCGAGGGGTGACGGGAATCCGATAGATGCGGTGATCCACGATAGTGGCACTCATCTTAAGAAGTCCCCTCACATCCGAATAGGGTTGTAACGTCGTCAATCTAGGTGCGGTGATCCACGATAGTAGCGCCAACCTTAGTCATTTGTTACACCCATATATTTCTTACTAGGTGATTGACGCACCCGCAATCTACTCCTAGGACCCACCTGGCGGTGTCACGATCACTAGGCGTGATATGGCTCCTAGGCTACGACTTCGGGTTCAATCCGCAAGCGGACGGTGTTGAGTTATAGTATATAAGATAGTCGAATCCCATAGGGACGGTGATAGTGTTCGTGGTAATCTCAGTCTATTTCTAAATCTAGAAGCGTCGTAGCGGTCGGAGGGAAATGTTTGGGTTGACGATTGTTGTTGTGTAATACAATAAAAGAAACTAGGGCTTTAGGGATCGCCGCTAGGATCGTTGGGGTTGATGTTGAATAGGTTCCTCACATCGCATTAGGGCTAGGGAATTAATCCCCCAATTCGTACCACTCTCGTGTGTTAGAATTGCGGGGTATTTCGGTGGCTCTCGTCGATGCAATGGCGGTAGCCATCGACGTAGCGATATAGTTCGTCGATGGATCCCCTCAAGGTGCGAGCCGGGCATGGTCACATGCCTTGATTGGATCCACTGATTTCCCTATTCGAATCCCTATATACACCTTAAGAACATCAATTCCACAGATCGTGGGCATGATCTCAGTACGGGTTATCTACGGATTCGGTAGGATCTACCGAGATACAACCCTAGATCCCCAATTCGACGTAGGGATCCAGATCTACATTTTCTCCTAAAATCCTAGGGTTCACCCATCGGCCCTAGAGAGGATCTACTCACTCATGGTGATCGGAACGCACAAAAATATTGAATTCGCGTAGGAAAACATTTTTTGCAACAAAAGAAATTAGGGCTAAAAATTACTTACAGTGAGAATGAACAAAGAACAAATCCAGAGAAAGCAGAGAGCAATAATCTTCTATTAACGATCCAGAGTTTGCTACAAACATTAATCCAAAAATATTCCTGCAAAAATTCGCCCAAGAGCTCTCCAAAAAATCCCTCCACAAAACTAAGAATAGTCCCCTCACGCTGAGCCCGCAGTCACAAGCTTCAGCTAGCCCAATCGCGCCCATCGCGTGTTCAACAAAACTTCCAAAAATGCCCCAGGAAGTGTCGGTCGAGTATGTGACTCGGCCCGAGTCGGAGCTGCTCAGGCAGTGATTCGGCCTGGGTCACATGCTGCTCGGGCTCATGATGGGTAACTAGGTCGGCTGCTGGGTGTGTACTCGGGGGCTACTCGAGGCGTGCTGTCTGGCCGAGCAGCTGAGCTGCGTATCTACAGTCTCTTCCACATGTCGTGGCTCGGCCTGAGCTGCAGCTGCTCGGGCCGAGCATTTTCTGGGAAAATGCCTTGCTGCAGCTGCTCTCTCTCTCTCTCTCTCTCTCTCTACTCTCTTTCTCCTTATTCTCCTCCTTCTCTCATGCAACAGCTCCGAGAACGCGGCGAACTCCTCCAGAGCCCTGCCAATAAGCTCATGAGCATGTGGGATGTGTCCAAACCTAGGCGTGGGTCCGAATCGCTCCAAAATCCCTGAAAACTCTAAATATACTACGAAACTCGAAATATCGTCAGAAATACCAAAATCGCAGTAAAAAGTGGGATTTGGATGCGGGGATGACATGCAATGCGATGGAAATATGATATGAAAATGATGTAAAATATGGACACATCAAAATCCCCAAGCTTACCTCTTACTCGTCCTCGAGGAAGACGAATAATCGGTACGCCGGGAGGAAAACAAAATGAAAACAAGAAAATGAAAACAAAAAGAAGTGAAAAACAAAAAGAGAGAAGTAAGAGAGAAGTGCTTAGGATGATCGGTCAGATCTCAGGCCTAAAAAGTCTATCACGATGCTCTGAGTGCTAAACATGCATGCTATTGGAAATTTCAAGCTTTATATATCATATGTCATGTAATGCAGGCAAAGAATAGGGATCTACTGAAATAACACCGTCAAATCCTATCAATCTCATGCAATCCTTAGAGTCTAGTATAAAATAGTTGACAACGCCCTTTCAATCAAAGATACACAAGGAGCACAAAAGATTCACGCAACATGCAATAGAGAATAGAAAGATCATGCTATTCAGATATTCAAATCAATACGTGAAAAATCTCCAAAACTAAAGTAATTCGTAAAGTTTGGGTTTTATTAAATCTCACCAACGTGCACTGTCTCCACTCTAATGTCAAGCTCACTATTATGATCAGTTGGTTTACTCCCCCAAGCTTAGCTTGAGGCATCGCATCAATGAAAATGATATGGAATTTTAATTTTATTTTTCAGAATGAGTTATAGCTTCTTAGTGAAATAACACAGAACGACATTTATTCATTTTTCTTTTCTTTCTTTCTTTTCTTATTTTTCAATTAAGAAGCTATACATTTTATTTTTATACATTGGAAGTGAGATGCGGTAAAGTAGCTATAGGGGTGTAACTAACTGATATGTAGAGAAAAAGTAGATATGTTGAGAAGGAAGATAATGGGACACTCGGTTCACTCATAAGAGGGTGCACATCAGTTCGATAAAATAAAACTCTAACTAAACTCATATATATCATGGGTATTTCACTTCTCTAAATGAATACTGAAAATAGCATGCAGTAATAATCACAATGTCAACAGGGATGCAAACAGAAGTGAATAAGATGATAAAAACATGTGCTCCAAGTGTTCATTGATGCGTGAACCTAGGTGTGTTTCCCAACATAAGTTATACTAGATACTAATTCATGCAATTGATTTCAATTCATATCAGGTATTAAATCAGGCAGATCATCAAAAGAAATACATGCATATAGACAATAAAGCTGAAATTAATCCTAATAGCATGCCAAAGAGATAAGCATCGCTAAAGACTAATAAAGCCTAAAGAGATATCATCATTTAGACCATCCTTAGCAGAAATAAAAAGAAACAGAGAAAAAGGGGAAATAGATAGAAAGAGAATGCATGCATGGAGAAAAACAGAAGATATGATGCAAAATGAGAAAAAGTAAAATGGGGCGGTAAAGTGGCGAAAAAGTGAAATAAAAAATGAAAATAAGGGAGGAAATGCGAAAATAAAAGTAAAAAATACAAATAAAGCGGGAGCGCTGATCCCCCAAGCTAAACATAGCAGTGTCCTCACTGCTAAGAAATCGCTCGTGAGAAGTAGATGATGCCGAGGGGGGGCGGGTGGGATAATAAAAATAAAAACTATGCAAATAAAAGATAGAGAAAAATGGAAATAAAATAAAAATGTGATATGATGCAATGCAAATGTATGGGTGTGTATCCTCTCCCAAGCTGTGGTAAAGCAGGGCCCCGAAAAGACAGATGGGCACAAAAAATACGGGGGAGGCAAAAACTAGATAGGAATATACCAAGCAGAGGCACCACCCTCTGGGGGTGGTGATGGGTCCCTCTGCTAAGGACCCGAGCTGGTGGGTGGTGAGTTGGGTGGCTAGGACACGTGGGGAGGGCTGCAAGAGGGGTCTATGGTGGAGGAGGAAGGATCTGAAGTATAATGGACCATGGCTGTGAGAGGATCGACTGTGGCTGACGGCTCTAGGGCAGAAGATGCAGGCTCGTCAGAAGCCTACGGGAGTGAAGAACTGAGCTGTGCAGGGTCAGCCACAGTAGACAGCCTAGGAGGAGGAGGGTGAGCAAGTATCACTGTAGGCATGCCACTGTGTCTTAACAGGTCGAAAATGGATGGGAGATCCGACTCTACCCTAGATCTGTGCGTCCTAGACTCGTGGCGAAAGTCGTCGAACTCCAGCTGTAAGCGGGAGGTCAACTCCTCGAGGGCGGTCAAGCAAGAGTCGAAGGATCGAGGCTCAGGGTGGGTACAGGTGGCATGTCGGTAGGTCATTACTCGTGATAAGCGGCCCGATGCAGTCGAGGCACCGGGCCGAGCGTGGAATGTCAGAGAGGGTGATCTACTGAGAAAATCTGGAGTTGTCGTCGACACAGAAGTGTGGACAGAAGTCGTGACAGACTCCGCGAAAACGACCGACGGTAAAGAGGTGGTGGTACCAAGCAGTGGGGTAGAAGCCATAAGATCCGAGAGAGGGGGGAGGGTGGGGACATGGTCGAGTGAGGGAGCATCCAAATCAACAACGTCATCGGAAAAAGGTTGATCTGTGCCCTCAGGCATAGAGACATCGACAGAAGTGATATGAGTGTCGGGGCAGGAAGTGAGGACAGTCCCCGACGACTCAGCGACCATAGAAACAGCAGATACGAGGGTGGAAGCGGCGGATCCTGAAGATGTGTGAGTGGGAGGAACAGGGAGACCGGCAACCAGGGCGGATATATCGAGGAGCTCGAAATCAGAGGAGTGCTGGACGGGGTCATCGGCGAGAGCCTCTACCGGTGCTCCTGGGGGCTCAAGGTCGTGAATGGGGGGAAGTGGGAAAACCTTAGGAATAAGCCAGTCGAGCTGGACAGCAGGAATATGCGTCAAGTGAGGGGCAGGAAGGATCATGTGGGTGTCATGGCCAGTGCCGACGAGGTAACGCCAGTGACGAGCACCGTAGGGGCGGAGAATCTGCATGTACTCGAGCACGCCAGTGGTGAGGCGTGTCGGGCCAGGAGGGCGGTGCAAGTCATCGGGGAGTGGGATACCTAACATCCTAGCGAAGATGATAAAGAAACCACCGCAGCAAATATCCGTGGCGTGGTAAGAGGTGGCTGTCTGGGAGAGTCTCTGACACAGCCAGGAAGCAGTGTCAGAAAGCATGAATGGTCTCGCGGAGCCATCCGGGTGGAGTCTACAAGGTCGGTTCATACCCCAAAGGTGGGTAAGCTCAGGGAGGGATATAGTCCCGACCTCAGGTCTGCAAAATAGTGTGCACTCTAGGTGCCTCTGGGCGTAGCGAAGGCACGGGTGCACAATGCACGATGCCTTCGCCCGGCTGGGGCGGTACTCGGGCAGTCCAGAAATACGCTGCCAAAAGGTGCGAGCGTGAAAGTCGTCTAGGTCGTGGGTAGGGGAAAAGGCTGCCCTAGTGTCAGGGACGGCAGGGAAGTGCAAGTTGTCCAGGATCATAGCGAACGTGACCGTGTACTCGTGATCCAGGAGCCGAAAAGTAATGCCGTCACCTGCATCGGTTAAAGTGAGGGAGCTAAGACCCTCAAGGGCAGTCGGGTGTATGTGGGGGCGTGCACTCCTAGGAATCGGTCGAAACCGATCGACTGGTAAAGGTGGTGGACGCCCTGGAGAATGCCCAGGGACGTAAGGGCTGAGACGTGAACGAAAACTGTGGGGAACAGACGACGCTGGTGTAGCCTAGCATAGCATGATCTGTGTGCTCTATCGCAAAAAGTGATGCCGTGGGTGGGAGTCTGCACTGTAGGGTCATCACTAGGGGGTGAGGAGGGTGATAGCGATGCGACAACGGTGGTGGAGGGGATAGAAGCTGATCATATAGGTGTGGTGGTGGAGGGGATGGTAGGGGTGGTAGTGGTGACAGTGGCAGGGATAGTGGATGTGACAGGGGGTGTGGTAGTGGAAGTGGTGCGTGCACGCCGCTGGGGACATGAAGAGGATGGGCCAGAAGACGGCCTCTTCCGACGGATGGGAAGGGTCACCGATCCGCGAGTGCGGACCATGGTGACGTGAGCAGAATAATAATACGGTACGAAAAATAGAGCAAGGAAAGAGTGTACCGAGTGTGCGAGTGGTGCGGACGCGTGAAAGATCCCCCAAGCTGATCCACGCAACTGCTACAGCTGTAAGAACAGAGTAACTGCCAAATGAAACCATCAAAACGTCAGAATATCGTATAGAAACTGGAATATAGAGAATTAACAGTGACTCGGGGCGAGCAAGGTACTGCTCGGCCTGAGTCGTGCACTCAGGAGAGAAGGGTGGCTCGGGGTGGATTGCTGACCGAGTCAATCGACTCGGGGTGGATAAGGGGGAATGAGTCGATCGACTCGGGGTGTGGCATTGAACGAGCCGTGCCCTAGGGCGTGGCTCGGGAGGGGGCTTTCGGGGGAAGGCTGATCGCTGTCAGGGTTTTTGGGGTGGGGGGTTTTGGTTTGGCGACGGGGGATGAGATGGTGGCGAAGGGGAAGGAGGGGGTTTCGGGGCGGAGTTGGGGGAGGGAGCAGATGGCGGCGCCGTCGACGGCGGAGATGCCATTGACGGCGCGGAAATTGTGATGGGAGGGGGAGTGGATTCGGTCGACGGGGGGGGGGGGGGGGGCAATAAAAGGAGAGGGGGCGGGGGAGAGAGGGGGGAACTGATTGGGGGGGTGTTGAAGACGGTGGCGCCATCGACGGCAGCGGCCGTAGGGTAGGTCGACGTGGGAGGGGGAAAGGGAGGCGGGGGGAAATAGAGAGGGGTGAGGGAGAGGAGATGTAACGACTTCTTTTCATGTATCTGGATATATTATAATATAATATATGTTTTGGTGGATTTTCTCCTCATGTGTGGTTTTCGTCTCCGTAACTTTCATTTTCGATCGATTCGTCGTATTTTCTCGTTTCTTCCTTAGGATCGTCGATTTCGAAGCAAGTCATTCGTGACGGGCTTCATAACGGTCGTATCTTACTATTAGATCAAGCCTAGGAGTCTTAGGAATCGTTCCCGGAGCTCCGCGCTCCGTATCGGAACTTTTGGTGCACATTAGCCGGTATAAGAAGGGGCACCGACCGACTAGATGACGATCCAGTCGGTCGGCAATCCTTCTTGGACCGACTAGTTGGCTTTCTAAATTTCTCAGGAGTTACTGTTTATCGTTAGTCGGTCTAAGAACGTTGGTTGACCGACTAGGTTGCAAACTAGTCGGTCGGCAATGCTTCTTTAACCGACTAACACATCATCTAATTTTAGTATCAGTTACTGTTTACTCTTAGTCGGTCTAAGAACGTTCATCGACCGACTAGATGCTAAACTAGTCGGTCAGTATTTGTTCATGGACCGACTAATTCTAAATCCTATTTTCGTTTAGAAGTTACTGTTTGCACTTAGTCGGTCTGCGTTGGTCGACTGACCGACTAGTTGCCAAACTAGTCGGTCAGTGGTTGCTCTTTGACCGACTAATCTGTGTTAAAACCCTAATTTCTGGGCAGCCGCCAGCCCATCCTATTTATACCCCTCCCAAACATTTTCTTCTTCCTCCACTCGACCCAAAACCCTAAAATCTCCCCCATTGAGCCCCCATCTTCCTCCAAGCCCTATTCCTCCATTCCAAGCCCTAAATCCATCATCTAAACCCTCCATCAACTCTTTCTACCTCTCATCTTCCCCGAATCTCCATCAAATCCCCAAAATCCCCCAAAAACCCTAGTTCTCCAAACTTCTCCAATCTTTTCCAGATCTGGTCCTAGGGTTCTCCGGAGTGTTTCTTCCGCATTCTTTCGGTAAGAAATCGATCTCTTGACGTTTTTATATCCTATTTGTATTTTTATGAAACCCTAATGAAATTTCATGTTGTTTGATGTTTGTTTCCCCATAACAGCGATTTCCCCCGTAGATTAGCATCCGCGAGACGAACCTTCTTGATCGTCATTCCCGGTGCTAGGCAAGTGAAACTTGCCACTTAAGGTTTAGGCCATGTTTTAGGCCATTTGCTTGTTGTAGGCGTAAAAGAGGCTAGGCGACGAAATGATACTCGCCTAGGCGCAAATTGGGGAACTAGCTTGACAACGAAGCTAGTTCCGACATGTATCATGTTGCACAATTACCATGTCATGTTTACTTTCCATTAACGGTACGCGAATTAATTGTCATGTCATTGCATACTTTAAGTGCTTCTGTGATTGCGTAGCTTCACTACAAATGCTTGTGTTCCTGGCTCGTGTTCCAGAAGCGGGCCATGTGTTGGTTGATAGCCAATGCCCGAATTGCTTGTTTCCGGCTAGGTGCACCCCTACGCCAAATGTTTAAGAATGCGAGCTCATGTGCGGGGCAACCCCGGCTCACTTGCTGAGCTCTTGTGTGGGGACCCTGGCTCCATTACGTGTGGGTATTAGGGGTAAGAGTTAAGCGGCCAATCAACTGGGAGTCTGCTCGATCAGCAACTGCAGTGGTAAGGCGTAAACTCTAGGTTTTGGGGTAGTTGTTAAGCGGCCAATCAGCGAATGTGAAACCATTCAGCTGTAAGGCATAAACATCTACAAACAACGTGAATAGTGAATTGATTGAGGTTGATAGTAGCTTGGCTACTATTGTCTTGTCCCGATGATTGTTCTCTTGTACAAATTGTCTTGACATGTCTTGATTGTGCACTCATGTTATAACTGCCATGGCATGCATACCATAACTGCTAGGTTGCTAGTTGCCTTACTTTCAGTTTCCTTGCCCAAGTCTTTTAGACTTGCTGACATGTGCCCCTTTACTCTTTTGGGTGACACATGTTAGATCCTGAGCCTGAGTACCTTGTTGAGGACGAGGTGTTTACTGACGCCGAGCCCGAGCTTGTGTTCGACGGGGAGTACGTGGACACTGGGGACCAGTCCTAGTGTCTTCGTTGTGTTTTACTTTTGTTTAGTCAGTTGTTTTTTTATCGGTGCGTAGCACCTATAATTTGTTATGTCGTTGCTTTTGTTGGCCTTGTTCTGGGCCTTTAGACTCTTTCTTTTAGCCTGGTGGCTTTTCTGGGTGTTGGACTTATTTTCTTGTTGGACAATTTATGAGATGTGAGATCTTAATCAGTCTCTCTTTGTGTTATTATTGTTGTTCCGTTGTGGTTACAGGGACCTGCTTATGTTTTATCGACGCTTATCGGGTTTGTGGCTTCACAGCTCCACTCTCGTGCGGACCTTTTCACGGCTCGCCTCCATTTTAGGGAAGCAGGTCGTGACAGGTTTTGTTGGTGGCCCATGCAGGTCCTTCTGTAACTGCGATTTTTGGAATAGCGATAATAATATTAGAATGTCCAATAAACTAAGTTCGACGTCTGATGTCATGAGCTATGAGTCTAATCTGATTCGTTTTCTGTGTCGCTAGATGGCAGGAAGACGTTTCACCCGTGGTGGGGGTAGTGG
The DNA here is from genome assembly GCA_030789695.1 of Scilla litardierei. Classification (NCBI taxonomy): domain Eukaryota; kingdom Viridiplantae; phylum Streptophyta; class Magnoliopsida; order Asparagales; family Asparagaceae; genus Scilla; species Scilla litardierei. Next base: position 239,497,797 of record CM061142.1, on the reverse strand, counting down.
TGCGATCCCTCATGATGAGGAGCCTGAGCGGGAATCCACCAACGGTGAGATGATGCGGATGATGCTCCAGATGATGCAAGTGCAGCAGGGCGTGCTCCTGCAAGTCCAGAATGATCCACTTGCTCGAGCTGCCCAGGCTCTTCCGGATGCCCCTCTCTCTGAGCCAGGAGCGAAGCAATTTCGGGAGCTGGGTCCCGCATATTTTGATGGGTCTGAGGGTCCTCTGGCTGCCGATGAATGGATTCGGAACATCGAGGACAATCTGAAGATGGCCAAGATCACCCCGGCTGGATGGGTTGATTTGGCAAAGAGGAAACTCAAGGATAATGCTCGGAATTGGTGGGATGCTAAAGAGAAGATGTTGGTGGAGCCGATAGCTTGGGCTACCTTCAAGGCCAGATTTGAGGGTGAGTTCTTCCCGAAAGCTGCCAGGGAGGAGATGCTGCAGCGTTTTATCGATTTGAAGCAAGGGAACTCGCCGGTGGACCTATATCACCAAGAGTTCATGAGGTTGAGTCGATTTGCACCAAAGATGGTGCAGGACGCTGAGGAGAGAGCTCAGAGGTTCCTGCAGGGACTTGCTTCGGAGCTCCAGAGTTTTGTGACCTCTTCTGACCGGGAGTCTTATCAGAAGGTTCTAGTAGCAGCCAAGAGGCAGGAGCTGCTCGTGAACCGGAGGAGGGGGTCTGTTGTTGGTGCTGGGAAGAGGCCTGTGGAACAGGCGAGAGCTGTGGTTAGACCTGGATTCAGGCCTAATCAGTCTGCTCAGTTTAAGAGGCCAGGAGGGCCTATTCTGAAGACTTGACATTTCTGCAGCAAGCCTGGCCACATCAAGGATCAGTGTCGGAAGTTTTTGGGCCAGTGTCTGGTTTGTGGTGATGCTTCCCATGTCGCGAAGGATTGTCGGCATGCGAATCAGCTGCGGAGGGCACCTGTTGCAGCACAGCCGTTGCAGCAGCGAGCGTCTGTTCCTGCTGGACGTGGAGCAGCTCTTGTTCCACAGAGGCAGGCTTTTCAGCAGGCTGTTCCGCCGAGGAGGCAGGATTTTCTGATGACCGCTGCGGAGAGCGAGGCTGTGGATGAGGTTATTGCAGGTAATCCTCAATCTAGCTGTTACTTTCCTAGCTGGTTTTGATTGTTAGATTGTGTTGTTTGCTTGAACATGGTTGTTTGCTAGACTAGGGCTTGATTGTTAATTGATTGGTAGGTGTGGTTTTGGTTTGCACATTTCCTGCACGAGTCCTCTTTGACTCCGGTGCGTCGATGTGCATTATTTCTCGGAGCTTCGTGGAGAGGCATTCCTTGTCGACGTCCCCTCTTCCGAAGAGTTGGAATATCGTTACAGGGAATGGCGTGGTCTCGGTGCATCGTGGTTGCAATTCTTGCTCGTTGGTGGTCTGTGGACATGAGCTTTTCGCTGATTTCATTGTCCACGACATCATCAACTATGATGTGGTTCTTGGGATAGAATGGCTTGCGAGCTTCTATGCTATGATCGACTGTCGAAGGAAGAAGGTGGTGTTCGAGATTCCCGGACATCCAGTATTTGAGTTCAGTCGTGGTAGCAGTTCGCTTGGTCCTGTCAGATTCCGGGCCAGGCCGGTGGAGGTTGTGGCTATGCAGATGGAGTTGGAGTGGCCAGCTGTGGTGCGTGATTTTGGCGACGTCTTCCCTGAGGAGATGTCTGGTTTGCCGCCTGATCGAGCCCTAGAATTTTCTATCGATCTTGTTCCAGGTGCGCAGCCGATTTCGAAGGCGCCGTATCGTATGGCACCTGCAGAATTGGAAGAGTTGCGGAAGCAGTTGGATGAGCTTTTGCAGAAGGGTTATATTAATCCTAGCGTGTCTCCGTGGGGAGCACCGGTGTTACTGGTGAAGAAGAAGGATGGTTCGCGTCGCATGTGCGTGGACTATCGGGAGTTGAATGCGGTGACCATTAAGAATAAATACCCGTTGCCTCGCATCGATGATATTTTTGATCAGCTTGGAGGTTCGAGGGTGTTTTCTAAATTGGATTTGAGGAGTGGTTACCATCAGTTGAAGGTGAAGAAGGGAGATGTTCCGAAGACAGCGTTCAGGACGAAGTATGGACACTATGAGTTTGTGGTTATGCCTTTCGGCGTAACTAACGCGCCTGCAGTTTTCATGAATCTGATGAACCTGATTTTCTACGTCTTTTTGGATAAGTTTGTTGTTATCTTTATTGACGACATTCTGATCTATTCAAAGTTGGAGAAAGAGCATGCCTCGCACTTAAGGACGGTGTTGGAGATTTTGAGGAAGCATCGGTTGTATGCTAAGTTTTCGAAGTGCGAGTTTTGGCTGGATAGAGTTGCTTTTCTCGGGCATGTGGTGACTGGAGGTGGTATTTCAGTGGATCCCGAGAAGATTAGGGCCATCAGGGAGTGGCCTGTTCCGTCGTCTGCGTCTGAGATTCGGAGCTTCCTTGGACTTGCTGGTTACTATCGGTGATTCATTAAGGAATTTCTCGTATTGCTGAGCCGATGACCAGGTTGACGCGAAAGGATGTTGCTTTTGTTTGGTCGGGTGATTGTGAGAGTGCTTTTGGCGTTCTGAAGGAGAGGTTGACGACTGCCCCTATTCTTGTTGTGCCTGATCGCAGCGGTGGATTTGAGATCTTTTACGATGCTTCTGGCAAGGGTCTCGGTTGTGTGTTGCATCAGCATGGGCACGTTGTGGCGTATGCGTCTCGTCAGCTTAAGGTTCATGAGAAGAATTACCCGACGCATGATTTGGAGTTGGCTACCGTTGTGTTTGCTCTTAAGATTTGGAGGCACTTCCTGCTGAGTGAGAAAGTGAAGATTTTCACCGATCACAAAAGCTTGAAGTATATTTTCACTCAGAAGGAGCTCAACATGCGACAGCTTCGATGGTTGGAGCTTATGGCGGATTATGAGATTGATTTGCAGTTTCACCCTGGCAAGGTGAATGTGGTCCCTGATGCTTTGAGTAGGCTTCTAACGGTGATGATTTTGACTTCGCAGTGGAGATTGCAGTAGGATTTTTGCGAGTCTGGCGTGGAGATTGTTCTTCCTGGGGAGGCTTCGTCGTTGATGTACATGCAGGTACAGTCGACGATCGTGGATCGAATTAAGGCTGGCCAAGCTGAGGATCCGAAGCTGGTGAAGATTCGGGAGCAGGTGGAAGCTGGTCTGCGGGCTGACTTTTTGATTCATGAGGATGGCTCGCTGAGGTTTGGAATCAGGTTGTGTGTGCCAGCTGGGGATATTAGAGAGGAGTTGATGGTGGAGGCACACAGTTCGTCGTATTCTGTGTATCCTGGTGGCACCAAGATGTACCAGGATCTTCGTCTGAATTATTGGTGGCATGGTATGAAGAGGAGTGTGGCTCGGAGTGTAGCCAAATGCTTGGTTTGCCAGCAAGTGAAGGCGGAGCATCAGCGTACGGCCGGGTTGCTACAACCGATTCCGATTCCGGAGTGGAAGTGGCAACACATCACTATGGATTTCGTGACTGGACTACCTCGGAGTCCGAAGCACAATGACGCGATTTGGGTGATCGTAGATCGATTGACCAAATCTGCGCACTTTATTCCGTTCCGAGTGGGACAGTCCACTGAGGCGCTAGCGAGGAGATACATGGAGGTAAAATTCTTTTACTCTCCGTTTTATTTCCTTTTCCTAGTTTGGATAGTGATGTAACGTGAATCGTGCAGGAGGTCGTGCGACTTCACGGAGTCCCCGTGAGTATCGTGTCGGACAGAGACACGAGGTTCACATCTCAGTTCTGGCAGAGTTTGCAGAAGAGATTGGGTACGCGTCTGAGTTTCAGCACGGCGTACCATCCGCAGACGGATGGCCAGTCTGAGAGGACGATTCAGATTTTGGAAGACATGCTGAGGGCGTGCATGTTGGATTTCAAGGGTTCGTGGGAGGACCATCTACATTTGGTAGAGTTTTCTTACAACAACAGCTTCCAGGCGAGTATTGGCATGGCGCCATTAGCCACTCTTTATGGGAGGAAATGTCGATCGCCATTGAGTTGGGATGACGTTGGTGATCGGGAGCTGTTGGGACCTGAGATGATCGTGGAGGCCGTGGATATCGTCAGGAATATTCGGGAGAGGTTGAGAATTGCTTAGGACCGTTTTAAGCATTGGGCGGATGCTAAACGTCGTCCTTTGGAGTTTCAGTCGGGTGACCATGTGTTCTTGAAGATTTCCCCGAATCGTGGTGTGATTCGTTTTGGGAAGCGAGGGAAGTTGAGCCCGCGATACATTGGACCGTTTGACATTTTGGAGAGGGTTGGCGAGGTAGCTTATTGCTTGGCCTTGCCGCCATCTTTGGAAGGAGTTCACAATGTTTTCCATGTGTCGCAGCTTCGTCGATACATTAGCGATCCATCTCATGCTGTGGATTTTTCGGAGATTACCGTTCGCCCCGATATGACGTATGACCAGCATGCAGTGCAGATTCTGGACAGGCATCAGAATTCGCTTCGGAACAAGATTGTCAATCTTGTGAGGGTAATGTGGCGACACGGCTCACCTGGAGAGTCTACTTGGGAGAATGAGGATGAGATGCGAGAGCATTTCCCACTTTTGTTTCCGGACTCTTGAGTATTTGGAAATTCCGAGGACAGAATTTTTCTTAAGTTGGAGAGGATGTAACGACTGCTTTTCATGTATCTGGATATATTATAATATAATATATGTTTTGGTGGATTTTCTCCTCATGTGTGGTTTTCGTCTCCGTAACTTTCATTTTCGATCGATTCGTCGTATTTTCTCGTTTCTTCCTTAGGATCGTCGATTTCGAAGCAAGTCATTCGTGACGGGCTTCATAACGGTCGTACCTTACTATTAGATCAAGCCTAGGAGTCTTAGGAATCGTTCCCGGAGCTCCGCGCTCCGTATCGGAACTTTTGGTGCACATTAGCCGGTATAAGAAGGGGCACCGACCGACTAGATGACAATCCAGTCGGTCGGTAATCCTTCTTGGACCGACTAGTTGGCTTTCTAAATTTCTCAGGAGTTACTGTTTATCGTTAGTCGGTCTAAGAACGTTGGTTGACCGACTAGGTTGCAAACTAGTCGTTCGGCAATGCTTCTTTAACCGACTAACACATCATCTAATTTTAGTATCAGTTACTGTTTACTCTTAGTCGGTCTAAGAACTTTCATCGATCGACTAGATGCTAAACTATTCGGTCAGTATTTGTTCATGGACCGACTAATTCTAAATCCTATTTTCGTTCAGAAGTTACTGTTTGCACTTAGTCGTTTTGAGTTGGTCGACCGACCGACTAGTTGCCAAACTAGTCGGTCAGTGGTTGCTCTTTGACCGACTAATCTGTGTTAAAACCCTAATTTCTGGGCAGCCGCCAGCCCATCCTATTTATACCCCTCCCAAACGTTTTCTTCTTCCTCCACTCGACCCAAAACCATAAAATCTCCCCCATTGAGCCCCCATCTTCCTCCAAGCCCTATTCCTCCATTCCAAGCCCTAAATCCATCATCTAAACCCTCCATCAACTCTTTCTACCTCTCAACTTCCTCGAATCTCCATCAAATCCCCAAAATCTCCCAAAACCCCTAGTTCTCCAAACTTCTCCAATCTTTTCCAGATCTGGTCCTAGGGTTCTCCGGAGTGTTTCTTCCGCATTCTCTCGGTAAGAAATCGATCTCTTGACGTTTTTATATCCTATTTGTATTTTTATGAAACCCTAATGAAATTTCATGTTGTTTGATGTTTGTTTCCCCATAACAGCGATTTCCCCCGTAGATTAGCATCCGCGAGACGAACCTTCGTGATCGTCATTCCCGGTGCTAGGCAAGTGAAACTTGCCACTTAGGGTTTAGGCCATGTTTTAGGCCATTTGCTTGTTGTAGGCGTAAAAGAGGCTAGGCGACGAAATGATACTCGCCTAGGCGCAAATTGGGGAACTAGCTTGACAACGAATCTAGTTCCGACATATATCATGTTGCACAATTACCATGTCATGTTTACTTTCCATTAACGGTACACGAATTATTTGTCATGTCATTGCATACTTTAAGTGCTTCTGTGATTGCGTAGCTTCGCTACAAATGCTTGTGTTCCTGGCTCGTGTTCCAGAAGCGGGCCATGTGTTGGTTTATAGCCAATGCCCGAATTGCTTGTTTCCGGCTAGGTGCACCCCTACGCCAAATGTTTAAGAATGCGAGCTCATGTGCAGGGCAACCCCGGCTCACTTGCTGAGCTCATGTGCGGGGACCCTGGCTCCATTACGTGTGGGTATTGGGGGTAAGAGTTAAGCGGCCAATCAACTGGGAGTCTGCCCGATCAGCAACTACAGTGGTAAGGCGTAAACTCTGGGTTTTGGGGGTAGTTGTTAAGCGGCCAATCAGCGAATGTGAAACCATTCAGCTGTAAGGCGTAAACATCTACAAACAACGTGAATAGTGAATTGATTGAGGTTGATAGTAGCTTGGCTACTATTGTCTTGTCCCGATGATTGTTCTCTTGTACAAATTGTATTGCCATGTCTTGATTGTGCACTCATGTTATAACTGCCATGGCATGCATACCATAACTGCTAGGTTGCTAGTTGCCTTACTTTCAGTTTCCTTGCCCAAGTCTTTTAGACTTGCTGATATGTGCCCCTTTACTCTTTTGGGTGACACATGTTAGATCCTGAGCCTGAGTACCTTATTGAGGACGAGGTGTTTGCTGACGCCGAGCCTGAGCTTGTGTTCGACGGGGAGTACGTGGACACTGGGGACCAGTCCTAGTGTCTTCGTTGTGTTTTACTTTTGTTTAGTCAGTTGTTTTGTTATCGGTGCGTTGCACCTATAATTTGTTATGTCGTTGCTTTTGTTGGCCTTGTTCTGGGCCTTTAGACTCTTTCTTTTAGCCTGGTGGCTTTTCTGGATGTTGGACTTATTTTCTTGTTGGACAATTTATGAGATGTGAGATCTTAATCAGTCTCTCTTTGTGTTATTATTGTTGTTCCGTTGTGGTTACAGGGACCTGCTTATGTTTTATCGACGCTTATCGGGTTTGGGGCTTCACAGCTCCACTCTCGTGTGGACCTTTTCACGTCTCGCCTCCATTTTAGGGAAGCGGGTCGTGACAGGAGAGAGAGGGTGGTAGGGGTGGTCGACTGACCGGAGATCGGAGGAGCGGCCGGTGGCGACGGCGGATCGGGACGGCGGCGGATCGGGAAGCTGAACGAGTAGGGTTAGGTGTTTAGTCGCTCGGGAGGGGAGTTTTGGTTATGGTGAAAAATTTTCGAGTGAAAAGATTTTTTACAGCGGGATTAAGAGAAGCAGGCTGCGGTTTAAAACCCGATTCAACTCGGGCCGAGTTGTTGGGCAGCTCGGCTCGTGCCGAAGTGAAGAGAAATTTAAAAAACGACGAGTCTCGGGCCAAGTAGATGTACTGCTCGGCTCAGGTTGACGTAAAATATTTAAAATAAATACTCCCTCCAAGTCGTAGATGCTCGAGCCAAGCCAGTAATTCTCCGCCCGGGTCAACAGAGTGACATTTTTGCTCCAACTTGGGCTTCCTGTAGTACTCGACCGAGCAGGGTTGTGCTCGGGGCGGGTCATATCCTACTCGGGCCGGGTCAATAGTGCTCTGCCCGGGTTGACAGAGTGACATTTTTCACCAAATTATGCAGCCTGCAAAACTCGACCGAGTAGGATGCTGCTCGGGCCGAGCTTACGTATCTGCGTCTGCTCGACTCAACCGAGCATCTGAGCTGCTCGGGCCAAGTTTCTTGTAGCTCCTTCTGCCTTCTTTCCCTTTCATTTCCTTCTCAAATCTTTAACTTCGTTATCTTCCTCCAGCTTTCTTCCATTTATAATGTCCATGCGCATGCCCCCGATGTTCCGTCCTACACGAAACACAAACTCGTCAAATTTTTTATAATTTTTGAAATTTTTCCTAAAAACACGAAATAAAAATAGGAAAATAAGAAAATGAGAAAGAAATTTCAAAACCTACGGAATTGGGTTGCCGCCCAATAAGCGCTCGTTTTCAGCCATGAGCTCGACTCCCCATGATATATCAATTCTCGTCTGGCGCGCTCGATGGCCGCGCGTCATCCTCCGGGGCAATGCAATTCGGCGGCGTTTGACTTTTGCTTACTCCAACACTCTCCTCCATGAAATATGTGACCTCCGATGCTAGGTGATTTGTCTGACAGCGTTGAAACTCCTCATCTAATACTTGGATGTATGCGGCGACCGCTTTGTTGTACGTTTGGTCACCGTCGTCGTCGATGCTTGCTTTGACCGGGTCCTTCATGACCCCTTCAGCAGAAAAGTCTTCAATCACTTCCTCCTCCAGAAGCTCCAGGTAACTAGCTCCTTCCTCGTGGGCACGCTCCTTCATCAGCTTTTGCAGCCGGAACTCAGCTTCAATATTTCCCACATTGAGGGAGAGGGTTCCTTCTCGGACATCTATAAGCACCCCAGCCGTCGCCATGAAAGGGCGACCGAGTATTAGCTGAGAGCTTCCTCCCTCCAACATGTCCATGATGACAAAATCAACTGGGACGCATAGCCCTAGAGGTATCTGGAGGATTACGTCCCTCGCTATCCCTGCTGGGTAGGTGATAGAGTGATCGGCGAGCTGGATTGACATGCTAGTAGGTTCCAGCTCGCTTCCTGTCTGGAGCCTTCTAAAGATAGAAAGGGGCATCAGGCTGATGCTAGCCCCTAGATCAATTAGCGCTCTGCTGATTGGCATTTCTTCGATGGAGAAAGGCACGGTGAAGCTCCCCGGATCCAGCAACTTCTGAGGGAGATGGTTTTTTATAATGGAGGTGGAATCCTCCAACAACTTGATTTCTTCCGGCCGTTGCTTCCCCGTGATGAGATTCTTTAGAAATTTAGCATAAACCAGGATCTCGGTGATGGCATTAATGAATGGGATATTCAGCTGAATCCCCTTCAGTAACTCCATAAACTTGGAGTACTTTTTCTCCAACTTGGCTTGGGCAAGCCTCTGAGGATACGGAGGAGGAGGAGGCCTGGAGGCTCTACCCTTAGATGCATCAGCTGGCAGAGGAGTAGTAGCAGGCATGACGGGAGGTGTATCTGTCCTCTCTTCAATAGCGATAGGCCCTTTAGTGGCCTCAACTCTGGCATTGTCATCAACAACTTCCTCAATAGTGGTCCTCTCTTTGCTAAGTACTGGGACCATAACCGGGTCGGTTACCCGTCCTCCTCGCATGGTCACTGAAACCACGGCGTTTGCTTGAGCTCTGGGGTTGGTCTCCGACTGGGAGGGTAGTCTCCCTTGGTTCTTCAGCAACTGGGACATCTGCCCTCTCAGCTCGTCGAGTGAAGAGTTGATACTCTTAAACTGGTTTGATGTATCCTGGTTGAACCGAATCTGGCCACTCATAAAAGTCTCCAATGTAGAATCAAGATTTGACTTTGGAGGAGGCGACGCAAAATTTTGCTGAGGGGGCCGGTTGTACAGATATCCGGGTGACCTATAGGGCCCAGCTAGCCTAAAGCCGCCTTACTACTGGCTCTGCTGCTGCTGGGGAGGAGATGTGCTCTGAAACTGCGGAGGTTGCAGCCCTCCGCTTGGATTTCCATATGAGAAACCGGGGTGATTCCTGGCAGCCGGATGCTGCCACTGATTCCGTCCTTCTACCTGGACGTACTGAATAGTCTCGGATGTCTCAGCACCCTCATAATGACCCTCAGCGGGGATATACCCCGGATCAACGTACTCTTCAACTCTTCAGCAGGATGGTAGGAGGTGATGGGTGACGCTGGAAGGGAGTCCAGGCGCTGCTCAATATGGGCCACCTGCTTGCATAGGTTCTCTATGTGGGAGTCCAGGTGACTCACAGCCTTGACCTCAGGATTCTGGGTGATCACGGTCCTCTCATCACCCCACTACTGGGTGTTGGCAGCCATGTGCTCCAGAAGATCAATAGCCTCCTCAGGAGACTTATCCAATAAGGCACCATGCGCTGCAGCATCAATAATCATTTTAGTGCTAGGTTGGAGCCTGTTGCAGAAGCTCTGCACTAAATCCCAAGGCTGGATTCTGTGGTGGGGACACTGATGTTGGAGGTCTTTAAACCTCTCCCACGCCTCGTAAAGAGACTCTGGGGGAGCTGCTTGAAATTGGATATGGCCCCACGGATCCGGACCGTCTTCGATGGTGGATAAAACTTATCCACGAATGCGAGCATGAGCTTCTCCTAGGTAGTGAAGTGGTTGGGAGGGTGAGCTTGGATCCAGTAGGAGGCCTTGTCCCTCAAGGTGAATGGGAACAGCTACAACTTCACTACATCATCACTGACATCCTTTGCCTTGAATGTATCGTGCTTGGCCAAGAAGGAGTCGATGTGATGGTTGGGGTTCTCATAAGGATGTCCATGGAAGGGATCCTGCTGCATAAGATTGATTAACCCCATCTTAAGCTCGAAGGTTGCCACTATCAGCTGCGGTCTAAGAACCAAGGAATTATTCCCAAAGGTCGGTTTCATGTGGTCCCTGATGGACCCGGTGCATGGAGTATGTGGAGAATTCTCTCCCATCTAAGTTGATGGGGATGAGCTTCTGCTGGAGGCTCTTAAAGCACGGGATGTCTTTTCGATCTCAGGATCGAATAATAATTCTCTGGAAGCCCCCTTGTGACGGGTGTTCATGCACCAACAAAGCTCAGAAAAACAACGTCAGTGGCACCGAAATAATTTAAAGAGAATAAAAATGATGGTAGGTAAGAGATGATAAGAATGCTAGCAAACTTCTCAATATAAAAATAAACTGAGATAATATCACTATTGTCGTCCCCGGCAACGGCCCCAAAAACTTGACGCACCCGCAATCTACTCCTTGGACCCACCGGCAGTGTCACGATCGTCAGGCGTGATATGGCTCCTAGGCTACGACTTCGGGTTCAATCTGCAAGCAGACGGTGTCGAGTTATAGTATATAAGATAGTCGAATCCCATAGGGACGGTGATAGTGTTCGTGGTAATCTCAGTCTATTTCTAAATCTAGGAGTGTCGTAGCGGTCGGAGGGAAAGGTTTGGGTTAACTATTGTTGTTGTGTAATACAATAAAAGAAACTAGGGCTTTAGGGATCACCGCTAGGATCATTGGGGTTGATGTTGAATAGGTTCCTCACATTGCATTAGGCCTAGGGAATTAATCCCCCAATTCGTACCACTCTCGTGGGTTAGAATTGCGGGGTATTTCGGTAGCTCTCGTCGATGCAATGGTGGTAGCCATCGACGCAGCGATATAGTTCGTCGATGGATCCCCTCAAGGCGTGAGCCAGGCATGGTCACGTGCCTTGATTGGATCCACCGATTTCCCTATTCGAATCCCTAAATCCCCTTAAGAACATCAATTCCACAGACCGTGGGAATGATCTCAGTACGGGTTATCTACGGATTCGGTAGGATCTACCGAGATACAACCCTAGATCCCTAATTCGACGTAGGGATACAGATCTACATTTTCCACTAAAATCCTAGTGTTCACCCATCGGCCCTAGAGAGGATCTACTCACTCATGGTGATCGAAACGCATAAAAATATTGAATTCGCATAGGAAAACATTTTTTGCAACAAAAGAAATTAGGGCTAAAAATTACTTACAGTGAGAATGAACAAAGAACAAATCCAGAGAAGCAGAAAGCAATAATCTTCAATTAACGATCCAGAGTTTGCTACAAAAATTAATCCAAAAATATTCCGACAAAAATTCGCCCATGAGCTCTCCAAAAAATCCCTCCACAAAACTAAGAATAGTCCCCTCACGCTGAGCCCGTAGTCGCGAGCTTCAGCTACGCCCAATCGTGCCCATCGCGCGTTTAACAAAACTTCCAAAATGCCCCAGGAAGTGTCGGCCGAGTATGTGACTCGGCCCGAGTCGGAGCTGCTCAGGCAGTGAGTCGGCCCGGGTCGCATGCTGCTCGGGCTCAGGATGGGTGACTCGGTCGGCTGCTCAGGGTGTACTCGGGGGCTACTCGGGGCGTGCTATCTGGCCAAGCAGCTATGCTGCTCGGCCTGAGTCGGTCGTATCTGTAGTCTCTTCCACATGTCATGGCTCGGGCCGAGCTGCAGCTGCTCGGGCCGAGCATTTTCTGGGAAAATGCCTTGCTGCAGCTGCTCTCTCTCTCTCTCTCTCTCTCTGCTCTCTTTCTCCTTCTTCTCCTCCTTCTCTCCTCCAACAGCTCCGAGAACACGACGAACTCCTCTAGAGCCCTACCAACAAGCTCATGAGCATGTGAGATGTTCCAAACCCAGGCGTGGGTCCAAATCGTTGCAAAATCCCTGAAAACTGAAAATATACTACGAAACTCGAAATATCGTCAGAAATACCAAAATCGCAGTAAAAAGTGGGATTTGGACGCGGGGATGACATGCAATGCGATGGAAATATGATATGAAAATGATGTAAAATATGAACACATCAGTGATCCACGATTGTGGCACCGAAGTAAAGGGACCGTACAACATATTATTGATTCATCAGACGATTCGATCCCTTGACACGTATGAGCTTCATTCCATGCCTGAAGCAGTAGTAAGGATACTGAAACCCTAGTGATATTTCTCTCATTTGTCTTCCCTTTGTTTTAGTAATTTCTTGGTTTCTTTGTGGAGTTCTTTGTTTGCGACATCGAGTGACACGACCTTTGCATCCACCACCATTACGACATTTTGTAATCGACATCCACCAATAAAACCCACGAGTACAACTCAACCTAGGAATCGATAGGAAGTATAGCACCGCCTCCCCGTGTTTGATACCCGCTCACCGCTTTACCGTGCACTTGCAGTAAGACGACATCCATCCTCGGGTTACAGTTTGGCCTTGATCTAATTATCGGCATTACCGTAACAAGTTAGTTTTTGGAGTACAAATTGGGACGCATCAAGTCTTTGGTGCCATTGTCGGGGAGGCATACCGCCATATCATCTATTTATCACAATTAGGTTGTTAGACTTTGAAAAATAAAAAGAAACATTATAATTGAAACATTTGAAAAAATTTATAAAATGAAACAAAAAGAGAAATTTTCCCCCGCCACTGCATCACTCTTATTACTATCTTTCTTGTGCCACTGATTTCATTTCTCCAGGTAATTGTTTTCTTGATCGGGTACAGTTAGTGTAGCGATTGTGCTCCCAAAGATGACCTGACCAACTTCCACACAATTCTTCATGTGTGTCGCTAAATTCAAGCATGCTAATGGAGAATCCTTCGGGTAAGTCTTGGAGAGGTTCGAAGGAACATTACAGACGGAGCCAGACCGTGTGTACGATGTCCAGGCTATTTCCTTTCTTCACTAGAGGATTGCATGGACCCTCAGCGCAGTTCTTGAGGTGGATGCATGTGACAACCTTCGAGGATCTGAGATATGCAGCAATTTTGGAAGACTTATTGGACGCTGCTCGATCCTCTGGCTCGTTAACCGTCGTGGCAGGTGTTCCAGCTGCACGCGAGCCTGTTAATTTTATTATGAATTGTGTGTCTATTATAGGTACCATTGTGGAGGATATTCACGTTCAGCTTGGGGGAGATATTATGCATTTAGATATTGCCACTTCTGACGAGACAAAGGCACCTAGCACTGCAAGTTAGCTTGTGCCATCGTCACTTCCCCTTCCCACCCACATGAGTCAAAGTAGCCTATACCATCAGAGTATATTCTTGAGGAGGTCGTGCCTACAGTGTCGAAGCAGACCATTGAGGAGGACGTAACATGGGATGATGACATCTGCACACATATGGAGATGAATTATGCCCGCTCTGTTTGAGCTACCGCGGCCACCTCCACTTTCTACAGAGGCTAAGCATCCCTCAGAGGAGCATCCACCAGAGCTTACAGCTCCCATTCCGGGAGACCTTTTTACACCCTAACTTTTTATTTCTGCGTCTATATATATATATTAACTGTATAGATTCAGAGATATCTGACATGTCGTATCTTTTGTAGGACATCTACACATTAGATTAGGAGGTACTCTGGGATGTGTCTGATGAGAAGAGCGAGGAGACATCACCCACGGACACATACACTTATGACGAGGAGGTGCATTGGGATGCTGATGAGGACCGCCATGGATAGAAGCGTAATGGAGATCTCGAGGAACCACTTGATGAGGCGACATGCACATATGATCAGGATCTGCCTAAGGGGCTTAGTATGGATACCGAGGAGAGATCCGATGTGGTTCTTGAGGCCGGAGATACATTTTCAGGGAAGTATCGTGGACCACTTTTTATTTCACGTATTTTTATAAACGATCTTCTCTGGACTATTTATATTTTGGGGTTAAAAATTTCACAACGAACTGATGCGTCTTATTTCGATCTAGGTCCATATGGAGTCCTAAGAGTAATGGTAGAGGATGTGTTGCTGGAGTTCGTTGTTGACCGTGGAGAGACGCATCTGGCGAAGCCATAGAGGAGCAGTTGGAGCAGTTACCTGCCCCAACGAAGATACTGGATCCGCCTTTTGCTACAGGTGGTATCAATCCAGTAGTGAAGCTGTAATGTATAATTTTATGCTTTCAATAATCTTGAATCCTCTCGACAGCAAGAGGACCGTATAGATTTACCGCTTTCTTAGTTAGTTTAATAATTCACCCCTATGATTGAGGCAAGCTACATTTTATGCACCCCAAAACCCATTGCATTATTTGATTATCTTCTTCACATTATTCATGTCTCATCATTTTGCTTACCCGACATCGAGCTTTTCTTTCAAGTGAAATCGTACTTTTTAATTCATTTGACTTGATCACGCTTTTTAAATCCGTGACATTTTTGATCGAGTCATTTGAATTGGATTGTTTGGTTAAGCTTGGGGGAAGGCACTCACATGCATCATTCCATGTGCATGTAGTTGCATTTATGATTCATGTCATTCATATCATCATTTTTTCCTTCACCCCCAAATATTTTCATCGGTGTTCCTCATTACTTTCATATAAGATCACATTGGGGACAATGTGTAGTATAAGCTTAGGGGAGTGCATTTCCATGCCATTTAGTTGCATTTTTACTTTATTTTTAGGATCTTTAAAAATTTTCAAATTTTTGCATCATTTTTTCGATTTTGCCCATCTTATTTTCATTTTATTTGTGTTCATGCATCATATTGTGTGATTGTTTTTATTTTATTTCTTTTCTTTTCTCTTTTTAGACTAGAAATGATTTTCCCATGATTACACTTTGTAGCTATGCACACTCTGCTGAGATTTTCTTTACACACTCACTTAGCATTTTTCTTAGGTCTTATATGCTTCATTTTAATATTTATATGATGGATTTTATCTTGAACTCTTAGTTGATTGATATAGAGTTATTTCCTTGAGTAGATTACCTTTTCAATATGCTTTTCTATAGCTGAGTTTATTTTTCCTCAATATATGTTCTCGAAACAGTAAAAAGAATTGCATGAATTAAATATGAAAATGAATGGATTATTTGCATGATTTGAGTGCTAACAAGTATGTTTCATGAATGAGTATGATTCAAGAGAATTAGGATAACCCATGAAGCTTTAGTATTGATGAGTAGAAACTCTGATACATAGCCCATGTCTAGATTCTATGCTTTTTCCTTTTCTTTTGTATATAGCCATAAATGATCTTTGATCATGCTTTTCATTCCATGGTGTTTACATGAGTTTGCAAAAATCTCAAAAAAATATAAAAAAAATTCCTAAATAAAAGGTCCATGTGGTTCCTTGTAACCTGATGCCCTACGATCGCCTGATCTGGGATGCATAGACTGCTCCTTGAACTCCATTTTGTTAACGCATGTTTGTGAGACAAAAAGCCAAAAATATAGTGCAAGATATTAAAAACACAAAAATTCCATATCTTTATCTCCATTTCTATTTAGAAAAAAGACGTGGGCAAAGTTGAAGATTTTCTAGGAGTCGAGAAAAAGTCTAGTGTGGTGATCTCTAAACTTCAATTGAACTCATTATTTCATATCATGAACAAAAAATTTATATCTTGCAGGCTTGGTATTTGATCATGATACATTTATGCGCTGGATAGAGAATCTGATGTAGAGGTTGAACTTAAATTCTATGGACTGAGTATATTGTATGGAAGGCTATGATATGATTTCTTCTCTAATTTCAAGTTTATGTTGATTTCTCTATACTTCATTGAAAATCCATGATATATGCATGATGCTAGACTAGAATGCTATGTGTGGATGTGCATGCTTATTTATTGCTCAGTTGATGTTGTGTGTGCTACATGAGATGTGGAAATGATCTTGTCAATTCTCTTCTTTGGTTTCTTTTATTTTATTATTTTTGTCTCCCGGTGAACTTATTTGTATTCCTCGAGGACGAGTAAGAAGTAAGCTCGGGGGATTTTGATATGCTCCTATTTTGCATGATTAGTCGCATATTTCCATGATGCATTTCACCCTCCAACTCCTCATTTTAGACGCTTTTATACAACTATTTGTGACTATTTGGCTTTGATAACGTTGTGTTATATTTCATGGATTTGGAGCGATATCTGAGGAATTTAGAGTCAAGGGGACGATTGGCGATGTGGGATCAACAAGAAGACTCATGATGACATGCTTGGGGTGCCAAAGAAGAAGGCTAAAGAAGAGGAACAAAGAAGAAGAGAAAGAGAAGCAAGATATCATCTTTATCAACTTTCCTAGTTCACTCGGACCTGTAGGGGTTTTGGCGGACCCTCAGAGCTCGGATTTGTGTCCGTCCTAAGTCGGACGGACCACAGTGGCATAAAGCGCAGCGGAAAAATTAAACTAGCTAGCTAAACAATTTAGCTAAGCACTGAGGGAGCCAGAACATAGCCCGATCTATGCCAACTTGGGGTGGATCTGACCACCCCAAGAGGGATCTATTCTGCAGCGACAAAATTAAATCTACACTAAAATTACTTAACCACATACCCGGAATCTCGACCCTGGGGCGGGCAAGATGTACCTCACCGTCTTCTGACGCTCCTCGTAGCCGAACCGCCTTGACTCAATCCACCCGAGCTGCCTCGCACCCTCGAACCGATCTGCCCAAGCCGACTCCCGCCTCCAAGCCGATCACACACGGTAGAAAATTTAACTTGAGTAGACCCGCATCTTAGACGTTTGGATCCGAATCCAAACCCCCTTCGTAGTCTTGCTAGGACTAGTCGGGAGAATAGGAAGAGGAGTGAGAGAGAATAGTTTAGTAGTAGATCGAGCTTGCTCTAAAATCCGGAGCTACTCGATCGAGGACTTGGTGCATCTTTCAATGAAGAGAGTGCACCCTTATTTATATAGGGAGTCGGCACTTCCCCTTTCGTTACGAGCAATGTGGGACTATAGAAAAATTGAAGGGAATTCAATTAAGCTAATTTTAGCTTAATTGAAGTTTAGTAAGCTTTTCATAAAAGCCAACTTCAACGAATTAATTCTCTTCATTCATTAAACTTTAGACACCAAACAAGTTATCAATTCGAAGGGCTTCGAATGGTGAACGCGTAGGAACCAACGGCGACGAATTTCGACTTCGTTTGACCCCTCAAACAATTGCCCAAAGATAGGCAAAATTCAATTTTCGTAGCCGTCATTTTGGGGTTTCAAAAAACTCTACAATCACTTAAGTTGCGGGCACGCCTGCTAAGCTTAGCAGGTGCGCCCGCCCAAAGCAAGGAGGGCGGGCCGCCAACCCGCTGGGCAGCGGGCGCTGGCCCCTTGCTGCCAGCGGGCTGCACCCGCTGCTGCAGCAGGTCGTGCCTACTGTGCAGCCAGCGGGCCGTGCCTGTTTGCCTCTGCGGATGGGCTTATTAGCCCAGTGGGTCTAACCCACTTTGCCTTGCATTGTTTTTGTGTTTTTGGACTCGTTTAAGCTTCGATTTGGATGCGGTTTAAACCTGTGTTTAGACCGGGATGATCCCATCAGCCAAGTAACCCTTTTCAATGTATTTGTTCCTACAAATATTGTCGTAACCAATTTACGACACGTTTATTCTTTGTTTGCATCAAATGCAACATTGTCCCTATTGCATCTACGACTTATTTTTACAACTCGCTTTGTGAACATAAACTATTCAATCTCATCAAATAAATCTCTATGAATTAATCTTCCTATTACTAAGACACAAATGCTACTTCGTGTGAGACCCTACAGCCTGAACTTACTACAGGGTTGGACTGGAAACCCCTAGACGACGGTCACCACGAGCAGTAGTTGACGTCCCTGTTTCAGAATCATCATAACGTGATCGACCCATTGACAAAAGCATCGTTGGGTTTACTTTGGCTGTGTCAGCGATGAATACCATTAGCTATAGTCCCTTCGTCAAGACTGTGTCCATGTTGGCCTAAGGTATGGTTTACTGTCAACCCTATTAGACAACATTGGTCAGTATACGGCGGTCTTTGTTGTATGCACGTTGTACTTCTTACAACGTACCCCGGCTGAGGATTAACACAAAGACCATGATGAGCCTGTGACACTAATGAAAAGCACCCTAGAGAGGGGTGAATAGGGTGAGTGGCACAAATTTTAAGAACAAGCACACTCACGAAGATAATCAGACACAGATATTTTTAACAGAGTGGCTCCCCGCCAAAACTCCGACCCCAAGACCTATGAGGATTTCACTCAATAAACCTGATCACACTTACGGGTAGTGATCTCACTGTACACAGATATAGTTTGTAAAAGTTAAGCACGGAGATAGATTCTGAATAAAGTTATTCACAATACGACCTCACAACAAAGTAGTATATCCAAAATAATACTTTAGAAAAAATCTGGAAAAATATCACCGTTATGAAGTTTTTGAGATCGTGGTCACGTAGGCTCAAACCGTTCGCAAATCTGATGTCTGGATTGGAAGATATGGACTGTTGAATTTCATTATGCAAGACGTGCTGCTGATGGGCTGTGCTTAAAGCAATTTAATATAACCCTATTTAGATAGCAAGCTGTGCATAAAGCAATTTGGCAAGTTAGTGATACCGAAGCCCTGTGAAAAATGTTGAAGCCGGTCGTAATTTGCTGATGGAAGCTTGATCTGAGAACGGAGCAAAGGAAAATTCTTGCGTGTATGTTTGACAGGAAGCAGCGCTTGTTCTTAGAGACCCCGCGTTCTGGACTTGAAATAATCGGAGAAAGGCTGTTGATCTTGAACGCCGCGCGTTCTGGAAGAAGGAAGCCGTGCGCTCTCGGAGGCCGCTTGCTCTCGAACTTGAAGCATCGAGGAAGACGATGATGACCGCACGTTCTCGGAGGCCACGCGCTCTTGAATCGAAGGGGCCAGAGGTTGCCGCGTGCTCTCGAACAGAAAGGATCGAGGAAGATGAAAACTAGGCGCTGAAGCGAAGAGCGATCATCTCTTTTTTTTGTGGACGCAGTAGCCTTAAGAAGATGGCGCAGCAATCTATTTTGAAAGAAGATTTGGTGCAATTCTTTTTTGAAGAAGCCTATGCAATTTTATCCTTGAAACAAAGATTGACAGTTTGTATTTCAAATCAAAAAAAATTAGTTGAAGAGGACACAACAATATGATTCACCAAAAGAAACTTGCATTCAATTTTTCTTTGATGGATAGAAGAAAACACAACAAACCCATTTTCCCTTTTTTTGTTCAGATCTCCATTTGTTTTTTTTGTTGCAGCAGAAACTTGATTCTCGTCAATCTTTGCTTGTTGTCGCCCTATAAAAAACAGTTCCTTTACTGTTTTTTTGGTTGTACTGTCTTGTGTATTTGGATGAAGACCGATTCAAAGCACAAATTGCTCTTTTCTGAATGTTTCCCTTGCGTGATATTGGATAAGGCCTCTAATTGGTTGAAATCCTTTTTGTACCGATGTCCACGTACAATCTCTCTCTTGCAAACAAAATTAATTTGCACTTTACTCCCTGAAATCACTTAATGAAAAAAAGACGTTAGTCGTACGACTTGTTTGTCATCATCAAAATTATATCGTACGACCTAGTTAGTAGACTAACTAGGCCAACAATCTCCCCCTTTTTGATGATGGCAAACAAGTTGGGAAAAATTGAGAAATGATATTAAAGAGCAAGTCGAATAGTGCACACGATTATAAACATCGTACAAGATGTGCTCTCATGAAAAGTTGTGACAAGATCCCCCTCAAGATGTGCATCTCTCCCCCTTGTGCATTATATTTCGCATTTTTCTACTCTCCCCCTTTTGCCATTAATCGAAAAGATCACAAAAAATAAATTGAATTGGTGAAGAATGCGACATGAAACAAGTTTAGCATATCGAAGAAACAAGAAATTGATGACAATGCTTATATTAATGCTTATTCCCCACGAACTTAAAGTATAACAAATATCATGAGCATTGAAAGCATACGATCGTTGTAAGAAATATAACAGGAAGATGTTGTATTATGAAACACTTTGACAATATGAAGGGTACTTAGAAACTAAGACATCAAAATATAGTATAATATAATACAATTTATGAGCCGACGTTGCTATGGAATAATCAATAAGTAATATGTCGGGAGACACCAATCAAGGAATACCATGGTGTTAAATTTCGGGTCCTTTGGAATTGAGGTGCGCTAAGTGGTTACTTCATCTACCATATTTCATACGCATTGCTCAACAAACCCCTGAAATCCAGTTACTAGCCGTCGGTATCAAATATAGTATATTTGAAGATGTTTTGCTATTCCCTTTTTCTTTTTCTTTTTCCCCTTTTTTATAAATGCTCATTGCATTTTTTTTATTACAATGTTGGTGTCTCAGAATAGTAACGCATGAAGGCATCGACATACTCGACTCCTACTAAATAATTTTCCATAGAGATTTAAGCGCACAAAATTGTAAGGAAAAAATATAAATTCAGAAACTTTAGAATCTAAGCACATCCAATTGTCTCCATAGTTTATAAGCTCAATCAATCTATTTGATTCGTACAATTTGGCATGCTTACGAGTTTCACTTTTTCATTAATAATTCAAGCAGGTGAATTTACAATAATATGGTGCATCATCATCAAAAACATTTTAATGCTTCTAAGATGTCTAACAAGGTTCATATTAAGTACTCAACCAAATTCAATAATAGTGATGACGATCATGCATGCACATACAAAGAATGATCAAACCCATGTGAGATAAAGATAGTGTGCAATGTGTGACGCTTAGGTAAAATATTTAAGCATGTGTATGTGCATGGATATGCATGCTAACGCTCAATTAGTGACATAATCCCCAACTCCCTTCGAATGAAGCAAAATTGTTTTTGGTTTACGGGTTTGGTGAAAATGTCCGCTAATTGTTTTTCTGTATCAATATATCCTAAAGAGATATCTTTCTTATCAACGTGATCTCTAAGGAAGTGGTGACAAATATCAATATGTTTTGTTCTAGATGTAGAATAGGATTTTTAGATAGATTTATAGCAATCTTGTTGTCACACCAAATGGTTGTAGGTTGAAAAGTAAGATCGTAGTCTCTGAGGGTTTGTCTCATCCATAGAATTTGAGCACAACAACAACCTGCTGAAACATATTCGGCTTCGGTTGTACTCAATGCTATAGAGTTTTGCTTCTTGGAGAATCATGAAACAAGAGACATACCTAGTAGTTGGCAAGTGCCCGTGGTACTCTTACGATCGGTCTTACTTCCCGCAAAATCCGCATTACAATAACCTACAAGCTCAAATGATGTGGAACAAGGATACCAAACACCAAAATCTATGGTTCCTTTAACATATCGAATTATTCGTTTAACATAAGAAAGATGGAACTCTTTTGGACAAGATTGAAATCTAGCACATAAACATACACTGAACATTATATCAGGCCTACTAGCCGTCAAGTATAATAGGCTACCAATCATACCTCGGTACAAGCGTTCATCCACTTTCTTTCCCTTTTCATTTTTATCCATTGTTGCCGTCGTTGACATAGGAGTAGAGCATTCCTTAGCATTTTCAAGTCTAAACTTCTACACTAACTCCTTTGCATATTTTGCTTGATTGATAAAAATTCCGTCCTCACATTGTTTAATTTGCAAACCAAGCATGAATGTAAGTTCATCCATCAGGCTCATCTCAAATTCCCTAGACATACATGTAGCAAATTCCTCACACAGTAGATTGTTAGTAGCACCATAAACGATATCGTCAACATATATTTGTACTACAAGTAGATCTTTATTTTGATGCTTAACAAATAGAGTTTTATCCGACTTTCCCATGGAGAAGTTATTTTCAAGAAAAAATTTACTAAGTCGCTTATACCAAGCTCTAGGAGCTTGTTTGGGCCCATATAAAGCACGTTTAAGCTTGAAAACATAGTCCAGGTGGATGGAGTCTTCAAACCCAGGAGGTTGTTTGACATAGACTTCCTCAGATAAAACTCCATTCAAAAAGGCACTCTTGACGTCCATTTGAAGGAGTTTGAATTTCAAGAAACTAGCGAATGCTAAAAGCATCATAATTGCTTCCAATCTTGCGACGGGAGCAAATGTTTCATCAAAATCAATCCCTTCCTCTTGGTTATAACCTTGTGCAACTAATCTAGCTTTATTACGCACAACATTTCCCATTTCGTCAAGTTTGTTTCTAAATACACATTTAGTGCCTATAATTGTTTGATTTTTTGGTTTAGGAACAAGTTCCCAAACTTGATTCCTATCAAATTGTGACAATTCCTCCTGCATTGCCATAATCCAATAGGAATCTTCTAAATCACTATCAACATTTTTAGGCTCTAAAATGGATATAAATGCAAAGTTAACCATCAAATTAAAGCTACTTCTAGTACGTATACCTTCCATCGTGTCTCCAAGGATTTGATTCTTTGGATGATCCTTTTTAAAGCGACAATCCTTAGGGAGATCTTGTGATGACGTAGTAGCTTCTGCTTCTTTTGTTACACCATCATTGTTGTTCTCTTGATCATTAGAATTTCTAGTGTTTATCTCCAGTCCATTCAAGCCACCTGTAATATCTGTAGATTCTGCAGCAATAGAAGATTCATTAATAGCACTTTTCTCGTCAAATTTCACATGCACAGTTTCTTGAATAGTAAGAGTTCTTTTGTTAAATACTCGATAAGATTTGCTATGTGGTGAGTAGCCAACAAAAATACCCTCATCGGATTTAGCATCAAATTTATCCAGATTTTCGCCAACTTTCAGAATATAGCACTTGCATCCAAATGGTTTTAAATGTGATAAGTTGGGAGTCAACTCTCTATAAAGCTCATAAGGTGTTTTCTTTAAAATGGGTCTAATGGATACACGATTTAAAATATAGCAAGAAGTATGTATAGCTTCGGCCCAAAAATATAAAGGCAATTTGTAATCATGAATCATGGTCTTAGACATTTCTTGCAAAGTACGGTTTTTCCTCTCAACCACCCCATTTTGTTGTGGTGTCCTCGGGGCAGAAAAATTATGTGAATAACATTTTGAAATGCAAAAATCATAAAAGCTAGTATTAATAAATTCTCCTCCATGATCACTTCTAACTTTGACAATTGAAAGACCTTTTTCATTTTCAACCTTTTTACAAAACATTTTGAAAACATCAAAAGTTTCCTGTTTGTGTGTCAAAAAATAAACCCAGGTGAAACGTGAAAAGTCATCGACAATAACAAAGCAATAATGCATACCACCTAAACTAGCAACCTTTGTGGGTCCAAATAAATCCAAATGTATTAGTTGCAATGGCTTAGAAGTAGTTACAACGTTTTTCGGATTGAAACTACTTTTATGTTGTTTACCTAGTTGACATGCATCACAAAGCTTATCCCGATCAAAGATAATTTGAGGTAAACCTCTCACTAGTTTCTTTCGAGCAAGCTTTGAGATTAGGTCCATGCCGGCATGGCCTAATCTTCGATGCCAAAGCCAACTAGTCTCATGTGAAGCAACTAAACATTTTAGATTATTTGAATCATTAAGTTTGATAGTATAGATGTTATTATAAGATGTACCCTTGAAAACAATATCATCACCTTTTAAAATATATACTTTGTCATTTTCGAAATGAACCTTAAGGCCTATAGAGCATAGCTGACTCACACTTAACAGGTTATGTGCTAACCCATCAACAAGATTAACATTTTCAATGACCACAAGAGGATGCTTACCAATGTTACCTTTACCCAAGATTTTGCACTTCTTTCCATCTCCAAGAATAACCGTCCCTCCATCTTTCCTTGATAGCGTCGTGAAGAAGGATTCGTTGCCCGTCATGTGATTCGAGCAACCGCTATCAAGGTACCAAATGCTGTCATTTTCCACTTGAAGATGCACCTGCAAAAGAAGATGCACCCTTTGGTAGCCAAATTTTGGATCCATAATTGTTAGTACGATGCTTTGGAACCCATATGAAATATGTAGGATAATATCTGGCCAAGCAATCATATATAACATGCTCATTTTTGTTGCAATAAAAACATGTAACATTGAAATGCTTATTAGTAGATGACATATGATTTTTGTGCATGCAATGTTGTAAGCTCATGTCTCTTGCAAAATTCTTTTCAATGATCTTCCTAGTTTTTTTTCTTATGTTGTTTTTTCTGAAAGCCAAGACCATGTTTACTAGATTGTTCATTGAGCCCATTTATCATCTTATTAAAGCTTTCTTGGCTATTAGTGAATTTCTTTAATGTCAAGCTAAGATTTTGATTTTCATTCTCAAGTTCACTAATCTTAGTCTCATATCTTTTTTCTTTTTCACTAGTTTCAGAATCGATGGTTATGTGTTTTCCTTTTATTAAATTAGATTTTTCGTTTTCAAGCTCTTCCAATTTTTCTTCATAGCTAGCCACTTTTAGGTTCAGTAATTTTATTTCAGAATCTTTAGAACTAAGAATACTAATTTTCTCTTTTAATTCTTTAGCTATATTAACATAGTCAAACTCTAACATAGCCAATTTTTTATTAGTATTCTCTAGCTCTAAGGTTTTTGTTTCTAGTTGGGTTTCATCAAAATTATATATTATTTCCTTTTGTTCTTTCCACTTAACAAATAGCTCATCTCTCTCTCTTGTCATGCTCCCTAGTTCCTCTTTTAATGAATCACGAACTTTTTTTAGTTTAAGGAATTTAGGACCCATTTCTTGAAGGAGTTCTACAAGAAATTCATAAGCTTCCTACATGCTAGAAAACATATCATCACTAATATTCATTTCATCATCAAAGATTTGAACAAGAGAGCTAATTTTTACCTTTTCGTTTCCAGCCATAAAGCAAGTTCCAGTGTTGTCGTTCCAGTCATCATCTGAGGAGAGTTCTTCTGCGTCACTTTCTCCCTACGTAGCTACCATTCCTCGCTTTGATGTTCTCTTTTCTCCATCACCAGTCTTTTCCTTTCCTTTTCCTTTCAGAAGTGGACATTCTGCTTTCATGTGTCCTCTCTTGTTGCATCTGAAACACTGAGGTGCAGAACTTTCTCCATCATTTTCTTCATTTTTCTTGGTTCTCCAAATGCTGCCCGTCCTTCTTTTGTTGTTTCTCATGAATTTCACAAATTTCATTGTGACAAGAGCCATGCTTTCATCGTCTGATTCATTCATCTCCTCCTTGAGCATTTTGGAGACTAGAAAAGCTAAGTTTTTTTCCTTTGTTTCCTCCTTAGATTTCTCTTCCATCTTTGGTGTGCTATCATTGGCCATCTTCAATTGTACCTCATAAGCCATTAATTTTCCCATTAGCTTCTCAAAACTAATATCTGCCAAGCCATGTGCTTCTTCGATCGACGTCCTCTTTTGAATCCAATCGCCAGATAAAGAGTATAAAATCTTTCCAACCAGATCTTCCTCTGGGATGTCCTTCCCTAAGGATTTCAACGGATTGACGATATCTGCAAAACGAGAAAACATAGCATCAATAGACTCATTAGGCATCATAGAAAAAATTTCATATTTGTGTAATAACATTCAAATACGAGTTTTCTTAACTTCACTAGTTCCCTCATGAGTAACTTCAAGTCTCGTCCAAATATCCTTAGCAGTAGAACAAGAACTAATGCGGTTAAATTCAGTTTTACTAAGACCACAATACAAGATGCTCATGGCCTTAAAGTTTAGATTTTCTAACCGGTCATTTTCTTTTTGCTGCTCAGGAGTGGGTTTATCAAATAGTACATCCTTCACTGATTATTTTCCATAATGCCATATCGATACCATTGATGTGTATGGACATACGTTGTTTCCAGTAACTATAGTCTGTACCATCAAATAGAGGAGATCTGAGATACGACTGACCTTCTCTTTGATTTTGCGTGTCATATGAGTATGTGTGCGGAATTTGTGCCATAGGATCAAAATTCCACTAGACTTTGAGTCTAAACGGAATCCCGCTCTGATACCAATTGAAAAGCACCCCAGAGGGGGATGAATAGGGTGAGTGGCACAAATTTTAAAAACAAGCACAATCACGAAGATAATCAGACACAGATATTTTTAACAGAGTGGCTCCCCGCCAAAACTCCGACCCCAAGACCTATGAGGATCTCACTCAATAAACCTGATCACACTTACGGGTAGTGATCTCACCATACACAGATATAGTTTGTAAAAGTTAAGCACGGAGATAGCTTCTGAATAAAGCTATTCACAATACGACCTCACAACAAAGTAGTATATCCAAAATAATACTTGAGTAAAAATCTGGAAAAATATCACCGTTATGAAGTTTTTGAGAGCGTGGTCACGTAGGCTCAAACCGTTCGCAAATCTGATGTCTGGATTGGAAGATATGGACTGTTGAATTTCATTATGCAAGACGTGCTGCTGATGGGCTGTGCATAAATCAATTTAATATAACCATGTTTAGATAGCAAGCTGTGCGTAAAGCAATTTGGCAAGTTAGTGATACCGAAGCCCTGGGAAAAATGTTGAAGCCGGCCGTAATTTGCTGATGGAAGCTTGATCTGAGAACGGAGCAAAGGAAAATTCTTGCGTGTATGTTTGACAGGAAGCAGCGCTTGTTCTCAGAGACCCCGCGTTCTGGACTTGAAATAATCGAAGAAAGGCCGTTGATCTTGGACGCCCCGCGTTTTGGAAAAAGGAAGCCGTGCGCTCTTGGAGGCCGCTCACTCTCGAACTTGAAGGATCGAGGAAGACGATGATGACCGCACGTTCTCGGAGACCACGCGCTCTTGAATCGAAGAGGCCAGAGGTTGCCACGTGCTCTCGAACAGAAAGGATCGAGGAAGATGAAAACTGGGCGCTGAAGCGAAGAGCGATCGTCTCTTTTTTGTGTGGATGCAGTAGCCTTAAGAATATGGCGCATCAAACCATTTTGAAAGAAGATTTGGTGCAATTCTTTTTCGAAGAAGCCTATGCAATTTTATCCTTGAAACGAAGATTGACAGTTTGTATTTCAAATCAAAAAAAATTATTTGAGGAGGACACAACAATATGATTCACCAAAAGAAACTTGCATTCAATTTTTCTTTGATGGATAGAAGAAAACGCAACAAACCCCTTTTCCCTTTTTTGTTCAGATCTCCATTTGTTTTTTTATCGCAGCAGAAACTTGATTCTCGTCAATCTTTGCTTGCTGTCGCCCATAAAAAAACAGTTCATTTACTGTTTTTTTGGTTGTACTGTCTTGTGTATTTGGATGAAGACCGATTCAAAGCACAAATTGCTCTTTTCCGAATGTTTCCCTTGCGTGATATTGGATAAGGCCTCTAATTTTTATGTTGTTGGTTGAAATCCTTTTTGTACCGATGTCCACGTACAATCTCTCTCTTGCAAACAAAATTAATTTGCACTTTACTCCCTGAAATCACTTAATGAAAAAAAGACGTTAGTCGTACGACTTGTTTGTCATCATCAAAATTATATCGTACGACCTAGTTAGTAGACTAACTAGGCCAACAACTAACTTCCCTTTAATGGAAGAGACGAATCCCATCTTAGTCATTTACTCGCCTCGAGAGCTTCAGGTGCAACCCAACCTAAGATCTTTCAGCAGGCCTAGCCTCGAAGCTAGATCATATGTCTAAGCTACACGGTTCACTCACAGGTTCGTAGAAATGACTTCAGGTCATAAGGACCATCTTACCTATCATCACCCTAGAGTTATTATAGACAGTTTAGTTAAAGTTTAACCATTTAATAACTCTAAGTTGATCGTTCAGTGAACTCATTCTCCAATGAGCACCTGTGTCTCGTCTCCGATTTCACCAAGTCGAATGACTATGAGATCATCATTACCCTAATGTAAGATTACGACACAGTGGTCTATCCGAAGTTTCGATATCCAGTTCTCGACACATCTATGACCACGAACCGTTTAAGACCTCCGTTTCTATACGGTCGCTTACTACTCATAATTGAGATCTTATCAAGATACGTACGGACTTTAACTATAAGTCTATGGATATTATCTAAGTATATATATTCAAACAATTTCATACTTAGTATAATGGATACCATATATTATATGAACAAGACGTGCACTTAGGATAAATCGCCTCTTGGGCATATATCCTCCTACATCTCCCACTTGCACTTAGGCTATTTTTCTCCGTATCTCATACCGTTATAGCATATCAGTCACTTTGACATTTATATGACAAACCTAAAAGTTGATTTACTAACGAGTATCTATAATGCATTTTAATGAATTATTTATTAATACATCTCTTGATCACATAAGGTTGATCCTTTGAAAAATGATTTGGTTCAATTTTTCCTTTCTTAGTATTGCTAACAATTAGCTCATACAATCTTGATGTAAGGTCTAAAATTTCTATAAGTCAGTCTCAGCTCATTCCAATTTTCTGTGTCAACATGTCAAGTACATGCATGACACACTAAGTCTCTATATATCCGATTAAATCAAAACGATTTTGATTCAGTGTTTTATATAGATGATTCAAATAAGTTGGAAACCTTTTTACTTAGTCCGAAAGACTGGAACTAAGTATATGAGCTAGCTCCCACTGAATTTAAGAATTATCTGATTAAGTACTTCAATATTATACATAAATCATATTTAGACTATATATATGAAGAGCATAACCATTCGATAAGTGCTTTTAGATGGAGCGTACTAGTCTCTGGTTGGGTTTGACGAATGAGTCAAGTCAAGATCGGTTTAAGGAATCTTGACATTGACTTACTCAGTCAAACGTCATACACTGTACTTTTCCCTTAACTACATTTAATATTAACTCTTTAATAACCAAATGTAGTTTATTAAGAATTAATCTTAATATGCGTATAATTATGATCACACACAATTTACACTCTCCTGGAACCTATACTTAACTACCAATTGACTATAACATTAAGTCAGCTCCAAAACAAAATTTTCTGAAGCTTCGCATCATAGTTCGAGAAATTTTGCAACCAACTCAGAAAGCCACATTTACAGAAATTTAAACCAATCTCAATCAAATCTCAATTTCAACAGAAAGCACATTTTCGAGACATTCATTCAAACAACGGATTCATTAAAGATGAACCATAATATGTTTATCAAATAAACTTTAAGTGTTGAACACTCAATCATTGTTTTCACTTTGAGGAATGATACATTTTATTCGACCAAAATGCGTATCAGCTCCTTCTTCATGTCTCTCGAAGTCTTTGTACGGCCCCAGTAGTAACGATTGCTCAGATGCCGACCGGCCTCTGAACTTCTTCCAACTCCGCTTCATATCAGTCACATGTATACATTACACAGATGTCTTAGTATCTCATACAATGTGGTTGGAAATAATTATGCTTTATTGATTTTGATTTGTTATACCTGAGATAGAGGCATCAGTATGCCCCTTCTTCTTTTCTGCAAGATAAATCTTGTAGTTCCTCTTCCAATGGCCCATCTTATGGCAATGGAAGCACTAAGATTTTTGACGGGGCCCCTTTGGTCTTTTTCTTTCCCTTCTTAGCCTTGGCATGTTGTGGGACCTGCCTCTTCTTACCCTTGCCTTTCGGTTGGTCTGAAGAAACAAAGCCAACAACCAATACAGTCGGTTTCTTCTCAATCTCCTCAAACTGCTTAAGCATATTGAGGAGACCAGGAAGATCCGTTTCAAGACCGTTCATGATAAAACCAGTAATGAAAGGCATGAAGTCCGGGGTTAAAGACTTAAGGATAATATCCACGGACATTTCATTGTCCAGGACAAAACCCAACTGGGTGGCGTCCTCCACGTACCCGATCATCTTGATTACATGATCTTGTACAGGCCATGCCTCCATCTTTGTGCCCCAAAGGTTACTTGTGGCTTCAAACTTGGCAGCTCTAGACCGCTTGCCGTATAACTCTTGTGCATTCTGAAGCATACTTTGAACATCCATATTTTCATGCTTCCTTTGTAGTTCGTTATTCATCGAAGCCAGAGTAAGGCATCTGGCCTTCTCTGCATCCCTCTGGTAAAGCTTATAGGCTTCCTTTTCTTCGAAGGTCGCATCGTCATCAAGCTTCTCTGGAGCGTCCTCGAACAGCACGTATCCAATCCCGGCTAGAGAAAGGACTAACTTAATGTTCCTAAGCCAGTCTCTATCGTTCGTTCCATTGAGCACATTCTTCTCTACCATATACTTAAGACCCGAATCCATTCTGTAATTTAGTAGATACTTTAGTCAGTATATGTTTGTTGTATAGTTTCAATGGTTTTTAATAAAACTATATTCTCCCACTAAATTTATTAAAGCCATAATAATAAACAGTTTGTTATAAAATAACATTTATGAGAGAGGGATCTGACTACCATGAGTCTTACAACCTTGAGTGTGTCTCAATAAGTTGTCCGACTCTGCAGTCGGTAGAAGAACGCGTCGTCAATCATATTAAATATGATTCACTATCGATTTTACCCCTAGTCATTTGTGATCATGAGTGTGCTCATCCTGATCACAAAGGCTAGCCTAGTCAGACCCTTTTTTGTGTCTAGCCTGACTTGCCCCGCCGCTCGGTGTATGCACGACACATCGGTTTGGGTCAGGTCTTACACTACATTCTTGGTTAGACTTACGCCCGTGCTCAGCGAATGCACGAGACGATGGTTTGGGTCAATTCAAGATGTTATCAAGAAATCGGTTTCTATAAGATTGCCATGTCACAGCTTGAGTGTAGCTCAACAACCGCAACACGGGTCTTACAGTTTCCAACTCCCAAAACAAGGAGGGCTACGATTTATCTTGAACAAGATTATTATCGTATTTGACTTAGGTATAGTCAATGGACTTACACAGTCATGATTCGACTCCTTACGGTCCAGCGGACGCGGCCAGTGAATTGACTAAGCCAGGACCACTCGGCCCCTAGACTAGCTAGGGTGGTCCAGCAAACTTAGCCAAGCACATTGACCGACATCATGATCCATTGAAGGATTTTCATCATTTCTATTTTCGTCCATCAACTAAATGGCTTTTAATTAAGAAAACTAGTTAATCCTTATCAACTAGTGGATCCTAAAATTCGAAATTTTATGGATTGGTTGAATAATTTTTAGTGAGTCCTTATCAACTATAAGGTTCATACGTTCAACGTGCTACCCCCAATCTAATTACGATTTTAATAAGACAATAACAACTTTCAAAGTAGTCTTTTTATGATAATCATCATTTAAACGATTTATTACAATGCTTGTCAATCAAAAGGGACTACCCTAATCTGATATTAGGTTTCGATGTTGTTTTGTTCATTAAAACGTAACATGTCACTAGTCATTAAATTTCATCTTAAAAAAATTTAGTCAGTTAATGGCTAACCTAAAGAGTTCATGAATATATTATTCATCATGTCCATTAAAATATAAACCAACTAATTTAACCGCAGAAATTAAAGGTTCATTTAGTGACATATAATGAAATCTTGCAAGTTAAAAACATTATCTATAACATAATCAAACAACTTGCACATCTAAAATTTAACATTTAAATTTAAAGATCTAAAATTTAAAGCTTGAAGAATTTTTATCACATAAAACTAGGTTTCATAAATTATCAAATAATTTTAAAACCAAAGCTTTAAAATTTTAACGATACATTTCTAAGATTAAAATATCGCATAAAATAATCTTGAAACCTAAATGTAATTTAAAAGAAACAAATTTATCATTTCATCTTATGAGAATAAAATATTTCTTTAATTTACATATTTATTAAAGCAATTTTTAAAACATTTTTAAAATCATTATAAATTGTTTTAAAAGCTTTCAAATAAAGTTTTTTAAAATTTCCAACCTTTATGTAACCTAAGAGAATTAAATTTCCAAAATAAAATATATCCTTAAAGTTACATAAACTATTAAACTTTTAAATGCCCCGAAAAAATTATTATATCTTATAGAAAAATTTTAAAAGGCATTTAAACATGCGAGATCTATTTAAAATTATTGCAAATAAATTAAATCGTCCCAAAAATCTTTTCGTGTTGCAAAACAATTTTTTAAAAACACAAAAAAAATTTTAAACTAATTTTAACATAAAGTTAAAATTGTTCGTATGTTCAAAATAAGCAGTTAAAGAATTTAAAATAACTGCTCAAATAGATCTACAGGCATAACCTTGCTCTGATACCACTGTAGGGGTTTTGGCAGACCCTCAGAGCTCGGATCTGTGTCCGTCCTAAGTTGGACGGACCACAGGGGCATAAAGCGCAGCTGAAAAATTAAACTAGCTAGCTAAACAATTTAGTTAAGTCCTGAGGGAGCCAGAACCTAGCCCGATCTATGCCAACTTGGGGTAGATCTGACCACCCTAAGAGGGACCTATTCTACAGCGACAAACTTAAATCTACACTAAAATTGCTTACCATATACCCGGAATCTCGACCCTGGGGCGGGCACGATGTACCGCATCGTCTTCTGACGCTCCTCGTAGTCGAATCACCTTGACTCAATCCACCCGAGCTGCCTCGCACTTTCGAACCGATCTGCCCGAGCCGACTCCCGCCTCCAAGCCGATCACACGCGGTAGAAAGTTTCACTTGAGTAGACCCGCGTCTTAGACGTCTAAATCAGAATCCAAACCCCCTTCGTAGTCTTGCTAAGACTAGTCGGGAGAATAGGAAGAGGAGAGAGAGAGAGAGAGAGAATAGTTTAGTCGTAGATCGAGCTTGCTCTAAAATCTGGAGCTACTCAATCGAGGACTTGGTGCATCTTTCAACGAAGAGAGTGCACCCCTATTTATATAGGGAGTCGGCACTTCCCCTTTCGTTGTGAGCAATGTGGGACTATAGAAAAATTGAAGGGAATTTAATTAAGCTAATTTTAGCTTAATTGAAATTTAGTAATCTTTTCATACAAGCCAACTTCAATGAATTAATTCTCTTCATTCATTAAACTTTAGACACCAAACAAGTTATCAATTCGAAGGGCTTCGAATGGTGAACGCATAGGAACCAACGGCGACGAATTTCGACTTCGTTTGACCACTCAAACAATTGCCCAAATATGGGCAAAAATTCAATTTTTGTTGCCGTCATTTTGGGGTTTCAAAAAACCCTACAATCACTTAAGTTGCGGGCGCGCCCGCTAAGCTTAGCGGGCGCGCCCGCCCAAAGCAAGAAGGGCGGACCGCCAGCCCGCTGGGCAGTGGGCGTGCGCCCGCTGCTGCAGCGGGCCACTGTGCAGCCAGCGGGCCGTTGTGCAGCCAGCATGTCGTGCCCGTTTGCCTTCGCGGATGGGCTTGTTAGCCCATTGGGTCTAACCCACTTTGCCTTGCATTGTTTTTTCGTTTCTGTGCTCGTTTAAACTCCGATTTGGACGCGGTTTGAACCTGTGTTTAGACCGGGATGATCCCGTCAGCCAGGTAACCCTTTTCAATTTATTTTTTCCTACAAATATTGTCGTAACCAATTTACGACACGTTTAATCTTTGTTTGCATCAAATGCAACATTGTCCCTATTGTATCTACGACTTATTTTCACAACTAGCTTTGTGAACATAAACTATTCAATTTCATCAAATGAATCTTTCTGAATTAATCTTCCTATTACTAAGACACGAACTCTACTCGGTGTGAGACCCTACAGCCTGACCTTACTACAAGTTGGGGCTCGAAACCCCTAGACGACGGTCACCACGAGCAGTAGTTGTCGTCCCTGTTTCAGAATCATCATAACGTGATCGACCCATTGACAAAAGCATCGTTGGGTTTACTTTGGCTGTGTCAACAATGAATACCGTTAGATATAGTCCCTTCGTCAAGACTGTGTCCATGTTGGCCTAGGGTATGGTTTACTGTCAACCCTATTAGACAACATTGGTCAGTATACATCGGTCTTTGTTATATTCACGTTGTACTTCTTACAACGTACCCCGGTCAAGGATTAACACAAAGAACGTACTGAGCCTGTGACACTAACTCCCCTTTAACGGAAGAGACAAATCTTATCTTAGTCATTTACTCGCCTCGAGAGCTTCAGGTGCAACCCAACCTAAGATCTTTCAGCAGGCCTGGCCTCGTAGCTAGATCATAGGTCTAAGCTACACGGTTCACTCACAGGTTCGTAGAAATAACTTCAGGTCATAAGGACCGGCTTACCTATCATCACCCTAGAGTTATTATAGACAGTTTAGTTAAAGTTTAACCATTTAATAACTCTAAGTTGGTCGTTCAGTGAACTCATTCTCCAATGAGCACCTGCGTCTCGTCTCCGACTTCACCAAGTTGAATGACTATGAGATCATCATTACCCTAAGGTAAGACTACGACACAATGGTCTATCCGATGTGTCGATATCCAGTTCTCGACACATATATGACCACGAACCTTTATGACTTACGTTTCTATACGGTCGCTTACTACTCATAATCAAGATCTTATCTGGATACGTAAGGACCTAACTATAAGTCTATGGACATTATCTAAGCATATATTCAAACGATTTCATACTTAGTATAATGGACACCATATATTATATGAACAAGACGTGCACTTAGGATAAATCGCCTTATGGGCATATATCCTCCTACAGGACCGAGTGTGCTTGCCACTCGGTTCGAGTAGGTACGGTAAAAGGAAGTGGAGAAGATGACTTAGCAACTGAAGTATGCAAAAAGCCACTTGGACTGAGTCGCTTTGCTTCTCGGTCGAGTGAAAATTAAGGCAGAACATCGTTTTCAAGAAACTTCCAAGCCTCTGAACTCGACCGAGTCACATAGGTCACTCAATCGAGTGACCCATTGCTACAAATCGATATCTCAAGGCTTCAGCTCGAGCCCAACAAAACTTTGGGCATACTCGATCGAGTAGCCTCGTCCACTCGGTCAAGTCGGCAGGGTCGCCAGCGCAGATCTATACTCGAGTTTGAGTTTTTCTTTTTCTTATTGGGTTTTAAACCAACGAGTATATAAACCGAACCGAGCCTAGGGTTTGTGGGGGCTGGGCACAAGAGGGCAGCAGCCATCATTGGGAGGAGTCCCCTCTTTCATTCGAATAAGTTTTAGATTGAGGTTAGTGTTAGGGTTAGGGTTCTTGGAGCTTTTCTTTGGAGTTAGGCCATGCCCTAGTCCCCTCCTTCATTGTAATCAGCTAAGTACTCTTATTTTCTTCAATTCTATTTCAATTCTTTGTGTTTTATATTATGCTAGCAATGTTCTCTACTGATTTCATGATGTTTGCTATAGTAGAGTAGTGATGGGAAATTAAATCCCACCCCTAAGTGGTTTTGATGATGAGCACACCAAATGATGTTAGTGTACTAACTACACTACAACTCAAGTGTGCAGGTTGTGCGTACAGTAACTTTACGCATACTCTGAAGAAGCCTAACCACACTAGAAAGACGAAGACGAATTTGCTAGTTCTACGATAAGCACAAGATGTAGCTTGTGCTTAAGCTTAATGAAAAAGGAACTCAAAATTTAGGAGAAGCGTGCAACTACTTCAATTATCTAAACGGCTTCCTGAAGATCTCGTCTTAGTCTAAGTGTGTGAGTTTTTTTGCTTCTTGGGATTATGTCAAAGCCAAAGTAGATATCGCACACACACAAATGATTTCGAAGAAAAATGTTTTAAATGTTTTTAAAATCCTTTTTAACTCTTGAGAGCAAAAGCTAGTCGATCTATTATCAGTAGTCAACCTCCAATACACCCAGGAGTTGATTACACTTCTCAACTAGCTGAGTTTCAGAGAAAACTGCTCGGGGAGTCGACTACCAGAGGAGGAAATCGACTACCAGCTGGAAGCAGAATTTCTACTGAAATTCTCTGGGATGTCGACTACCACCCTGAGGGAGTCGACTACCAACTGTCGTTTTCCAAGGACTCTGCTTCCTAATTTCACTCTATTTCCATATCTGTTTAGGCTGAAAGTCAAATCGTTTGAAATTCAAATTAATCTCTTCAAACTCTATAAATCGACTCCTATGAGATCATTTCTAAATACATCTAATCTTCCTATTCTATTAAGCTAAAATTCTAAAGGATCGCCCGTCGCTCTATTACTCTCATCGATATAGCCAACTTTGTTTTTAATTTCTGATCACTAATCTTGTTGTGAAGTTATTCCTTTTTAGATCTATATTTTTAGCTTGGCTATTTTTCAAAAAGATTTTTTAAAAATCCTTGTTCTTCAATTTTCATTCTTGAAAGGAATTTTTGAAAAAAAAACGATCTGGATCACACAGAATCATCTTATATTTTTGTGTGATCTAAAGATCGTTTCGAATTCTTTTAGCCACGTAACACACATTTGTTATATTTACTTTGGCTATAGAATTCTGGGTGTAATCCAATCTCCACCAATATTGTGGTGAATAGGAAACTTTGTTTTTCTTTGTGGATTCCCCTTTGTTGAAAGGGACGTTTGAAATCCTAGACATGTCTAGGTGGTTGAAAATCCTGGTCAAGGCTAGGTGTTTGGAAATCCTAACGAGTGGAGTTAGTTAATTGTATTGCTAAGGCAATAGTGGGTAAATCTCGTACCGGATTGGTCGGGGACTGGATATACCCAAGTTGTGGGGAACCAGGATAAAAATTCCTTGTCTTTGTGTTTGCATTTTTCTGTGATTGTTTACCTTTGCTCTAGCATTTTATTCTATCTGCTAACAATTGTATCTCTGTAATTTGTTGTTCATATTATTACAAAGTTAATTGATTTATTTTCGCTGTGTAAAAAGGTCTATTCTTGTGTAAAAGATTTATTTCTTGTAATCTTATCTTGCTTGTAACTCATATTTATATTCATTGGAAGATTACCTTGTTGATTAAGAACCAAGCGTAGATCACTCTGCTTGGTTTCTTAGGCAACATTAGAAGGTTTTTAAATTGTGCTAATCAATGAACGAAATAGTTTACTATTTGCATAACACTATTCAACCCCCCGCCTGTTCTAGTGTTGTTTGTCATCCACAGGATCCAACACTTGGTATCAGAGCAAGGCTCGAAAAGCAATGGCATCAACATCTTTTCATTCTAAAGGACTCAACACCATCCGACCATCATTGTTCAATGTAATGAACTACGCAAGCTGGAAGATCCGTATGAAGACACACCTAGAGTCACTAGATATCGAGGCATAGACCATCACCAAAGTACCACACAATGCACCCACTGAAGTTGAGTTCGAAAAATGGTCAGCCGACGAGAAGAAGAGTGCTAATCTAAATGCAAAGGAGATGAACGCATTATTTCTGCGCCGTAACAGGTAATGAATTCAGTCGAGTCTCTCAATGCTAGGCAACACATCAAATATGGCATACCCTTCAGGAAGTCATAAGGGAACCGAGAAGGTAAAGGAATCCCGCATAAACATTTTGCATTCTAAATTTGAATTCTTTAAGATGGAAGAAGGAGAGAGTATCACCGATGTGAATACTCATTTTACTAATATTACTGATGAGCTCATAGGTCTAGGAAAGAAACTATCTGAATATGATCAGGTAATGAAGATACAAAGATCTCTCAGACCCGAATGGAAAGGAAAGACAACAGCCATTCGAGAGGCTCACAACGTGAAGGATCTCACTATTGAAGAATTGATGTGAAATCTCATGGCATCTGAGATAGAACTCGAGGAAGACAAGAAGATCGAAGAAAAGCCAGAGAAGAAGAGCCTAGCATTCAAAGATCAAGAAGAAGACTCTGACTATACCGACAAAGAGGATAATATTGCCTTTGTCTCAAATAACTTTAAAGAGATTATTACAAGTAAGTATGGTAAACGTTCATTTCGTCCCACTAACAGTATTATTATTTTTGGATGCAACAAAGAGAGATTGTCCCTTGGAGAAGAACTACCGAGACTCCAAAGATCGTGGAAAGAACAAAGAGAACAATGAACGAAGAAGCGACAAACGGAACAAATTTCAACAACCTAAGAAGGAAGCGTATGCAGCCTTCGATCAAAGCGATGTTTCTTCGTTCGAGGAATCCTCATCAGATGACAAAGACGAAAGAAGAGAAACAGCCCACATGTGTTTCTTGGCATCCACGTCATCAAAGGTAAGTACCTTGCATGATTCATCATCTAGTGATAGTGATTCATCATCAAGCAATGATGAAGACATGGACTATATGGGAGAATATAAGGAGCTATGCAAAATGCATGAAAAACTCATAAAAGAACACAAGAAAACTCTTAGAATAGTTTAGAAAGATGCAACAGAAAAGGAAGATCTCATTAAAGAGAATATTATGTTGAAAGAAAAGAATGACTCTTTAGAAAAAGACATTCATTCTATGAATGAGAAAAATTAAAGTTTGAGTAATCTTCTCATATCTGTCAAAGACAAATACGACTCTACAATGAAGATTGTTGAAAATTTCAATAAAGTAACAGGGAAGCTATGTAGTTTAATAAATAACCAAAAAGCTTCATCTAGCAAAACCGGATTTGGATATGATTCTAATCATACCAAGAAAAAGGTTAAGAATACTAGGATGCATCATACTAATCAAAATTTTCTGAGCATCTGGATACCAAAGAACTTGACCGATCAAAAGCAAAAGAGGTATGCAAGTGATTTTATTCACAAAATTCATTTAAATAAGAATTATAGATATGTTTCTAATTAAGGAACTAAACCATATTGGGTTTGGTTTCCTAAAGACTAACCTCCTGGACTCAATAAATAAAGAGCACCATAAAACTTTCATATTTTCAGGTTCTCTAACAACAAGGAGGAGGAACAAGAACTGCATCACATGCTTTGCAATGAAAAGTGTTCTGCTTCGCAAAATTTGATTTGATTTGAATAGTTAAATGATTGCTTCTTTTTAATGCTTATAAATGATTATTATGTTTTCGTGAGAAAGGTTTCCTGCCACACACACTCACCATTATATAACAAACCCTCGGGATGAGAAAACAACTCAACCCAACAGGGAGTCGACTACCACCCTGAGGGAGTCGACTACCAGAGTGTGGACACGAAAATCTAGGTTTGCTTTCTGTTTTTTTACTCTTATTTGGTTTCATTGAGTTTGTTGGGTTCATATCCAAAGGGCAACTTAAACCCAATAAGATCTGAACCATCCAATCTTATGATCCAAAGGCTCCTAAACTTCATCTTCTTTCATCTCAAAACATAAAACCCCCAAGCCCAAACCCTAGGTAGCCGACTACCACATTCTTGTCATCCTTTTGAAATTTTTTTACTTCTCTTAGT
The DNA here is from genome assembly GCA_030789695.1 of Scilla litardierei. Classification (NCBI taxonomy): domain Eukaryota; kingdom Viridiplantae; phylum Streptophyta; class Magnoliopsida; order Asparagales; family Asparagaceae; genus Scilla; species Scilla litardierei. The sequence goes on along the minus strand of CM061142.1, from coordinate 239,458,263 downwards.
AAAATTTCTTGAACCTCTTTCAACTTCTCAAGAAGACCCCTAAGGTATAATTCTTTCTCATCAACTTCTCACTTTACTTCTTGTTAATCTTGCATACCTAGTCTTGTAATCTAAATTTTTACCATCTAGGACGCCTATCAAGAAGGTTGGTGTTAAGAAGAGGAAGGTAGATAGTGAATTCTCTCTAACTGAAAAAGAAATCATCGAGCCATATCTTTTCAAGACTGCTTCCTTTGAAAAATTTCTCAAAATATCCAAAAGACAAATCCTCCATGAAAGGTTTGTCAAAATTGATCATCTTGAAAATTATGGCATTGATAGCATCTTAGAATTTTAGAATCGTTCTAATCTATTTTCATCTGAAATTCTCATCTATGTTATCTTAGGCTTGTACATCTTTTCTATGCCAACATGGATTATGATCTTGCTAAATGTCGATTCATTAATAAAGTTCTTGATACCAAACTTACTATAACTGTCAAATCTCTAGGACAAGCATTAGGAATCCCCTACACTAGAATGCTATTGGATGACGTAGAGATGGCCGATGAGAATATTCTAGATAAAATGTATTTGCCTAGAAGATACTTCCAAGCTATTGGATGACATAGATATGGTCGATGAGAATATTCTAGATAAAATGCATTTGCCTAGAAGATACTTCCAAACAAAACTACCATGTAGCAGTCTTCGCTATCCTGGAAGAATTCTAGCAAATAAATTGTCTTATAATATTACTCAGAAATCTTGAAGTCACTCTGTGTTATATGAGAAAAAAGCTAAGTGTATATATGCCATGTTAGGAAACATCTATATAAATTGGGCCAATGTCATCATGGATTCCATCCTTACATCTGCTTCTTCCGATAGACCCTCGTCTTCCTTAGCACATGGTCACTATCTTACTATCTTGTTTATTAGATATAACATACCTTCGGATAATGAAACCGAAATTCTGGAACCAGCCCGTATCTTTGATGTACGTGCTTTTGGCCGAATGAGTCTTCACAAAGACCTCGACCAGAATATTCCAGGGGAGAAGCTCGCTGCTGAAGGAGGATCATCATCCTCAAAGAAGAAAGGTAAAGAACCCCTCATTTCTGACACAAATGAAGAAGAAGAAGGCAATGATGGCAAAGAAGAAGATGAAGAACCGCTAGCTTACATTGTTGACCTTCAAGACATGCTCTTGAAGAAATGGGAAAGCTGAAGATTTCTCAAGAGAAAGGCTTCGAAGACCTCAACAAGAAGGTAGATGATCTCAAAGAATTGGTGGTGAAGAGAAACAAGATGACTGAGGAAACTCTAAGCATGATCCTTGAGGAGATCAAGGAGTTAAAGAAGGAGAAAAATGGAGGACATCCTTGAACACGCTTCAAAACAATGGTTCTTCAAAACAATTTGGTTTGTAATAACTATACTCTGCTATGGTGTTGTGGTTTGATACACTTATAGTTTAGTTGTGCGTATGGTTTGATACATTATGCTCAAACATGCTTGCTATCATCTACTAACCTTGTTTTGCAGAAAGCTATCTTTTTGAATTATATCTCTCCATAGTTTATAGACTTAAATCTCTATGTATCATTTCATTCATATATGTGTCATCTTTTTTATTGATGACAAGGGGGAGAAAAATGGTAAATGCAAAAATAAGAATGAATGTTGTTATGCTAACCATATTAGGTGCAGGGGGAGTACCGCATCTAAGCATAGGGAGTAAGCTATCTTACTCAGTATTTCATTACGTTAATATTCATTCTATTTTATTTTTCATTTGGGTGTCATCATCAAAAAGGGGGAGACTGATGGAAAATTGAATCCCAACCCTAAGTGGTTTTGATGATAAGCACACCAAATGATGTTAGTGTACTAACTACACTACAGCTCAAGTGTGCAGGTTGTGCGAACGGTGACTTTACGCATACTCCGAAGAAGCTCAACCACACTAAAAAAGATGAAGCCGAATTTGCTAGTTCTATGTCAAGCACAAGATGTAGCTCATGCTCAAGTTTAATGAAGAAGGAACTCAAAATTCAGGAGAAGCGTGCATCTACTTCAATCGTCTAAACGGCTTCCTGAAGATCTCGTCTTAGTCTAAGTGTGTGAGTTGTTTTGCTTCTTAGGATTATGTCAAAGCCTAAGTAGATATCGCACACACACAAATGATTTCGAAGAAAAATGTTTTAAATGTTTTTAAAATCCTTTTTAACTCTTGAGAGCAAAAGCTAGTCGATCTATTATCAGTAGTCAACCTCCAATACACCCATGAGTTGATTACACTTCTCAACTAGCTGAGTTTCAGGGAAAATTGCTCTGGGAGTCGACTACCAGATGAGGGAGTCGACTACCAGCTGGAAGCAGAATTTCTACTGAAATTTTCTGGGAGTCGACTACCACCCTGAGGGAGTCGACTACCAGCTGTCGTTTTCTAAGGACTATGCTTCTTGATTTCACTCCATTTTCCATATCTGTTTGGGCTGAAAGTCAAATCGTTTGAAATTCAAATTCATCTCTTGAAACTCTATAAATAGACTCCTATGAGATCACTTCTAAATACATCTAATCTCTCTATTCTATTAAGCTAAAATTCTAAAGGATCTCTCGTCGCTCTATTGCTCTCATCGATATAGCCAACTTTGTTTAAATTTCCGATCTCTAATCTTGTTCTGAAGTTATTCCTTTTTTAGATCTATATTTTAGCTTGGCTATTTTTCAAAAAGAGTTTTTAAAAATCCTTGTTCTTCAATTTTCATTCTTGAAAGGAATTTTTGAAAAAAAAACGATCTGGATCACAAAGAATCATCTTATATTTTTGTGTGATCTAAAGATTGTTTTGAATTCTTTTAGCCACGTAACACACATTTGTTATATTTACTTTGGCTATAGAATTCTGGGTGTAATCCAATCTCCACCAATATTGTGGTGAATTGGAAACTTTGTTTTTCTTTGTGGATTCCCCTTTGTTGAAAGGGGCATTGGAAATCCTAGACATGTCTAGGTGGTTGAAAATCCTGGTCAAGGCTAGGTGTTTGGAAATCCTAACGAGTGGAGTTAGTTAATTGTATTGCTAAGGTAATAGTGGATAAATCTCGTACCGGATTGGTCAGGGACTGGACGTACCCAAGTTGTGGAGAACCAGGATAAAAATTCATTGTCTTTGCGTTTGCATTTTTCTGTGATTGTTTACCTTTGCTCTAGCATTTTATTATATCTGCTAACAATTGAATCTCTGTAATTTGTTGTTCATATTATTGCAAAGTTAATTGATTTATTTCCGATGTGTAAAAAGGTATATTCTTGTGTAAAAGATTTATTGCTTGTAATCTCATCTTGCTTGTAACTCATATTTATATTCATTGTAAGATTACCTTGTTGATTAAGAACGAAGCGCGGATCACTTTACTTGGTTTCTTAGGAAACATTAGAAGGTTTTAAATTGTGCTAATCAACGAACGAAAAAGTTTACTATTTACACAGCACTATTCAACCCCCCTTCTATTGTTGGTTGCCATCCATAGGATCCAACAAGTAGTTCTATTGCCAGGGTTAGGTTGAATCATATTTCTAGGGCATCATATTTGATGGGGATGGTGTTCCAAGATATTGGCACCAAACCCATCTCGATTTTTACGGGTTCTTTGAATGATTGAGAACTTAGCCTATGGAAAGGATTTGACCTTAATCTGTTATAGGAATCGACCACCCTAGAACCCTTGAATTGGCAACTCTTGGTGGTTGATGAACTCACCATAGGATAAACCCAATAATCAAAGGGTATTTTGTAGCGAGATGATCCACGATGGTGGCATCGATAGCGATCCAATATATTGGCATCGCCTACAACATATCTAGGAATCGAGGTGTCGTAGAGTTATGTTGTGGTTTGCTAACATCAGTGGTGATGGAAATTCGATAAATGCAGTGATCCACGATAGTGGCACTCGTCTTGAGTAGTCCCTCATGTCCGAATAGGGTTGTAACATCATCAATCTAGGTTCGGTGATCCACGAAAGTGGCACCAACCTTAGTGGTTCGTTACACCCCTATATTTCTACCTAGGTGATCCACGATGGTGGCACCGAAGTAAAGAGCCCACACAACATATTATCGACTCGTCGGACGTTTCGACCCCCAGACATGTATGAGCTTAATTCCGTGGCTGAAGCAGTAGTGAGGGTACTGAAACCCTAGTGAAATTTCTCTCATTTGTCTTCCCTTTGTTTTAGTTATTTCTTTCTTTCTTTGTGGAGTTCTTTGTTTGCGACATCGAGTGACACGACCTTTGCATTCACCACCATTATGGCATTATGTAATTCACCTCCACCAATAAAACCTGTGAGTCTAACTCAACCTAGGAACCGATAGGTAATATAGCACCACCTCCATGTGTTTGATACCTGCTCATAGTTGTATCGTGTGTTTGTGGTAAGATGACATCTGTCGTCGGGTTGCATTCTGGCCTCTGTCTAGTTATAGGCATTATCGTATCAAGTTAGTTTCTGGGGTATAAAACGGGATGAATCAGTTACACTTTCCCCTTGATCACATAGAGCTTTATTTATTAGCACATTCCCCACAGAGCAAGGGATCGAGAAACTTCCAAGGTCCTCAAGCTTTCACACCATCTTCTGCTGAAGTATGGCACTAATCTTAACAGAAAGCATAACCTTCTCCCTCTAGTTCCTCTTCGAGAGTAGATCTTTTAAGGAACTTTATATAGGATGGGATCTCAAATATTGCGTCGAGAAAGGTTATTTCACATGCGACTGTTTCAGCATGTCAAAGAACTATCCATACTTCTCCTCCACTCTAGCATTGGCCAACCTCTAGGTACAGGGCACCCTTGGGATGTGAACTTTGGTGTGCTCAGGTGTGCTTCCCTTATCCTTCTCTTTAGCTTCTTCTTCCACCACATGTGTCTATAGTGAGGTGCTTGGCATGGCCTCAGCCTGAATCTCAACAGGTACATTGGGTGTCACCTCAGCCTGAACTTCTTCATTTTCAATCCGTCATGTTGATGTTAGCCCAGTGGGCTTCTCCATCTATCTCCCACTTTGCAATGCAATAGCATTGACTTGGTCTCATGGATTGGGAACAAGTTGCCCCGGTAGTTGGCCTTGGGTCCTAGAGAGCTGGGTAACCTGCTGTGATAGCTGGGCTAATTATGTCTCTATGACCTTGTTGCTAAATACGAGCTGTAGTGACAGTCAGATGCTTGGTAGTGACATTCCGCTGTTGGATGGAGCTCAGAAAGAAATGATTCTTCTGACCTTGCAACAAAATAAATTTCTCCATCAGCATCTCAAGAATGGACTTCAATAGATGTGGAGGTGGGGGCAGTTGATTCTGTGGCCTCGGTGGAAAATTAGGAGGTTGATTACTGGCATGTGGAGGTGGCTGTGGTGGGTAAGGTGGCTGTGGCTGGGGACATGTATTCCTATATGAAATATTTGGATGGCTCCTACATCCCAGATTATAAGTGTTGGAATATGGATTGTTTGGAGATCTTTGATTGTTTCCATATAAAACATTGGCATGTTTGATTGTCATCCCCTGTGACGATAGTGCACCAGATTGGCACTCAGTAGATAGGTGTCCCTGCGCACCACAAATGTAACGACTGGTTTTCATGTATTTGGATATATTATATTATATTATGTGTTTTGGTGGATTTTCTCCTTACATGTGGTTTTCGTCTCCATAACTTTCATTTTCGATCATATCGTCATGTTTTCTTAGCTTCTTCCGTAGGATCGTCGATTTTGGAGCAAGTCATTCGTGACGGGCTTCGTATTGGTCATATCTTATTGTTAGATCAAGCCTAGGAGTCTTAGGAATCGATCCCGGAGCTCCGCGCTCCGTATCGGAACTTTTGGTGCTAATTAGCCGGTGTAAGAAGGGCCACCGACCGACTAGATGACGATCCAGTCGGTCGGCAAACCTTCTTGAACCGACTAGTTGGCTTTCTAAATTATTCTGGAGTTACTATTTATTATTAGTCGGTCTAAGAACGTTGGTTGACCGACTAGGTTGCAAACTAGTCGGTCGGCAATGCTTCTTTAACCGACTAACTCATCAACTATTTTTGACACTAGTTACTGTTTACTCTTAGTCGGTCTAAGAACGTTCATCGACCGACTAGATGTCAAACTAGTCGGTCAGTAGTTGTTCTTTGACCGACTAACTCTTAGTTCAGGTTTTCGACTGGAGTTACTGTTTACACTTAGTCGGTCTGCGTTGTTCAACCAACCGACTAGATCTCAAACTAGTCGGTCAACAGTTGTTCTTTGACCGACTAAGCAGTGCAGGAAACCCTAATTTTGCCCTAGCCGCCACCAAACTCTATAAATACCCCTCCAAACGTTTTCTCCTCCTCCCTCACGACCTAAAACCCTAATTTCTCCCCCATTGAGCCCCCATCTTCCTCAAACCCTTATTCCTTCATCCCAAGCTCATCCTTCATCATCCAAACCCTCCCACAACTCATTCTACCTCGCATCTTCCCCAAATCTCCATCAAATCCCCAAAATCCCCCAAAACCCTATTTCTCCAAACTTCTCCAATCATCTCCAGATCTGAACCCTAGGTTCCCCGGAGCATTTCTTCCGTCGCCGTGGTTGCTCGGTGTTATTCTCCTGTTCCCTACACGGTAATACTCGATTCCTTTAGTTTTAGCATAACCCACATTGGCATTGTGAAACCCTAATAAAATGGATTGTTAGATGATTAGGGTTCTAATAAGAAACCTATTTAGGATCATTGTGCTAATAATTGTTTTGCCATAACAGTGATCCATTCCGTAATTAGCTTGTGTGACGACCTTCATTGCTCGTCAATCCCGGTATCAGGCAAGTGAAACTTGCGTCTCTTGATTTGGGCCATGTCTTAGGCCATTTCCCTTGCTTTAGCGTAAAAGAGACTAGACGGTGAAAGGATAGCCGTCTAGACGCCATTGACCTAGCTTGACAACGAAGCTTGGTCCGTCACCTTCATCATGCTTGTATGTCACGTTTACTTTCCTTAACGGTGCGCGTATTAACTGTTCATGTCATCCATGCATCCTTAACTGCTAGTGCATTTTAACTGCCATGTTTAATTTAATTAACAGTACGCGAATATGTTCATGTCATTGTATTTTGCCTGTCATGTTTAATTTCAATTAACGGTACGCGAATATCTGCTCATGTCATTACATGCTTGAACACTCATCGTGATTGCGTAGCTTCGCTACAAACTTGTACTATTTGTTCCGGCTAGGCACCCATTCCGCGGGCACAATCATATGCCAAATACACTTTCTGGATCGTGTTCCAGAAGACGAGCTTAACACAGCCTGTGGGCAATAGGGCACTCGTTGAGTGATCCCTTGTACTTGATACTTGAACACAGCCTGCGGGCAATAGGGCACTCGTTGAGTGATCCCTTGTACTTTACTCGTACTTGACATTACATGTCACCCTGACCACTTGATACTTGCTACTTTACTTTACTTGTTACCACCTTACTTTACTTGCCATGCACCATACTTGAACTGCTAGGTTGCTAGTTTACCTTTCCTTCAGTTTCCTTGCACAAGTCTTTCGACTTGCTGACATGTGCCCCTTTTCTCTTTTGGGCGACACATGTTAGAGCCCGAGCCCGAGTTACTTGCTGAGGACGTGGTGTTCGCTGACGCTGAGTCAGAAACCGCGTTGATTGAGGATTACGTTGACACTGGAGATCAGTCTTAGTGTCTTCGTTTAGCTTCTTTTTGTTAGGCTGATTAATTGTCGGTGCGTGGCACCTAGTTTAATACTTGATTATGTTTGTGTTGCTCTTGTTTGGCCTTGTTCTGGGCCCTAGACTCTTTCCTGTTAGCCTGGTGGCTTATCTGTGATGTTGAATATTTTGTGGACAAACTTTGGGATTGGTATTTCATATCCGTCTCTTTATTATTATTGTTGTTGTTGTTCCTTTTGCGATTACAGGGACCTGCTTATACTAAATAGACGCTTATCGGGTTTGGGGCTTCACAGCTCCACTCTCGTGCGGACCTTTTCACGTCTCGTCTCCATTTTAGGGAAGCGGGGCGTGACAGGTTTTAGTGGTGGCCCATGCAGGTGAGCAGGTCCCTCTGTAACTGCAATTATCAGGGATAACAATAATAATATAAGATTGTCCAACAAATAAATTCGATATCCGAGTCACAAGCTATGAGTCTAATCTGCTTCGTTTTCTGTGTCACTAGATGGCAGGAAGGCGATTCACCCGTGGTGGAGGTAGTGGTGCGCCCCCTCATGATGAGGAGCTTGAGCGGGAACCCACTAATGGAGAGATGATGCGGATGATGATCCAGATGATGCAAGTGCAGCAGGGCGTGCTCTTGCAAGTCCAGAATGCTCCACTTGCTCGAGCTGCCCGGGCTCTTCCGGATGTCCCCTGCTGCGAGCCGGGAGCGAAGCAATTTCGGGAGCTGGGTCCCGCATATTTTGATGGGTCTGAGGGTCCTCTGGCTGCCGACGAGTGGATAAGGAACATTGAGGATAACCTGGCGATGGCGAAGATTAACCAGGCTGGATGGGTTGATTTGGCTAAGAGGCAGCTGAAGGACAATGCCAGAAACTGGTGGGATGCTGAAGAGAAGATGCTGGTGGAGCCGATAGTTTGGGCTACCTTCAAGTCCAGATTTGATGGAGAGTTCTTCCCGAAGGCTGCTAGGCAGGTGATGCTGCAGCGCTTCATAGATCTGAAGCAGTGGGCTAGTCGGTGGATCAGTACCACCAAGTGTTCACGAGGCTCAGTCGGTTTGCACCTAAGATGGTGCAGGATGCCGATGAGAAAGCTCAGCGATTTCTTCAGGGACTTGCCTTGGAGCTTCAGAGCTTTGTGACCTCTTCTGACCTGGAGACATATCAGAAGGTTCTGATTGCTACGAGGCGGCAAGAGTTGAATTTGAACCAGAGAAAGGGACATGTTTCTGGAGCTAGGAAGAGGCCTATGGAGCAGGCCAGGGCGGTGGTTAGGCCTGGTTTCAAGCCTAATCATCCGGTGCAGTTCAAGAGGCCAGGAGGACCTATTCTGAAGACTTGCCATTTCTGTGGCAAGACTGGACACCTCAGGGATCAGTGTAGGAGGTTTCTAGGACAGTGCATTGTCTGCGGAGATCCTGCTCACACCATCCGGGAGTGTCCGAAGTCGAAGCAGCCTTGGCGGGCTCCTATTGCAGCACAGCCGTTGCAGCAGCGAGCTCCTGTGCCCATTGGACGTGGAGCGCCTCTTGTTCCACAGAGACAGGCCTTTCGGCAGGCTGTTCCGTCGAGAGGGCAGGCCTTTCTGATGTCTGAGGAGGAGAGCATGGCCGTGGATGAGGTTATTACAGGTAACGCTCATTCTAGCTATTTATCTTCCTTAGTTAGTTTGATTGTTGATTATGTTGGTTGCTTGCTCATGCTTGTTGCTAGAATAGGAATTGATTGTTAGACTGTTTGCTAGGTGTGGTTTTGGTTTGCACGTTTCCTGCACGAGTCCTCTTTGACTCAGATGCGTCGATGTGCATTTTGGCCCGGAGCTTCGTGGAGAAGCATTCCTTGTCGACGTCCTCTCTTCCTAAGAGTTGGAATATCGTCACAGGGAACGGTGTGGTCTCGGTGCATCGTGGGTGCAATTCTTACCCGTTGGTGGTTTGTGGACATGAGCTTTGTGCTGATTTCATTGTCCACGACATCATCAATTACGATGCAGTCCTTGGTATGGATTGGCTTGCGAGCTTCTATGCTACGATTGACTGTCGGAGGAAGAAGGTGGTGTTTGAGATTCTCGGACATCCGGTATTTGAGTTCAGTCGTGGTAGAAGTTCGCTGGGTCCGGTCAGATTTCGGGCCAGACTAGTGGATGTCGTGGCTATGCAGATGGAGTTGGAGTGGCCAGCTGTGGTGCGAGATTTTGGTGACGTCTTCCCTGAGGAGATGTCTGGATTGTCGCCTGATCTAGCTTTGGAGTTTTCTATTGATCTTATCCCAGGTGCGCAGCCCATTTCGAAGGCACCATATCGTATGGCGCCAGCAGAGTTGGAGGAGTTGCGTAGGCAGTTGGATGAGCTTATGCTGAAGGGTTACATCAATCCTAGTGTGTCTCCGTGGGGAGCACCGGTGCTGTTGGTGAAGAAGAAGGATGGTTCGCGTCGCATGTGCGTGGACTATCTGGAGTTGAATGCGGTGACTATCAAGAATAAATACCCGTTGCCTCGCATCGATGATATCTTTGATCAGCTCGGAGGTTCGAGGGTGTTTTCTAAATTGGATTTGAGGAGTGGTTACCACCAGTTGAAGGTGAAGAAGGATGATGTGCCGAAGACAGCGTTCAGGACGAAGTATGGACACTATGAGTTTGTGGTTATGCCTTTCGGTGTAACTAACGCACCCGCAGTTTTCATGAATCTGATGAACCTGATTTTCTACGACTTTTTAGATAAGTTTGTCGTTATCTTTATTGACGACATTCTGATCTATTCGAAGTCGGAGGAAGAGCATGCCTCGCACTTAAGGACGGTATTGGAGATTTTGAGGAAGCATCGGTTGTATGCTAAGTTTTCGAAGTGCGAGTTTTGGCTGGACAGAGTTGCTTTTCTGGGGCATGTGGTGACTGGAGATGGTATTTCACTGGATCCCGAGAAGATTAGGGCCATCAGAGAGTGGCATGTTCCGTCGTCAGCGTCTGAGATTCAGAGTTTCCTTGGACTTGCTGGTTACTATCGGCGTTTCATTAAGGACTTTTCCCGTATTGCTGAGCCGATGACCAGGTTGACGCGGAAGGATGTTGCTTTTGTTTGGTCGGGTGATTGTGAGAATGCTTTTGGCGTTCTGAAGGAGAGGTTGACGACTGCCCCTATTCTTGTTCTGCCTGATCGCAGCGGTGGATTTGAGATCTTTTGCGATGCTTCTGGCAAGGGTCTCGATTGTGTGTTGCATCAGCACGGGCATGTTGTGGCGTATGCTTCTCGTCAGCTTAAGGTTCATGAGAAGAATTACCCGACGCATGATTTGGAGTTGGCTGCCGTTGTGTTTGCTCTTAAGATTTGGAGGCACTTCTTGCTGAGTGAGAAAGTGAAAATTTTCACCGATCACAAAAGCTTGAAGTATATTTTTACTCAGAAGGAGCTCAACATGCGACAACGTCGATGGTTGGAGCTCATGGCGGATTATGATATTGATTTACAGTTTCACCCTGGCAAGGTGAATGTTGTGCCAGATGCTTTGAGTATGCTTCCAGCGGTGATGATTTTGACCTCACAGTGGAGATTGCAGCAGGATTTTTGCGAGTCTGGTGTGGAGATTGTTCTTCCTGGGGAGGCCTCTTCGTTGATGTACATGCAGGTGCAGTCAATGATCGTGGATCGGATTAAGGCGAGTCAGGCCGGAGATCCGAAATTGGGAAGGATTCGACGACAGGTTGAAGCTGGTCTGCGGACTGACTTTTTGGTTCATGAAGATGGCTCGCTGAGATTTGGAGCCAGGCTGTGTGTGCCAGCTGGGGATATTAGAGAGGAGTTGTTGGTGGAGGCACACAGTTCGCCGTATTCTGTGCATCCTGGTGGCACCAAGATGTACCAGGATCTTTGTCTGAACTTTTGGTGGCATGGTATGAAGAGGGGTGTGGCTCGGAGTGTAGCCAAGTTTTTGGTTTGCCAGCAAGTGAAGGCGGAGCATCAGCGTACGGTGGGGTTGCTACAACCACTTCCGATTCCGGAGTGGAAATGGCAACACATCACTACGGATTTCGTGACTGGACTACCTCGGAGTCCGAAGCAGAATGACGCGATTTGGGTGATCGTAGATCGATTGACCAAATCCGCGCACTTTATTCCATTCCGAGTGGGACAGTCCATTGAGGCGCTAGCAAGGAGATATATGGAGGTAAATTCTTTTACTCTCCGTTTTTACTTCCTTTCCTAGTTGAATAGTGATCTAACGTGAATCGTGCAGGAGGTCGTGCGACTTCACGGAGTCCCCGTGAGTATCGTGTCGGACAGAGACACGAGGTTCACATCTCAGTTCTGGCAGAGTTTGCAGAAGAGCTTGGGTACGTGTCTGAGTTTCAGCACGGCGTACCATCCGCAGACGGATGGCCAGTCCGAGAGGACGATTCAGATTTTGGAAGACATGCTGAGGGCGTGCATGTTGGATTTCAAGGGTTCGTGGGAGGACCATCTACACTTGGTGGAGTTCTCTTACAACAACAGCTTCCAGGCGTCTATTGGCATGGCGCCTTTCACCGCTCTTTATGGGAGGAAATGTCGATCGCCATTGAGTTGGGATGACGTTGGTGATCGGGAGTTGTTGGGACCTGAGAAGATCGTGGAGGCTGTGGATATTGTCAGGAATATTCGGGAGAGGTTGAGGATTGCTCAGGACCGTTTTAAGCATTGGGCGGATGTTAAACGTCGTCCTTTGGAGTTTCAGCCTGGAGATCATGTGTTTTTGAGGATTTCCCCGAATCGTGGAGTGATTCATTTTGGGAAGCGGGGGAAGTTGAGCCCGCGATACATTGGACCGTTTGACATTCTGGAGAGAGTTGGCGAGGTAGCTTATCGCTTGGTCTTGCCGCCATCTTTGGAAGGAGTTCACGATGTTTTCCATGTGTCGCAGCTTTGTCGATACATTAGCGATCCATCTCATGCTGTGGATTTTTCGGAGATTACCGTTCGCCCAGATTTGACTTATGACCAGCATCCCGTGCAGATTCTGGACAGGCATCAGAAGTCACTTCGGAACAAGGTCGTCGATCTTGTGAGGGTGATGTGGCGACACGGTTCGCCTGGAGAGTCTACTTGGGAGAATGAGGATGAGATGCGAGAGCGCTACCCACTTTTGTTTCCGGACACGTGAGTGTTGGGAAATTTCGAGGACGGAATTTTTCTTATGTTAGGGAGGATGTAACGACTGGTTTTCATGTATTTGGATATATTATATTATATTATGTGTTTTGGTAGATTTTCTCCTTACATGTGGTTTTCGTCTCCATAACTTACATTTTCGATCATATCGTCGTGTTTTCTTAGCTTCTACCGTAGGATCATCGATTTTGGAGCAAGTCATTCGTGACGGGCTTTGTATTGGTCATATCTTATTGTTAGATCAAGCCTAGGAGTCTTAGGAATCGATCCCGGAGCTCCGTGCTCCGTTTCAAAACTTTTGGTGCTAATTAGCCGGTGTAAGAAGGGCCACCGACCGACTAGATAACGATCCAGTCGGTCGGCAAACCTTCTTGAACCGACTAGTTGGCTTTCTAAATTATTCTGGAGTTACTGTTTATCGTTAGTCGGTCTAAGAACGTTGGTTGACTGACTAGGTTGCAAACTAGTCGGTCGGCAATGCTTCTTTAACCGACTAACTCATCAACTATTTTTGACACTAGTTACTGTTTACTCTTAGTCGGTCTAAGAACATTCATCGACCGACTAGATGTCAAACTAGTCGGTCAGTAGTTGTTCTTTGACCGACTAACTCTTAGTTCAGGTTTTCGACTGGAGTTACTGTTTACACTTAGTCGGTCTGCGTTGTTCAACCGACCGACTAGATCTCAAACTAATTGGTCAACAGTTGTTCTTTGACCGACTAAGCAGTGCAGGAAACCCTAGTTTTGCCCTAGCCGCCACCAAACTCTATAAATACCCCTCCAAACGTTTTCTCCTCCTCCCTCACGACCTAAAACCCTAATTTCTCCCCCATTGAGCCCCCATCTTCCTCAAACCCTTATTCTTTCATCCCAAGCTCATCCTTCATCATCCAAACCCTCCCACAACTCTTTCTACCTCTCATCATCCCCAAATCTCCATCAAATCCCCAAAATCCCCCAAAACCCTATTTCTCCAAACTTCTCCAATCATCTCCAGATCTGAACCCTAGGTTCCCCAGAGCGTTTCTTCCGTCGTCGTGGTTGCTCAGTGTTATTCTCCCGTTCCCTACACGGTAATACTCGATTCCTTTAGTTTTAGCATAACCCACATTAACATTGTGAAACCCTAATAAAATGGATTGTTAGATGATTAGGGTTCTAATAAGAAACCTATTTAGGATCATTGTGCTAATAATTGTTTTGCCATAACAGTGATCCATTCCGTAATTAGCTTGTGTGACGACCTTCATTGCTCGTCAATCCCGGTAGCAGGCAAGTGAAACTTGCATCTCTTGATTTGGGCCATGTCTTAGGCCATTTCCCTTGCTTTAGCGTAAAAGAGACTAGACGGTGAAAGGATAGCCGTCTAGACGCCATTGACCTAGCTTGACAACGAAGCTTGGTCCGTCACCTTCATCATGCTTGTATGTCACGTTTACTTTCCTTAACGGTACGCGTATTAACTGTTCATGTCATCCATGCATCCTTAACTGCTATTGCATTTTAACTGCCATGTTTAATTTAATTAACGGTACACGAATATGTTCATGTCATTGCATTTTGCCTGTCACGTTTAATTTCAATTAACGGTACGCGAATATCTGCTCATGTCATTGCATGCTTGAACACTCATCGTGATTGCGTAGCTTCGCTACAAACTTGTACTATTTGTTCCGGCTATGCACCCGTTCCACGGGCACAATCCTATGCCAAATACACTTTCTGGCTCGTGTTCCAGAAGACGAGCTCAACACAGCCTGCGGGCAATAGGGCACTCGTTGAGTGATCCCTTGTACTTGATACTTGAACACAGCCTGCGGGCAATAGGGCACTCGTTGAGTGATCCCTTGTACTTTACTCGTACTTGACATTACATGTCACCCCGACCACTTGATACTTGCTACTTTACTTTACTTGCTACCACCTTACTTTACTTGCCATGCACCATACTTGAACTGCTAGGTTGCTAGTTTACCTTTCCTTCAGTTTCCTTGCACAAGTCTTTTGACTTGCTGACATGTGCCCCTTTTCTCTTTTGGGTGACACATGTTAGAGCCCGAGCCCGAGTTACTTGCTGAGGACGTGGTGTTCGCTGACGCTGAGTCAGAAACCGCGTTGATTGAGGATTACGTTGACACTGGGGATCAGTCTTAGTGTCTTCGTTTAGCTTCTTTTTGTTAGGCTGATTAATTGTCGGTGCGTGGCACCTAGTTTAATACTTGATTATGTTTGTGGTGCTCTTGTTTGGCCTTGTTCTGGGCCCTAGACTCTTTCCTGTTAGCCTGGTGGCTTATCTGTGATGTTGAATATTTTGTGGACAAACTTTGGGATTGGTATTTCATATCCGTCTCTTTATTATTATTATTGTTGTTGTTCCTTTTACGATTACAGTGACCTGCTTATACTAAATTGATGCTTATCGGGTTTGGGGCTTCACAGCTCCACTCTCGTGCGGACCTTTTCACGTCTCGTCTCCATTTTAGGGAAGCGGGGCGTGACAAAAAACTTCACAATTACCCACAGTGGGTAGGTTAGTAGCACCTGCTCCAATACCCAGCATAGAAATCTGCTTAGCCAAGGCATCAAACTTACTCGACAATAAAGAGATAGCATCGAGTTCATACTTACCTCCCTTCTTGGGGGTTGTTCGGTCATTGCTCCAATGATAGTTGTTGGAGACCATCTCCGCCAATAACTTCTTTGCTTCCTCTGGAGTATTACTCATGATTTCGCTATTTGCAGCGGTGTCGATCGAGATCTTTATCTCTTGTCTAAGCCCATTATAGATAGTTTAGATTAGGAGCTAGTCAGGGACTTCATGATTCGGGCATTGCCTTTGAAGCTCCTTAAATCGCTCCATTATCTCAGAGAGATTCTTGATCGAATTGGGCAAAGGAGGTGATCTCATTCCTTGGCTTGGCCATCTTTCCTGGAGGAAAAAATTTAAGTAGAAAGGGCTTAGATAACAAATTCCACGTACAAAAAGTATTTTGGTCGAGGATCTTAATCCACTCCTTAGCCTTATCCTTTAACGAGAAGTGGAAGAGTCTTATCCTAATGGCATCCTCAGAGACGCCATTCAATTTCTGCATGTTGCACTTCTCTAGGAAAGAGTTTAGATGGTCATTAGGTTTCTCAATCGAGGATCCTGCAAACTGATCTTGTTGTATAAATATAATCAATGACGTCGTTAGCTTGAAATTATTTGCGATGACATGTGGTCAAACTATGCTAGACATGGATCCATTGTACGGTGTAGAAAAGCCCAGGATGGACTTGGTTGGTCTGGGCTCCTATTCTGCCATCTCCATATGTGCTAGCCTTCTCCTCCTTTTTGCGTTGAGCCTTCGTGCGTTTGCTTCGATCTCGTGGTCTAAAGGTAGTAAATCTGAAGCGCTCCATGATCTCCTGCTCATGCACAAATGAGTCATCAGTACACAAGAGAGTAACCAGAAAAATAGAAAAGGTAAAATAGAAAATGCACGGCCTAACAAATCTAGAACTAAACCAATATCATAAGTGTTGCATCCCCGTTAATGGCACCAAAAACTTGATGTGAGATAGTAATAAATAATCACAAGCACAGAGTGTTATTGCAACACTTAGGGGTCAAACCACAGGGAGGCTAGTTATGAGCACTGGTTTTCCTAAGACGTTGATTAACGATGTGGATATCTCTGTGTTAGAAGAGTGTGGTGACTAATAAATATCAATATAAAAGAAGCTCTAGGTTGTGCATCAGTTATAAAACTGATCTTAATTATCTAGCTATTGAAGTATGTCTTAGGGTGAGGTTGTTGCACCTAATATTGATACCTACCCCTACTGTCGTAATGCTATGATAGGACTATATATCGTATAGTAAAGCCAACTATCGTTGGTCATTGACATACGACAGATGCAATGTAATTAACAATGTTCCCCAACCTTTCTTCATGCCACTATCATGGATAGAAGTCATGTCATTAACTAGAGGCTCTAATCTATGCCCAACTGTCGTTAGTGATATAAATAGTATAAATCAATAAAGAGCTTAGAAACCCTAGATCCACCCTAACTATCGTCTGTGCTAGATCTAATTATCCACATGGGAGGAGACCAATTTTTATTGGTAATAAATCATCCTAGGCAAAACCCTAATTTTAATAATTTAATAACTACATAAATATGGACTAATCCATGAATTTCGCACAGTAGGGTTCAACCCTTGCCTAAATGGGGGACTACACACAATTCATAGCAATATTCAATAGGATATTGATTTAAAAGTGCATAAGAATTGCAAACAAGAGATATGAATACTTATCAATGGAATCCACACAAAGAATAAGCATAAAAATCCAATCTTGCTCCAAAACAACAGAAACGGATCCAAGCTTTCTACAAAAGAAGTCGGCGGCTACAAGAGAAATTAAAACCTAAAACTATGGGAAAAAACTCTGGAAGGAAGTCAGGAAAGTCCCCTCAAAAAGTCATCCAATATCCTGTTTATATTAAGTATAAACAAACCAAAACTAAACCCAAATAAACCCAATCGACGCAATTGAGGCTTTAGAAAGTCGGTATCGACACAGTCATGTAGAAAACCTACTGTTTGGGTGTTTTGGAAGTTACAATTATGATCTGAAAGTGTATAGGTGTTGTAGCTAGATGGTGTAAAACACAAGGAGGATATGGCCTGATCAAGGATCAGTGCTGGGTTTTGTATAGCTATGTGGTTTATATCTCAAGAGTGAGATAACGATTGAAATAAGGGAATGTCAAATATGGGGAAATGCTAGAGTTGACGTATCACCTCTATCGTAGGGTATGTATTGGATGGATCTATCCTCTCGATCCAATTGGTTATAGTCATTGATGAGGGAAGAGAACCAATCCTCATCCTCTCGACATCTAGGTGTGAGCGATGACTCAGAGAATGGGTTGGACCCCTATCGGAGCTCTGATGGTTCGTCAATAGCTACGATTTAGGTGGTTCTAATTATTACGCCCAATGGTTCGTCGATGCCTAACGTTAGGTAGTCAATCCTCTATTAGGGGCATAAACCAAAACCCCGATTGTTCGTCGGTGGTTAAGGTTGTGTAGCCCACTAATGAGATGGATTGATATAAAATCACATCCAAACCTATTCCTTGACTATAACCCAATTGAATCAATATTTGGGAAAATCCATCAAGCGCAAACCCTACAATATGGCTCTATATAGCCCTAAGCAAGAGGACTACTCATAAATTATTAGATTGACAATCAAAAACATATTAAGGGCATGCATTGATGATTAATGAGAGAATGGGTTAAAAATCAACAATAATGGCAATCACAATCGATGGAAGAAAACAAAGACAAGAGCATTCAATAATATAGATTAAGGATCCTTACAAAACGTGAGCAAAGAGAATGAGAAAACTAGTAGAAAACCAGCTCCCAAAGTCGCCCACAAAAGTAGAAAATCGAATAATGCATAATGAGTTCGTTAACACCTTTCTATTTATTAATAAACAGGCGCACGACCGTGTCAGAAAGCAGTATGGCCGTACCGCCCCTAAAAACTTAGATCTAAGATGAACCATCGTTATAACACACAGCCGTGCTGATTAGCTGAATAGCTGTATCGATCAAAATCCATGCTTCCAATAGCTCCAAGATGCTCCAGGCACATGGTCATGTCGCATGACTGTGCTGTTAATCAGGCTCAGAAGATGTTCTGTTTTAATAGGCATGGCCATGCAAAAAAGCCACACTACCGTGTCACTGAAGCTGCTTTCTTCTCTTCATCCTGCTGATACACGGGCACAGTTGTTTATGCACTAACAATGCTGTGATGTCTTGTCGACCTCCTTCTTAGCCTCAACTCCTAATACATCATTCTTCTTCTTCGTCACATTTCCTCCCTTGATCTCTCCTTCATTAAAATGCATCCTTTTGAGCTCATAATCACCTGAAACACAAAAGAGGCATACCAAAGAATAAAAATGGATTAAAACAATAAAAATGTTAAAAACTAAAAGAGGCGAGTATGACACAAAATAAAAGTAGAAAATGTGGTGGAGAAGGGGTGGAAAATGCAAATAAAATACACTCAATAAATTCCCAAACTCCTGCTCGAACTCGAGCAAGACAAGACTTGAAGAATGTGGAGAAATCTGCTAAGGAAGTTTGAGGATGGCCATCTCGAAGCACTCACATGCATGAACGAATCATATATATAACCAAGTTAGGGTTCATTCTTCATACGTAGGAAATATCAAGCTAACGTGGCATATGATTTGAACACTACTCTCCAACGCGGTGTCAAATTTAACACACACACACCCGTGAAAAGTGCTAGATATACAAAAATTCCTCCAACATGCTTAGATAAATCGAATTCAACTCTTGGCCTACACTCGTGGAGGCAAAAATCATGAGTGCACATCGCAGGGTCCTAGTCTCTCTAGGTTTGGCCATGTCAAGCTAGCTACTCCTAAACCATTGCGGTTGACATGTTTGTAAGAAGTATTATATATATATACATATATATATATATATATATATATATATATATATTTATATATATATAAAAGAATATGCTTTGTATATTTATTGATACTCAGAAAAAAGTACAGTACTCTAGGATGGAAGAGGGAAGTTTGTAAGATGGGGCAAGAGCACAGGCGCCCGCACCCCAACCACTACAAAGCCCCATCCACTATCGAAAGAGCCAAATGAAATCAAAAAAATACAAGTCCTCAGAAATATCAACCCCCAGTTTGAAGGAGGGAAACTCTCACCACCATCATGCTCCCAAACCACATGTCTCAAGGCGATTCTAACATCCTCAGCTATATCTTCAAATAGAGCCATCTGCCTCTGGTTAATACCTTCAAAGATTCTCATGTTTCTCTCCTTCCAAATGTGCCAAGTCATCACAGCTAGAACAGTCTTGGCCAATCTTCCAATATTGTCCTTCCTATGAAAGTGAGCGAGGATCAGATCACCCACACCTGCTAAGGAGGACAGCAGTGCAGAAGTGAACCCCGTTTTTAGAAAACTCCTGCAAAGGAGACAATTAGTATAACTGCACTCAAAAAATATATGGTCCATATTTTCATGAGCATTATCAGAACATAGAACACAAAAAGGTGAAGTGGGCACTCCCCATTTTACGAGCTTATCACGGGTAAGAAGTTTCTCGTGAAAAGCTCGTAGTAATGTGATAGCCATCTTGGGAATATGCCCCTGAAACCAGACCACCTTATGATAGGGGAAAAGAGGTTTTATTGCCCTAGAACACGGCCAGGCATCCCGCAGGGAAGGAGACTTGGAGACCAGGACCAAGAATCATCACCAGAAGTTAAAGATACCGTGTTAATCAAATGTTGCATTGATAAAAAGAGAACTGTTATCCACCCATCCCTCATCAGACCAGTAATCCCTAACCATATGCCTCTCCTCCCCAACAGGAACCACATAAGTATCGTTAAGAGGACCACAAGGAAGCCAATTATCATACCAGAAAAGAGTAGAAGCCCCATTTCTGACAATGCGCTGGGTGAGCTTCTTAGGAAAATCACGACAATGCAAGATGAATTTCCAAGTACCAGATTGCATAGGATGAGCCTTGGCCAGAAACAACCCCATATTGCTCATATAATGGTTCCTCATATAGGAAGCCCAAATCCCCCCATGTGTAAGCATACGCCAAGTCAACTTAACACCATAAGCATTATTCAAATCAGTAAAACTTTTGAGCCCCACTCCCCCTTCTTGCTTAGGCGCACATATGTCATCCCAAGCCCAAAGATAGTTTCCCCCCAGATGAATCCACTACATATGGAGGTAAGAGAGTGCAGAACAGACTTAGGAATACGGAAGGCCTGCATCCAGAACACAAACATGCCATGGATAACAGATTTGACAAGCTCAATACGTCCAGCAATGGATAATAAGGAAGAAGACCGCCCCTGTAACCTGCTCTTACATCTATCAATCAGACGACTATACATAGAGGCG
This sequence comes from Scilla litardierei, assembly GCA_030789695.1. Taxonomy (NCBI): domain Eukaryota; kingdom Viridiplantae; phylum Streptophyta; class Magnoliopsida; order Asparagales; family Asparagaceae; genus Scilla; species Scilla litardierei. The sequence continues at coordinate 239,437,394 of CM061142.1, read as the reverse complement.
TTAGGATACTTAGCAGAGAGCAGAAGACCCAAGTATGTAGATAGAGATTGCACCCTCTTAATACCCAAGATGTCTGCAAGACGACTAGCGCCCCTAACTCCCTTGCTAAATATGCCAGCACTTTTGCTCAAGTTAATCTCAACCCAAGAGTAGAGCTTGAAAGTGGAGAGAAGATCTCTCAATCCCCTAAAGGAATCCTCATTAGCACGACAAAAAACAGGCAATTCATCAGTAAAGAGGAGGTGGGTAACTGCCCCAATTCTTTTCATAGGCCTGATACTGCTGGTGGCAATGGCCTTAGCCATAAGTAAAGAGAAGGCTTCCATAACAATCACAAATAGATAAGGGGATATGGGGGTCTCCCTGCCTCAGCCCCTATTAGATTGAAACATACCATATGGGGAGCCATTAATCGTAACATAGAAAGAAGGAGAAGAGATACATTCTCACATCCAGTTGATGAATTTATGCTTGAACCCCATTTGGTGAAGCATGAAATAGACAAACTCTCTGTTAACGCTATCAAAAGATTTCCATAGATTTAATTTGAGACAGGCCCGGGAACCCATAGGATTATTAAAATCCCTAATAGGCTCATGCGCAAGCAAGGCACAATCAGCAAGTAAGCGATCTTGAAGAAAGGCGGCTTGATTTGACGATATGAGCTCAATAACCGTTTTTTTCAGACGATTGCAGAGGATTTTACTGATGATTTTGTACAAAACATTACAGCAGGCAATGGGCATGTAATCACCAAGCCTCGAGGCATTGCCATTCTTAGGAATAAGGGTTAAGAAGGTATGATTAATTTGGCAATATAGCTTCCCCTACTTGAAGAAATTAAGAATAGCAATGGTGACATCATTCCCAATGATATCCCAAGAGTTCTGATAAAAGAACCCATTGAAACCATCAGGGCCGAGGGCCTTATCCGCCCCAATCTGGAAAACAGCATTTTTAACCTCCTCTGCCAGGACCGGTCTTTCAACCCAATCAGCAGCCTCATTTGTAAGGACACTTTTAGTGGTAAGACAAGGGAAGACTCTCTAGTAGTCATCCTGATTATAAAGACTAGAATAAAATTCAGGGGCATCAACTTTCTGCTTATCAATAGAATTATTACGAGAACCATCAGAAGGAATTAGGTGACCAAGGTTGTTTCGACTCTATCGAGCCGTCATAGCAGTATAGAAGAACCGGGAATTACAATCCCAAAGGCTCGGCCAATCTTGTCTACTTTTCTGCTTAAGATTGGATTCCTCAATACCAATTGCTTCAGCAAGCTGATTAATAAGGGCACGTTCTTTTCTTTGTTATTCAATACAAGAACCCAGATTAGGGTTATTCTGAATAGAAGCAAGCTCAGAACGTTATTTAGACACATCATTAGCTTCTCTAAAGGCCACTCCAAAACTCTTAAGCCCATTTTTCAAATTCTTTAGTTTAGCAACCAGCCATATCATAGGGCAACCATTGACTCTGATACGCCACTGCTCCTTCAGCACACTAGAATACTCAGGGATGCGATGCCAGGCATTAAAAAATTTGAATGGCTTAGGATCAGTACCACTAGGCTTATGAGTTAGATAATAAGAGTTGAATGATCACTAGTGCCTCTATCAATGTATTCACAACAAGAAGATGTGAGAATATTCATCCAAGTGCTATTGCAGAAAGTCCTATCAAGTGAGGCAGTAATGCAACGTTGCCCAATATTACGATTATTCCAGGTCAGAGTATTACCAACGGTTTTAAGTTCAAGGAGAGCACTGGCATTAATGCAGTCATTAAACTCGTCAACCATACACCCTTTGACAGTCCTACCTCTAACTTTATCCATAGTATATCTGACACAGTTGAAGTCACCCCCAATGATCCATGGGGAATTATTAAACTTGCTGGCACTGGAGAAAATATCATCCCATAGAGATCTGCTGTCTTGATAGGAGTTGGAAGCGTAAACAAAGGTAACAATCATAACAAATCCCGCAACATTACTACTTTTCAAGGATATGTGTTAAGCTGTCATGTATTCAACAACATAATTCCAAACATCGGGGCCATACATGATAACTATACGCCCATTGCGATGGACACTACGATTATTGATTGATAACCACTTTTTAGGGAAGCATTTAGTAATTCTATGACCATTATTCTCGTTAACCTTGGTTCAAGAAGCCCGACCAGAGAGGGTGCATATTTCTGAAGACAATCTTTAAGCTCTCTATGTCTAGTGATGCTGTTAAGCCCCCGAGTATTCCAAAAGAATAAGGTCATTGATCAGAGTTTGTGGGCGGCGGGTGCTCGCCCTCCCTATTAATTCTTGAACTCTTTCGAGTACCCTTAACCGAAACCGCCCCCCTTTATTTTGGGTTTGTTTTTTCCGGTATTAACTAGTATATATATATATGTTCTATATATATATACTAGTAAATAACCCGTGCACACGTGCACGTGGATTGGGAAAATGGTCGGAAAGGGGGGAGGAATAAAAAGTGTGGGTGTGTGTGGGGGGAGGGTCCAGGGGCAAAAATGTAAAATCCGGGGTTGTTTGTGCAAACTTCTCCACCTCCTCTCTTATCCCTCAAAATCTCATCTCTTGTCCAATTTCTCTTGTCCAAATTCTCTTATTCAATTTCTCTTAATAACATCCCTATTTTATAGAATAGATATGTATGTATGTAAGTATGTATATGTATGTATATATGTATATGTATAATCTTGTCCAACTCTCTTATCCAATTTCTCTTGTCCAATTTCTGTTATCCAATTTCTCTTGATAACATCCCTATTTTATAGAATAGATATATATGTATGTGTATGTATGTATATGTATGTATGTATGTATATACTCTTGTCCAAATTCTCTTATCCAATTTCTCTTGTCCAATTTCTCTTATCCAATTTCTCTTGATAACATCCCTATTTTATAGAATAGATGTATATACTCTTGTCCAAATTCTCTTATCTAAATTCTCTTGTCCAATTTCTCTTATCCAATTTCTTTTGATAACATCCTTATTTTATAGAATAGATGTATATACTCTTGTCCAAATTCTCTTATCCAATTTCTCTTGTCCAATTTTCTTATCCAATTTCTCTTGATAACATTCCTATTTTATAGAATAGATGTATATACTCTTGTCCAAATTCTCTTATCCAATTTCTCTTATCCAATTTCCCTTGATAACCTCCCTAATTTATAGAATAGATGTATGTATATGTATGTATGTATATTTATGTATGTATATGTATAATGTATATGTATATATGTATATGTATATATGTATGTATATATATGTATGTATATACTCTTGTCCAAATTCTCTAATCCAATTTCTCTTGTCCAATTTCTCTTGATAACATCCCTATTTTATAGAATAGATGTATGTATATGTATGTATGTATATGTATATATGTATATGTATAAATGTATGTATATCCAAGGAGGAGGGAGGAGTTGGGCTAAGATTACTATCTGAATTGAATGTGGCTTCTGGGGTGCGGCTAACCTGGAGGCTCTTAACTACCGATGGCCCATGGGCACGGTTTATGAGGAGGCATTACATTACACAGACGGACTGCTTTTACAATGCTACCTCTAAGCCTACACATTCTGGCACGTGGAAGTTCTTAATCAAAAATCGTGGCCCATCATCGAAACTTATTAAGCGGATTGTAAGAGATGGTGCTTCTACTTCCTTCTGGTTTGATAACTGGCTACCTTGTGGCCCCCTTGCCCTGCTACATGCTGTCCCACCTGGTGAAGAAAAAAGATTGGTCAGTCACTATTGGTCCCTGAATGGTTGGTCGCCTTCCGTTCAATATCTGCTTACTTACATTGGTCACTTTCGTCTCTCCCCTAGCATGGATACATGGGGATGGATTACCACCTGCAGCGGATCATTTAGGGATGCTTGGGAATCATCCCGCCAGCAAGGTCCTATTTTCCCCTACTACAATGTTGTCTGGTACAGCAAGCATGTCCCTAAATGGTCCCTTACACTCCTTCGTGCTTTTCATGGGAAGCTCTTGACTAGAGACATTTTGCATAAATGGGGGATTACATCCACCCAGAGTTGTGTTCTTTGTGATGAAGGATCAGTTGAGAGTATCAACCACCTATTTTTTGAATGTCCATACAGTCGCTATATTATATGCAGGAGCTTCCTTAAGCTAAACATCTCGGATCCTGTTCCTTCTACCCTTCCTGGGGTTGGAAGTCTCCTATCTAAATATCCTAAAAAGGATTGTCTGGGTATTCTGGCTAAAACTGTTCTTGCTTCCATGGTGTGGCATATTTGGAAGCAGAGAAACAATAGAATTTTTGAAGGTAAGGGTTTGTCCAAAATCAATCTCTTTGAGGCCATCTCGACTGATATTCGCATTGCACTGCGAGGCTTAGATCATGACCAGCCGGGTGCTACAATCCCGTTTGCTAACTGGGGTTTTGAGGATATTTGATTCATTGTAATATAGCTGTACATATTTGGCCAAAGGGTTCCCCTGGGAGGATGTTAGAGTGTAGTGGGTGACGGCGCTTGTGCCCTATCCCCACTCTCCCTTTTATCTTCCCAGGTCCCTTGTGGATTCTCTGTATTGTTTTGTCTTTAATAAAGTCACTTTTTACTCGTCAAAAAAATGTATGTATATATATATGTATGTATATACTCTTGTCCAAATTCTCTTATCCAATTTCTCTTGATAACATCCCTATTTTATAGAAGAGCTGTATATACTCTTGTCCAAATTCTCTTGTCCAATTTCTCTTGTCCAATTTCTCTTGTCCAATTTCTCTTATCCAACTTCTCTTGATAACATCCCTATTTTATAGAATAGAAGTATGTATGTATATATATATATATATGTATGTATGTATGTATGTATATGTACGTATGTATGTATATGTATGTATGTATATATATGTATGTAAATACTCTTATCCAAATTCTCTTATCCAATTTCTCTTGTCCAATTTCTCTTATCCAATTTCTCTTGATAACATCCCTATTTTATAGAATAGATGTATGTAAATGTATGTATGTATATGTATATATGTATGTATATGTATGTATATACTTTTGTACAAATTCTCTTATACAAATTCTCTTGTCCAATTTCTCTTATCCAATTTCTCTTGATAACATCCCTATTTTATAGAATAGATGTATGTATATGTATATATGTATATGTATATATGTATGTATAAAACATTTTTAATATAAGAGGGAGATGAGTGTTTTTCGGAGGGGGATCAGGGAGATTCCGGCGGCCAACCTAGGGTTGGCGTTAAGGCATCTGGCGGCAACAATCCCAGTCATGTCTCCGGAGATGAGGCAGCAAAGGATATACACGATGGCTCGGGGCCTTGGCAGGAAGTTAGGAGGAAAGGCAGCTCAAGGTTGGAGGGTCGATCGAGAACCAGAAAGGGTATCGTCCTGGCATCTTTAAATGGGGATCAAGCACGGAAGTTCCAGCATTCAAGGAGGGTTCAGGCGCTGGTAAAAGCTAGGTCTCTTCCAGCAAGTGCCGGAGTGGGTGCAGGTCAAGTGCTTGATAATATGCCTGTGAGGCCAATATCACCTATTGTTATTAACCCATCAGCTGCTAAGTTGACTTGGTCGGATATCTGCTCTAATAAGAGATCTTATGGAGAATCCATTGGCATGTCCTTGGTGCCTCCAAAGATTCGCGAAGATGGAAGAATTGTGGCCCGGGTACCAAATCTTCTTCTGGAGAAAGGGGGTGAAAATTGGCAATTTACCCTAGTGGGTTATTTATTGGGAATGTTCCATACTTTGGGCAGATTAAAGCCTGGGTGGATAGGCTATGGAATCAACGAAAGAGGGTTCAAATATATAGTAAGGAGAATGGGTTTTTTTATTTTAGATTCGAAGCTAAGGAATATTGCGTGAGAATTCTTCACGGGGGACCATGGCTTTTTGATGGGCGCCTTGTTGTTCTTAAACAATGGAGCTCAATGATTCAACATGATAGAGATATTCTCACTTGGATTCCAGTTTAGGTACAGCTGCATGGAGTCCCTTTGAATATGTGGAATATTCCAGTGCTCAACATTCTGGCTTCTGCTATTGGAACCCCGTTGTGCTTGGATCGAGCAACAGCCAAATTGGAGCGTATTACCTATGCTAGATGCTTGGTGGAAGTGGATGCTAAGGTGCCTTTAGCCAACTATGTAGATGTTCAACTTGATGATGGGTCTACTCTGACCATCGAGGCAAAATATGAGGGAGATCTTCCGCATTGTAAGCGATGCATTTGTTTTGGCCATTCTGATGTTCAATGTCCTCTTAATAATAAGCAAACACCTGCCCAACACAAGGGAAAGGAAACTGTTCATGAGCATTCAACCATAGAACCCGGGCAGTGCTCAAGAACAGAATTGGAGCTCAAGGCACCAGTTTGTGTAGGAGTTGAGAAAGTGCAAGCAACTAACTACATTGGTACTAGTACAGGTACTGATGGACATTCAAATAAGGAAGGACATTCATGTGGCTTCAAATTGCGAAAGTTGGGCTTCTTACTGAGGGTGATACACATTTGAAGCCCCGTCCTGGTCCTGTAACCGAGCAACAATCCCTGCCTGCTGAGGTATCATTTAATGGAGCAGCAAATGCAACACCATTCTATTGTGCTGCCAACCATCCTACTGTGTAGGAACCGACCATTCCAAATGCACAGCATCCAGGGTCCTGCAAGTCACAAATTTTGCAAGATGGGGCGGATGTCTTAAGCAAAGCTGGGAGCTCTTCATTTCAGAATCCAGGTGGGCATGTAGAGGATCAAGAGGAACTGCCTGAAGACCCAACATACGAGAACCCAGACTGGACTATAGAGCGGGGTAAACTCCTTGAAGAAGCAGCAGCTATAAGGCCCAAGAAGCAGACTTCAAGCTTGACACCAAGCCTGGCGACTAGAAAGAGTATTTGTTTAAAGGAAGGAAGTCAGGTGTGTCACCAAACCTCAAATTGCCAATGACAATTCTAATCTGGAATACGAGAGGACTGAACAACCCTGTGCGGAGGAGAGATTTGAGAGACAGGATTAAAATTCTGAAACCATCTGCCATTATACTTCTGGAAACTAAATTGAAACCGGAGCTGGTTAAAAGTAAGACTTGCTTTCAAAAGAGTTGGGAAACGATTGACAATTTCTCATTGCATAAAGGAGGTCGTATCCTTATGGGGTTTGACTCGTTGGTATGTCATGTATCTGTTCTGTCATCCTCCAGGCAACATGTCACAGTTCGCGGTTTGAATGTGGGGGGCTTTGAATTTTCTTTTACTGGAGTTTATGGCTGTAACTCCATAGTGGAAAGAAAGGAGTTATGGGCTCGGTTGGAAGAGGATGCAGTGAAGCTACTCAATGAACCTTGGTTGGTTGGCGGAGATTTTAATTGTGTACTGTATGATAAAGACAAAATAGGCGGCCGAAGACTGGATCTTGGCACGTTATCTGATTTCACTACTTGCATTTCTACTTGCCGTCTGTAAGAGCTTAAGAGTGTTGGAGATCGGTATAGCTGGAGCAACAATCGGGTGGGCAAGGACCGTATTGCCGCTCAATTGGATCGGGCATTATACAATGGAGTTTGGGCGGACAAGCTTCCGGAGTCGTTTGTTACTTATTTGGACCCTCAAACTAGCGATCATGCCCATATGCTAGTGAGTCTTCACCCTCAGGTACAATCTGATCCTAAACCCTTTAAGTTTTTCAATCATTGGGTGTGCTTGTCTGGTTTCCAAGAAGTTCTACAAACCTCATGGAATCAAGGTATCAGTGGGACTCAAATGTTCTGCTTGGCTAATAAATTGCGGCATATTAAAGAAGATCTTCGCATTTGGGCCCGTACTCATCAAGAGAACAATACTATCCTAAAGTGCCGCACCTAGCTGGAGGATGTAAGGAAACAAAGTGCCATTCATTATGACTATAACTTGCAAATGAGGGAGCGCAAATTATCTAAGAAGCTTGCAGTTCTCCTGGTTTTAGAAAAGGAGAATTACAGACAAAAAAGCAGGTAGGACTGGTTAAATATGGGAGACAGCAATACTAAATTCTTCTACAATTCAATGCGGGCAAGGCAGTGCCATAACAACTTATTGCATTTAGTGGATGTAAACGGGGTTCAAAGTAAGTCGTATGAGGAACTAAAATCAGATGCTGTTAATTTTTATGAAGTACTCTACAACCAAACAAATTATTGGACAGTCTTTCCTAGACTTGTCCCCAAAAGGAAAGTGAAAAATGAAGCAGTCAGATGGCTGGAAAGAAAAGTTTCAGCTGAGGAGATCAAAGTGGCTGTGTTCCAAATCAATGCTGACAAGGCACCTGGCCCTGATGGTTTTAATGGATTCTTTTTCCAACATAACTGGAACCTGATTGCTACTGATGTCACTGGTGCGGTACTATCTTTCTTCAGAATGGGCAGGTTTCTCCGTCAATTTAACCATACCTTTCTTACTTTGGTTCCTAAAGGCTCAAATGCTACCAATCTGGGTGACTACAGGCCAATAGCGTGTTGCAACGTTATCTACAAAATTATAAGAAAAATCATTTGCAACAGACTTAAAAGGATTATTCACTTTCTGATGTCTCCTAATCAAGTGGCTTTCCTAAAAGGCCGATTACTTTCTAATAGTGCCCTGCTGGCCCATGAACAGATTAGAGATTTCAGCAACCCCATGGGCTCCAAGGCTTGTCTGAAGCTAGATCTTAAAAAGGCCTTTGACAGCGTAAATAGAGATTTTGTCTATTACAATATGCATCAAATGGGGTTTGGGCACTGTTTCATTAGTTGGATCAATGAGTGCATTTCAACAGTATCCTACTCGAGGATGGTTAATGGGTGTCCAGTGGGCCATTTTGAAGGAAATAGAGGACTCAGGAAGGGTGATCCACTTTCACCCTATTTATTTGTCATAGTCATGGAAGCTTTCTACCTTCTTCTGGAAAAGGCTCTCACAAAAGGATTCATGCAGCCTATGTGGCGGTCGGGATCTATATCACACCTGATGTTTGCAGATGATTTACTTGTATTCTGTCGTGCTAACTTCAAATCTCACCGTGGGCTGCAAAACATGCTGAACGAATTTAAATACCTTACTGGTCTTGATATGAATTGGGACAAGAGCATAGCAATGTTCAGCAAAGGGACTAAAAATCCAGGTGCTCTTGCTGAATACCTGGGAGTTAACCATGCAAACACCATCACCACATATTTGGGGCTCCCTTTGTCTTCAAAATACCCCAAAACTTGTATGTACTGCTGGCTTTTGGACAAGTGCAGGAAGCGCATGAGTGGGTGGACCTCAACAATGCTATCAATATCTGGCCGAATTAAGCTGGTACGAACGGTAATCTATGGTATGATTTCATTTTGGTCTCAAGTCTATAGATTCCCTTCTACTGTGTTGCCTTACTTCTATGTTTAGAAGCTTCATATGGGGGAATAGTAAATCATGGGCTAGGCGTGATTCCTGCAAGCCCAAGAATGAAGGGGGCATTGGACTCAGGCTACTCTCTGATCTAAACTTGGCAGCGGGAGTAAAACTGACTTGGAGAATGCTGAAGACCAGAAGTTTATGGGCCAATTACATGCAGGACAAGTACAAAGATATAAATGAATTTTATGATGGTAATGAATTGGCGGCCCAATCTGGAACTTGGAAGTTTCGACTTAAATGCAGGAATCTCTCACAGAAGCTTATTGTGAAGAAAGTAAGAGATGGAAGTGACACATTATTTTGGCATGACAACTGGCTTCCTTGTGGTCCTATCAAAAATGTATTTGACATTCCAATGGGTTCTACTAGAAGGCGAGTGCGAGATTACTTGGGGGTGCGGCATGGAGGAATGAAGCAGAAATCCAAGATATTCTACCACTACTTCAGTATGTTAAATTAACTGAGGGAGCGGATTCTTGGGAATGGAAACTTGGTCCGACTGTTAAATTCAAGAATGTGTGGGAAAATATACGTACCAAAGATGCGCCTTTTGAGTTCTACAAGTTAGTTTGGTTCCCCAGACACACACCGAAGATGTCGCTCACTCTTCTTCGCGCCTTTAAGGGAAAGCTCCTTACTAAAGATAAGTTGGAACAATGGGGAATTCAAACTTCTGCACATTGCGTCCTCTGTGAGGACAGCCGGCTTGAAACAATTGCCCATATTTTTTTCGCATGCACTTACTCAACCTATATTATCCACCGAGCACTACTGAAACTTGGGTATTTTGGACCGAATGACATCACACTTCTGGAGGTGGGTAAATTCTTTTTGGCTAAATTTGGAAAGAGAGGAGCTCTAGCTAGACTTGCAAAATCAGTACTATCGGCTTGTGTATGGCATTTGTGGAGAGAACGTAACAAAAGAGTTTTTGAACACTTGGTGAAGCCGAAGACAGTCCTATTTGAGGAAATATCAGCGGATGTGAGAATTGTGATACGGGATGAAGATATGGCTGATGTTGAAGCGGCAGATGCATTCGAGAATTGGGAGATACTGGATAATGGATGACCTTGCTCGTATTATTTTTCAGTGTAGTTGTGTTTACTGTAGTGATTTGTGGTTGGTGCAAAAAGGTTGGAATTGATAGTAGAGAGTGACGACGCCTGTGTCTTTTCCTCTCTCTATTAAGATATGCACTTTATGAACCCCCACTTTGTACATTATGTACGTTATTGAATATAGTATCTAAATTATCTTTCAAAAAAATGTATATATGTATGTATATACTCTTGTCCAAATTCTCTTATCCAATTTCTCTTGTCCAATTTCTCTTATCCAATTACTCTTGATAACATCCCTATTTTATAGAATAGATGTATGTATATGTATATATATGTATATATGTATGTATAAACTCTTGTCCAAATTCTCTTATCAAAATTCTCTTGTCCAATTTCTCTTATCCAATTTCTCTTGATAACATCCCTATTTTATAGAATAGATGTATGTATATGGATGTATGTATATGTATATATGTATATGTATAAATGTATGTATATATATGTATGTATATACTCTTGTCCAAATTCTCTTATCCAATTTCTCTTGTACAATTTCTCTTGATAACATCCCTATTTTATAGAATAGCTATATATACTCTTGTCCAAATTCTCTTATCCAATTTTTTTTGTCCAATTTCGCTTATCCAATTTCTCTTGATAACATCCCTATTTTATAGAATAGAAGTATGTATATATATGTATGTATATGTACGTATGTATGTATATATATGTATGTATATGTACGTATGTATGCATATATATGTATGTATATATATGTATGTAAATACTCTTATCCAATTTTTCTTATCCAATTTCTCTTGATAACATCCCTATTTTATAGAAAAGATGTATGTAAATGTATGTAAGTAAATGTATATATGTATATGTATATATGTATGTATATACTCTTGTCCAAATTCTCTAATCCAATTTCTCTTGCCCAATTTCTCTTATCCAATTTCTCTTGATAACATCGCTATTTTATAGAATAGATGTATATACTCTTGTCCAAATTCTCTAATCCAATTTCTCTTGTCCAATTTTTCTTATCCAATTTCTCTTGATAACATCCCTATTTTATAGAATAGATGTGTATACTGTTGTCCAAATTCTCGTATCCAATTTCTCTAGATAACATCCCTATTTTATAGAATAGATGTATGTATATGTATGTATGTATATTTATGTATGTATATGTATATATGTATATGTATATATGTATGTACGTATATACTCTTGTCCAAATTCTCTAATCCAATTTCTCTTGTCCAATTTCTCTTATCCAATTTCTCTTGATAACTTTCCTATTTTATAGCATAGATGTATGTATATGTATCTATGTATATGTATGTATGTATAAACTCTTATCCAAATTCTCTTATCCAATTTCTCTTGATAACATCCCTATTTTATAGAATAAATGTTATATATATATACTAGTCATCACCCGTGCCCGTAGGGCACGGTTCATTTAAGATATCCCCTCAAAGTCTTTGTTCTCCCCAAAAATTATTTCCCCCTTCAAAATCTAAACGAACAAAAATTTAGCACCGGCCCGGGTACCGATCGACCTAAGCCATCTTCTTCTAGCTGTATTCAATAACTCTTTCATTTGTGGGTGTTTCACGTGTCTTGTGGGAATTAATGTTTTGATGGTTGTCATAGGATGCATAATAGTCAAAGCTTATCTTTAGTATATTTGTAATGTTAGGTTTAATTTGTACAATGTATGAAACAATGAATTAACGTATGATAGTTGGAGTGGTTGCGTATTAAAATTTGGTTTGTTTGGCTTCTTCAATTTCATGTCATACTTTGATGATAATATGAAGGGCACATGGGTTAAGCATACAATCTGCACAAAAATATTGATTTTTACAATCACAACTTTTTTATCAGAATTTTCTTTTGTAACATACTTCATGTCATATTTTGATGTAAAGTTGGCTATATCAACTTGAAGCTTGAAGCAAACTAAAGAAACATGAAGCATCGTGAAATCTAATTAGAGTTTAAATGTGTATGTAAGCTCGTCGTATGTTTTCCAACTAAAACAACCAGCTTACGGTTTGAATGCATATAGTTTTAATGCATTCAACTAATTAGCTGTTTGTTTTAGTTTATAGTTTGAATGCATCAAGAAAGAGAAAATATCAGCAGAGGATTTGGGTTAAATCGAATTAGAGTTTTAATGCTTCAACAAAGAGACCCAAGCAAACACAAGCTTTCCAATTCCAGCATATATGCATTCAAACTGTAAGCTCACTTCAACATACTCAGTCCTTCTGATGTTTTCTCTTTATTGATGCATACAAATTACATGTCTTCAAACTAAAACAACCAGCTTACATATATGTCTTATATATATATCTGGTTGCATACTTGGATATATCAAAACAGGCTATAATTGGCTATATCAGACATGGAATGTAAACTTGGCAGCAATTAGTTTTTGCAACAACCTGTTTTTGTAATCCGTTTTTGAAACAATGTACATAGCCTATATCCATTCAACCAAATACAAATTGAATACAAATATGTATGATGATGAAGAACCAATTGTCATTAATTAATCAAATAAAATTTGATGTTAGCATTTACATTTAGCATACAAATAAGCTTCAATCCACCACTCTTTGTTTGACTGCAACAAATAAACTATTCAACACAAAAGCAAAAAACCGAGCGCTACAATGTTCTTCAGTTTCTTCCCATGCATGCTGCTACAAAAGGCCCGACTCAGTACAAAATATAAGGATTAAGCTAAAGCCTACAATCACTAATATCCTTGAACAACCAACATATAAATAGTTCATCCAAACGACTATGCAAAGGGCAGCTTCAATCACTAATATCTCGGTAGCCATGCTACTCCCAGCCGATTGGAGCAGGGGCAGCTTCTATCGAAGGAGGAGCAACATCCCAGCTTGGAGGTGCAACAGGAACACCTCCCAACGATGGAGCAGCGGCGGGCCAGCCATCAGCAGCAGCTGCAGCTGTACAGAATTATTCAGAGGTCAGACTCAATCATTAAAATACATTTTGCTAATCTATGAATAGGTTTCTAATGACAACAATTAGGACTGAAAGTAAGCGTTTCATTTCATAAGAAATCCCCAATGACATAATGACCAGGTAACGGAGCAAAATTTTGGGGAAAGGTAGATGGCGCAAATATACATTACTTATAGTCCTTCATTTTTTCAGTTATACCTGATAAATAGACATGTGGTGAAAACTAAAGATGTATATTATAATGATATTTTCTTGCTGCAATGAACAAAATGTCATAAAACGGTAAAAGCATTAGAACGATAGTTTGATAGTGAAGACGGTCCAAGTAAATTTAGCTTTCAATATGAACAAATTTTGCATGGAAGCGTGTACATGAGAAAAGAGTAAAAGGCGTGTCCATGAGAAAAGAGTAAAAGAGGTACTCATCGAATCCACGATATTCAATATCACCACCATCATCTTGAACAGCATGTCGAATCTGAGTTTCTAAAAGTTCTTTGATCAGGGCAACGATCTCTGAATTATCCTGCAAAACCATGTAGCAGTATTGTCAATCACACCAAATCCAGCCTTGCTTCGAAGGAACAGGTAAAAGAAAACGCTATCAAACTTATGTGTGTAGATCAAAATCATCTCTCAATCACGGACAACATCATAACAAAAGCAACAGTGTTCAGTTTGGTTGTATCAACAAACAAAGAGAGCAGACTGTCAATAGCACAGTCTATCAGCTTATTTATCCTTCTTTATTTTTAAAGATAACAAATTCTCTGATGACTTTCTATCGCCTGTCTGTTGAAGCTTCCTATCAACATAAATAATAATTATCATTTTTAATCTTATATATATATATAATGATCCTTGTGTGTCATATAGCCGTAACTTTTGACAAAAATTCTAGTTTTCTACATTTTGGAAACCTCCCAAGCACATGAATTTTTTTTAATAAATAAAGTTGTATTTGGGATGAAACTACCATATTCAATAAAATAATTCTTAAACCTATTAATAAACACATACATGTCATTCTCTGTCAAAGCCCCTTGGAATCCATCAATAACATGCATCAAATATGTTACCTTTTCATGAAACCTACTTGTAACCTAGAGTTCATAGTGCCAGTTCCATTCTATCACACACTATATAAGAATCTTGAAAATTTATAAGATTAACAATGTAGTTGATTAAGTCCTATCAACTAAACCCTTTTATAAATAGAATATGTCAAATGTTACTGAATTTGGTAGCATTCTAGTATACTAATTTTTATTTATGTACATGTGCTCGTTCATGCTGATTTGGATCCCCCTCCCCCATTTTGTCGGTCTGTAGGATAGGGATAGCTACTGGTAGATGATGCAAAAGTATATTGGATCCGATGTTACATCCATGGTGACACTTCCAGTAATAATTTTTGAGCCAATGACAATGCCTCAAAAAATGGCAGAGGTATATTTTCTGTATATTAATCTAGATATTTATACGATGATTATCTTGTCTTATTTCTTTTGATGCATTTTAAAAAAAGCAGTTTCCTGAAAGGACTTTATGTGTTTGGCATATCAGACTGTTTCCTACTTGTGATTAATGTCCAATCAAGTGTTGACATAATTTAATGCTTTATTAACAAAGCATAGGAATAATGCATGCTGATTAGCTGAATGCTTTCGTTTACCCTATAGTTTGGAGGAGATTGTCTTTGCAGTGCTCAATAGTTAGGCAAAATGACTTCTCCATATTATGCTAGGATGGAAAGTATTTTGGCTCGAAAAAGGATGTTTCATTTATACAGTGCTTTTGATGCTGTCAGCACAAAATGTTTTGGTCTCTAATACTATTCTTTACCATAGTTGATGGAGTATTCTCAACTATTAAATCTGGCAGATGAATGTGAAGCCCCTTACATGTGATTGGTCTATACCTGTAAGTAAATCAATTGGGTACTTCTTCTTGTGTAAATTTGTCATGGAACAGCGTGTCAATAGAATAATATGGTTCTTGTTTATAGCTTCATGGACGATATATGTCTACTATGCCTATCAGCAAATTAAATGTTCAGTGCTAGTGTTTGCATGGATTAGTGGTGCAATAATATACTCCTTTTTTCAATATTTACTACCAGTTTACTAATAGTTACATAAACAATCAAAGTATAGTGCAAGTTTGATGATATCAGTAGCATAACATAAACAATTATCATCAGAAACTCCATCCTTAAGAAAGTTGAGAGGATCAGAAATCATATGATTTGACTAATTTCACCAATGAATCAAGTGGGTTCATTAGTCATATCATTGGAAAATAGGATTCATTTCGTGATCACTTGATGCATTGGTGAAAAGCATGTGAAAGCAACTGATTTCTCATTAGGAAACACAACTAAGAATCTGTTGGAATGTGTGGACCATCCATTTGGATTGCCCATATAGATACTTGAGGGTACTACTCCTATCAGACAGACCCATATGCTACATTATCTATGTATCACGTTTCGTAATCTAAGAACAAAAATATCAAAACAAAAATCCTAACAAAATTCACAAAATATGTAATCTAAAAGAAGCACAAGTACAATAATAAAAATTATTTAATTATTTCTCCTAAAAAGATGCCAACCCCCCAAAAAAGGGTTTTTGATACAAAAATAAAAACCACATCCATAAAGATACAACATCATAAATCAATCACCATGATTTCTCGGTAATAGTAACACGTAATTGAAGAAAGAATGAAGCAAGGAAAGCAAAATGGAAATTGAACCAAGAAATTGCGTACACCAGAAATTTAATCAAGAAAATGAACCAAGAAAGCAACATGGAAGCCTTTTAATCCCATCCTTGGAGAGACTTATGAAATGGTTAATCATAATGGAGTTACTTTCATATCTAGGGAATATACATCATCAACAATGGAACCTAAAAGATCATATCATAACATTGAGTTGTGCAAACATCAAGATTCAATTGCCATCCACACATGTCATCTTAACAGAAAGTTCTCTTTTGGTTTAACATTTGATTTCAAAAATGTTATCTTGAAATACACACATTGAGACAGAACACTAAACCAAAGAAAACTCAAAAAGGAAACAAAAAAAAGAATGTCAATTTGATGATCCACACATGTAAGCAATATTGACAATCTCAGAGATGAGAGGGATGAAGCTTAAGGGGGCGAGTGAGAGTAAATGAAATCACAGTTCTACATATATACATTCTCAGAGAATGCATGTCTAGCCTTCTTGCTAGATGAACAGTCACAATGCTATCAAAGCGAAAACCATATTCCATTTGATAGATGAACAGTCTTTTAATGTGTGGTTGGTGCTTCAACTTTTAAAAATCCCAATTGACATTTAGCGTCACAATGTGCCCGAATTTTCTGCATAAAATATGTGCCATAAATTGAAAAATAAACATAAGATTCTCAATAAAACGTATTGTCATATAAAGAAACTAAATTTGTATGTTTTTATGGCATAATAGCAAACATGAACAGAATCTAGTCTATTAAGTCCAAGTGTGGCTGGCTAACATAAGCAAAAGCTTTTGGCTAACCCTATTTACATCCACCAAATGCATGTAGGACTGACTCTGAAGACACTTGTTTTAAGGTGTAAGTACAACTGCCTAATGCTTAGTGCATCGCTGAACGCCAGCTTAAAGTAGATCACCTCATTCTGTTCCAACATTGCTTTTTTGTTTGTGAATTCAGATCTGAGCCCAATTCAAAAAAAATGTTATTTTGAAATACACACATTGCATCCAGATTTTTGAGGTAAAATGTCAATGTGATGCCTTTGAGCATTTCAAAAAACGAACTTACATTTCATCAAATCAAAAACAGAATGTATAAATCAAAAACAGAATGTATTCACACAAAAACAAAACGTATCAAATAAAAAAAAGAACTTACCTTTGAGCATTTTTACAAATAGTTGGTGTGCATTCATTTGAGCGTGGACCTGTGAGTATTCCTTCCTGCCAACAACAAAAAAAACAGAATGTAAGCTCAACAACGTTGTGTTCGATGAGAATCCTTAATGTTGCAACTTGCCTTAATGCTCAGTAGCTAGCTAATGCTCAGTAGCTAGCTAATGCGCCTCCTCGATTAGCAGAAGCTTGTTCACCTCACACACCATCGCAGCTAAAACGAAATGACAGTAGATGCAGATGGGGAAAAATTAGGGTAAAATTGCTCACCTTTGTAAGTATTGACCTTACCCTCAGTCACCATTGTTGAGGAAATGAACTGAATGAAATCTCTCTCTCTCCTAACTCTCAGAATGCGATGGATCCCCAACACTCGTTTATCTTTGTGGCTGAGGTTTTTGGGGGTGGGGTTTCGGGATGGGTTAACCACAGTTTCTACGCAGCTAAGGTTGTTGGGGAGAGAGAGGGAGGGATAGAAAGAAGAAGATGCTCTACAAAATTTACAATGGGGGGAGAGAGATTGTGAGGCTGAGCCGGGCTTTGCGAGATAATGATATCCTTTTCAAAATTTCGAATTTTCACCTAAAATTCAAACTTGCCTCCAAGTTTTTCCCCCAAGTTTCAAAATTTCAACTGAAGTTGTTTGTCCTAGTCAGCACTTAGGTTGTTCCAGTCAGCATTTCTGTGTCCATGTAGGACAAAGGCTGTCACGTAGGACAAAATTCAAAAAAGGTCCTCTTTTATAGAATATATATATATATATATATATATATATATATATATATATATATATATATATATATATATGAGGAAGGATCAAATGACCCCCAAAAATAACCCCCAAAAATGACCCCCTATCAAAAATCCTATGCCCCCCATTTTTTCGGAAGATCCAAACCGTTCATCTTGATCTCCACCCTCTAAATACATGACCCACCAATTTTCAACCCGATCCCATGTGTTTTGCCCATTCATCAACCATTCGCAAAAGTTCGGTTCATGCGAAACCGTTAAATTTGGGTCGGATGGATGAATGGGAAAAACACATGGCAACGGGTTGAAAATTGGTGGGTCATGTATTTAGAGGGTGGAGATCAAGATGAACGGTTCGGATCTTCCGAAAAAATGGGGGGCATAGGATTTTTGATAGGGGGTCATTTTTGGGGGTTATTTTTGGGGGTCATTTGATCCCTCCTATATATATATATATATATATATATATATATATATATATATATATATATATATATATATATATATATATATATATATATATATATATAGGATTTAATGTAGAAAAGGTGGCACCTGATCCAATGGATCAGGTGCTAAGACACAAAAAAGGTGGGACGTACAAGCCCCCACATGGGCTTGTACTGGTTGGGTCCCACCTTTTTGTGTCTTGCACCTGATCCATTGGATCAGGTGCCACCTGCTCTACATTAATCCCATATATAAATAACATATATATATATATATAACATATATATATAACACACACACACACACACATATATATATAACACACATATATATAACATTATAGTGAGATAAGCGAAAATTGCGAACCTGGCGATTACCAGGCGAAGGCAAAGCCTAGAAATGGTGCGGGCTATGTTGGTGACGATGGCTCTGGCAGGGAAGGTGACTCAAGCACGACATTGGCAGGGAAGGTGACTCAGGTATTGTCACGCCCCGCTTCCCATAATACGGAAGCGAGGACGATACTAAGGTCCGCATGGGCCGAAGCTGTGAAGGTCGGACCCAATAAGTGTCTGTAAAGGTACACCAAACAAAGTACATGTTCTTGCATTTAAAGTTCAGAAGAATAATAGTACTTAAAGGAAACAACATTAATTTATTAAGATAATAATCTAGCAAGTACAAGAAGTCTAATAGCGAAAGCCTCGCATGGCTACAACTGAAAAGGAAACTAATGGTGATATGCACCCAACCTAAAACAGAAAGCAAAATGGTGCTACGCACCCAAACCAAGAAACTGAAAATCTAAGCCAGCAAAGGGCAGAGAACTCTAGAACCGGTCCTCGTCTGGATCGCACTCCTGAGCAACGTACTCCTGCTCCGGGTCCTCAGGTACTGCCTCCTGATCCATGAACTCTGTCTTGGTACCTGACATACAAACACCCAAGAGAAAAGGAGTTGTATGCCAGGCAGAGTCTACAAGTAAAGGTAAGACGACTCTACTGCAAAGTGTATGAAATTTAATGACAGATATTGAAATGTTCTTTACTTGACAATCTATAAGATGCAACAA
This sequence comes from Scilla litardierei, assembly GCA_030789695.1. Taxonomy (NCBI): domain Eukaryota; kingdom Viridiplantae; phylum Streptophyta; class Magnoliopsida; order Asparagales; family Asparagaceae; genus Scilla; species Scilla litardierei. Next base: position 239,417,638 of record CM061142.1, on the reverse strand, counting down.
CATGACATTTTATAGCATGGTAGGAAAGTAAAAACTGTGCAAGAAAGTAAACATGACATGGCAATGGTCGTAGCGTGTGCTACCGGCTACAAGACAAGACAAGACAAGATGTGTGTGTCATGAAAAGGGTTCACACCTAACTGTTAGAGGGCGGCCAAACCCTCTAAACCGTGTGACCGCTCAACCCTACCCCAAACTCGGGCTCAAAACAAGACCAAACAATGGATCACTCTCTCTATTTTGGAGAGTGCCATATTCCCCGCAGGTTGTGTATTCCAGACAAGGGATCACTCTCTTTATCTTGGAGGTGCCCTATTCCCCACAGGTTGTGTATTCCAGACAAGGGATCACTCTCTCTATCTTGGAGGGTGCCCTATTCCCCGCAGGTTGTGTATTCCAGACAAGGGATCACTCTCTCTATCTTGGAGGGTGCCCTATTCCCCGCAGGTTGAGTATTCCAGACAATGGCTCACTCTCTATATCTCGGAGGGTGCCATATTCCCCGCAGGTTGTGTATTCCAGACAAGTGATCACTCTATATATCTTGGAGAGTGCCCTATTCCCCGTAGGTTGTGTATTCCAAACAAGGAATCACTCTCTCTGTCTTGGAGAGTGCCCTATTCCCCGCAGGTTGTGTAAAACATTTCAAGAATGATGTTACATGGCATGACAAAGGTAATGTATGTTCTCTTCATTCTATGGGATCCACATGCACACACATACAGAGAGAGTTCCTAGCTTGGCAGATATAGCAGCAGTTTACACCTAGACTTCGTCATCAAGCCTAGGCTGTAGTGAGGGTGTACCAGACGCTATCATTTCACGTATGGTTCTCTTGTTCAACAATTTTTAAACTAAGGAAGTAATGGCCTAAAACGTGACCGTAACTATGCAAGTGAACACACTTGCCTGAAGTGGCGAGAAGCACATTCGTCGGGAGCGTCTCGTCACGAGCAGTGTGTCAGTTATGGTCCGCTGTAATAAATTAAGGAGACAGTGTCAGGTCAAATTTTAGGAAAGTTCTATTATGGTTTATTTTCTAAGTTGAACATGGCTATCCTAACAGTTCCAAGTCAAGTTGTTTGAATGTTCAACCTATATGACGATTCTATCAAATGTGCACAGTCAAAATTGTCCAATCGTTGGTCTAGATTTTCACAACAGTTTAAAGGAGCATAAAAGTAAATTTAGTGATTTAAGTTGTCGATTTTTAGTTAGGTTTCAATGACGTACGGTGTGGGTTAGTACGAGCGAGGGGAACCAACCTAGTACGACGAACTCGCATGAGTTTGACGTCGGATCTGAAACGGTGATGGGTCTCGTCATCTCCAGTTCCTCGCACAGTAAGGACAGTCACCTCGGGATCGTTTCGGCTACGGGTAGCACAGTGAAACAACGTCTACTGGAAGGGGCAGCAGCTACGTCGTCTTGCGGCAGCAAAATAACGAACAGCGGCAACGGGCAGCGAACCGACAATGGCTGCAAGGCGTGCGGCAGATCTGGATGTCGGAGGGGATGACGGCCATGACATGGAGAGGGACAGCAACAAGGGGAGAGGCTGTGGTCTGTCGGTGTGTAGTCGAAAGGAGAGGGTAAGCCGTAGGGTGTTCGGCCTTGGGGATGAAGCGCAGGGAGAGGGGAACGGACTGCTGCTTGATGTGTGGGTTTCTAACGGTGCAAGGGACAGCTGCAGGATGTGCTTGGCTGCGAGGAAGGAAAATGGAGAGTGTCATGCCGAAGAGGGTGAAGGCCGACGGTCAGTGCGTGGGCTTCACCGGCGGCAAGGGGCTGTTACGTGGACTGCAAGTTAAGGGGAGGGTGTTGGGTGAGGAAGTGCAGGCCGGGCCTGTTGCTGTGCGTAAAGAACGGCATGTGCTTAGCCGGAGGGTGAAGGAGGCCGGCAGTCTGGGTTGCTTGGCTGGTGGGTCTGGGTGAGGGTGGTCAGATGTTGAAGGGGGTCGGCCAATTGGTGGGTTGTCCGGGCAGTTGTCAAGTGAAGAGGCCGTCGGTTGCTTGCCATGGGGGAAAAGAGAAGAGAGGGGAGCGGCAGTTGATGAAGAACGGCCTGGGCTTTGCGTGGAGTAGGGGGGAAGGCTAGACTTAGGTAGGGTTTTTAAAATGAAACAAAGGAGTAAAGTCTTCTCCTTGATGTTTTGTGCGGCTGCAGAAAAATAGGGGAAAGCCCAAGTTATTTCTAGGGTTTGTTAGCTCTAGGGTTTTATAACTCAAAATATATAGAAGGGATGAGAGAGAGGTTAAAATAGAGGGTACATAGTCTAGGGCTTAAGTTTTGAAAAAAAATAATAGGAGGATCCTAGTCATTCACGTGAATATGGGGAGGAGCCAATAGACCTAGGTTTAAAAATATAATGCAAGCATTGGGGTTACATGCGTGGGAACAAAATAGGAAGAGTAGTGGCGGCTAGCTCTATAGGATTAAGGATTAAGAGATAGAAGGAAGTAATTCAAAATTTGGGTTGATATGGAAAGAGACAAGAGAAGTTAAATAGCAATAAGAGAGGGATTTGTCGATTAAGGAGAATGAGCAAAAGTCTCATCTCCAATTTAGGAAATAATTTGAATTAAAAAATTTAATTAGAAATTAAACAATATAGTAAGAAATAATTATTAGTAGCTATCATGCATAAGAATACGTAGCAACACCAATACTCAAAAATTAAAATACTCTAAGCTAAGAAAGAATACGGACCCAATTAAAATAATGGTGCTGGAAAAATGTAAGTCAAGGAGGGTAAACGACTAAAAGAAAAACACAGATACTGGCTGTTACATCCTACCCACCTTAAGAAAAATTCTGCCCTCGGAATTTCTAACACCTACTAATCAGAGAACAAAAGAGGGTAGCGCTCTCTCATCTCATCCTCTCTCTCCCAGGTGGACTCTCCTGGCGATCCGTGATGCCACATCACTCTCACCAGGTCGACTACCTTGTTCCTTAACTGCTTCTGTCGACGATTCAAAATCTGCACTGGCTGCTGCTCATAAGTCAGGTCCGATCGGACCGTGATCTCTAAAAAATCCACAGTGTGTGATGAGTCACTGACGTATCAACGTAGCTGAGAAAACATGAAACACGTCTTGAACTCCCTCCAAAGATGGTGGTAAATCAAGGCGATAAGCCACTGCTCCCACACGCTCCAGCACGTAAAATTTTCCAATATACCTCGGACTCAGCTTCCCCTTCTTCCTGAAACGAATTACTCCGCAGTTCGAAGAAATCTTCAGGAAGACATGATCTCCTGGATGAAACTCCAATGGTCGTCTCTTGGCATCCGCCCAATGCTTGAAGCGATCTTGAGCAATTCAAAGCTTATTCCTGATGTCTCTCACGACATCCACTGCCTATACAATCAGCTCTGGACCCAACAGCTCTCTGTCTCCGATGTCATCTCAGCTCAGTGGCGATCGAAATTTCCTTCCATATAGAACAGCAAAAGGCGCCATGCCAATTCTCGCCTGGTAGTTGTTGTTGTTGTAGGAGAATTCCACTACATAGAGATGGTCCTCCCACAAACCCTTCAGATCAAGCGTACAAGTTCTCAACATATCCTCCAGAATCTGAATCGTCCTTTCTGAATGGCCATCGGTCTATGGGTGGTACGCCCTGCTGAAACTCAGACTCGTACGAAGGTTCTCTTGTAGACTCTTCTAGAACTGGGACGTGCACCTCGAGTCTCTATCGGATATAATGCTCACTGAAACTCCATGCAAACGCACCATCTCCTACACGTACATGGTCTAAATCACGAACTAATCTTAAGGAGGAACCATAAATAGAGAAGTAAAAATATCTTTACCTCTAAATACTTCCTCGCCAAGATTTCTGTGGACTGTCCCACTCGGAATGGGATGAAATGCACAGACTTGGTCAATCGGTCAACGATCTCCCAGACTACGTCATTCTGCTTAGGCCTCCGAGGTAGGCCTGTCACGAAATCCATCGTGATGTGCTGCCACTTCCACTCTAGAATAGGAAGCGGTTGTCGCAGTCCTGCGGTCCGATGGGACTCTACCTTCACTTACTGGCATACAAGACACTTGGCAACACTCCGTGCCACACTCCTCTTCATGCCAGTCCACCAATAGTTTAGACAGAGGTCCTTGTACATCTTCGTGCCTCCAAGATGTATGGAATAAAGCGAGCTATGTGCCTTATTCAACAGCTCATCTCTAATGTCTCCTACATGTACGCAGAGTCAATTGTCGTATCTCAGCGATCCATCCTCATGAATGATGAACTCCATCCGAAGTCCAGCTTCGACCTGTCTTCTGATCCTCTATAGCTTCGGGTCTCCTGCCTGAGCTACCTTGATACGATCCACAATCGTTGACTGAATCTACATGTTCATCAATGAAACGATCACTCTTGGTAGAACAACCTCAATGTTCATCCCTCTCACTTCCTATTGTACTCTCCATTGGGCAGTATACATCATTACTGCGGGGAGTCTGCCCAAAGCATATGGCACTACATTCACCTTCCCCAGGTGATACTGCAGATCGATCTCATAATCCACCATCAGCTCCAACCATCATGGCTGACGCATGTTGAGCTCCTTCTGAGTAAAAATGTACTTCAAGCTTTAGTGATCGGTGAATATTTTCACGCACTCACTCAGCAGAAAGTGTCTACAGATCTTCAACGCAAATATCACGGCTGCTAGCTCCTGATCATGTATCGAATAGTTCTTCTCATGATTCCTTAACTTTTGTGAAGCGTACACGACCACATGACCATGCTGATGTAGGAGGCATTCGAGTCCCTTGCCATAGGCATCATAGTAAATCTCGAAGCCTCCGCTCCGATCCGGTACAGTCAAAACCAGTGATGTGGTCAATCTCACCTTCAAAATAATAAAAGCCTTCTCATAATCCTCTGACCAACGGAACTCCACGTCCTTCCTCGTCAGCTTCGTCATCAGCTATGCAATCTTTAAAAAATCCTTGATGAACCGACAGTAGTAGCCAGCTAATCCAAAAAAGCTCCTGATATCCGAGGCTGACTGCGAGGTCGGCCACTCACTGACGGCTCTGACCTTCTCCGGATCTACCGATATGCCATCACCATACACCACATGTCCCAGGAAGGTGACTCGATACAACCAGAACTCACACTTACTACACTTGGCATAAAGCATATGACACCTTAGTGTTTCCAACACTATCCTCAGATGTCGGCTGTGCTCCTCCTCAGATTTCGAGTAAATAAGGATGTCGTCGATGAAGATGACGACGAACTTATACAGATAGTCATAGAAGATCAAATTCATCAGATTCATGAACACAGCGGGAGCGTTGGTCACACCGAAAGGCATGACCACGAACTCATAGTGTCTGTACCTTGTCCTGAATGCAGTCTTCGATATGTCATCCTTCTTCACCTTCAGCTGATGGTATCCGCTCCTCAAATCCAGTTTCTCTCGAACCTCTGAGCTGGTCAAATATATCATCAATGCGGGGCAGCGGATACTTGTTCTTCATAGTCACTGCATTCAGCCCTCTGTAATCCACACACATCATGCAGGATCCATCCTTCTTCTTCACCAATAGAACTGGTGCACCCCAAGGTGAAACACTAGGGTGTATGAATCCCTTCTGCAGCAATTCGTCCAACTGTTTCCGCAACTCCTCAAGCTTTGCAGGAGCCATACGATACGGCGCCTTCGAAATAGGTTGCGCTCCCAGCATAAGGTCTATGCTGAACTCCAAAGCTCTTTCGGGTGGCAACCCTGAAATATCTTTGGGGAAGATGTCGTCAAAGTCTCTGACGACTGCTGGTCTACTGATCTACATCTGCATGGTGACAACGATCGACTCCTTCACCTTGGCCCGAAATCTAACGGGCCCAAGCGATCGCTCTCTTTTATGAAACTCGAACTCCTGGTGGCCTGGTATCCTGAACACCACCTTCTTACTGTGACAATCGATCGAAGCATGGAAATTTCCCAACCAATCGATGCCAAGAACAACATCGAAATGCGACAGATCATGGATAATGAAGTCAGCATATATCTCGTGTCCACTGATCACCAATGAAATCGATCGACATCCCAAATTAACCGTCACCACTATGTTCCCTGTAGTGATATCCCGACACTTTGGAAGAGTATGGGTAGGAATAGAGTGCTCTGTTACGAAACTCCAGGTTATGATGCAAATAGATGCCCCGGAGTCGAACAAAGTTAGTACCGGATAAGATGACACTAAGATGGTGACTAAGATAAAGAGAAAATAACTAAGGTCAAACAAGGGTCACTAATCTAACTAGGGATTATTAGACTTGCACATGATAAACTTGATATTAAATGAATGCAAGTACTTTTATCATCCCGAACTTTTTGCACGACCTGCATGGGCCACCCCAAAAACCTGTCACGCCCCGCTTCCCATAATACGGAAGCGAGGATGAGACTAAGGTCTGCATGGGCCAGAGCTGTGAAGCTCGAACCCAGTAAGCATCTGTAGAGGTACACCAAACGAAGTACAGGTTCTTGCATTTAAAGTTCAGAAGAATAATAGTACTTAAAGGAAATAACATTCATTTATTAAGATAATAATCCAGCAAGTACAAGAAGTCTAATAGAGAAAGCCTCGCATGGCTACAACTGAAAAGGAAACTAATGGTGCAACGCACCCAACCTAAAACAGAAAGCAAAATGGTGCTACGCACCTAAACTAGGAAACTGAAACTCAAAGCCAGTAACAGGCAGAGAACTCTAGGACTGGTCCTCATCCGGATCGTACTCCTGAGCAACGTACTCCTGCTCCGGGTCCTCAGGTACTGCCTCCTGGTCCACAAACTCTGTCTCGGTACCTGACATACAAACACCCAAGAAAAAAGGAGTTGTATGGCAGGCAGTGTCTACAAGTAAAGGTAAGACGACTCTACTACAAAGTGTTTGAAATTTAATGACAGATATTGAAATGTTCTTTAATTAACAAGTTACAATATGCAATATCAAGACATTTTATAGCATGGTAGAAAAGTAAAGACTGTGCAAGAAAGTAAACATGACATGACAATGGCCGTAGCGTGTGCTACCAGCTACAAGACAAGACATGACATGACATGACATGACCTGTGTGTCATGAAAAGGGTTCACGCCTTACGGTTAGAGGGCGGCCAAACCCTCTAAACCGTGTGACCGCTCAACCATACCCCAAACCCGTGCACAAAACAAGACCAGACAAGGGATCACTCTCTCTATCTTGAAGAGTGCCCTATTCCCCGTAGGTTGTGTATTCCAGACAAGGGATCACTCTCTCTATCTTGGAGAGTGTCATATTCCCTGCATGTTGTGTATTCCAGACAAGGGATCACTCTTTCTATCTTGGAGGGTGTCCTATTCCCCGTAGGTTGTGTATTCCAGACAATGGATCACTCTCTCTATCTAGGAGAGTGTCCTATTCCCCGCAGGTTGTGTATTCCAGAAAAGGGATCACTCTCTCTATCTTGGAGAGTGCCCTATTCCCTGTAGGTTGTGTATTCCAGACAAGGGATCACTCTCTTTATCTTGGATAGTGCCCTATTTCCTGCAAGTTGTGTATTCCAGACAAGGGATCACTCTCTCTATTTTCGAGAGTGCACTATTCCCCGCAGGTTGTGTAAAACATTTCAAGAATGATGTTACATGGCATGACAAAGGTAATGTATGTTCTCTTCATTCTATGGGGTCCACACGCACATACACAGATAGTTCCTAGCATTGTAGTTATAGCAGTATATACCTAGACTTTGTCGTCAAGCCTAGACTGTAGTGAGTGTGTACCAAATGCTATTATTTCACGTCTGGTTTTCTTGTTCAACAATTTTCAAACTAAGGAAGTAATGGCCTAAAACGTGGCCGTAACTACACAAGTGAACACCCTTGCCTGAAGTGGCGAGAAGCACGTCCGTTGGGAGCGTCTCGTCACGAGCAGTGTGTCGGTTATGGTCCACTGTAATAAATTAAGGGGATGGTGTCAGGTCCAGTTTTAGAAAGTCCTATTATGGTTTGTTTTCTAAGTTGAACGTGGCTTTCCTAACAATTCCAAGTCAAGTTGTTCGAATGTTCAACCTATTCGACGATTCTATCCTATGTGCACAGTCAAAATTCTCCAATCGTCGGTCTAGATTTTCGCAATAGTTTAAAGGAGCGTAAAAGTAAATTTAGTGATTTAAGTTGTTGATTTTTAGTTAGGTTTCAATGAAGTACGGTGTGGGTTACTACGAGCGAGGGGAACCAACCCAGTACGACGAACTCGCACGAGTCTGACATCGGATCTGAAATGGTGATAGGTCTCGTCGTCTCCGGTTCCTCGACTACGAGTACCGTAGTAAGGACAGTGGCCTTGGGATCGTTTCAGGTCCGGGTAGCACAGCGAAACAACGTCTACGGTGAGGGGCAGCGACTACATCGTCTTGCGGCAGCAAAACAACGAACAGCGATAGTGGGCAGCAAACCGACAATGCTGTAAGGCGTGCGATAGATCTAGACGTCGGAGTGGATGACGGCCGCGACGTGGAGAGGGACTGCAGCAAGGAAAGAGGACGTGGGCTATCGGGTGTGTAGCCGAAGGGAGAGGGTAAGCCGTAGGGTTTTCGACCTTGGGGATGATGCGAGGGGAGATGGGAACAACCAGCTACTTGATGCGTGGGTTTCTAACGGTGCAAGTGGCAGCTGCGGGTTGTGCTTGGTCGCGAGGGAGGAAAATGGAGAGTGGCAGGCCGAAGAGGGTGAAGGTCGACGGTCTGTGCGTGGGCTTGGCCAGCGGCGAGGGGCTGTTGCATGGACTGCAGGTTGAGGGGAGGGTGTTGGGTGAAGAAGTGCAGGTCGGGCCTGCTACTGTGCGTGGAGAACAGCATGTGCTTAGCCGGAGGGTGAAGGAGGCCAGTGGTATGGGTTGCTTGGCCATCGGGTCTAGGTGAGAGTGGTCGGATGTTGAAGGGGGTCGGCAGCTTGGTGGGTTGTTCAGGCGGCTGTCAAGTGGAGAGGCCGGGGGTTGCTTGCCGTGGGGGAAAGAGGAGAGAGGGGAACGACAGTTGATGAAGAACGGTCTGGGCTTTGCATGGAGTAGGGGAAGGCTAGACTTGGGTAGGGTTTTTAAAATGAAACAAAGGAGTAAAGTCTGCTCCTTGCTGTTTTGTGCAGTTGCAGAAAAATAGGGGAAAGCCCAAGTTATTTCTAGGGTTTGATAGCTCTAGGGTTTTATAACTCAAAATATATAGAAGGGATGAGAAAGAGGTTAAAATAGAGGGTACAGATTCTAGGGCTTAAGTTTTGAAAAAAAATAGTAGGATCCTAGTCATTCACGTGAATATGGGGAGGAGCCAATAGACCTAGGTTTAATAATATAATGCAAGCCTTGGGGTTACATGCTTCGGAACAAAATGGGAAGAGTAGTGGCAGCTAGCTCTATAAGATTAAGGATTAAGAGATAGAAGGAAGTAATTCAAAATTTGGGTTGATATGGAAAGAGACAAGAGAACTTTAATAGCAAAAAGAGAGGGATTTGGTGATTAAGGAGAATGAGCAAAAGTCTCATCTCCAATTTAGTAAATAATTTGAATTTAAAATTTTAAATAGAAATGCAACAATATAGTAAGAAATAATTATTAGTAGCTATCGCGTATATGCAAAACGTAGCTACACCAATACTCAAAAATTAAAATACGCTAAGCTAAGAAAGAATACATACCCAATTAAAATAATGGTGCCGAAAAATGTAAGCCAAGGAGGGTAAATGACTAAAAGCAAAACACAGATACTGGCTGTCACGCCCCGCTTCCTAAAATGGACGGAGGCGAAGCGTGACTAAGGCCCGCTTAGGCCGGAGCTGTGAAGCTCGGACCCAATAAGAGTCTGTAGGGTACCATTTTAAAGTTTTTAGGTTCTTGCATTAATAAAGTTCGAAACAACAGAAGTACAGAAAGGAAAAGGCATTCATTAAATTAGAGATATAATATCCAACTAGTACAAAGTCTAAAAAGGAAGCCTAGCATGGCAACAACCTAACTAAAAGCAAACTAAAAGCAGTAACCTCTAAAAGAGTCGACTAAAAAGACCTCAAGGTCTGGTCCTCGTCAGGCACGTACTCTGGGTCGACGTCCTCGGCTCCTCGTACTCCAGCGAGTCTGCCTCGTCCACGAACTCTGGCTGAACACCTGACGTACAGCACCCAAGAAAAAGGAACTGTACGTCAGGTAAAGTCTACAAGAAGGGTTAGACTTTACTGCAAGTGCACCGAACTTTAAACAACGGTTTACTGGTTGATTAGCATGCTGAGGTTCTTTTACACAACAGTTTACTGGTTGATTAGCTTGCTGTGGTTATAACAGGGTAACACAACAGGAAGTAACGCGGCAGGAAAGTAAAACGGGACAGGTAGTGGTCGTAGCGTATGCTACCAACTACGGGACTAACCTACAGGTTTCAAGACAAGACGGGATGTGACGGGACAAGACAAGACAGGACAAGTGAGATACGAAAGGGTTCACGCCTTACGGTTCGAGGGGGATCAGACCCTCTTGCCGTGTGCACGCTCAACCCAACCCCAAACCCAGGAACTCAGGACAAGATTTACAGGGATCATTTCCGCTAGGGGAACATCAGAAATGCCCGAAGGCTTTTTTTTGTGTAGCAGGGATCACTTCCGCTAGGAAAGCATCCGAAACGCCCGAAGGCTTTTTGTGTAACAGGGATCACTTCCGCTAGGAAAGCATTCGAAACGCCCGATGGCTTTTGTATAACAGTCACGGGGATCACTCTCGCATGGAGAGCATCCGAAACGCCCGCAGGCTTTTTGTGTAACAGGGACATGACATGACAAGTGTAGGGAATTGTTATTCTAGGGTGTCCACACGCACGCACACACAAGACAGCCCTACAATGTCAAAAGTTGTTGTTTGTCGAGCTTAGACTTCGTCGTCAAGTCTAAGTCGTCAGGGGCGTCCCGGACGCTATCATTTCACGTCCGGTTCTATACATTCACAGTCTAACAGTTCTAGCAATCTAAGACCAAAGCACGGTCAAAAACGCAAGTGGGTACACTTGCCTGCGATGGCGAGTGTGTCGTCCTCTCGAAGCGTCTCGTCCAAGCAAGTCCGTCTAAAATATCGCCACGGCAACGGTGTCAGGTCTCAATTTCATCACATCCTATTAGGGTTCATTTCTAGGTTATCGGGACTATCTTATTCGTCAAAAATCACATTTTGATGTTTTGTTCAACCTAGATCGACTACTACCCTATGTGCACAGAAAAGTCGTCCGATGGTCGATTTCTACGGTGGGCAACGTTTTACAGATGCAGAAAGTAAATTTAGTTCACGTTGACAGATTTTAGATTAGGTTTTAAGTTTGCTACGGTGTGGGTTTTTTTCTACATGTTAGGGGACTAACCTGAAACGACCACTGAGCGGGGACCTGGTGTCGGTTCTGAACGGTGACGGATCTGAAACGGCACGACCTCGTCAGTTCCTCAACTGTGGGTAGCGCAGTAAGGATCACCCAGTCGGTAACAATGAAGCGTACATAAGTTATCAATCCTACGAGTAATCAGGTTAACATCAATATTAATGTTACTAGCGTGATATCACAGTATCATTAAGTTATTAACATGCTAGTTAAGTTCAGTTGCCTATTATAACATCATCAAAACAATCTAGACTAATATCATTAAGGTCTTTCTTATTAGATGCAATGTTATCATACAGTGCCAATATGATAGCTTATTAAACTGTGACCAATTACAACATACCACAATATAGTAAACTTTAATAACTATACCTATATAATAATTATATCCCTCAAATTGTTCACGTGGCTCCCCCCTTGCATAACAAAGTGTGTACCCTAGTACCCACCTACTAGTAACATGAATGTGATGCACTTGCCTGTTGGTTCACGTTGATCGCTTGCTCGCAAGGGAGTCTCTGTTAATGGGTCTTGGCCATAGATCCAAGTGCTGGGTGGCACTTCACCTCAGGGCGGTGCAAAGTGATGCGGAGAAGAGCCCGACGGCGGCGGGTCGGGATCGCGACGGAGAGATCGCGGCAGGGTGCGTGGTGGCAGCGGGCTAAGGGCAGCAAGACGGCGCGGAGGCTGGCGGCCGAGGGGGCGAGGGCAGCTGAGAGGAGACGCGGATGGGCGGCGCGGGGAGGAGATCCGTGGCGGTGTCGTGGATGCTAGACGCCGACAGTCGAGGGCGAGGGATCGGGGCGATCGGGGGCGCCGGAGGAAGGAGGTCGCACAGGCCGCGGGGGAGGGCGCTTGGCCAGACGGAGGCCGCTACTGCCGCTTGGTAGTGCACTCTAACGAAGGGGGGGTCTGAGCGAGGAGGTGCCGGAGGTAGGGGATGCGAGCTGACGAGGGGATCGGAAGAAGTTGGCGGTGGCTTCGTTGGCTGGGAGAAAAAGAACAGAGGCGGCGCTCGTTTGTTTGCTGGGAAATAATATAAGACCTAGGTTATAATATAATATAAGGTGTGGAAGTGGGGGCTGGTTCACGTGGGTAAAAACTAGGGTTAGGTTAGGATTTGATTTAAGGTTAATAATTAAAAGATTCTCTCCTTTTTATTTGAAGCAACCTGGGCTATAGGAGATATTAAATTATTTAAGATGGTAAAGACCAAACCATTAGGATTTAAAAGAAAAACTTAAACCAAAATGTGTTAAACTACAACATTAGAAAGTTAACAGGTTACGGGAATTTATCCTTATAAGAATAGGTTATAATATAGCCTTAACATGTTAGAAATAATATTAATGTGATTATACAGATTTGTCCTCTGAACTCCGAAAAATACAAAGGAGGTACCGGGATGATCGCACCTCCGAGAGGATCGTGGATACGGGGTTCGGTCGCACGTCAGAACTACGGAAACACAATAATAAAACCAAATACAAAAATACACACACGAAACACGGTTACGTGCGTAAATGTGTACAGTCGGAAAGTGACCGTGACATCCTACCCACCGTATGAATGATTCCGCCCTCTGAATCAACATCAATCACTACCCGGAAACAAGTGCGGGAAGCGCTCTCTCGTATCATCCTCGCGCTCCCAGGTAGACTCCCCAGGGGAACCATGACTCCACTGCACTCTAACCAAGTCGACGGTCTTATTCCTCAGCTGCTTCTGCCGTCGGTCCAGCATCTCGACTGGCTGCTGATCATAAGTCAGATCCGGATGAACCGTGATCTCCGAGAAATCCACAGCATGCGATGGGTCACTGACGTATCGACGTAATTGAGATACGTGAAACACGTCGTGAACTCCCTCCAGTGACGGCGGCAACGCCAAGCGGTAAACCACCGCTCCAACTCTCTCCAGAACATCAAAAGGCCCAATGTACCTCGGACTCAGCTTGCCTCTCTTTCCGAATCGAATAACTCCCCGATTCGCAGAGATCTTAAGAAAGACGTGGTCTTCCAGGCTGAAACTCCAATGGTCGTCGTTTAGCATCTGCCCAATGCTTGAAACGATCCTGAGCAATCCTCAGCTTCTCCCGGATATTCCTCACAACATCCACTGCTTCCACGATCATCTCAGGCCCTAACAGCTCCCTGTCTCCAATGTCATCTCAGCTCAGTGGCGATCGACATTTCTTCCCAATATTAATTAATCGCTAAAAAGATGTTCTAGTCAATTTCCAGTCCAAGACAAAAACTTGTCTATCTTATAACACTTTTCACAAATCAACAATCGCCATGTCATCAATACATTCTTTGTCATATCTTCCCATAAATTTATCCGCCAAATAATTTAACTATCGAAAACATAACTTATCCTACTCACTATAACTAATTCCAACCAATATCAAGTCTGGCTACCTAACCATCCTTTCATCTCCACACGTCGTATCATTCTCAAAGCCTTCTCACGTCAACTCGACAACCAAGTCTCGATGTTAATAAAAGCTCTACTCAATCTCATGATCACCCTAACTCCTACCATACTCTGTAGCCATCCCTATCTACCATTTGTCTAAGCCTCAAATCTGATGGTTCTCATCTTCTCGCATATAATCTCATTCAACAAGAATTCTCCATTGAGCCCGCCACACTTCGGTTTTATAAATAAGTCTTGGACAGTCCATTCTTTTCATCCAAAAGAAATATATTCCAATATCCTTATTGTTCCAAACTCGGTTAATCATTGCTACAACAAATCTCATCTCTCCCTGAGCCTACCTGCAAACAAAATCCTGCAACAATAATAGCTAGTCCCAAAACTATAACAACCATAATATAACATTTCGAAGGGAGAAAGAAGAGAGAAGGGAAAGGAAAACTTAAGACCAATAACATATTTTATAACATTTGAAAAACCGTGTGGAGTTGTGGTAATGGATGAGGGAGGATAAGTGATTTGTGATCTCGAGTGCTAGTTTCAAAACTTTAAAGGTTTGGTTTAAAAGAAACAAGGTTTGGTACAATCACATGCAGTCAAGATAAACTATTCTATAATCGCGGAAAACTACGTCTAAGGAAATTGCCTGCTATGACCCTATTCATATACGTATGAATACCGTCATTCATACAACTTCAAGCATATCATGGTTAACACTGAGTACACATTCAAGACACAAAAGGCAATCATTGGGATCCTAAAGAACACACACTCATACAGGTCTACGCACTCTACTTATACTCTTGCACCACGACGACATCCCCTACCAAAAGGCCTATTCCTAGCTAGGGATGACATAGGCAACTACATGCGCTGATGTCTACATACAAGAGGGAGACCGAAACAAAAAAACGACACGAAACAAGATCGAAAGAACGAAGTCAGGTAAGGCGAGGATAAGAAGATAGTCGGATGGACGGGACAAAAATATTGTTAAAAAATGTTTTAACGATGAAGGAAGGATTTTTTGTGTGTGCAAAATATGGTATCATATACCTTTAAAAATATATAGATGTTTACATACTTAAAAGTGAGCAGAGGTAGCAAATTAAAATTTTGGAAAAAGTAAGACGAAGGAAAGATGGGTAGGATAGGAAACGATTGTTTTGCAAATGAAAATAAGTTAACACAAAGATTTTGAAATATGGTCACGAAGAACATAGAACTGATATAATAATAATAATAAAATAATTGGAGTTCTCTCTAGTTTAGAAAATATTTTAAAAGTATGTACGGTAAGTGATTAGAAATAGATCTTGTAGTCCAGAAAAGTATAAATTGAATTTATCAAAATGTTAACAAGGTTTTAAAACTGAAAATATGAAAGATACCGATTAGAAATAATTACCAGATAGTAACTTGAAAATTGACGACCAAGGAGATTTCAAAATCCAAGAAGGAACATTTAACCGAAAAGCAAGAAATTTTAAATATATATATTATAATAATAAAGGGTCTTCAAGGGAGTTAAACTGAGCGAAGAATTTAGTAATGAGTTTCGAAAACACTTTTTAAAGGAAGCAGGATTTGCAACAGAGGGATTCGAAGAATTATCGACAAGTGTCATGAAACGATCACGTGAATCGGAACATGATCGTATGAAGAATATGCCTAAGATATGATTCGTGAAAACTACGATGACTCAATAGCTGATAACACAAGAGTGTAACGATTGGAAGTTGCTAGAAATCCAAGATTCCTAATTATCAGGCAGCCTAAAGATCAGGGAAAGCTCAACACTAAGACTTCCTAGTGAACTAGACTGTAATAGAGAAATCTCAGGGAAAGGCCCTAAGAGAAACAAGATCACGTTCTGTCAGACCCGAAGTCTATGGAGCTTGTCGAGCGACTAAACTAAAAGAAGGACTCTAGAAATCTAACACGGTCAGAGTCAAGTGGGCTACTAAGGTATTCTAGGACGAGGGCGACTAATTCCTAACCAAGGCATCAGACTGTCAAATTGGGACATCTACCTAAGTCTTCCTACTATCTAAGACTGGAAAACTAGTTCAGACTTGTACGTGGATATTAAATGAATGCGGTACTTTTATTGTTCCGAACTCTTGCAAGACCTGCATGGGCCACCACTAAAACCTGGCACGCCCCGCTTCCCAAAATGGACGGAGGCGAACCGTATATAAGGCCCGCTTAGGCCGGAGCTGTGAAGCTCGGACCCAATAAGCGTCTGTAGGGTACCATTTTAAAGTTTTCAGATTCTTGCATTAATAAAGTTCGAAACAACAGAAGTACAGAAAGGAAAAGGCATTCATTAAATTAGAGATATAATATCCAACTGGTACAAAGTCTCAAAAGGAAGCCTAAGCATGGCAACAACCTAACTAAAAGCAAACTAAAAGCAGTAACCTCTGAAAGAGTCGACTAAAAAGACCTCAAGGTCTGGTCCTCGTCAGGCACGTACTCTGGGTCGACGTCCTCGGCTCCTCGTACTCCAGCGAGTCTGCCTCGTCCACGAACTCTGGCTGAACACCTGACGTACAGCACCCAAGAAAAAGGAACTGTACGTCAGGTAAAGTCTACAAGAAGGGTTAGAATTTACTGCAAGTGTACAGAACTTTAAACAACAGTTTACTGGTTGATTAGCATGCTGAGGTTCTTTTAAACAACAGTTTACTGGTTGATTAGCATGCTGAGGTTCTTTTACACAACAGTTTACTGGTTGATTAGCATGCTGTGGTTATAACAGGGTAACACAACAGGAAGTAACGCAGCAGGAAAGTAAAACGGGACAGGTAGTAGTCGTAGCGTGTGCTACCAACTACGAGACTAACCTACAGGTGTCAAGACAAGACGGGATGTGACGGGACAAGACAAGACAGGACAAGTGAGATACGAAAGGGTTCACGCCTTACGGTTCGAGGGGGATCAGACCCTCTTGCCGTGTGCACGCTCAACCCAACCCCAAACCCAGGAACTCAGGACAAGATTTACAGGGATCATTTCCGCTAGGGAAACATCAGAAACGCCCGAAGGCTTTTTTTGTGTAGTAGGGATCACTGCCGCTAGGAAAGCATCCGAAACGCCCGAAGGCTTTTTGTGTAACAGGGATCACTTCCGCTAGGAAAGCATTCGAAACGCCCGATGGCTTTTGTATAACAGTCACGGGGATCACTCTCGCATGGAGAGCATCCGAAACGCCCGCAGGCTTTTTGTGTAACAGGGACATGACATGACAAGTGTAGGGAATTGTTATTCTAGGGTGTCCACACGCACGCACACACAAGACAGCCCTACAGTGTCAAAAGTTGTTGTTTGTCGAGCTTAGACTTCGTCGTCAAGTCTAAGTCGTCAGGGGCGTCCCGGACGCTATCATTTCACGTCCGGTTCTATACATTCACAGTCTAACAGTTCTAGCAATCTAAGACCAAAGCACGGTCAAAAACGCAAGTGGGTACACTTGCCTGCGATGGCGAGTGTGTCGTCCTCTCGAAGCGTCTCGACCAAGCAAGTCCGTCTAAAATATCGCCACGGCGACAGTGTCAGGTCTCAATTTCATCACATCCTATTAGGGTTCATTTCTAGGTTATCGGGACTATCCTATTCGTCAAAAATCACATTTTGATGTTTTGTTCAACCTAGATCGACTACTACCCTATGTGCACAGAAAAGTCGTCCGATGGTCGATTTCTACGGTGGGCAACGTTTTACAGATGCAGAAAGTAAATTTAGTTCACGTTGACAGATTTTAGATTAGGTTTTAAGTTTGCTACGGTGTGGGTTTTTTTCTACATGTTAGGGGACTAACCTGAAACGACCACTGAGCGGGGACCTGGTGTCAGTTCTGAACGGTGACGGATCTGAAACGGCACGGCCTCGTCGGTTCCTCAACTGTGGGTAGCGTAGTAAGGATCACCCAGTCGGTAACAATGAAGCGTACATAAGTTATCAATCCTACGAGTAATCAGGTTAACATCAATATTAATGTTACTAGCGTGATATCACAGTATCATTAAGTTATTAACATGCTAGTTAAGTTTAGTTGCCAATTATAACATCATCAAAACAATCTAGACTAATATCATTAAGGTCTTTCTTATTATATGCAATGTTATCATACAGTGCCAATATGATAGCTTATTAAACTGTGACCAATTACAACATACCACAATATAGTAAACTTTAATAACTATACCTATATAATAATTATATCCCTCAAATTGTTCACGTGGCTCCCCCCTTGCATAACAAAGTGTGTACCCTAGTACCCACCTACTAGTAACATGAATGTGATGCACTTGCCTGTTGGTTCACGTTGATCGCTTGCTCGCAAGGGAGTCTCCGTTAATGGGTCTTGGCCATAGATCCAAGTGCTGGGCGGCACTTCACCTCAGGGCAGTGCAAAGTGATGCGGAGAAGAGCCCGACGGCGGCGGGTCGGGATCGCGACGGAGAGATCGCGGCAGGGTGCGTGGCGGCAGCGGGCTGAGGGCAGCAAGACGACGCGGAGGCTGGCGGCCGAGGGAGCGAGGGCAGCTGAGAGGAGACACGGATGGGCACCGCGGGGAGGAGATCCGCGACGGCGCTGTGGATGCTCGACGCCGACGTTCGAGGGCAAGGGATCGGGGCGATCGGGGGCGCCGGAGGAAGGAGGTCGCACAGGCCGCGGGGGAGGGCGCTTGGCCAGACTGAGGCCGCTACTGTCGCTTGGTAGTGCACTCCGGCGAAGGGGGGTCTGAGCGAGGAGGTGCCAGAGGTAGGGGATGCAAGCTGACGAGGGGATCGGAAGAAGTTGGCGGCGGCTTCGTTGGCTGGGAGAAAAAGAACAGAGGCGGCGCTCGTTTGTTTGCTGGGAAATAATATAAGACCTAGGTTATAATATAATATAAGTTGTGGAAGTGGGGGCTGGTTCACGTGGGTAAAAACTAGGGTTAGGTTAGGATTTGATTTAAGGTTAATAATTAAAAGATTCTCTCCTTTTTATTTGAAGCAACCTGGGCTATAGGAGATATTAAATTATTTAAGATGGTAAAGACCAAACCATTAGGATTTAAAAGAAAAACTTAAACCAAAATGTTTTAAACTACAACATTAGAAAGTTAACAGGTTACGGGAATTTATCCTTATAAGAATAGGTTATAATATAGCCTTAACATGTTAGAAATAATATTAATGTGATTATACAGATTTGTCCTCTGAACTCCGAAAAATACAAAGGAGGTACCGGGATGATCGCACCTCCGAGAGGATCGTGGATACGGGGTTCGGTCGCACGTCAGAACTACGGAAACACAATAATAAAACCAAATACAAAAATACACACACGAAACACGGTTACGTGCGTAAATGTGTACAGTCGGAAAGTGACCGTGACATCCTACCCACCGTATGAATGATTCCGTCCTCTGAATCAACATCAATCACTACCCGGAAACAAGTGCGGGAAGCGCTCTCTCGTATCATCCTCGCGCTCCCAGGTAGACTCCCCAGGGGAACCATGACTCCACTGCACTCTAACCAAGTCGACGGTCTTATTCCTCAGCTGCTTCTGCCGTCGGTCCAGCATCTCGACTGGCTGCTGATCATAAGTCAGATCCGGATGAACCGTGATCTCCGAGAAATCCACAGCATGCGATGGGTCACTGACGTATCGACGTAATTGAGATACGTGAAACACGTCGTGAACTCCCTCCAGTGACGGCGGCAACGCCAAGCGGTAAACCACCGCTCCAACTCTCTCCAGAACATCAAAAGGCCCATTGTAACTCAGACTCAGCTTGCCTCTCTTTCCGAATCAAATAACTCCCCGATTCGGAGAGATCTTAAGAAAGACGTGGTCTTCCAGGCTGAAACTCCAATGGTCGCTGTTTAGCATCTGCCCAATGCTTGAAACGATCCTGAGCAATCCTCAGCTTCTCCCGGATATTCCTCACAACATCCACTGCTTCCACGATCATCTCAGGCCCTAACAGCTCCCTGTCTCCAATGTCATCTCAGCTCAGTGGCGATCGACATTTCTTCCCAAAATTAATTAATCGCTAAAAAGATGTTCTAGTCAATTTCCAGTCCAAGACAAAAACTTGTCTATCTTATAACACTTTTCACAAGTCAACAATCGACATGTCCTCAATACATTCTTTGTCATATCTTCCCATAAATTTATCCGCCAAATAATTTAACTATCGAAAACATAACTTATCCTACTCACTATAACTAATTCCAACCAATATCAAGTCTGGCTACCTAACCATCCTTTCATCTCCACACGTCGTATCATTCTCAAAGCCTTCTCACGTCAACTCGACAACCAAGTCTCGATGTTAATAAAAGCTCTACTCAATCTCATGATCACCCTAACTCCTACCATACTCTGTAGCCATCCCTATCTACCATTTGTCTAAGCCTCAAATCTGATGGTTCTCATCTTCTCGCATATAATCTCATTCAACAAGAATTCTCCATTGAGCCCGCCACACTTCGGTTTTATAAATAAGTCTTGGACAGTCCATTCTTTTCATCCAAAAGAAATATATTCCAATATCCTTATTGTTCCAAACTCGGTTAATCATTGCTACAACAAATCTCATCTCTCCCTGAGCCTACCTGCAAACAAAATCCTGCAACAATAATAGCTAGTCCCAAAACTATAACAACCATAATATAACATTTCGAAGGGAGAAAGAAGAGAGAAGGGAAAGGAAAACTTAAGACCAATAACATATTTTATAACATTTGAAAAACCGTGTGGAGTTGTGGTAATGGATGAGGGAGGATAAGTGATTTGTGATCTCGAGTGCTAGTTTCAAAACTTTAAAGGTTTGGTTTAAAAGAAACAAGGTTTGGTACAATCACATGCAGTCAAGATAAACTATTCTATAATCGCGGAAAACTACGTCTAAGGAAATTGCCTGCTATGACCCTATTCATATACGTATGAATACCGTCATTCATACAACTTCAAGCATATCATGGTTAACACTGAGTACACATTCAAGACACAAAAGGCAATCATTGGGATCCTAAAGAACACACACTCATACAGGTCTACGCACTCTACTTATACTCTTGCACCACGACGACATCCCCTACCAAAAGGCCTATTCCTAGCTAGGGATGACATAGGCAACTACATGCGCTGATGTCTACATACAAGAGGGAGACCGAAACAAAAAAACGACACGAAACAAGATCGAAAGAACGAAGTCAGGTAAGGCGAGGATAAGAAGATAGTCGGATGGACGGGACAAAAATATTGTTAAAAAATGTTTTAACGATGAAGGAAGGATTTTTTGTGTGTGCAAAATATGGTATCATATACCTTTAAAAATATATAGATGTTTACATACTTAAAAGTGAGCAGAGGTAGCAAATTAAAATTTTGGAAAAAGTAAGACGAAGGAAAGATGGGTAGGATAGGAAACGATTGTTTTGCAAATGAAAATAAGTTAACACAAAGATTTTGAAATGTGGTCACGAAGAACATAGAACTGATATAATAATAATAATAAAATAATTGGAGTTCTCTCTAGTTTAGAAAATATTTTAAAAGTATGTACGGTAAGTGATTAGAAATAGATCTTGTAGTCCAGAAAAGTATAAATTGAATTTATCAAAATGTTAACAAGGTTTTAAAACTGAAAATATGAAAGATACCGATTAGAAATAATTACCAGATAGTAACTTGAAAATTGACGACCAAGGAGATTTCAAAATCCAAGAAGGAACATTTAACCGAAAAGCAAGAAATTTTAAATATATATATTATAATAATAAAGGGTCTTCAAGGGAGTTAAACTGAGCGAAGAATTTAGTAATGAGTTTCGAAAACACTTTTTAAAGGAAGCAGGATTTGCAACAGAGGGATTCGAAGAATTATCGACAAGTGTCATGAAACGATCACGTGAATCGGAACATGATCGTATGAAGAATATGCCTAAGATATGATTCGTGAAAACTACGATGACTCAATAGCTGATAACACAAGAGTGTAACGCTTGGAAGATGCTAGAAATCCAAGATTCCTAATTATCAGGCAGCCTAAAGATCAGGGAAAGCTCAACACTAAGACTTCCTAGTGAACTAGACTGTAATAGAGAAATCTCAGGGAAAGGCCCTAAGAGAAACAAGATCACGTTCTGTCAGACCCGAAGTCTATGGAGCTTGTCGAGCGACTAAACTAAAAGAAGGACTCTAGAAATCTAACACGGTCAGAGTCAAGTGGGCTACTAAGGTATTCTAGGACGAGGGCGACTAATTCCTAACCAAGGCATCAGACTGTCAAATTGGGACATCTACCTAAGTCTTCCTACTATCTAAGACTGGAAAACTAGTTCAGACTTGTACGTGGATATTAAATGAATGCGGTACTTTTATTGTTCCGAACTCTTGCAAGACCTGCATGGGCCACCACTAAAACCTGGCACGCCCCGCTTCCCAAAATGGACGGAGGCGAACCGTATATAAGGCCCGCTTAGGCCGGAGCTGTGAAGCTCGGACCCAATAAGCGTCTGTAGGGTACCATTTTAAAGTTTTCAGATTCTTGCATTAATAAAGTTCGAAACAACAGAAGTACAGAAAGGAAAAGGCATTCATTAAATTAGAGATATAATATCCAACTGGTACAAAGTCTCAAAAGGAAGCCTAAGCATGGCAACAACCTAACTAAAAGCAAACTAAAAGCAGTAACCTCTGAAAGAGTCGACTAAAAAGACCTCAAGGTCTGGTCCTCGTCAGGCACGTACTCTGGGTCGACGTCCTCGGCTCCTCGTACTCCAGCGAGTCTGCCTCGTCCACGAACTCTGGCTGAACACCTGACGTACAGCACCCAAGAAAAAGGAACTGTACGTCAGGTAAAGTCTACAAGAAGGGTTAGAATTTACTGCAAGTGTACAGAACTTTAAACAACAGTTTACTGGTTGATTAGCATGCTGAGGTTCTTTTAAACAACAGTTTACTGGTTGATTAGCATGCTGAGGTTCTTTTACACAACAGTTTACTGGTTGATTAGCATGCTGTGGTTATAACAGGGTAACACAACAGGAAGTAACGCAGCAGGAAAGTAAAACGGGACAGGTAGTAGTCGTAGCGTGTGCTACCAACTACGAGACTAACCTACAGGTGTCAAGACAAGACGGGATGTGACGGGACAAGACAAGACAGGACAAGTGAGATACGAAAGGGTTCACGCCTTACGGTTCGAGGGGGATCAGACCCTCTTGCCGTGTGCACGCTCAACCCAACCCCAAACCCAGGAACTCAGGACAAGATTTACAGGGATCATTTCCGCTAGGGAAACATCAGAAACGCCCGAAGGCTTTTTTTGTGTAGTAGGGATCACTGCCGCTAGGAAAGCATCCGAAACGCCCGAAGGCTTTTTGTGTAACAGGGATCACTTCCGCTAGGAAAGCATTCGAAACGCCCGATGGCTTTTGTATAACAGTCACGGGGATCACTCTCGCATGGAGAGCATCCGAAACGCCCGCAGGCTTTTTGTGTAACAGGGACATGACATGACAAGTGTAGGGAATTGTTATTCTAGGGTGTCCACACGCACGCACACACAAGACAGCCCTACAGTGTCAAAAGTTGTTGTTTGTCGAGCTTAGACTTCGTCGTCAAGTCTAAGTCGTCAGGGGCGTCCCGGACGCTATCATTTCACGTCCGGTTCTATACATTCACAGTCTAACAGTTCTAGCAATCTAAGACCAAAGCACGGTCAAAAACGCAAGTGGGTACACTTGCCTGCGATGGCGAGTGTGTCGTCCTCTCGAAGCGTCTCGACCAAGCAAGTCTGTCTAAAATATCGCCACGGCGACAGTGTCAGGTCTCAATTTCATCACATCCTATTAGGGTTCATTTCTAGGTTATCGGGACTATCCTATTCGTCAAAAATCACATTTTGATGTTTTGTTCAACCTAGATCGACTACTACCCTATGTGCACAGAAAAGTCGTCCGATGGTCGATTTCTACGGTGGGCAACATTTTACAGATGCAGAAAGTAAATTTAGTTCACGTTGACAGATTTTAGATTAGGTTTTAAGTTTGCTACGGTGTGGGTTTTTTTCTACATGTTAGGGGACTAACCTGAAACGACCACTGAGCGGGGACCTGGTGTCGGTTCTGAACGGTGACGGATCTGAAACGGCACGGCCTCGTCGGTTCCTCAACTGTGGGTAGCGTAGTAAGGATCACCCAGTCGGTAACAATGAAGCGTACATAAGTTATCAATCCTACGAGTAATCAGGTTAACATCAATATTAATGTTACTAGCGTGATATCACAGTATCATTAAGTTATTAACATGCTAGTTAAGTTCAGTTGCCAATTATAACATCATCAAAACAATCTAGACTAATATCATTAAGGTCTTTCTTATTAGATGCAATGTTATCATACAGTGCCAATATGATAGCTTATTAAACTGTGACCAATTACAACATACCACAATATAGTAAACTTTAATAACTATACCTATATAATAATTATATCCCTCAAATTGTTCACGTGGCTCCCCCCTTGCATAACAAAGTGTGTACCCTAGTACCCACCTACTAGTAACATGAATGTGATGCACTTGCCTGTTGGTTCACGTTGATCGCTTGCTCGCAAGGGAGTCTCCGTTAATGGGTCTTGGCCATAGATCCAAGTGCTGGGCGGCACTTCACCTCAGGGCGGTGCAAAGTGATGCGGAGAAGAGCCCGACGGCGGCGGGTCGGGATCGCGACGGAGAGATCGCGGCAGGGTGCGTGGCGGCAGCGGGCTGAGGGCAGCAAGACGACGTGGAGGCTGGCGGCCGAGGGAGCGAGGGCAGCTGAGAGGAGACACGGATGGGCACCGCGGGGAGGAGATCCGCGACGGCGCCGTGGATGCTCGACGCCGACGTTCGAGGGCAAGGGATCGGGGCGATCGGGGGCGCCGGAGGAAGGAGGTCGCACAGGCCGCGGGGGAGGGCGCTTGGCCAGACTGAGGCCGCTACTGTCGCTTGGTAGTGCACTCCGGCGAAGGGGGGGTCTGAGCGAGGAGGTGCCAGAGGTAGGGGATGCAAGCTGACGAGGGGATCGGAAGAAGTTGGCGGCGGCTTCGTTGGCTGGGAGAAAAAGAACTGAGGCAGCGCTCGTTTGTTTGCTGGGAAATAATATAAGACCTAGGTTATAATATAATATAAGGTGTGGAAGTGGGGGCTGGTTCACGTGGGTAAAAACTAGGGTTAGGTTAGGATTTGATTTAAGGTTAATAATTAAAAGATTCTCTCCTTTTTATTTGAAGCAACCTGGGCTATAGGAGATATTAAATTATTTAAGATGGTAAAGACCAAACCATTAGGATTTAAAAGAAAAACTTAAACCAAAATGTTTTAAACTACAACATTAGAAAGTTAACAGGTTACGGGAATTTATCCTTATAAGAATAGGTTATAATATAGCCTTAACATGTTAGAAATAATATTAATGTGATTATACAGATTTGTCCTCTGAACTCCGAAAAATACAAAGGAGGTACCGGGATGATCGCACCTCCGAGAGGATCGTGGATACGGGGTTCGGTCGCACGTCAGAACTACGGAAACACAATAATAAAACCAAATACAAAAATACACACACGAAACACGGTTACGTGCGTAAATGTGTACAGTCGGAAAGTGACCGTGACATCCTACCCACCGTATGAATGATTCCGCCCTCTGAATCAACATCAATCACTACCCGGAAACAAGTGCGGGAAGCGCTCTCTCGTATCATCCTCGCGCTCCCAGGTAGACTCCCCAGGGGAACCATGACTCCACTGCACTCTAACCAAGTCGACGGTCTTATTCCTCAGCTGCTTCTACCGTCGGTCCAGCATCTCGACTGGCTGCTGATCATAAGTCAGATCCGGATGAACCGTGATCTCCGAGAAATCCACAGCATGCGATGGGTCACTGACGTATCGACGTAACTGAGATACGTGGAACACGTCGTGAACTCCCTCCATTGACGGCGGCAACGCCAAGCGGTAAACCACCGCTCCAACTCTCTCCAGAACATCAAAAGGCCCAATGTACCTCGGACTCAGCTTGCCTCTCTTTCCGAATCGAATAACTCCCCGATTCGCAGAGATCTTAAGAAAGACGTGGTCTTCCAGGCTGAAACTCCAATGGTCGTCGTTTAGCATCTGCCCAATGCTTGAAACGATCCTGAGCAATCCTCAGCTTCTCCCGGATATTCCTCACAACATCCACTGCTTCCACGATCATCTCAGGCCCTAACAGCTCCCTGTCTCCAATGTCATCTCAGCTCAGTGGCGATCGACATTTCTTCCCAATATTAATTAATCGCTAAAAAGATGTTCTAGTCAATTTCCAGTCCAAGACAAAAACTTGTCTATCTTATAACACTTTTCACAAATCAACAATCGCCATGTCATCAATACATTCTTTGTCATATCTTCCCATAAATTTATCCGCCAAATAATTTAACTATCGAAAACATAACTTATCCTACTCACTATAACTAATTCCAACCAATATTAAGTCTGGCTACCTAACCATCCTTTCATCTCCATACGTCGTATCATTCTCAAAGCCTTCTCACGTCAACTCGACAACCAAGTCTTGATGTTAATAAAAGCTCTACTCAATCTCATGATCACCCTAACTCCTACCATACTCTGTAGCCATCCCTATCTACCATTTGTCTAAGCCTCAAATCTGATGGTTCTCATCTTCTCGCATATAATCTCATTCAACCAGAATTCTCCATTGAGCCCGCCACACTTCGGTTTTATAAATAAGTCTTGGACAGTCCATTCTTTTCATTCGAAAGAAATATATTCCAATATCCTTATTGTTCCAAAATCGGTTAATCATTGCTACAACAAATCTCATCTCTCCCTGAGCCTACCTGCAAACAAAATCCTGCAACAATAATAGCTAGTCCCAAAACTATAACAACCATAACATAACATTTCGAAGGGAGAAAGAAGAGAGAAGGGAAAGGAAAACTTAAGACCAATAACATATTTTATAACATTTGAAAAACCGTGTGGAGTTGTGGTAATGGATGAGGGAGGATAAGTGATTTGTGATCTCGAGTGCTAGTTTCAAAACTTTAAAGGTTTGGTTTAAAAGAAAACAAGGTTTGGTACAATCACATGCAGTCAAGATAAACTATTCTATAATCGCGGAAAACTACGTCTAAGGAAATTGCCTGCTATGACCCTATTCATATACGTATGAATACCGTCATTCAGACAACTTCAAGCATATCATGGTTAACACTGAGTACACATTCAAGACACAAAAGGCAATCATTTGGATCCTAAAGAACACACACTCATACAGGTCTACGCACTCTACTTATACTCTTGCACCACGACGACATCCCCTACCAAAAGGCATATTCCTAGCTAGGGATGACATAGGCAACTACATGCGCTGATGTCTACATACAAGAGGGAGACCGAAACAAAAAAAACGACACGAAACAAGATCGAAAGAACGAAGTCAGGTAAGGCGAGGATAAGAAGATAGTCGGATGGACGGGACAAAAATATTGTTAAAAAATGTTTTAACGATGAAGGAAGCATTTTTTTGTGAGCAAAATATGGTATCATATACCTTTAAAAATATATAGATGTTTACATACTTAAAAGTGAGCAGAGGTAGCAAATTAAAATTTTGGAAAAAGTAAGACGAAGGAAGGATGGGTAGGATAGGAAACGATTGTTTTGTAAATGAAAATAAGTTAACACAAAGATTTTGAAATGTGGTCATGAAGAACATAGAACTGATATAATAATAATAATAAAATAATTGGAGTTCTCTCTAGTTTAGAAAATATTTTAAAAGTATGTACGGTAAGTGATTAGAAATAGATCTTGTAGTCCAGAAAAGTATAAATTGAATTTATCAAAATGTTAACAAGGTTTTAAAACTGAAAATATGAAAGATACCGATTAGAAATAATTACCAGATAGTAACTTGAAAATTGACGACCAAGGAACATGATCGTATGAAGAATATGCCTAAGATATGATTCGTGAAAACTACGATGACTCTACAGCTGATAACACAAGAGTGTAACGATTGGAAGATGCTAGAAATCCAAGATTCCTAATTATCAGGCAGCCTAAAGATCAGGGAAAGTTCAACACTAAGACTTCCTAGTGAACTAGACTGTAATAGAGAAATCTCAGGGAAAGGCCCTAAGAGAAACAAGATCACGTTCTGTCGGACCCGAAGTCTATGGAGCTGGGCGAGCGACTAAACTAAAAGAAGGACTCTAGAAATCTAACACGGTCAGAGTCAAGTGGGCTACTAAGGTATTCTAGGACGAGGACGACTAATTGCTAACCAAGGCGTCAGACTGTCAAATTGGGACATCTACCTAAGTCTTCCTACTATCTAAGACTGGAAAACTAGTTCAGACTTGTACGTGGATATTAAATGAATGCGTTACTTTTATTGTTTCGAACTCTTGCAAGACCTACATGGGCCACCACTAAAACCTGACACGCCCTGCTTCCCAAAATGGACGGAGGCGAAGCGTGAATAAGGCCCGCTTAGGCCGGAGCTGTGAAGCTCGGACCCAATAAGCGTCTGTAGGGTACCATTTTAAAGTTTTCAGGTTCTTGCATTAATAAAGTTCGAAACAACAGAAGTACAGAAAGGAAAAGGCATTCATTAAATTAGAGATATAATATCCAACTGGTACAAAGTCTAAAAAGGAAGCCTAAGCATGGCAACAACCTAACTAAAAGCAAACTAAAAGCAGTAACCTCTGAAAGAGTCGACTAAAAAGACCTCAAGGTCTGGTCCTTGTCAGGCACGTACTCTGGGTCGACGTCCTCGGCTCCTCGTACTCCAGCGAGTCTGCCTCGTCCACGAACTCTGGCTGAAAACCTGACGTACAGCACCCAAGAAAAAGGAACTGTACGTCAGGTAAAGTCTACAAGAAGGGTTAGACTTTACTGCAAGTGCACCGAACTTTAAACAACTGTTTACTGGTTGATTAGCATGCTGAGGTTCTTTTACACAACAGTTTACTGGTTGATTAGCATGATGTGGTTATAACAGGGTAACACAACAGGAAGTAACGCAGCAGGAAAGTAAAACGGGACAGGTAGTAGTCGTAGCGTGTGCTACCAACTACGGGACTAACCTACAGGTGTCAATACAAGACGAGATGTGATGGGACAAGACAAGACAGGACAAGTGAGATACGAAAGGGTTCACGCCTTACGGTTTGAGGGGGATCAGACCCTCTTTCTGTGAGCACGCTCAACCCAACCCCAAACCCAGGAACTCAGGACAAGATTTACAGGGATCATTTCCGCTAAGGAAACATCCGAAACGCCCGAAGGCTTTTTTTTGTGTAACAGGGATCACTTCCGCTAGGAAAGCATCCGAAAAGCCCGAAGGCTTTTGTATAACAGTCACGGGGATCACTCTCGCATGGAGAGCATCCGAAACACCCGCAGGCTTTTTGTGTAACAAGGACATGACATGACAAGTGTAGGGAATTGTTATTCTAGGGTGTCCACACGCACGCACACACAAGATATCCCTACGGTGTCAAAAGTTGTTGTTTGTCGAGCTTAGACTTCGTCGTCAAGTCTAAGTCATCAGGGGCGTCCTGGACGCTATCATTTCACGTCCGATTCTATACATTCACAGTCTAACAGTTCTAGCAATCTAAGACCAAAGCACGGTCAAAAAAGCAAGTGGGTACACTTGCCTGCGATGGCGAGTGTGTCGTCCTCTCGAAGCGTCTCGTCCAAGGAAGTCCATCTAAAATATCGCCACGGCGACGGTGGCAGGTCTCAATTTCATCACATCCTATTAGGGTTCATTTCTAGGTTATCGGGACTATCGTATTCGTCAAAAATCACATTTTGATGTTTTGTTCAACCTAGATCGACCACTACCCTATGTGCACAGAAAAGTCGTCCGATGGTCGATTTCTACGGTGGGCAACGTTTTACAGATGCAGAAAGTAAATTTAGTTCACGTTGACAGATTTTAGATTAGGTTTTCAGTTTGCTACGGTGTGGGTTTTTTCTACATGTTAGGGGACTAACCTGAAACGACCACTGAGCGGGGACCTGGTGTCGGTTCTGAACGGTGACGGATCTGAAACGGCACGGCCTCGTCGGTTCCTCAACTGCGGGTAGCGCAGTAAGGATCACCCAGTCGGTAACAATGAAGCGTACATAAGTTATCAATCCTACGAGTAATCAGGTTAACATCAATATTAATGTTTCTAGCGTGATATCACAGTATCATTAAGTTATTAACATGCTAGTTAAGTTCAGTTGCCAATTATAACATCATCAAAACAATCTAGACTAATATCATTAAGGTCTTTCTTATTAGATGCAATGTTATCATACAGTGCCAATATGATAGCTTATTAAACTGTGACCAATTACAACATACCACAATATAGTAAACTTTAATAACTATACCTATATAATAATTATATCCCTCAAATTGTTCACTTGGCTCCCCCCTTGCATAACAAAGTGTATACCCTAGTACCCACCTACTAGTAACATGAATGTGATGCACTGCATGTTGGTTCACGTTGATCGCTTGCTCGCAAGGGAGTCTCTGTTAATGGGTCTTGGCCATAGATCCAAGTGCTGGGTGGCATTTCACCTCAGGGCGGCGCAAAGTGATGCGGAGAAGAGACCGACGGTGGCGGGTCGGGATCGCGACGGAGAGATCGCGGAAGGGTGCGTGGCGGCAGCGGGCTGAGGGCAGTAAGACGGCGTGGAGGCTGGCGGCCGAGGGAGCGAGGGCGGCTGAGAGGAGATGCGGATGGGCGGCGCGGGGAGGAGATCCGCGGCGGCACCGTGGATGCTAGACGTCGGCGGTCGAGGGCGAGGGATCGGGGCGATCAGGGGCGTCGGAGGAAGGAGGTCGCACAGGCCGTGGGGGAGGGCGCTTGGCCGGACAGAGGCCGCTACTGCCACTTGGTAGTGCACTCCGGCGAAGGGGGGGTCTGAGCGAGGAGGTGTCGGAGGTAGGGGATGCGAGCTGACGAGGGGATCGGAAGAAGTTAGCGGCGGCTTCGTTGGCTGGGAGAAAAAGAACAGAGGCGGCGCTCGTTTGTTTGCTGGGAAATAATATAAGACCTAGGTTATAATATAATATAAGGTGTGGAAGTGGGGGCTGGTTCACGTGGGTAAAAACTAGGGTTAGGTTAGGATTTGATTTAAGGTTAATAATTAAAAGTTTCTCTCCTTTTTGTTTGAAGCAACCTAGGCTATAGGAGATATTAAATTATTTAAAAGGGTAAAGACCAAACCATTAGGATTTAAAAGAAAAACTTAAACCAAAATGTTTTAAACTACAACATTAGAAAGTTAACAGGCTACTGGAATTTAACCTTATAAGAATAGGTTATAATATAGCCTTAACATGTTTGAAATAATATTAATGTGATTATACAGATTTGTCCTCCGAACTCCGAAAAATACAAAGGAGGTGCCTGGATGATCGCGCCTCCGAGAGGATCGTGGATACGGGGTTCAGTCGCGCGTCGGAACTATAGAAACACAATAATAAAACCAAATACAAAAATACGCACACGAAACACGGTTACGCACGAAAATGTGTACAGTCGGAAAGTGACCGTGACACTGGCCATCATAGGCATCGGCAATGATCATTCTTCTAGTGAGAAATCTTCAGGGTTCAATGATGGTTGGCAGCGGGTTTCTTATGGCAAGAAGAAGGTCATATTCGACAAGGGGGTAATCAAGGGTTGGTCTAATCGGGCCAGATCAGGAAATAATCGGGGTGGTGGTTTCAAGAGAGGAGGAGGGCATTATTCAAATCGTGATCATAATTAAGCTCGTGGTAGATCTGGGATTTTGCATGAGACTAAAGATTATTCTCTTTTGCGGGAAGAAGGATCTAAATCTCAGAATCAGAATTTGGGTCACAAGGTGCTTGATAGAACGCCTGTGAGACGCCAAACTTCCATTCGGATCAACCGGCTGTTGGCAAGAGATCTTGGGTGGATATTTGTGCCACTCGACGGAAATATGCTGACCCCTTGGTAATGACTCATATCCCCCCATCATTAATAAGGAAGGAGTAGTAAAGGTTAATGTTGCAGATTCCTTGGTTGAGGTTGGTGCTTCTCGGTGGCAGAACACGTTAGTGGGGTACGTCCTAGGAGATGGGCCATATTTTGGTCAGATCAAAGCATAGACTGAACAGCTATGGCGTATTAAAGGGGGACTCTGCATTTTATCTCGAGAAAATGGCTATTTCTATTTCAGATTTGAGAATGAGGAAGATCGTGATTCAATATTACATGGGGGCCTTGGTTATTTGATGGTCGGCTTGTTGTTCTTCAGAAATGGACAGCAACCACCCAACATGATCGTGATATATTGACAGCAGTTCCGGTATGGGTTCAATTCCACAACCTTCCTCTATCATTGTGGACGTTGGATATTTTGAATATTATAGCAAGCGTTGTAGGTATTCCTATATGCCTTGATCAGGCCACATCCAATTTAGATAGAATTTCCTATACTAGATGCTTGGTAGAAGTTGATGCTAAGAATCCTCTCCAAAAAAGTGTTTTGATTGAGAGGGATGACCTCGCTACGTTATTGATTGGGGTCAAATATGAGGGGGGGAACCCCCAAGATGTAGGGGTTGTGCATGCTTTGGTCACCTTGACAAACAATGTCCATTGAGAACTCAAGGCCAAGAGCCCCCTTCATTCCAAAATGAGGGGCATGTTGTAGGAAGTCAGGTAGCTGTGCCTCTAATATCTACGACTTGCAATGTTATTGCATCTAAGTTCAGCTCAGTGGATGATGGGAGTATTCTTGTGGAACATTTGGAGTGTACCACCCACCTGCATGAAACTAACCCAGTGCTAGTCCAAGTTCATGCAGTGGATATTTGTAAAGCTGTCCATTTTGAATAATAACAGGAGATTAATATAGCATGCTACTACACTTCTTCTGACATATTTGCATGTTTTAGTGAACTGATGTACATCACTTTCACTCTAAATATTGGCATGTTGCAACGTATTAAATATTGTCTTAGCAAACAACTGATCTCAAGGGAAATTAATGATCTATGGATTTTATTATGAACAGTATGAGTTTCATGTGTTGGTCTTTGAATAGCCTTTATTTTATTCTCCTCTTCTACAGCTGAGGGCATAGGGTATTCTTCGTCGTGGTCTTAAATGAAGCAAACTTTTAGATCCTCAAAAGTTAGGGCAGTGGTGGCATTCAGGGGATATTGCATCCTCTGTGGATAATGTTGAAGCAAGTAAGCACCTGTATTTTGAATAACATTTGTTTGCTTAAAACTAAACATCTTTACAGTCATAAGATGGTAAATTTATATTCTCTTTTACTGCATTTGTAGATGTTTATGTCATGTAGTTCTAGAAGCATGGGTTTCCATACACGCATATATTTCTTATGGTTGTATGATCTCAAATAAATTTTGTTCCGTTTGTTTTTGATGTTTTTGCATGATAGTAGATTTTTTTTGTTTCTGTAAAATGTTGCACATTTTAGCTGTATATTTTATAGCATTGTGGGATTTCAAATAAGAACTTAAACATGTCAAATTGTTAAACCTGAATGTTATATATTTTCAAGTTCAACATGATGGCATACATATTGTTAAATTGTTAAACCTGAATTTGCAAGAGATGTAGTAAATGTCTTTTGAATTTACAAGTTAAGAAGCCACATGTCTATCGACCTAATGGCATAATTGCTTTTCCCCCTTGCTTAGCCACTTATAATATCATCTTTGAAAGAATCCAGTCACAATGCAACTACAAATATTTACTTTGTACCTTGATACTTTGTTGTGGGATCTGTTTAACCCATAATAACATCATTCGTTAATTATGAAATCCAGAAGCATGGTGTTCCATTATTGTTAAAAATGGCTGGTCATTAGATCCTTCTCAAACTCTGATTCTCTCCCTAACACATCGAGGGCGGGTAGAAATGCCATTGCTGAATTTGGCACATGATGCTTATGAGAATTTTCCGAGTCATAAAGGTACATAAGTATTTCGATAAGAAAATAGTAACATGGATTATTTGTCAAAAAAATTGAATTGAGAAAACAATCTTATGTCTTTTTATTTTGTTTTTGATAGCATCGATATGGTTCCAAGTAGTTGATACTTGGGCAACAGTTGACATATTGGTTAAAATAATACAGGTTACATTGGTCTTCATTTCGGTCAAATAAACTTTATTTGCATTTTTTCGATTCATTCTTCAGTTTTTGAATATTCTTTTGATAATTTCAGGCATTATTTGCGACGCATTGTTGACAAAGATGAGCAGATCTCAACTGCTGAAGGTGTTAGTAGTTCAGTGAGAGGGATGTGTATCATTTGATTAGTTATACTTGGGCAACAGCTGACATATTGGTTAAAATAATACAGGTCATATTGGTCTTCATTTCGGTCTAATGATCTTTATATGCATTTTTTCGATTCATTCTTCAGTTTTTGAATATTCTTTTGATAATTCCAGGCATTATTTGCGACACATTGTTGACAAAGATGAGCAGATCTCAACTGCTGAAAGTGTTAGTAGTTCAGTGAGAGGGATGCGCATCATTTGATTAGTTATACTACCAACAGTAGTGCATGAATACATTTTTATGTAGAAAAGGTTGATTATGAACCACATATTTGAAGCATTCATCCTAAACAGCTGAATTGTATCCTTTTTGGAAATTAATCACTTTATATTGGGGAGAATTTGACGTTATTGGTATTGTACTTTTTTGAAAGGATTTCAGGCACGAAAAGGCTCATTTTGCGTGTTATTTGTACATTTTAAAGCATTTGAGTAATCACTTTATATTGGGGGATAATCTGAATTTATTGGTATTGCACTTTTTTGAAAGGATTTCAGGTATGAAAATGCTCATTTTGTGTGTTATTTGTACATTCTAAAGCATTTGCAAGTCATATTTTTTGCTATATACATCTTACAAGATTTCATATTCTGCATATATTTTCTTCAAAATTATGATATCCGTGTACAGCGACTAAGATGAAGCAATTTGTTCTAATCAAGTCGAGGATGTCCTAGGTGCCTGAAGACGCGGCACAATCCGCATAGGCAGGGCCGAAAATGCTTATCTTGGCTGAGCTATATAATGACTGGCACCAAAATGTTTATCTCGACATTTAAAATAAGATTAATAGTCTAATGGAAGAGCAACATGTGAATCTGTTTCAGTTGGGAAATGATGCTTCCAAACACTTGGAAACCTTGGCACATAGCAGTAAGCGAGCAGTATTCATTCTTTGCATGATATGTAGCCATCACACCTGTAGTGAATGATAGTGACAAAGTTTTAGCATTTAATCAATAAAAACTAAATAAGGTTATATCGAAGATGGCTAAACCTGGAAGATCAACCTCAATTTCTTCTATAAAGAGGAAAAAAATGAAAGAAATAGATCTGAAAATATGAAAGCTTTAGGATAGTTCTAGCTAAAATCTAAACAAGCATGGCAGAATTTGGTGTTCAAGGGTGGCATGTTTGTACTGATGATATCTCTAATTAGGAGGTATGCAGACCAAATCCTCTGTAGAGAATATTGGCAGGGACGGATCCATGTGGGACAGGAATGCGTAGATGCCCATACATGACCTTTGCCAAACACTAAATATATATTAAGGATTGCAAATGTATCTATGTAATGGCGAAGGATAACCATGTTCAACCCACTAATAAAGAAGAAGCTGAAATGAAGACATTTTGTGTGGCTTTATTGAGACAACATATCATCAAAGATCACCTATTTAAGAGATGTAGGTTAAAGTTGTCGTAAACCTGTCATCATTCTTTGCTTTCGGAAAAGATCCACATACCTCCCTCCGTTGGTGGACATCAATTTTTTGAGAAGCAACCACAACGCCACGATAACTAATCATCCAGTTAGGAGAAGAGTCCGACACTTAAAAAATTGTGTATTTGTTAATTCACCAATGGCGGATTTTTAAATGCATAACCCCCTAATAATTGTGTAAGCTTTCATATCCATCGGGCAGAACTAAATATGGATGGAACTATATTTTTGGTTGAATTAAAATTTTTAGGAAAACAAATTCTCTGGAGGAACTAACTTATGTGAGGAACTAGAATTTTTGGAAATTGTAAGTTTATGACGGAAACCTAAAATTATTTTGGAGGAACTACTTTGGAGAGAACGAAATTTTAAGGGGAACTAAAATTTTTGGGGAAACTAAATTCTCTGGGGAAAACATAATTTCAGGGGAATGAAATTTTTTTATAAATTTAAATTTTGGGGAATTAATATCTTTGGAAAGTGAAATTTTGAATGGTGAAAACAATAAAATTTTGTATATATATGGAAGTAAACTTTGCGGTGAACTAAATTTTTTTGGGAGAATTAAATTTTATGGGGAAATATAATTTTCGCGGGTGCCGAAGACGTGGGCGGCAGGCGCTAAATTTTTTACGCTTATTTGTTATTCTGCGCCGAAGGTGCCCGCGTCGAATTTGTTGTTCCGCGGGCGCCGAAGGCGCCGGTGCCACTAACTATTTTTACGTTAATTTGTTGTTCTTTTAAATTTTGTTTGTGGACATAATTTTTTAGGTAACAAAGATTTCGTGGGAGAAAATCTTAAATGAACCGTGCCAGCGGGCACGGGTTATGACTAGTATATATATATATATATATATATATATATATATATATATATATAACGCTCATCTCATACGCATTTTGCCTCATTTTATCCACCATTTCATGCTATTTTCCCCACTTTTGTTTCCTTTTTACTTTTTTGTACATTCCTTGCATTTCAGGTGAAAGGGAATGAATTCGGGATTTTAGATCATAGAAAAGGCGAAAAAGTACCAAAAGGAGTCAAAGAAATGAAAGGAGCAAATAAGGCAAGGAGATGGACTCAAAATAAGAAGAAGTTGAAGAAAAGTAGCTCCACGCAACAGCGTGGGATACCCCACACGACCGAATGGAAGAAAGCTGAAGAGGGGCTGAAATCGAATTCAACGCAGTCGCATCAACCTTGTATACATGACCTCATCAAGAAGAAAAGGAGAGAGTTTGAAGCTATGGAAACCTTATTCGACACAGTCATTTCACCAAAATGACGCGGCCATTTAATATGTCCAACTTTCTGGAAAATCAAAGCCAAATCCAAGAATCTACACGACCGTGTCCATTTCTAAACGACCATGTAAACCATGTCGACGTGGCCGCATCGATTTTCCAAATGACTGCGTAGAAGAGCTCAGCCCAAGCCAATGAGAAGAGAAGTCACGCGGTCGGGTGGCTACACCAAACGACCACGTGGAGGAGATGCCACAAGAAGCGCACAATCCTCGTAAAGACTGAAGATCTTCTCATAACTCCATGGTTATCTTCACTTCATCTTATTTTTCTCTCGAAGATCATCTCGTCCCAATTCCAACACATATTTATTTGTATTTTTCTTATATCGGTGCAATTTTATACATTTTCTGGAAGACGATGCTGCTCTGATGGAAATTCCACGCGACTGCGTGGCTATCTTTAAACGACCGTTTCGGGTCGGGTTTTTCCATATCTTTTAGGGTTTCTAAGGGGTTATTTAATGGTTTTGTGTGAAATTTGAGGGGGGGGCAATCCTTAGTAGCATTTTCATCTTTTTTCATCTCTTTTTCTCAGTTTTTAGGAGTAGGGTTATATTTAGATTAGTTTAGATCGCTTTTCTCTTTGATTGTAAGCAGGAATTGATGACTATTGTATTGCAATATTGAGTTAAGTATTTTATTGCTTTTATTTCTGTATTTTATTCTTGTTTGATTGATATTCCTTGTTTTGTAAGGACCATGTGCTATGACGAAAACACTAGAAGGGAGGTTGAATAGTGTTTATAAAATGAAAAGGACAATTATGCCTAATTAAAATCCTAACCAACAAAGATGCATAATTATAATGAAACAACAATGTACAAGCAAACACAAGATGTTTCAAGGATTTGGATTACCCAAGTCAAATCCGACTTGTTCCCGGTAATCCTACGTCCCTACCACTAGGAAAACCACCTAGTTACTCAAGCTAAAACCCTAGCTTGAGTTTTCCTTTCAACCCATTTATAGCAACCCTACAAGTGTAATCAGTACAATATATTGATGACCTTGAATCCCACAACCTGTGATCAGGTAACCATTCTCACAACCGAGAGTAAAACCAATTTACGTAAATTATGAAATTGAAATATACACACAAATCACATATACCTTGAAGTAGAACTTGAAGGAGCAAAGTGAGGAGTGTGTTGATCTATTCCTAGAAGAGAGAATATCCTTTGAACTTGTCTTCACCAAAGCTTGAGGATGAGAGTTGATTCTAGTTGGAAAACAAGATGAGATTTGGAATTCTAGGGCTTTGAATGAAAAATAAGAGCTTGAGAGAGATTAATCTTGAGAGATGAATCAATGGGGTTCCAAGAGTTTAAGAGGTCTCCAATGGAATAGTAAGATGCCCTTTTATAGGCTCTCTAAACCCTCAAACGTTTTACCCAAAAGCCCTCTCAAAATCCGTGTGAAAACAGTCAACGGATTGATTTTACGCACAGGACAAACGGCTGATGAAGAAACTACAATCGCCTGCTGCACTGTGTCAAAGGGTAGGTGAGAATTAAAATGGTAATTACCACGTAAGATATGAGACTGATGAAGGTTGGACAGGTGCCTGAGAAACCTTCGACAGGCATCTGTGTGGCAAAGTGCGAAAATTACCAAAGCTCAAGAATTCTGGAAAGCAAGGATATGTGACTGATGAAGGTTGGACAGGCGTCTGAAAACAAGTAGGTGCCTGAGAAACCTTCGTCAAGCATCTATATGCACAAGTGTGAATCTTGCCAAAATGAAAGATCTGGGCAATGGTTGGACATGCGACTGTAGCGATATAGACAAGCACCTTACCATGGGCAGGCACATATAAAACCTACCTAAGGCGCCTGGATGCACAAGTTCAAAAGTTGACAAAACTTGGGATCTTTTGGTAAGATAATATAGTCGACTGTTGAACAAAGTTCAGGCGCCTGTACATTGTACAGAAGTTGCCTGTTAGAATTTAAGAATAAAACCCAAGATACAATGACATAAGTGTGTGCATAATAGATGACTGTAAAACAAATCACAGGTGCCTGTACGGAGACGGGTGCCTGGCAATTTCTCAGCAGTCGCCTGTTGAAAACCTAAAATGCATAACTCAGAGAATTAAGAGTTAGATTTCTAGGAAATGGGTTCTAATGGATTTCTAGGCTAGATTGAGTGATGTTTTAGTTCTTCCACATTACTCTACAGCAAGGCTACATTCTAATGAGAAATAAACAAGAGAATAAAAGATTTACATTGTATTTGCTTCTTTTCTTTCTCTTGAATGATCTTGAAGTCCTTGAAGCTTCTATCTTTATCTTAATCACCCAATCTTTAACACTTTGAGCTTTGATTGATCTTTGTGTGTCATTCATTGCAATATGATCTCTATGATTTGATTAGGCAATGAATTAATTGCGTGGAGGGGATTAGTCACAAGTATTTATGTTTACTCATCAGCAAAACCAAGTAAGGAGAAGTCCAATACTCAACATGTTTATCTCTGTGTTTCAATCGATGTTATAGATTAATCGATCGATCTCTCATAGCTAACAATAACCTAGAATCGATCGATCTCTCGTAGCTAACAATAACCTAGGATCGAACTAGTACTCGATCACCCAACCTCCTATGCGAATGACCCGTATAGCACTACGACGACAGCCGTGCGCTTACGGTTTACAAATATATAAAACTCCTATCAAGTTTTTGGCACCGTTACCGGTGTCGTTGTCTGTGATTGATATTAGTTTTATTGATTGGTTTGTTAGACTACGTGCCATATAAAAATTTATAAAAATAATAAACAAATTTTTCCCCACCACCGATTATCAATTGTGATATTCTCTTATACCACTGACGCTCTTTCCTCAGACATATTTTGCTTGTCAGGTGAACTTGGAGATTATGTGGATGCCCGATGGATCATACATTTGAGATTTTGATGCCTTGACATCATATAATGCTCAGATGGGAGGCCACGATAATTTTTTGCAGGTTGCAGAGTTTTGCAAATTTTGTGGAATGCATGGGCACCTATTTACCCAATGCCAACATTACACCCACCCCTACAACCCACCAATATATACCCACAACCTACCTCATGAACCCTCCCATTTATATCCTCAAATTTACACACCTACACCCCCACCTACACCAAAGTCTAGCCTTGAGATCCTATTGGAAAACTCCCTTACAACTCAAAACCAATGGACTACACCATCACCATCACTTCCACTGTCAAAATCTAGCCTTGAATTGTTATTATGAACTCTATTTTAAACCAAGGTCAGTAACTCCACCACGTTTGCTTTGGTGCGCTCCGGATTTAACACCCGAAACTTACCGCAAGTGCACAGTGTCAATGCTTTATAATATAGAAAAATGTCGAACCCACAGGGAGGCAGATGCTTATATAGTCTTGGATCTATTCAAAGTCTCAGAACAATGCTAGTTTGATGTACTCAAAAAGATCGTCACGACTGGTTACTATCTCAATTAACAATAGAATAAAAACTACGGCAATAGGAGTAACCACTAAGATCGTCGGATGTCAATGCTAGGTTACAATTTCTACGTCGAATTGGCTTTATTAGGGTGAGATTATGGCATCTAAAATGTAGAACTCATGGCCAACTACCGTTGTGCCACTCATCTAATGTATCACGTGCTTAGCCCCACCACCGTGGATGGCCTTACACGAGATCTGTGCATTACGAACGACAATTATTCTCAATCTCTACTCACGCCACCACTGTGGGTTAGAGCTTCGATCTGTGATTTGGTAGCTCTAATTGATGCTACTACCGTAGGTCATCAATTAGTAATATAGGATGCCGGTGGAAACCATCAACGTATGTGCCACTACCGTAGATCACAAACTCTAATTGAATTCACTAACATGCATAATTAAGTTCATAGGATACCCGTCCAAGGTGTGTGCCACTGTGGATCACAAACCCTATATGAGATCTCCTACAAAGTTGGCTGGATCAACCAAAACACATCCCTTTTATACCAAAACAACGTAAAAATCCAAACATTGCATCTAAATCCTAAGATCCTAGGGCTACTCCACTAGCCCTATAAACGACTACTCATAATTCATAACGATATCAATAAAAGCGTTTAGAATAGCAATAGAAATCATGATCGCAGTAAAAGACATCAAATTAAGCCTATAGAGATGAGAGATCTTTACCAAAGTGCTGAAGATGAACAAACAATCGTAGAGAATTAAGATCAAGAGATTCCAAGCAAATTGCAATAATAAAAATATCAACTTTGTCTTCAAAACAATAGCGACAGCGCAAGAACTCTCTAAGAAAAACAAAGAACTTCTAAAAAATAATATCTTAATAGCCTCTCTTTAAAAGCTAGGGTAAAAAAGTGCTTAAATACAGGGGGGGATGTACCCCACAAAAATCTGGAGAAAGAGCTTCTTCGGCCCCCAATTAGTTGGGCTGCGGCACCCTACGCGGTCGATTAGCGGCACCGCTCAGTCAAGTGATGACACGGTCAGCTGTTTCTCCTTTCTTGGTTCAACTTCAGATACGAGTAGCTTGGTCAAGTGATCGTCGTGCTCGGTCAAGTCACTAAGGGATGCTCCTTTAGGCTCAAAATGATGCTCTATAATTGATTCCGCTCGACCGAGTAGTTGTAGTATTCGGTCGAGCGTTGGTTTACTCGGTCGAGCTAAAGTAAGTTGGAGATGCCTTTGAAATCTTCGTTCTGTTGGGCTTCAGCTCGACCGAGCGACTACAGTGCTCGGTCGAGTCTCTTTTACGCTCTCCTACTTCGATTAGGAATGGGAATTGAATTATAGTCAACAGGGTTGATCTGACCGAGTGTCCTTCCTACTCGGTCGAGTGATGCGTTCACATCCGCTGGAGGAGTTCTTCTTTGGTGTTGTAGGTTATCTCGACCGAGTGCTAAGCATCTCGGTGGAGTGTTCTGTGAAAATCAGTATATGATCTTCTCTGAGCTCCTTTCTCTCTTTCGCTGCTTCTCTTCTCTTCTCCTCCTCCAATCTTCTTCTCCACCTCGTCAAACCCTATTGAACCTCGCCATAGGCGCTCCAGACGCTAGGATGTGTCCATATGCCATAATTTCTCCAGATCGCTTCAAAGTTCCTGAAAATCCACAATTTTATACGAAAATTGAATATATCATGAAAAGCGCGATAATATATAAAAAAGTGAACTTTGGACTGTGAAAATGCTATGAAAACATGCGATAAAAACATGAAAAATATGGACACTTCAAAATCCCCCAAGCTTACCTTTTCCTCGTCCTCAAGGAAGACGAATACGAAGCTCACCGGGAGTAGAAATAAGAAAACCAAAAAACGAATGCAAAGAGGAGATGGTCGCTAGATTATTCTTTCTGATCTCACGCCATTCGCCACACATCATGATAACTCAAAAAATGGATCACATGCTAGCAGGAGATTTCATACCTTGAATTAATATAGTACTTGCAGGCTCAAGATGAACAAAAGGGACTTCTCTAAAGCTCATACAATCAACTTACATCTACTTCATGCATTTCATAGTATTGAATATACAAATCATTGGTGATGCACTTTTTAATTAAAAGCTATAACTGAAGCATAGAGAATTCATACCAAGCATACAATAGAGAATGGAATAAGAGTCAAGACATTCACATATCCATATCAAATCATAAGAAATCTCCATAGCAAAGTTATTTCGCTAAGCTTCAGTATTATCAAACTTTCACATTCGTGCACAACTCCACTCTAATTTCATGCTCACTTATTTGGTCAAAAGAATCCCCCCAGCTTAACTTGAGGCGTCGCATCCAAAGGAAATAATTGTGGAATTTTTTCTTGGTTTTCCCAAGAATATTTGTGGCTCCAAGTAATGAAACTTAGAATTTTTCTCTTCTTTTTTTATTTCTTTTGAAACTTTGTTTCTCATTTTTCTTTTTAGACTTTTGTAGGAGCAATAGGATTTGTATTTTTGATTTTTGGCTCCTTTTTGGCTTTTTTTTAACTTTTTTGGAGCTACCTTTTTTATGGGATTTTTGGGAATGGATGCGGTGTAAGTAGTTTTGGGAGGTGAATTCAAGTGACATGTAGAGAATAAAAGATATATATGGAGAAAGAATTACTATAACACTCGGTTCACTCAAAAGTGTGCACAAATGGTTTAGTAAGATAATACATCAACTAAACTCATATATAAGCATGGATATTCTTAATCATTTCAATGAGTAATGAAGTCAAGCAGTAAGGTTTTCAATTGTATCAGGCATGCAACAAGAATGTGAATAAGAGAATAAAAGCGGTGCTTCAGATATGCTAATGATGCGTGAATCATGGTGCATTTCCAATTAGAGCATACTAAACACTACTCTACACATTCAGCTTCAATAAGTTTCATGCATTCACTTAGAGAGGCCATCAAAAGAAATATATTTTACATGCAATTATGAATAGCAAGATTATGAAATAACTCTAAGTAGCATGGCATGGAAAATAAGCATCGTGATGGCTACGAAAGCAATAAGAGATGTCATCACAAAGAACTCATCTAGCAAAAGAAAGAAAAGAAAAAGTGGAATAAAGTAAAACAAGCATGCACACAAACCAAAAGACGAGAAATATGATGCTAAAGAAAAGAAAAAATGTGGTGAAAATGGGTGGAAAATAAAGCAAAAATGAGGTGAAGTGAAAGAAAAAATAAATAAAAGCGATAGCACTCATCCCCCAGCCA
Source organism: Scilla litardierei (assembly GCA_030789695.1). Classification (NCBI taxonomy): domain Eukaryota; kingdom Viridiplantae; phylum Streptophyta; class Magnoliopsida; order Asparagales; family Asparagaceae; genus Scilla; species Scilla litardierei. Next base: position 239,373,886 of record CM061142.1, on the reverse strand, counting down.
AACACATCAGTGTCCTCACTGATGAGAACACTCATGAATGATAGTGAATGATGCTAAGGTGGGTGGGTGGGTAATGAGAAATCCTAAAAATAAGAAAACTAAAAGGAAAAGAAGAAAAAATGAATGATTACAAATGCATGGTCCTAATGCCTAATATATGAACAAACATGCAAATGATGTGATGATGCATATGTAGATGGATGAAAATGGGTTCTCCCACAAGCTATGCAGTGCTAGGCCACGTGTGGATAGATGGGTACAAGAAAGAGTGAGAGGGGAGAATATGAGGAAAAAAATAAAAATCAAGCAGCGGCACCATCCTCTGGAGGTGGTGATGGGTCCCGCTGCTGTGGACCAGAAGATGGAGGGTCAACAGGTGGTGCAACAGTCTCAATAGGTAGTGCTGGAGTCACTGGAGGTGTTGGTGCAAGTGTAGCAGGTGGTGCAAACCATGCCCTCAGAATATCTAAAATCTCTCGAGTGTCCCGCCGATGTAACTGGTGATGGGCAGTGACCGTCTATTTGAAGGCAGGGAAGTCATGCCTCAGCACAACAACCTCGGCCTCTACCGTTGTCAAGCGTGCATAAGTGTGGTGGAAGCTCGATGGCTGACGTGCACCACTAGGGGCACCTCTCTCTACCTGGACTCGTGCATGTGGTGCATGTGGTTTGACTGTGAAATCAGGAGAGGGTGGCCTAGCGGGGATCTCGACATAAGATGGGATAGGGACGGATGCGAGACCAGGTGCCGAGGTCTGAATGGGTATATCAGCAGGTAGAGTCGTCGTGGCGACAGACGTGGTGATAGATGTTGGATACAACGTGTAGTTGGATACAACGATCGGTGACTTCCACCCCTCTCTCTCTCTCTCACATCCTCAAGTTCCCATGCCCCCTCCGTCGCTTCCACCCCTCCCCATACCACCCAAGGTAACCCGACTAATTCAACCGAGCGAAATTAAAGCTCGGTCGAGCTCCTATAAACATCACCCCCTGCACATTAATTCTTCTCCACTGACATTACTTTCTACTATTTCAGGTATGTTACGCCTACATAGAAGGTCGAGTCTAGGAGCAGCTTGGGGGATACTCCTAATCAGTAGCAGTCACGTGACCATTCGCATCACCACCTCATTCTTGTCGGTACATTATTTCCCCTATATACTTTACATACTGCCACACGCTTTTATACTGCTTGCAAGATGCTGTCAAGCCGTGCTAGAGCCACAAACGCCGATACTGGCACATATAACCCTAGGCCTACTCGACGCACGCATCGTACATTCTCACCCACATAGGACCATATTATTGACGAATCATCCACCACTTCACCCCTGCCACATAACACCCTAACCCCTCCCGAGTGTCTACATATCGGCGACGCATCATATGACGTTACCTTCTGAGACACTGACCAGGGCGACCAGCTCGTCACCTTGCTCCTACTCATAGGTCAGGGGGCGGCACTACTCGACAGTCAGTCGAGCAAGACCTCCCTTTCCTTTGCAACCTTATTAGGCACTGGCGAGCTGACCCACCTGTTGAGCCACATCCACCCTCCACATTTTCTGGTCCACTGCAGGGGGACCCATCACCACCTCCAGAGGGTGGTGCCCCTACTTGATGCTGTCCCTACACACTTTTTGCTTCCCTCACATTATATTGTGCTCATCTGTCTTTTTGGGGCCCTGGTCTTACACAGCTTTAGGGAGGACCCACCATGCATCATTTCACGCATATGCATCATGTTCTTCATATTTGCATCATATCATGTTTTGTTTCTTCGGCATAATTTTAATTTCTATTTATTTTCAATCCCCTCACCCACCCACCCTCTCTAGCATCATCTCCCGCATAGTAGCGTTTTCTCAGCAGTGAGGACACTGCTGGGTTTAGCTTGGGGGATGACCGCTATCGCTCTATTTTTTATTTTTCTTTTATATTTTTCTTCCTTTTTTGACTTTTTAGTTTACTTTTCCACCCATTTTCTATCTTTTTATCTTTTTTTCTCATTCAGCATCACATTTTTCATTTTTGGCATGCTTGCTTGTCTGTTCTCGTTCTCTTGTTTTCTCCACCATTTTTCTTTTTGCTGAGGTTGTTCTGCATGATGATACTTCTCATTGCCCTCAGTAGATACTCACGGTGCTTATTATTTGATGACATGCTATTTAGGATAGTTTCAGTTTTAATATCTATATGCTGGCATTTTCTTTTGCTGATCTCTCTAATTTAATGCCTGATATGAATTGAAATTGAATGCATGAAATAGTATCTAGTATGCACTATGTTGGGTAATGCTCCTAGGTTCACTCATCATTAGAACACTTGGAGCATCTGTTTGCTATCTCATTCGCTTCTATTTGCATGCTTGATATTATTATGTTTATTACTGCGTGCTTTTCAGTATTCATCAAGAACAATGAAAATATCCATGCTAGCTATGGTTTAGTTAAAGTATTATCATATTGAATCGTTATGCACCTCTGATGAGTGAACCGAGTGATTTATTATTTTCCCTCTCCACATATCTTCATGATTCTCTACACATCAGTTGGTTTCACCCCCTGCAGCTACCTTTCCGCATCCTACTTCCCGAAAATCCCAAAAGAAAAAAAAGACCGCTTTTAAATAAAATGAAATGAAAAAAAAATGCGAAAAAGAGAAAAAGAAAAGAAAAGAACGAAAGAAAGAAATAAAAAAGTTTTATATACTTTATTAGAAGCTATCACAAATACTTGGGAAAAGACAAAAATTTTCATATCCTATTCCTAGATGTGACGCCTCAAGCTAAGCTGGGGGTGAACCAATTAATCATATGAGTGAGTATAACATTAGAGTGGAGACTGTGCACAACGGGGAGATTAGATAATGCTTGAACTTTATGAAATATTTTAGTTTTGGTGATTTTTCATGATTCGAAATGAGTGTTTAAATAGCATTATTCCTTTCCATACTTTATTGCATGCTGATGTGATTTCTCTATGATCCAATTGTATCTATTGATTAAAAAGTGCATTGCTAACTCTTTTTATACTAGACTCTATGAACTGCATGAGATTGATATGAGTTGATGACATTATTTTAGAAGATCCCTATTTTTTTTTCTTTATTGCACGCTAGCCATATGATTAGTAAAACTTGAAAATACCATTAGCATGTGTTTTTACCATTCGAAGCATCGTGACATATTGCTGAGGCTTGGGATCTGATTGAACAACTTTAGCACCCTCTCCCATCTCCATTCTGTTTTATTTTTTATTCCTTTTGTTTATCGCCCGGCATACCTAATATTCGTCTTCCTCGAGGACGAGTACGAGGTAAGCTTGGGTGATTTTGATGTGTCCATATTTTCCATCTTTTCATAGCATCATTCCATTGCATTTCATGCCATATTCGCATCCAAATCCCGTATTTTCCTACGATGTTGCAATTCTAATGCCATATTTGAGTTTCGTAGAGTTTTGTGGATTTTCAAGGATTTTGGAGCGATTCAGGACCCATTTTGGAGATGGAAACATCCGGCATGCCTTTGAGCCCGTTGGTAAAGCTCTATAGGAGTTCGTCGAGTTTTGGAAGCCTATGGGAGGAGTAGAGGAGATTGCCAGGCGTGGAGGAGAAGCTGCAAGAAGAAGCTGAGAATTTCCCAGGCGACTCGACCGAGCAGAGCATCGGCTCGGTCGAGCTGATACATGAGCAGCTGATGAAGGACCTGATACGTATGCTGATCGATCGAGCAGTATTGTGACTCGGTTGAGCAGCTCCCATTTTCGAGCAGCTCCCATTTTATCAACATCATGCTCGACCGAGCACGGCTGACTTGGGCCGAGCAGACAGAATGATATTTTTTGGAGAAGCCCGACTCACTGACATACTCGACCGAGCAAGAGGGCTTCTCGACCGAGCAGCCCGACCGAGCAAGCTCCTGCTCGACCGAGTCACTGACTCGGTCGGTGACTATGAGGGCTATTTTTTGGTAATTTTCGTGGCCGTCTGATGCACGCAGCTGAGTGAAGTGTGGATTTGAGGAACGCGATTAGGGAGTTCATTTTCTTTTGTAATTTGAATTACGTTAGAGGAGGGAAGATGAGATTAGAAACAATTGTTAGATCAAAACCTACTTGTTTAGGATTACTGAATTGTTTTTGGAGATCTATTGTTCTTTGCGTTCTGGAATTTGTGGGATCCCTTTGGATTATTATCGACTACTGTTTTTCTTCGCCTTCGGTACGTAAGTTATTCAATTCTTATTCGATTAATTTGTTACAATGTTTTCCTTGATAAAAATCATATTTTTATTCGTCAAAATCACCATGTGTGAGTAGTCTCCTCTAGGGTTGATGGGTTAGCCCTAAAACCTTAGGAGGGGGATGTAGATCTGGACCTCTAAGTTGAATCGAGAATAAAAGGGTGTATTTTGGTTGATCCATCTGAATCCCTAGGATAACTCATACTGAGATCATGACCACGGTCGGTGGAATTGATGAGCTTAAGGAGTATCCTTAGGATTTAAATAGGGAAATTAGTGGATCCAACCAAGGCTCGTGACCATGCCCGGCTCGTGCCTTGAGGGGATCCACCGACGAACTATACTGCTACATTGACGGCTACCGCCATTGCGTCAATGAGAGCCACCGAAATACCTCGAAATTCTAACCCACGAGAGTGGTATGAATTGAGCGACTAATCCCCTAACCCTAATGCAACGTAAGGATTTCATTCCAACATCAATCTCCGACGGTCTTAGCGGTGATCCCTAATACCCTAGTTCTCTTTATTATCAAGTCAACAACAACATTACAACCAAACTTTCCAAACCGACAGCTATCTCACTTCGAGATATAAAAATAATCTGAGACCTCAAATACACTGTCACCGTCCCTATAGGATCCGACATCTTTTATACTATAATTTGACATCGTCTGCTTGCGGATAGAGCCCGGAATTGACACCTAGGAGCCATACTATGCCTAGCGACCGAGACACCGCTAGGTGGAATTTAGGTGTAAGTTCCGGATGCGTCAATAGTCGACGATGATTGTTGATCCACCTTCTTATAGACTATTGCCATCACAGCATCGGTACTCTTTCCTCCTCTGGTCATAACTGCCATGACTGCATTAACTTTTCCCCTTGGATTTGGCTCGGGTTGAGATGCCAATCTCCCTTGAGCCTTCATAAACTGAGTCATTTGTGCGGACAAGTTATCGACAGTGGCTGAAAGTTTCCTTTGTGTGGCTGATAATTCTGAATTGAACTTCGTTTGGGCACTCATAAAGGCATCCAATGTCACCTCTACGTCAGGTTTTTATGCCGCCGGTTGTTGGTATTGTTGTTGTTGTTGCTGATATAGTTGGCGATTAAAATATCCCAGCGGTTTATAGGGCCAAGATGGCCTGAATTCGTACTGCTGCTATTATGGAGGTGGTGATTGTGGTTGAGGCAGTTGAGGTGTCCTCGGTTGGGATGGTGGTTATAGAGCTCTGTTGGGGTTGCTATAGGAGAATCCAGGATGTGATTTTCATGCCGGATTTGACCACTAAGGTCTAGGATTACTCCCCTCGCCTGCTATATAATTAACTTGCTCCGTTGGTATGCTCGTTCATTCATATGACCCTTCTATTGGAGTGTACCCTTGCTCGGCGTAGTCTTCATAAGTAGAATATACTGGAGCCTTGGAAGTAGTTGGAATAGCATCCAACCTCTGCCCAATTCTTGCAACTTGCTTGCAAAGGGTCTCAAGTTGCCCATCAAGATGTGTAGCTACCTTTATCTCTGAGTGGCCGAACTGGTGCCTATAGATGTTGAGCGATCATCATTTCATTGTTGATTGTTGGAGGACATCTGCTCCAAAAGTGACATGGCATCCTCAGGTAGCTTAGCCAATAATGCACAATTTGCAGAGGCGTCAATGATCATTTTCGTGTCAGGCTTTAGGCCATTATAGAAACTCGAAATAAGATCTCAATCCGAAAAGCCATGATGTGGGCATTGATGCTGCAAATCTTTGAAGCGTTTCCAAGCTTCATAAAGTGACTCCTATGGGAGTTGCTTGAAGTTCGTGATCGCCCCCCTAATCCTCACCGTTTTGGACGGTGGATAGTACTTGTTGATGAAGGCCAACGTAAACTGCTCCCAAGTTTTGAAAGTGTTCGTGGGGTGCACCCTCAATAGTAAGTCGCTTTGTCCCTCAGAGTAAATGAACATAGATGTAGCTTTATGGCATCTCCGCTTACATCTTTAACTTGGAAACCGCCACACTTTGCCAAGAAAAGATATATATAATGATTGGTGTTCTCATGAGGATAACCATGGAAGGGGTCCTGCTGCATTAAGTTAATTAAGCCTGTTTTTAGTTCAAAGTTGCCCCCGCCAGTTGCGGTCTAAAGATTGAAGATATGCTGGATAAATTGGGCTTCATGTAATCTTGAATGTTGCAGGTACGTATAAAAGAAAGAGGAGTATCTGTAATTTGATCCTGTAAATTTTGATTCTTCCTCTCTGCTCTGAGCTGTCTCACTATCCTTTCAATCTCAGGGTCAAATAATAGATCGTCGGATCAACCAATGCGAGTGTTCATGCACAAGAAACAAACTCAGAGAAGATGTCAGTAGCAAATTGAAAAATAATAAAAATATGGATAAATAAGAGATGATAAGAGTAACTAACAAGTTCTTCAATAAAGTAAAAAACCATTTGCCTCCCCGGCAACGGTGCCAAAAGCTTGGTATGCTCCGGATTTAACTTCGGAAACTTACCAAAAGTGCACGGTGTCAAAGCTTTGTAATATAGAAAAATATCGAACGCACAGGGAGGCAACTGCTTATATAGTATTGGATCTATTCAAAGTCTTCGAACAATGCTAGTTTGGCATACTCAGAAATATTGTCACGAATGGTTAGTATCCGAATTAACAATAGAATAAAAACTAGGGCAATAAGAGTCACCACTAGGATCATCGGATGTCAATGCTAGGTTATAATTTCTACGTTGAATTGGCTTTATTAGGGCAAGATTGTCGCATCTAAAATGTAGAACTCATGGCCAACTACCATTGTGCCACTCGTCTAACGTATCCAGTGCTTAGCCCCACCGCCGTGGATGGCCTTACACGCCATCTGTGCATTACGAACGACAATTATTCTCAATCTCTACTCATGCCACCAACGTGGGTTAGAGCTTCGATATGTGATTTGGTGGCTCTCATTGGTGCTACTACTGTAGGTCATCAATTAGTAATATAGGATGTCGGTGGAAACCATCAAAGTGCGTGCCACTACCGTGGATTACAAACTCTAATTGAATTCATTAACGTGCCTAATTAAGTTCATAGGATACACGACCAAGGTGTGTGCCACTACCGTGGATCACAAACCCTATATGATATCTCCTAGAAACTCGGCTGGATCAACCAAAACACATCGCTTTTATACCAAAACAACGTAAAAATCCTAACTTTGCATCTAAATCCTAAGATCCTAGGGCTAGTCCACTAGCCGTAGAAACGACTACTTATAATTCATAGCGATATCAACAAAAGCGTTTAGAATAGCAATAGAAATCATGATCGTAGTAGAAGACATCGAAATAAGCATAGAGAGATGAGAGATCATTACCAAAGCACTGAAGACGAACAAACAATCGCAGAGAATTAAGATCAAGAACTTCCAAGCAAATTGCAATAATAAAAATATCAACTTTTTCTTTAAAACAATAGCGACGGCTCAAAAACTCTCTAAGAAAAACTAAGAACTTCTAAAAAATAATATCTGAATAGCTTCTCTTTTAAAGCTAGGGTAAAAAGAGTGCTTAAATACAATGGGGATGGACCCCACAAAAATCTGGAGAAAGAACTTCTTACTCGGTCGAGTAGCGGCGTCGCTCGGTCAAGTGATGACACGGTCAGCCGCTTCTCCTTTCTTGGTTCATTTTCAGATACGAGCAGCTCGATCGAGTGATCGCCGTGCTCGGTCGAGTCACCGAGGGATGCTCCTTTAGGCTCAAAATGCTTCTCTGTAATTGATTCTGCTCGGCCGAATAGTTGTAGTACTCGGTCAAGCACTAGTCTACTCGGTCGAGCTACAGTAAATTGGAGATTCCGTTGAAATCTTCGTTCTGTTTGGGCTTCAGCTCGACCAAGCAGCTATAGTGCTCGGTCGACTCGCTTTTGCACTCTCCTACTTCGATTAGGAATGTGAATTGAATTGTAGTCAGCCGAGTTGATCTGACCAAATGGCTTTCCTACACGGTCGAGTGATGCGTGCACATCAGCTGGAGGTGTTCTTCTGTGGTGTTGACGGTCAGCTCGATCGAGTGCTTAGCAGCTCTCTCGAGTGGTCTGGGAAAATCAGTATATGATCTTCTTTGAGCTCCTTTCTCTCTTTCTCTTCTTCTCTTCTCTTCTCCTCCTCCAATCTTCTTCTCCACCTTGTCAAACACCGATTGACCTCACCATAGGTGCTCCAAACAGCTCGGATGTGTCCATATTCTATAATTGCTCTGGATCGCTCCAAAGTTCCTGAAAATCCACAATTCTATACGAAAATCGAATATATCGTGAAAAGTGCGATAATATATTAAAAAGTGAATTTTGGACGATGAAAATGCTATGAAAACATGCGATAAAAACATGGAAAATATGGACACATCACGCTTCCACCACCAAAGTCCCACATTGAGTTGTTATTGGAGAATTCCCTTGCAAACCAAGGCCACTTGACTTTACCACCTCCGCTACCTCCACCAAAGTCTAGACTTGAAATTTTCCTAGGAAATACCCTTTTTTACCCAAGGCCAGACTTCACCTTCCCCCTCTACCATGATCGATACCTACACCCATGAGACTGCCCAATACTTGAACCAAGCTTCCATATCACAAGGGCAGTCAGAAATACATGCCATGGATCCGATCATTGAGCATGCATCGCAGTATGAGGGAGAGCATCTGGGGCCTGCAGCCACATTTCACGAATCATTTACAGCCTGCACCACGGAAGGTACCTCATGCGATGTACAACTTAAAATTTTTGATACGAGTTTATCCTCCCATGCAGGTACCACCTCAGAGACCCAAGTTATCGGGGACCACATCCTACACCACTCTTTTTCCGACGATGAGATGAATGATGGGACCTTAGTACGACGTGAGGGGAACATTATGCATCATTACTCCACCATGGAAGATAGAAGTGAGGTGTACTAGGGAGAGAGCAGGATTCCAGACATCGAAAAGCCCAAGCTGTTCCAGCCACTTGACTGCATCCCTCGTTTCGTACCACCTGAGAGCACCGAGGAGATCATGGAGCATACACACATTGACGAGTAGGATGTGTGTGAGGCCATGGATACCACACCCCCTTTCAAAGAGCATGACGCATCCTTACCTTCATCACCATCTCCACATGACTTTCTGATTAAACCAGAGGCATCACATCCACCAGAGCTCGACGCTCCCACTTAGGGAGATATATTATACTCCATATCTGAATATCCTATTTTACATAAAAATATTTTAGATTCAGATATTCCTGACATGATGCACCTTCCACATGATACAGGTTCATACTCCACGAAGGTGTGCTGGTTCATGTCAGCACCTGACGAGCACGTTGACGCACGTGGCAAGGAGTTGATCGCGTCGTCATCGGAGAGTAGCATGCCATTCTCAAGGAGTTCTCGTCACCTTATTTTATATTCTCCATCTCATATTGATGACCCCCTCTGGGATACATTTATAAGAGGGAAGAATTTTTCACCACGGAATGATGCTCATTTTCTTTTGCAGGATTCAGGTGGTTGTCCTTGAGAGAAGCTGGGAGGGAGCATTGCTGGAGTTCGTCGGGATTCGTGGCACCAGGATACTAGTATAGGCACGAAAGGAGCAGGAAGAACAGCTGCATTCTCCATGGAAAATCTTGGATCCACCTTTTGATCAAGTGAACCCAAATCCAGTAGTGTGATAAATTCTATATACTTTCTAGATTTATTCAATAAACTCGCCTTCTCTCGATAGTGAGGGGAGCATATTAGGATTAATTGTTTTTTCTTTGAATAAATCACATCTCCATGCAGCCCACATTTTTATGACCCAAAACACTTTTTATGCCTCAATGCCCATACTTCACCTTGTTTCACATTTATATGACTCCAACACCCCCCCCAAACATTTGCACACATGCTTTCATTTTACTTCTTTTATTCGGGAAATGCTTTTATGCTAGCTTGGGGTAGGGACACCATGCATGCATCACTTACACCCCATTTTCCCATCATTAGCATTGAGGACGATGCTTGATTAAAGCTTGGGGGAGGTGCACTTCGTGCATCATTTATGCATATTTCATAATTAACAATTACATTCGTTAAGTTTTATTTGAATGGATATTTGTGTGAAAATTTTTCGGATTTACACTTTATCTACTCAATCTCCTATTATTCATCGTGATATATGCTTAGGGAAGTCTCTAATGTTAGATCTTGTCGTAATATGCTTGTTATGCCTATATTCATACTCTTCAGGATAAAAGTACTCGAAACAGGCATAAGTTATATATTCTTGGAAACACATCTTATGCATGTATTTTGGTGGTTTTGGTTGAAGATAATGGTTAGTGATCTCATAGGATTTGGATTAGCGGCATGCATATCTAGTACAGAGGAGTGGTGTCACCTAGCTCATTCATGTTCAAAAACCAAAAAAGAGAGAAAAAAAGAAGAAAAAGAGAGAAAAAATTATGAATATGAAAAAGGGAAAAATAATATGTGCACCGTTCCCCCAGTAACACCGAGTAGCCAGATCCTAACGACGCAGGAATCGTTGGGGCCTCGCGTCGAAAGGTTTAGATTGGGGGAGTGCATAGGAATAAGGTTTATATATTAGTTTAAGCTAGTAGGTCCAAGGGGTCCATCTTGGCCCAATGCCCTATGGTCATCTGACCTGTGAGTCATTGACCCAACGCTCCTTACAAGAACCAACTAAGGACCCAAAGTTAACAAAAATATGAACATAAATGAAGCTAGCAACTCCACGAATCATAGAAAGATAGCGTGCCATGAGTACCACTTCGTTGATGGACTCATAATCCTTTAAACGATACCAAGTCCTCCTCGATCGTTGCATAATTTCGATTTCCATTTCATTAACATATGCATGATAGATGAAATATTTTTGAGATTTGAACATAACCGTGATAATGTATATTGCATGTTGATTTATTTTACAGATATTACTCTAGGCTATGTCCTTACAAAATGTTAGAAATTGACATGATACTCAATTCCATAATCTGAAAGTTTTCATTCTCCACATATATATGCTTCGAGTTGTGAGATTCTTTGATTTTATTTGTCTCATGCATGCTTACCCCACTCTATACTCTTTATTAGTCTTCCTTGAGGACGAGGAAGAGTTTAACTTGGGGGATTTTGACGAGTGGTATATATATATATATATATATATATATATATATATATATATATATATATATATATATATATATATATATATATATATATATATATATATACATACATACATACATACATACATACATACATACATATATCTATATATATGTTAAATATTTGACAACCTTTTTTGAATTCTAGGGTTGACTGGGACAAGCTGACTATGACAAAGGGGTTGATAGAAAGACGGTTCAGATTTAATCTTCGGAAATCAACGGTTGAGATGAAGTTTTGAGAAAAATTTTGAGAGGGAAACTTTTGAATACTGGACGAAATGAGTTTGGGGAAAAGCAAAACATTAAAAACTGAACTATTCATGTCTCTTCCCCAAAAAAACTCAGCTCAAGCATGGCATCTTCCACTCCCGACTTTGGATTTCAATGGCTACTCCCCTGAACCCATAAATTTAAAGATTCCAGACTTTCTTCAAGTGCTTTCTACTGCTATCTTTCTACTCTCTCTACCACTACAGCTGTCTTTTTGCTCCACATCAGTCATGAAATTTTAAATTTAGCTTTCACCTATTTACTGATGCAGAACAGCTTATCGAATAAAGAAGAAATGTTAAGAACAAAAATAAGAGAAGTTGCCTAGAAACTTCAAAAATAATAAATAATATTTTTACGCACATTCAGATCTGAAATAAAAATAAATAATATACGTACACACCTTTTCATCCCTATCTTTTACATCTTCATCCATTTTCTATTCAACTGAGGGCCATTGATGATGATTCGAATGAGGGCTTAAGTTGTGGTTGGATTTATTTAAAAGAAGGGGAGAGAGGGAGCAGCATAAAGATTAAAGAAGGGGGGAGAGGCGATGAGATGTGTAACCACCTCTCGCTTTCCCCCATAATTAATGGGTTTAATGAGGCTTAACTCAAGCTTGATCTGTATTTAACTGGACCCAAGTCAAAATCTTAAATGAACCATGCCCGCGGGCACGGGTTATGACTAGTGTGTGTGTATATATATATAATGCTCGTCTATTACGCATTTCGTCTCATTTTGTCCACCATTTCATGCTATTTCCCCCGCTTTTGTTTCCTTTTTACTTTTTGGTCCATTATTTGCATTTCAGGTGAAAGGGAACGAATTCAGGATTTTACATCATGGAAAATGCGAAAAGTACCAAATAGAGTCAAAGAAATGAAAGGAGCAAACACGACGAGTAGATGGAATCAAAATAAGAAGTTGAAGAAAATTAGCTCCACGCGACCACGTGGGATACCCCCACGCGACTGCGTGCAAGAAAGCTGAAGAGGGGCTGAAATCGCATTCGACGCGGTCGCATCAACCTGATATACACGACCGCATCAAGAACAAATGGAGAGAGTTTGAAGCTATGGAAACCTTATTCGACATAGTCATTTCACCAAAATGACGCGGGCATTTAATGTGTCCAACTTTCTGGAAATCAAGCCAAATCCAAGACTCTACGCAACCACGTCAATTTCTAAATGACGACATCAACCGTGTCGACGTGACCGCATCGATTTGCCAAATGGCCGCCTACAAGAGCTCAACCCAAGCCAAGGAGAAGAGGAGTCACGTGGTCGCATGGCTACACCAAACAACCGCGTGAAGGAGATGCCACTAGAAGTGCACAAGCCTCGTAAAGACTGAAGATATGCTCATAACTCCAAGGTTATCTTCACTCCATCATATTTTTTCCTCGAAGAGCGTCTCGTTCCGATTCTAATTTATATGTATTTGTATTTTTCTGAGATCAAAGTGATTACATACATTTTCTGGAAGACGAAGCCGCGTTGCTGGTAATTCAACGTGACCCTGTGGCTATCTTTAATCGGTCGTTAGGGTTTATAAGTGGTTATTTAAGGGTTTTGTGCACGATTTGAGGAGGGCGACCCTTGGAGGTGTTTTTCATCCTTTTCAATCTCTTTTTATCAGTTTTTAGGAGTAGGGTTAGATTTAGATTAGTTTAGAGCGCTTTTCTCTTTGATTATAAGCGGAAATTGACGACTCTTGTATTACAAACATTGAGATAAGTATTTTATTGCTTTTATTTCTACGTTTTAATCTTGATTTATTGCTATTCCTTGTTTATCTCTGTGTTTTTATCGATGTTATAGATTAATCGATCGATCTCACATAGCTAACAATAACCTAGGAATGAACTAGTATTCGATCACCAAACCTCCATACAGACGACCTGTACAGTACTAAAACGATAGCCGTGCGCTTGCAGTTTACAAATATATGAAACTCCTATCATATATCTTTAACTAAACATGGGATAGAGAAACTCTCTGGGTCCCCTAGCTTTGTGGGTAGCTTGTTTTGCAAAATGGTGCTACAATCCTTCGAAAGTGATATGGTATGTTGGTTCTTCTTCTTGTGGAGATCCTTCATGAATTTCCAATAGATGGGATCTCGTGAAGTGCCTCTAGAAATGGGATATTTAGGTGCAATTGCTTCAGCACCTCTGAGTATCGTGCATACTTCTCCTCTAGCTTGGCCTTGGAGAGTCTTTAAGGGAATGGAACTTTTGGCACGTAGACATGCATCGGCTCCTCGTTGGGCTCATCTCTCTTCTCTTCATCAATCCCTCTAGAAGAAGAGGGTCCATACTCAATGGGGGTGGTGACAGGAATGTCTTGGAGTTTCCTCCTACTCCTAAGTGTGACGGCGTTCATCTCCGCTCTTGGGTTTAACTATGGTTGGCCTGGCAGCTGCCTCTTGTTGTATTCAAGGTGTTGCAATTGTTAGACCATTTGTGCCATTTGTGACTCCAGTATCTTGTTGGATGTAGTAAGTATGTCCAACCTTGAATTGATCTGCATAATCACATTCTGGAAGACATCATTCCTTTGACTCTGAACGATGATGAAATTGTCTAACTTCTCCTCAAAGCGAGCATTTTGAGGGGGTCCCTGCTGATCATTCTGAGGGGGTCCATGGGGCCTCTACTGGTGGAATCTTGGTGGCTGCTGAAAATATTTGTTCCGATACGAGAAGTTTAGGTGATTCTGCCATCCTGGGTTGTAGGCAGAAGCGTATGGATTCCCTTGTGGCCTAAGGTTGTTGTACATGGCATTTGCTTACTCGATGGACAATCTTTGTGTTTGAGAAGCTGAAAGCTAACACTCTGAAAACTGATGCCCTTGCACCCTGCGCAATTCACAACTTGCTACTGCGACAGACAATGAAGAGGATGCCTTGGTCTCATTTTGGATTTTTGCTTTTTGTTGGCTGAGGGAACCAAACTTTCTTACCAATAGCATGACCATGTCGACCTCTAACTTGCCACCCTTCTTCGTGGCTTCCCTCTCGTTGCTCCAATGGTAGTTATTATTAGCCATCTCTTCTAACAAAGCCCTAGCAGCTTCGAGGGTCTTAGTCATTATAGTGTCACCAGCTGCGGTGTCAATAGAAATCTTGATCTAATTTTTCAAACCATTATAAAATTGGATCAGCAACCTTTCAAGCATGCCATAGTGGAGGCACTTCCTCTGGAGATCCTTGTATCGTTAATATGCCGCGTATAAGCTCTGTTGGTCATGTTGAGTGAAAGATGTGATTTATTTACGCAACTTGACCATCTTTCTGTGTGGGAAGAATTTGTTGATGAATGCCTTTGATAATCCATCGCATGTGGCAAATGAATATGTGTCATTACTCTTTAGCCACTCCTTGGGCTTATCCCTCAATGAGAACGGGAACAACCTCAGTCGTATCGCATCTTCAGTGACACCATTTAGCTTGATAGTGTCACATTTCTCTAGAAAATTATTCAGATGCTCATTGGGGTTTTCAGAATGGTGACCACTGAATTGATCTTGCTGAATAAATTGTATCAAGTCGGTCTTCAACTCAAAGTTTGTGTTTGGACGGCATGATGTATAATGCTTGAAGTCGGGGTAGTTCATTGGTATAACAAAGTCCATGAGGGACTTGGGAGCATCTGCTTCTCTGGCCATTCTCTCTTGTCGTGCTTTTAAGTGTCGGTCTGCGTTCAATCACCTCAAAGTAGTCTAGATCTTAGGATCGAAGGATATGAGATTTCCTGCACTAAGGCTCCTCCTGCGCGAGAAGGGAGACACAACTCAAACAAAACCATCAGCAGCACAAGTTAGGTGGCAAAAGAAGCAGGAATATGAAATAGAAAATAAAACACAGTCTATTGAAACCTACACAAAATTCAAAGTCAAGTCGATTGCCTTCCCGAAAACATCGCCATTAACTTGTTTGGGTGTTTCGGAAGTTAAAATTAGGATCTGCATGCAAACGTGTGTTGTATCTAGCAGGTGTCAAACACAAGGAAGCGATGGCTTGATCAAGGATCAGTGCCAGGTTTTGTATAGCTACGTGGTTTATATCTCAAGAGTGAGAGGACGATTGAGCTAAGGGAATATCAAATATGGGGAAATGCTAGGGCTAGCGTACCACCGCTATCATAGGTTATGTGTTGGATGGATCTAACTTCTCGATCCATTGGGTTATAGTCGTTGATGAGGGATAAGTGTCAATCCTCATCCTCTCGAAGTCTAGCCGTGAGAAAGGACTTGGAGAATGGGTTGGACCCCTATCAGAGCTTCGATGGTTTGTCGGTAGCTACGATTTAAGTGGTTCTAATCATTACACCCGATGGTTCTTTAATGCCTAACATTAGGTAGTCAATCCTCCATTATGGGCATCAAACCAAAACCCCGATTGTTCGTCGGTGGTTAAGGTTGTGTAGCCCATTAATGAGATGAATTGATATAAAATCACATCCAAACCTATTCCTTGACCATAACCCAATTGAATCAATATTTGGAGCAATCCATCAAGCACAAACCCTACAATAGGGCTCTACATAGCCCTAGGCAAGAAGACTACTCACAAATTATTAGATTAGGAATCAAAAACATATTAAGGGCATGCATTGCGGATTAATAAGAGAATGGGTAAAAATCATCAATAATGGCAATCACAATCGATGGAAGAAAACAAAGACAATGGCAATCAATAATAGAGATTATGGATCCTTACAAAACTTGAGCAAAGAGAATAATAAAAACAGTAGAAAACCAGCTCCCAAAGTCGCCCACGAAAGTAGAAAATCGAATAATGAATAAAGAGTTCGTTTACAGCTTTCTATTTATAGATAAACAGGCACACGACTGAGTTGAAAAGTGGCACAACTGTGCCACCCTTGAAAACCAATATCTAAGATGAGTTGGCATCATCGTGCACGGCCCTGTCACTAATCGGTACAGCCGTGTCAATCGGAATCCATGCCTCCAGTAGCTCCAAGGTGCTCCTTGCACATGGCCATGTCGCACGACCATGCTGTCAATCCGGCTTAAAATATGTTCTGTTTTAATTAGGCACATCCCAGTAGAAAAGCTTCAGGCCATGTCGTTGAAGCTGATTTCTTCTCTTCGTCTTGCTAATACGCTGGCACGGCCGTGTGTGCACCAACACGGTCGTGCTATCCTATCCACCTCCTTCTTGGCCTCAACTCCTCCTCCATCCTTGTTCTTCTATGCCATCTTTCCTCCCTTGATCTCTCCTTCATCAAAATGCATCATTTTGAGCTCAAAATCACCTGAAACACAAAAGAGACATCACAAAGCAGACAAGTAGATAAAAACGATAAAAATGTAAAAAGACTAAAAGAGACAAGTATGACACAAAATAAAAGTGGAAAATGAGGGGCAGAAGGGGTGGGAAAATGTAAATAAAATACACTAAACACCTACACTACCGTTTAGCTGGCGATATATAAACAGCTTTCTGTAACCTTCCTGGCACGGTTATATAGCATGCTACACCACTGTGTACTTGTCTTTGGTAGCTCCTCTTGAAACGACCTACACAGCCGTGTGATGGGTCGTATGGGTCTTTAGCATGTGTCTCCTCACATGTTCATATGTGATACATCATACAACATGTGAGTCTTCATTCTTACTTAGGCTAGATGACATGATCAGTGTGATACATCACATGACCATGTTGACCATTCTTCTTTATGCACTCCTCTTAATGATTTTGATCTCCTCGCTTCCTTTATCGTTTTATATGATCCCACATCGATCTAGAGTCCTAAAATTCATCATTCTCACCTCAAAATCACCGAAGAAACCCAAGAGAAAAAAGAAACAAAAAATGGATGAAATGACATAGAAGATACGAATTTTTGTCAGGAAAATGCATGTGAAAACTATATGCAAAATATGCAAAATAAACACTCATCATGCCTCAAGATCAAACACAAGTCTTTGTGTTAATAATTAAAATTCTAAAATTTAAAAGATCACAATTATGGAAAAAATCACACTGTTAATTACGTCATTAATCGACTAGACGTTAAAGTCTAGTTGACTAATCCGCAATCACCAAGTCACACAAACCTGTTGACGGTTTACTAATTGACTAGCCCGTTCAGACTAGTCAACTAGTTCCCCGATTAGTCGACTAGGGATTGCCCCTAGCCGACTAATTAGTGATTCGTCAGATTTACGAAAATATGGTATTATGATGATTAAAATCCAATTTTTAATAAATTTTGAGCGTGTATATCTTGCGTAATAATCCTAGCACAAATCATATTTATGCATCATTCACATGATTGAAATGCGATGAATAAAAATATGTTTTAATCAACTGTAAATCTTTGAAATGATCATAATCTGAAGATATGCAACATGGCTCTGATACCATTATTAGGGAATAAGTTAGGTATGCTAAACTATTTAGCAAGACAGCAGAAGACTGAAAAATCAATTTTGTCCACAACTAGCATCTTATACCAAGATCTACTACAATACTTGAAATTAATGCCGATTAAAAATCATATCTTTGCATGGATATTCTTCACATGGATCCAAATCTCTTTTAGTGGAGACCAAACGCCATCACTCATCCACCATAGAGCTATAGATGTTGCACATCGATGACCACACCGTCACGATCCATAAGCTCCTCCAGAGCCCAAACTCAACTACAAATCATTACGGCTTGGGATTGAGAGGAGGTTAAGAAAGATCTCCATGCGTTAGGTTCGTACATAGACCAATGCGATACTTCTAACACAGGAGATCATTGGCGCCTCACGGATGGGAAGTGTACCACATGTGCATGAGTGGATGTGCATGGGAGACCCATAACTCATGCATGGAAGGGAGACCCGTGACTCACGCATGGATGAGAGAGGAGGAGAATCATGGGTAGGATCTAATTGATTGCATGGGGTAAACATGAGTATCTTGATCCCCTTTTATAGAGAGAGAAGGAGGAGTTCTACTTGAACCTGCCCTCACCCAAAGGCACATAGAATAGGTTTTCAAATCACATTAGGACTATTGATTTGAATTCAAATAAAATCCTTCAACATAGTAGATTAATCAAACCAAAAATCATTTGTATCTCTTAACATTTAGGAATTCATGTTAAAGTCAAACTCTATTAACTCGGGCTGATTTAGATCCAACTATTGGATCAAACCTGCACCCAAACGTTGAACCAAAACCCTTTATGCATCGGGGAAAATTAGTCAACTATTGCTTATGCACTCGTTGACTATTGCCAAGTTAGTCGACTAGTGACAAAGCACTAGTCAACTAACTACCTCTGTTTTTCCTGCAGATTATTAGTCAACTATTGAAGTATCATTAGTCGACTAACCACCTTTGAGGGGTTTGGTTTGGATTTTATGCATCTCTTCTTCATCTTAGAATATTCGTAACTCCTTATGAACATCTCCATGTGCACTCCCTACTTCTTGCAACGCACCACTCTCTTGATCACAACACTTTGTGATCTGTCGCACACATCACATTTACGTGAAGTTTCATTCCTTCTTTTCTCATGAGAGGTCATCACCTGTGTGTAACTTTAATATCCTGACTGAAATGAGCATAATCAAATCATGTTCTAGATATGACAAAGGCACTAGCCACGCATACTAAACCCTCGTTATCGAACCATTGTTATTTGGTATAGACTGGAGTCTATACGAACCAAACTTTGGGCCTTACAGTGACAGATTCCATGCAGTCTAGTCTCTTCATGATCGCTATGTGGCTTAGGTGTTTTGGGTACAGCTATTTATCAAACCCCACTACACGTTATAGCCAAAGTGAAATGTGATACCATAGTTAGAGGTTAGATACAACTTGTTACTCTAACAAATTTATATGTCTACCTTAGCCAAGGACTTAACTATGAATCATATTTGAGTCTGCGCGACACTAACCTACCATTCCGGTGGAGACGAGTCCCATCTTGATGGCCACTCCCTTTGCATACTTTCAACTATACCTAGTGAGTACCTATGTATCAGGTGATGTTGATGTTTGGTAAAAGCCTAAATATAACCTTTCACCAATGTTCTTTAGCACATCTCATGTAATAAGAACTATGCAGCACCTACTATCATATAAGAGCTGACAATAAGAGTATAAATACCATACAGAAGCATCTTGGCAAGTTGTTCCTATGAATTTAGTTTACAAGCACATGGCGTTGGCTCACGATGTCTCCACATCAAGTAGCCATGAGGCTAGCCACTACTATCAAATGGTTGAGCTCAATATACAATGGTCTATTTGGAGTACCAATATACATTACTTGATATTTCAACAAACAGAAGAATTTTAGGAGATACCATTAGGTCGCATTATCATGATCGCATCATAAACCCAATGATGTCACACGCATCTCCAAGAACTTTATCCTTGTAATCATATTGTAACCTCATAGGTGCATGCTCAAATGCATAAGGATTACCTAGATAAATAGGACCAAATAGCTTACTATCATTTTTAACGATGTGTGTCAATTCCACTAATTGACGTAAGGGAAAATATTCCCCTAACAACATGTTCATGAAAACTTGCATGTCAAACAGGCTCAAAGAAATCAAGCTTATATATATAATAGACATGAAACTCAATCATAAAAAATGCATATTGACCAACTATTAACAAATCACATTGTAAAAAGCATACGGTTACTATGTGGACACCAAAAGATGCATGTGAATACAAAGAGAATGCATATGTTAAAACTTTATGAAAATCGTATATAATTCAAAGAATTATTTACCTGTTATTCTAGGAAATCAACTCGTAAATAGATTTCGATTTCTAATCATTAATCCCAAGGACCCGAAAAAAAGTGTTCCAAATCTTAATGTTTATTTTTCAATTATCCAGTGTAAAAAGGGAAAGCATGCTTTATGCAAGAAATGTGAACAATTGATGTGACTCCTTTCTTGGTATTGTCAATGTGGGAGAAATGCTAAAAAAAGCTTTAAAATGCTAATGGAAACATCAATAATTTAGTGAGGTATGTTAATTTTTTAAATTTTGACATATATCTTTGTCATTATCAAAAAGGGGAAGAATATTGGATATTGGTTTATATCAGTATATGTTTTGATGATGATTAAACACTATGATTACACTAATATGATTTGTGTAGCTATTAGGAAGCAGTTAATGAAGTGCCAAGGCTCAAGAATGGATGCCAACACATATTATGAGGACATGAACACTTATCAACATCAATCAACCTCATATAGTTGATTTATATTGATGTATCTTTATTTCTTGTAATAGATATGATGTTAAAGCCTTAAAGACATATGTGCGCACATATCAAAAAAATAGGTTTAAGACATCGAATAACCATGACCTCAAACATTATAATTCACATTGATTGTAAGTCAATCTATTCATTCAATTGTTAGTTAATCGACTAATAAATGTTATAGTCGATTAATATGATAATTAGTCGACAAAAAAGTATTTTTCAATCAGAATATTGATTAGTCGACTAATACAATTAATAGCCAACTAATCCATCTAATACTCAACTAATAGACTTACTAGTCGACTAATATAGGACAAAAGTTCTTTTATGGCTTGAATCATTAATAACCTAATAGATCTATTAGTCAACTAATGATAAAGACGTTGGTTGTTTTGACTTTCAAAATATAATAGTTTTCTATCTGTTAGAAGGGCTATTTGTGTAATCTTCTTAGATGGAATTTCTCTTCTATAAATAGGGATTGAACCGTCAGAAGTCTAATAAGAAATTACCCAAGATTTGATAAATATAATCTTTGATTTTCTATCTTCGTTGAGCCAAAAGGAAAGTCAAATTCTATCTAAATTTCTATTCTTCCAATGTCTCATCTAACAGGCAGAAAATCACTCCTTATCCACCTTTAGATCCACATGCATATGATTTCAAGGCTATAGACTATTTGTACTCATTCAACTAAAAGATTTTTTTTCCCTCGGGTGTTGAGGGAGTTGATTTTGCTCTCAAGTTTTGAGAATAGTTCCAGTGAGACTGCAGTAAATAATTGATAATGGTTTTATCAAGTTGCATGGTTTACTCTTGCGAGTTAGCAAGAGGGATATAGTGAAAATCTCAAGTGTGAAGCCTGAGAGACCGTACCAAGATAAATTTCTTTCATTTACGATTGATCGTCGACTGATTTGATTATATCTACTTATTTCCTTATTACGATACAATTAAATTATATTCGATGTCATTAATATCGTAATTTGCTTATTTTTTTTATTATCACTAATCGTAATTATTTAGCACTGAAGTATTTCATCCGCGATCCGGACTCAACACAAACGCTATGTATGCGCATGCATGCGACACATTCGCACATTATTTCATGGAGGGAGAAAATCTAGTCTTCCAATATTGGATTACTACCCAGTAAATAGCAAGATCAAAAAGAAAACTACAAATCTAAGGTTGACCAATTGGTGTTAAAATAGAGAATCATGGGATTATTGACTAAAGATCAACTTAACTTTTTTAAAATATATGAAAATCCAACATCTATATTAAAATATGGTTTAAAGCACAAATACATAATTTACAGAAGATACATGCATGTTATTTAATAAAAATTCATTTTTTGAATTTCTAACGATACACCATTGAAAAAAATTAATATTTACTCTTTAGTAAGGCAAATTTAATAAACAAAAGCACCATCAAAATATCGCCGAGATCCATAGCTCTAATTCCATATATGGATCGTAACATACAAATACATGACAAATCAAGATTAATGTAGTGCGGGAAATGTAGCGAAACAAAAGCATTATCAAAACATTACCTATATCCATGGCTCTAATACCATTTGTGGATCGTAACATACAAATACATGACAAATCAAGATCGAGATCAATATAGTATGAGAAATGCAATGGAAAGAGAAATACCATATCTCTTGAATAACATGCCATGGTGAGTGTAAAATAACTCCAAATATTCAGATGGATGAAGATCATGTTGGGAATATGACAACACGGCGTGGCGAAACACAGCGACACCTTGGGATCCAAGCGGAATACCAACCCTAATAAACTGATCAGGAATCTAGGGCTAGCAAAAGAACCCCAATTCACCCAACAATAAACCCTACGACCTTGCAATAGAAAGTAGCAAACGAATAATAGCAACAATCAAATCAAACGCAGACACGATAGAAATTACCATGGTTCGGTTGTAAACAACCTATATCCAGCAATCCGAAACGATTCCACTATCAGAGAGATCCAATCTTATGGTTACAATCTTACTTCCACTCGCATGAGTAATAACTTGGCAAACAGCACAATCCCTCACAATCTCACTCAAGGAAGAAGAAATCAAAAGGTGTAAAGAAGAAATCGCCCACCTTCTCTATCAAACTCCAAAACCCTAATCTCTCACAAGAAATCTCCAAAGGGGTCGCTTAAGGCTCTCCAAGAACTCCAGATATCAAATAGAGGCTTAACCAAATATAAAACAACAATTAGGTTTAAGTATGAACCCCCAAAAAATAGAGACAATAAATCCTGACCGTCGGCCACGTCGGCTGGCCTCACGCATACTCGACTCGAGTAGGTCCACAGCTCGGTCTGCTAGACCAAGCTGTTATGCACTGCTTCTACCGCTGGGTGGAGTCGAGTCGACTCGGTCGAGTAGCATAGCTACTCGGCCCGAGTAGGTATTCCTGCAGATCTCTCTCAAAGAATGAGCTCTCGGATTTCTGAGATGATCAGAATCCTCATGTAGCTCGATCGAGTAGTAGGCTACTCGACTGAGTAGTATCCTGCTTGACCGAGTAGCATCCTGCTCGACCGAGTAGAAGGTTGCTCGAGTCGGCAAAAACTTCCCACTACTTACTGTTCCTGCTCTGCTCCTGTAGCTCAGTCGAGTAGCATACTACTCGACCGAGTCACCTGGGAAACCATCATATGAGACTTGAATCACAAACACCAACGCTCTACCTTGATTCAAATCTCATCACCAATACTCCTGCACCAACACGATGTACGCCATGACCCTCTCTCTGATTATCACCATTATCTCGGAACAAGCGTCCTCTGGCGCCACCTAAGCCAACAAGGAAATCAGCTCCAGGCATACCTGGAGCTTGACGGTAGGAACGGGATTGGTAAACATTGATCGCGCCCGGATATACACCCGGAAAACGACTGTAATTTTACCGCAAGCGCATGGCGTAGTGTCGAGTGGGTATCGAACTCAGGGAGGACAATTGACAGTATCTTACTTTGATCACCTAGCTATTGATGGAATAAGAATTGTTTGATGGTAATGTCATAATCGTTCAAATAGAAAATAGATATCAATATAATAAAGCATCTACGGATAAGAAATCCCCACTACGGACCGTTTCTTATCCTTGTGAATTATGACTATCAATGTTGCAAGGCTTGAATGTAAGTGAACTAGTCGCAACTTATTGTAGAACCAAGCTCATGCTCTCGCGCTATTGCCGTTCTATAGCAACCTAGATTAGGGCCCACTCTCGTGCAAACCCTAACCTAAGCCACTAGCATGAAGATCGACATCATCGTCCAATCGCAACTCGAGCCCACTCTCGTGCAAACTCGAGCTACGACCTAGGTTATGATAGTTCATATTCGTCCAATCTCTTACAAACGAATATTAGTATAGATTTATAATAAAAATCCTAGCTTTGGTCCAATCTCTTGCAAACCAAATCTAGAGAATTTCGATTATAAACCTAAGTCGAATATCTAGGCCTTCCCATCAATTGAGATCTAATCTCTTGCAAATCCCAATCAAAGGAAATTCCTAGCTACCCGCTATAAATCAATCAAAATCTAACCTTTCTTCAATCCTAGCAACAATTCTATTTATTCATCACAATTCAAAAGATCGGGTCCATAGGGTTCATCCCCATGCCCTAGAACGAATAAACTACTCACAAATCATCATGAAAATCTCAGAAATAAAGCAATAGATCATAGCACAATTCATTGCAAAGAAGTGACAATTCATAAAAATAAGAGTTTTAGCAAGAAAGAACAAACCAAAATTGTCGCCTATGATCTCCAGCTGAGATTTCACAAAAGAATAGCCGTCAAAAAATAATAGAAGTCTCTCCTAAAAGTAGGGATAAAACTAGGTTTATATACAAGCCAAAATCGTCCAAAAAATCCTGACAGAATTGCCCATGTGCAGACCAGAAATCGTAATCTGTGTAGCAGTCGGAATGCGTCACTCGGCCGAGTACAACGTCACTCGGCCGAGTGACATACCCAATAATAAAACAGATAATCTGGGAGTTTCGGTGGTCTGTCTCTCTGACTGACTCGGACGAGTAGGCTTCTTTACTTGCCGAGTAAACAATCGTACTCGGCCGAGTAGGCTTCCCAAAATTTTCCAGTAACTTGGCCCTTTCTCGGATGACAATCCATGTTCTACTCGGGCGAGTGAGCTTTCTCACTCGGCCAAGTAGACTTCCTTACTCAGCCGAGGAAACTTTGAAATTTTGTTGTGGGTATCCGTTTCACTCTGCCGAACGCAGCTTGTTACTCGGCCGAGTAGACTCTCTGTTTGGCCGAGTAAGCTGCTTCTGGGCTCTTTTCTTCTCCTCCTCGCCTCTTCGTCGATTCTATTGAATTTCTTCCTCTTCCGCTCATCCTCCAGCGCTGCTAACTCCTCAAATAAGCTGTGGGTGACGCTTCGGGATGCGTGAAAGTCCCTTGATCTCATTTTTGCTTCAGATCGCTCCATATCTCCTGAAATACGACAAAAACGAGAAATAGTGAAAAGCAACGGGATATCATCAAATAATCGTGGAAAATACAATATGGGCGATAGAAATGACATAAAAACATGCAGAAAAAAGGTGTAGAATAAGGAGCGATCAAAATCCCCCAAGCTTACCTCTTACTCGTCCTCGAGGAAGAAAAGTAAAAGGCGAACCCGGCGGGTAAAAAATAAGGAAAAAGGAAAAAGAAGATAGAAAAGAAAACAAAGAGGGAGGTGCTAGATCATTTTCTCAGGACGTGGATTTACTTACTCCAATCGCATACGACGAATAGAAACATGCCAACGATTTTTATCTCGATATCATGATCATATAAGGATGCATTCAATATAGAAATCCAAGAATATCAAAACGATATGAAATATGAAATCATTCTAGAATTAACATCGTCTGGAGCATCTAAAGTAATATACATAACCATAAACCACACACTTTTCAATTGATCGCTTTCTATTTGGAGTATAAGAGGTATCACACAATATGAAGCAATAAGAATAGAAAGGAGTGGTTTTCATGAAATGCATGCTAAGTTTCAATTCCTGGACTTCGTAAAACTTTAAGTAATCTCACCGAGTATAGGAAATTACCTAGTTTAGTTTGTCATGCACAGACAAGTAGCCACTCTCTCACACATCATTGGATCCTCCCCCCCAAGTTTATCTATAAGCGTCGTGGCATCAAATAAATCAATAAAACCTTCCCCATTTTTGAAGCTCCAAGAAATAAAAAGAATAAAGAAGGAATGAAAGAGACAAAGAATATGAAGTGGGATCATGTATGAACTTCTTTTCTCTTTTTTTTCCATATCAATATATACAACTGTGATCCCAAATCAAAAGATAAAGAGATGTACATGAAATTTTTTTCTTTTTGATTTTGGGATGTTGGAGCATGGACTTTTGTAGCGGGGGAATATGCCAATATAGGATTCGCCTAAGGGAGATTCACCAATGATTATATGTATATAAATAATGCTCAAGATATGTGGAGAAAGAAAAATATGTAACACTCGGTTCACTCTATAGAATGTGCACGACAACTTTCAGCAGAGTAATGTAATCTACTCAGTTTGATCTCAAAAAGTAAACTAATCCTGTCATATCAACATAGCATACATTCAATCAACCTGAAAGTGAAGCGTACAATTTTCATGCAATAAGAAGTGATATAAGATAATAAAGCAGTACTCTAGATATAGGCAATCAATGCGTGAAGCTTGGTGTGTTTTCTATGAAGAGTATACAATATAAATCATCAGACTCAGCTAATAGAAGAATTTCATTCACATTCATATAACAAAGGTGTCGGTTACTATCTTGAATGCATAGCAAGCGTGTCATATGATATCTGAAATAAAAACGATGGCATGACAAGATAATATGCATATAGAGATAAGCTAATACGTCGCCGTCGTCATCACAGAAAGTTCATCTCTAGCAAAAAAGGCTAAAGGAAATAAGGATAAAAGAAAAAGCAGAACTACTGTACATATGCAGCACACAAAAAGTAAGAAAACGTGATGCATGAGAAAAAAATGAAAAAGTGGGTGAAAAATAAGTGTAAAATAAAGAAAGGTGGGAAAAATAAAAGAAAAAGTGAAGAAAACGAAAAGTGCATGAGACACTCACTCCCCCAAGCTAAACTGCACAGTGTCCTCAATGTGCAAAGTGTGGCACAACGAGAAAAAAGATATGGGTGGGGTGGGTGAGGATGCATGCATGATGGAAATAAAAGAAAATGAGATGGGTATGCAAATGATGTATGCAGAGATGCAAGTGGTGCATGCAGAGATCAAAATGGCGCAATATAGGTGTCCCCAAAATACCTCCTCACTCCCAAAATGATATGGACAAGTATGAGCAAAATGTGACCAAAACGTGTGTGGAGGAGGGGTGCAAAATCAGCAGGCAGAAAATATCCAGAATAGCAGCAGCAAAAGTATGAGAGACATCCAGTGTGTGCCTAAATTGGTGGTGGAGCACCAGTACCGTCCTGTGGTGGAGGTGTGGTGGCGGGGGCTGCTGGGTAGAAGTACGGGTAGTGGCAGGTGGCGGCTGTGACAGACGCACAAGTATCTGGTTCAGGCTAGCCTGAATACCAGGATATAAAGCGACGTGCCTCTGTTCAGCAGCGACGGTAGCGGAGAGAGCCCGAAAATCTCCTCTAAGCCCACTAACTGCCCCCTCTAAAGCACGGACATGCTGAACCAGTGTGTCAGAGGTCGATGGAGCAGAGGGTCGTACAAGTGAGGAACAGGGCTGCCTCGCACGGCTACCGTAAATGACAGGTACAACTACTGGGTGGGGCTGTGGGGCTGTGGTGATGTGCTCACAAAAAGATGCTCAGACTCTGTCGGAGGCTGAGATGCAAGAATAGTCGAAGAAGAAGGAGAAGTAGCAGAGGCTGAAATGGTGACAGAGGGTGAGTAGGACAGAGAGGTCGGTGATACAAAAATGGGGACATACGTCATGACACTCTCAGAGAAGACGGCTACAGTGGAGACAGAAGTGTGGACGGCTGGGGAGACCGTGAAGTGTGTAGAAAATGACTCCCCAGGGGTCGAGAATAAGAAAGAGAAAAGGGTCTCCACTACGGAGGCAAAAGAGGGCTCGCCGCTCTCAATAATGGTGGCAAGACCCTCAGGGCTCACAGCAGAAATGTGGTCAATGGCAATCGGCACAGTGGTGGAGGAGGAGGTGGTGGTGGACTCAGCAAGTGTACTCCCGACACTGACAGAAGTGTGGACAGAGGTGTCAGGAGGTGCAGACGAAGCAGGTGTAGGCTGAGGTATCACAGGGTCCAGGGGTGGAAGGAAGGGCTCCTGCTGAGCACCCTCAGGCTCAAGCACGTACGCAGCAGGGATGAGGACGTCCATCGTTGGAATCCACTCCCCCCTGCAGGTCCAATATGGGTCCGAGCAGGGCTCAGAAGAATCATGTAATCAGTGCCAAAAGGATCGTGCAGCCACACCCAGTGGTGCTGACCATGAGAACGTAGCATCCTCATCCGGGCCATAACGTCAATCAAAAGGGAAGTGGGGCCCGGTGGTCTGAGCAAGCCAGCAGGGAGGTCTACTCCGCACAAAGGAGCAAGGAGGGTAATTAGACCGTTGCAACAGATAGGTGTCCTAGCATCGACAGAAATAATGATGCGGTCTAAATATCAACTAGTTATATAAACTGAAAGTAGGCTCGGCTCGGATAATACTTTCAAGGACATGGTGCCACTGAAAGTAGGCTCGGAGCATGCCGAGGGTGACCTCGCACTCACGATCCATCAGTCAGAAAGAGCAACCCCTAGGAGTCCTAGCAATAGAACTCAGGACCTCTATTGTCGGACGGATGTACGTATCCGCCAACACCGACAGAAAGTCACGCCACCCCACGTTGTCATACAACTGGAGCAGCCCCTTGAATACCCCTAGGCACTCAAAGTCTGCTATGTGAGCGAACCTAGATGGTACAATCGAGCGATGGGAGATACGCTCAAATCTGGCGCGGTGCGCATCATCTCTGAACGTAATCCTCAGCATGTCGAATGCAGGGGCAGGCTGTGCCGGTGGTGGTGGTATAGGTATGGTAGGAGGCGGATGTGTGGGTGTTGGTGGGCTAGGTGGAGGGGAGTCTGCCCTAGCGAAACAGGAACCAGGATCGCTGGACCTCTTCCGCTTGGAAGCGGGCGCCCTCGTGCGAGACCTAGTGCGGGGCGGCATGTGAGCCGCGAATCGTGCCCACCCAATAAAAATGCGAAATGCTGAAAATATGGAACGAGTATACCTGAGCAACGGAGCAACAACTTTAAATTTAGCTCCAAGAGGAATTGGATACTCGATAGCGGGTGTTTAAAACACATGACGGGTGACGCTCAATTGCTCTCCGGAGTGGTGCCCATCGCAAATGAAAACCGGGTAATCTTTGGAGGCAACGAGAGTGGAACCATCATAGGTGTTGGCAAAGTGGGTAGTGTTGGCAAAGTGGGTAATCCTTCTAGACCACTTATATGTGATGTTTACCTTGTTAAAGGATTAAACCACAATCTTATTTCAATAAGCCAAATTTGTGACAAAGCTTACAAAGTTAGCTTTGCGAAAGGAATGTGCCATATTTTAGGAAAAGATAATAATGAATTATTGTTTTCCGGCACACGCCATAAGGATATATATATCCTTGATCTTCCAAGATCACATGAACAATGTCTCATTGCCAACACAAGTGAACAACACTTATGGCATCGACGTTTTGGTCATGTGAACTTTGGAACACTTTTTAAGCTTTCCAAGTTAAAGTCTATTAGAGGCTTCCCTAAGCTTGTCTTTCAAAAGAAAAGCTTTTGTGACTCGTGTCAACGAGGCAAGCTTCCAAAATCTTCATTTAAACCTAAGAAAAGCATCTCTTCTAAGCGGCCTCTAGAGCTATTACATCTAGATTTATTTGGGCCAACTAGAGTTGCTTCATTAGGTAATGCTAGATATGGACTTGTCATCGTTGATGACTTTTCTAGGTTTACTTGGGTATTTTCATTGTGTAATAAAAATGAAGCTTTTGAAAACTTCATAATCTTTGTTAAGAAAGTACAAAATCTCATTGGAACCACCATTGTCACTATTCGTAGTGATCATGGAGGAGAATTTGAGAATGAGTCTTTTGAGACATTTTGTGATGAAGTTGGTATTACACACACCTTTTCATTCCCTCGCGCACCTCCTCAACATGGTGTTGTTGAGAGAAAGAATAGGACGCTAGTGGAGTGTGCTCGCACTATGCTTGATGATAGCCAACTTGGCCATCAATTTTGGGCGGAAGCGGTACACACCGCTTGCTATGTGTTTAATAGAATACTTTTGAGGCCCGGCACTAAACAAACTTGTTATGAATTGTTGTTTGGTAGATTGCCTCAAGTTAAACATTTTCGTGTTTTTGGTTCAAAATGCTTTATTAAGAACACGTATGGTAGTTTGGACAAATTCGATCTAAGATCCGATGAGGGGATTTTTGTTGGATACTCCTCACGTAGCAAAGCCTACCGGATATACAACAAACGAACCTCAACGATCGAGGAATCGCTTCATGTTTCATTTAATGAAGGATTTGTTCCAACTAGAATTACTAATGATGATGACTATATGGATGTCTTATGTGATTCAATTGGTAATTCTAATTCTAATAATTCTATTGATTCTATTGAGACTAACCCAACTAATGAAGTTGTTGAGAATGTTCCTAGTGATCAAGGAATTCCCAAACGGCTTCATACCGTTCGTGACCATCCTCATGAGCAAGTCATTGGCAATATCCATGATAGTGTCAAGACGAGATTGCAAGTGAACTACTTCGCTCATTGTGCCTTTGCCTCCTCGATTGAGCCAAAGAATGTTAATGAAGTGTACGAAGATGGTGCTTGGATCTTAGCCATGGAGGAGGAACTCATTCAATTCGAGAGGAATGAGGTTTGGGAGCTTGTTCCATTGCCTTCGAAGAACCACACCGACATAGGGACAAAGTGGATCTTCAAGAACAAGACCGACGAAAACCAAATCGTCGTCCGGAACAAAGCTCGGTTAGTTGTTCAAGGCTATCGGCAAGAGGAAGGTATCGATTTCAAAGAATCCTTTTCTCCGGTAGCTAGATTAGAATCAATTAGATTATTATTATCTTTTGCATGCCATAAGGATTTTAAACTATTTCAAATGGATGTTAAAAGTGTGTTTTAAATGGAGATGTTGTTGAGGAAGTTTATGTTTCTCAACCTCCGGGTTTTATAAATGAAAATTTTCCAAATCATGTTTTCAAACTTAAGAAAGCACTTTACGGTTTGAGACAAGCTCCTCGAGCTTGGTATGACCGTTTAAAGAATTTTCTTTTGGATTTGGGTTTTAAAATGGGAGAAGTTGATTCCACATTATTTGTTAAGTATTCGAATAATGATATAATTTTAGTTCAAATATATGTTGATGATATCATTTTCAGTGCTACTAACTTTGCTCTTTGCGAATAGTTTTCTAATGTGATGAAGGATCAATTTGAGATGAGCCACATGGGTGAGCTCAAGTATTTCTTAGGTCTCCAAATTCGCCAAAATGGACAATGCAATCTTCATCCACCAAACGAAGTACACGGTGGAGTTGCTAAAGCGATTTGGAATGGAGAATGCCTCCGGGAAGAAGACTCCAATGAGCACGACTACGCATCTTGATAAGGATACGAGCGGTAAAGATGTAGACATTCGTCTATATCAAGGTATGATAGGTAGTTTACTATATCTTACCGCAAGTAGGCCCGATATTATGTTTGCCGTATGTGTATGTGCTCGTTATCAGTCTCAACCTAAGGAGTCTCACTTAGTAGCGGTAAAACGTATTTTCCGTTATTTAAGTTACACACTTGATTTTGGATTACTTTATCCAAAATCTAGCACGTATGAGTTAATCTCATATAGTGACGCAGATTATGCGGGATGCAAATCTGACAGAAAAAGTACTAGTGGCACTTGCCATTTTATAGGAAATTCTCTTGTCTCTTGGTTTTCCAAGAAGCAGAATTCTGTATCACTTTCAACCACCGAGGCGGAATATATTGCCACCGGTGCCGCGTGTGCTCAAGTTCTTTGGATGAGACACACACTTAAAGACTTTGGTATAAACTGTGATACTTGCACTATCATGGTGGACAACCAAAGTGCAATATGTCTCTCTAAGAACCCGGTGCATCATTCCCGTTTTAAACACATAGATGTCCGATACCATTTCTTAGATGATCATGTTGCTAAAAAGGACATCATTTTAGTGTACGTTGAAACCCAGAAGCAAATTGCCGATATTTTCACGAAACCCCTAAAGGAAGACTCCTTTGTGCGGTTGCGTCGAGAATTGGGGATTATGGGTGAATCCGAGATTTAGGATTCATATGCTCAATAATCTTGCATGCTATTCAATTTCATTATATTTGCACATGCTAGATTTATTGGAATTTTTTGGATTTTTCGTTGAATTTTCGGAATTTTCGCTCGATTTGTTCGTAAACGTCAAATTTCATATTTTCGATGTTTAATGGGGTAGCATAATGATTAATGAGAGTTGTTTGATGTTTTGTCGAAGTGCGATTAGGAGAGAACTCAAAATTTCTAACTCTAAAATGTTTGGACTCTCTTAGTCGGTCCAAGTTCATTGGCCGACCGACTAGATTCAGTTCTAGTCGGTCAGTGAATGAGCTTAGACCGACTAATTCTTGTCCGGATTTTTGGCTTCAGTTACTGTTTACAATTAGTCGGTTCAAGCTCATTGACCGACCGACTAGATCGTGATCTAGACGGTCAGTGCTTGAACTGTGACCGACTAATTGTGAAGGGGACTGTCTTGTCTTTTCGACTTCTGACCGACTTAAATTTGTTTTATCCGACTAAACTCGTGTTTAGTCGATCGTTTCCCCCCCCCCCCCCTTCAGCTCAAAACCGACGTGTCCCTTGGTCTTCTCCTCCCTCTCCGATTGATTTCCGGCTCCCTCTTCGATCGTTTCCGGCCGATTATCCATTGATCTCCCCTAGGTGACCTCTCTCCCTCCCTCTCCTAGCTTCTAGGGTTTGTTTCCTGTGCTTAGGGTTAGGATTTCTTAGGGTTCATTGTTAGGGTTTCGGCTAGGGTTATTCTTAGGGCTTCTGATCTTTCGCTCTCTTGTGTTGATTGCGTCGTGTCTTGCTTCGCTTATGGCAAGAACACGAATCCCGATCGATCCCTCTGGCACGTCCCATATGACCGTGGAGTTGCCCCCTAGGGAACTGTCGCAACCTAAACGCCGTTCGAAAACTACCCAACCCTCGTCGTCTTCGCCTCCTCTCAAGAAGAAGAGGACGATAACCACCAAGCCTAGAGCTCAACCCAAGCCAAAACCCAAGCCTACGAAGGAAACTATGTCTCCCTCTTCTTTCCGTACACCCACTCCCAGTGCTTCGGATTCCAACACCGAGTACCGACCCGAGACCGAGACTCATAGTGAACCCACTCCTCCGCCCCGTACTTCCACACGTAAGCCTAAGGGAAAGGCTCCGATGCCGGTTGGCGGTGTCGATATCTCTTTGTGTCGTGACGACCTGATGTGTCTCGCAGCATATAACCGTATCGAACACTGTCCGCTGCTTCTGGAGCATTTCGTTCAGTTTTCAGACTTCCCTGGCCTCGCTGACCTTCTGTCGTCTTCCGGTCTTATCGATTATCTTTGATATGACCCTAAGGCGAATCCCCGCCCTTACCTCGTCTGGTCAAACTCTTTTATGCCAACCGTGTCCGGGGTCAGTACGACGTGACCCACTCCATTGAGACGACTGTTTTGGGGACACCTATTGTCCTCACGGCAGAAATCTTAGGGGAGTTGATTGGTTGCTCGTCGTCTGGCCTCCTCCCTTCTGATATTTCCATCGATGACATATCCTCCCTTGATCAGGTCATTCTTTCTGAGATCTTCCATGAGATTCCTCCCGCCATGATTGGCGTCCCCTCGAAGTCATTCAAGCCTAATGGCTGGGTCCTTAACCTGATTCTGAAGTCGTGCTTACTTCCTAAGTACGGCTCCTCTTCTTTGCCTTCCCAGCCATTCCTGAAGTTGATCTATGCCATCTTCATGGGGAGTTAGATTAACTGGGCTCGGATCATACTCGATAAGATGGATTCTTTCGAGTGTATCCGGAAGTCCACAAAGTCTGCTCATATCCCATTCCCGTGCCTTCTGACACTCGTTTTTCGCCACTTCCGTGTCACTTTGCCTCCTGATGATGAGCGTCCTCTCGGTCCCCCTCTGAACGCGACGGCCGTCAAGAAGTCTCTTGCAGCGCTCCGTCACGTTCAGAGGACGACCCCCTCTGCTTCAGCGTCTGCTTCTGCCTCAACTGCTCCATCTACCACTCTTGACAAGCTCGCACATTCAGTGAAACGTGTGGAGTCTCGTTATGCTCGTACTGAGGAGATCCTTGCTCGTATCGCTCGTCACCTTGGTATTGAGATCCCTCCGTCTGTCTCTGACGAGGAGGAGTTGGATGAGGAGGAGATGAGGAGCTTGTTCGTGTTTCTACTCATGCCCCTGAGGGCACTTCTGGTGCTGCTGCTTCTTCTGCTGGTGACCCCGAGAGCACACTTGTTGCCACCATTCCTGCGGTGGATACTTCAACTGGTGCTCCCGAGGCCACTACCGTTGCTGCTCCAGAGATCTCCATACCTGTCGTGCCTGAGATCACCACTACCGTCGCTCCCGTGGACACTTTAGCTGATCCGGTGACCACCACTCCTGCTGCAAAGCTTGCTGCTACTGTAGATCATGCCGCTTCCTCCTGAGCTTCTCTGAGGACTCTCCGATGCACTTTGGATGATAGATCTTGTAGTGAGAGAGTTTGGGTAGGATAGAGTGTGGTTATGGTTTTTGGATCATTTTGATATTTTGATGTATCTTCATGTATTTTTGATGTACTTTGGATGGATGTCGGTATGTTTTGAGATACTTCCAGATATGATGTCTTGTATGATATTTTGATGTATTTTGTGCCCCGATCGTTGGATCGCTTTTATGTATGTCGGTGATGTATATTTTTGATGTACACATGGTTCATATTTATATATATACATCGATGTTGACATTTCATTCTCTTGTGCACTTTATATATTCTCTTCATGTCTCTGATGTTTGATTTCATCGCTCGACGCTAATAACTTGGTTAAATAGAAATTTCTTCTATGAAAACATAGAATTGTTTTCCATGCACTAAATTAACCAAGAATGTTGATATTGGAGAGTATATTCCATAATTCAATCCGTAAAATTGAATTGAGTTTTGATGATTTTATTTATCGATTTACGACTTTGGTCTCATTGACACGCTTTGATTTAATTCGTATTTTACTTTGGTGTCACTTGGACCGCGGTCGTATTCTTCGACTCCCGTGCTTTTGTTTGAAGCCATTGTTGTTGTTGTTGATCTCCGCCCACTCTTTTTGCTAATGCCAAAGGGGGAGAGATATAATAATGACGATGGGCTAAATGATAATTTAGAGCATTTTTCCAAGAATCTAATTTCATATGTTAGATTCAGTGGGAGTTATGATATATAAATGGATTTTCGAATCCGATATTTCAATAATCGATTCTCATTTTATACTTTACTCGTCTGCTTGATGCTTATGAATATTATTGAATACAGAATTATAATGTCATCAATGCAGGGAGAGTAAGTAAATTTCATTTGAATCATTATTTTTTATTATTATTTATGTTGGTTTGTCATCACCAAAAAGGGGGAGAATGTTGGATATTGGACTCCCCGGATTTGGTTTTGGATGATGAACAAACATAAATATATCGTGAACTAACACTTTGTGAGCGCAGTTATGGAGATCGTCGCCAAATTCATAAGAACATCCCAAGCGACGTCTCGAGACTTCTCAATAAGCGTGATCGTATGCCTAAAGCTTCGTTGAAGCTTTTGGACCATTTTAGAAGTCATGAAGATTCGATTGAAGCTTTTGAAGACGGTATCGTCAAGTTTTATTTATAGTCTTTTAAGCTTCTTTCATAGAATGTTAAGCCTTGAGTAGGTCTTACGTTTTAATCTTCATAACCTCATATCTTAGAGCTAGGATCTTAGTAGAAGTCCATACGAACTTTCCCGAAGCTTCGCGCTTCGATTCGTGACTTCTCGTGCATGTTAGTTGGTTCAAGAAGAAGAACCAACCGACTAAATGGTGATCTAGTCGGTCGGCAAAGCTTCTTGGACCGACTAGTTTTGCCTTCTCAATTCATAGCTCTTTACTGTTTACAGTTAGTCGGTCTACGTTGACTCACCGACCGACTAGTTAGTGAACTAGTCGGTCAGTAATGCTTCTTAGACCGACTAGTTGAACTTCTAATGTACATGCCAACTTACTGTTTATCGTTAGTCAGTCTATGTTCATTTGGCGACCGACTAGTTAATGAACTAGTCGGTCAACTTTTGTTCTTGGACCGACTAAATCTATTTGTGCTCAGACTATTTGTTTTATCTCTTAGTCGGTCTAAGTTCACTCACCGACCGACTAGTTGTGAAACTAGTCGGTTGGTAAGTGTTCTTTGACCGACTAGTTCTGTTAGTCTGAACTTTGACCTATTCCCTGTTCACCAGTTAGTCGGTTCATGCTGTCTGACCGACGACTAGTTGATGAACTAGTCAGTCGGTGGTTGTTCTTTGACCGACTAGTTTGGTTCAGAATAGAGCCGTTGGAGCTTTAATTGAAACGTTTTTCTCTCTCTCTTTCCTCTAACCTATAAATACTTGGAGTGCTGCATTCATTGCACTCAAGGCTGATATTAAGAGAACTTTAGAGATCAAAGAGAAAGCATTCAATCTCATTCAAAGCTCATTCATTTCCAATCTTGAATCTCTCCTCACTCTTATTTCAAAAGAGAGATTCATTGATTGTGAGCCTTCCAAGCCAAGTGCTTGATTCTAGGTCACCATCAACCCCATAGCTCTCCATAGCTGATCTACATCTTGGAGCTAGGGTTTGGTGCCTTCTTCTTCCTCAAAATCATCTTTGCCCTAATTCGTAAGTATACTCAAGGCATAGGTATTTTGTGGTAAGCATTTCTATTTCAATTTACTTTGATTTTATAAGTGATTCACTCTCGGTTGTGAGAGTGTGTTTGTGATCCCAGGTTGTGGGAGTCACAATTTCATTTGTGTATGATTTGACTTGTGAAGGTTTTTCATAAGTATTTCATAGTGGAAATCTTGAGTTAGGGTTTGTAACTCGAGTATCCGGAGGGGATCCGGGTGTTTGGAACGTAGGATTACCGGGAACAAGTCGGGGAGACTTGGGTGGATCTGAACATAGTAATATCGTTTGTTTGCGATTGTTTCTTTGTTATCTAACATTTACATTTCCGCATTTCCGCATTGTTTGGTAGATTTTGCAAGGTAATTAGGAATTAGCCTCTTAATTATTTTAAAGTACTATTCACACACACCCCCCCTCTAGTACTTGTGCAGTAGCTTAGCAGGGCATTACAGGGACGTGTGAACCGGTCTCTGAACTGACCGGTTGACTTTCTGACCGCTCCAGCTTGTGTCCGGGTGGTGCACGCGTGCATCACCCGATCGGTTGGAAGTGACCAACCGGTCGGGTGAGGGGCTGAAAGATGATATCTTCGTCGTTTGACCCCCTGGATCACGCATGACTCCTCCCGTTGCTCCGGGGACTTATGATATCTTCGTTATATGTCCCCTATGCGGGCAATCTCCTGAAAACACACAAAAACAAAGAGAAGTGAAAGAAAACGAGAAAATACGAGAAAACGGACACGAGACGGCGGAAAACAACGGAAAAACACAAAAGAGGATGTTCGTGAACATATGAGATATAAACGCACGTCAAAATCCCCCAAGCTGAACCCTTCCTCATCCTCGAGGAAGACGAGTGAGAGTAGGAGCTCGAAGGGAGAAAATAGAGAGGAAGAGAGAAAAGGAGAAAACAAAAATCCTAAATCGCCCGTCAGAGCCAGCAAAATCAAAAACGACACACCAAGTAAGCAAATGCAAAGTCACATCACTAAACTAAAGGAAACGAGTCCAGACAAGTGACGTGGGCCCACACGGTGTAGCGTGAGTGAGTGTGGTCGTGTGCTAGAAAACGGTGTCACTATCTACATTGTGCAATAAGCTCCATATACACAAATCCAAGAAATGACCCAAATATCGATTCGATTTGAAATAAGCGGTGAATATATAGCTCAAGCATGCATGAGAAGAGTATGAGAATAGAAACGCATCATGTGTCAAGGACTCCACAGCTAGGGACTCGGACATCACCACACTATCACCTAGATAATAGCTAGAAATTTCCTATTCCAAGTGTTTTCAAAAGCGATGGGGGTTGAGATGATGTGGAGTAGAACACTCGGTGTAAATTCTCGCCTTCCCTTTATTCTCGGTAAGTAGGAAAATATTCACACTCATATATTTTTTTTTGGTTTTGGATATATGTATTTTTTTGGCTTTTGGCTATACAATTTTCTCTTTTCTTTTCTTTTTGGGTTTTTCTTTTCTTTTCTCTTTTATTTTTGAATTTTTGGGTTTTTGGCTATACACATGTGTACTCTCCCAAGTGGGAGAACGGTACACGACGAGGGGATTTGCACCAAGTAAAACAAAAAAGAAGTCGGATTCTAGACACTTGGGTAAGGGAGATATTTCACTAATCAGAGCGTAGGCTAAATGGGTTATCCTAGTCCTAACTGTGGAATCCCGACACATGCGAAATGAAGCATACGATATATATATTCATGCATACAGAAGCAGATAAGAGAGGCAAATACCGCACATTAGAATCGAAGCATGATAATCTAGGGGTCATTCCCGAACAGGTATACAAAATAAAATCACAAAGTAGAAGCACACCAAACAGCTAGGCACGCGCATGACTCACAAAAAAGCTAAGTGGACCCACGATGCGTGAAATGCAAGAGGACTCGATATCCTAGGGTTAGTGAATGTGATTATCGATGACATGCTAGGTGTGTGTGATTTTGTGGCAATTCATCATAGAGTTCATCTCTAGGAGAAGGAGATGAAAAAGAAGAAAATAAAAATAAAAATACGATGAAAAGGACTCAAAACCGAAAAAGAAAGACTCAAATGACGCACAAAGTGCGACTCCCCCAAGTTGAAGTTTGCATTGCCCTCAATGCAATAAGAGTGAGTATGGGAGGGCAATGAAAGTGGGGGGGAATACGCACAGACACACAAAGAAATGAAA
This sequence comes from Scilla litardierei, assembly GCA_030789695.1. Classification (NCBI taxonomy): domain Eukaryota; kingdom Viridiplantae; phylum Streptophyta; class Magnoliopsida; order Asparagales; family Asparagaceae; genus Scilla; species Scilla litardierei. The sequence goes on along the minus strand of CM061142.1, from coordinate 239,334,576 downwards.
AAAACAAGAAAATCACACATACGAAACTGAAAATAAAGAAAAATCACACCACACGACATAAAAATAGAAAAATGAAGACAGAAAATGGCACGACTCAATATATAAAACAAGCACACACAGAAAACAGCATACGACGACACACAGAAAAAATTGACTTCCCCCAAGCTAGACATGACAATGTTAGCAAGATGATATGATCATGAAAATGCAGAGATATGCAAGGGGAGATCAGAAAACAAAATGAAATCAAAAAGCAGGAGATGTGGAGTCCTCGTCCTCCTCGGAAGAGGGTGTGGATGTGTGGTCGGGGGAGGCGGGGGGTGTACGGAGAAGTGGGGAAAGAGGTGGAGGAATAGGTGCAGTGGGGGCGTGAATGATGGGTTGAGTGTCGGTGGAGGTGGGTGGTGGTGGAAGTACGGTGATCAAGGCGGTGGTAGAAGGGATAGAAATGGGGAGAGAAGACGTGATGGTGACGGTAGTGGATGGCGGTGGGAGTGATCTGGAGCGCACCTGCAATTTCTTGCGGCGCACATATGGAGTGATGGTAGAGGATGGAGGAGGTGGTGTGGGGGCGACAGAAGTGGTCGTGAGAGGAGAAGTGGATACGGGGATGGGAATAGATGTGGGTGGGGGAGATGATCGCCTAGGTGGGGGTGAAGGAGGTGGGGATGGGTGGGATGGTGGAGATGGGTGGGATGGTGGAGATGGTGGAGGAGACGATCGTCGAGGGGGTGAAGGAGGTGGTGATGGGTGTGGAGTAGGTGGAGGTGGTCCGAGAGTGTGAGTGAGGAGACGGAGGATGGTGGCCACGTTCCTCTCAAGAGCGAGGAAACGTGGGTGAGTGAGAAAGGATGACGGTGATGGGTCCGAGGGGACAGAGGACGTGGCAAGAGCACGGAGAGCAGCAATCTCGGCCTCGAGACCAAGACGAGCTGAGGCCTAGCGGTGACCAAAACAAAACGAACTGACGTGAAGCGGAAGTGGTGCCGGGAAGTGATGTGGAAGTAGTGCCGGCGGCAGTGGTCATGCCGGCACTGGACACAAGGCCGGAGATGGCCTCTGAAAGATCCTCAGAAGTGATAGGGCCAGGAGCACGGGTGGTGTGACTCGGGCCAGCCCCGATGTCTCCCCAGGACGCAGGGATATCCCGCTCGCCTAAGCGGGCAACAGGGGAAGGTGGTCTGCATGCATCCTGGGGAAAGAAAGGAAGGCGCAACCCCGCTAGAAAGTCGGGATCGGGCGGAAAAGTCCAATCTCCCACTAAAGCTATAGTCATGCGAGCGGGGTTGGGGAGAATGGTGTAGGGGGCTGGGGGTGGCCGTAGTTGAAATTGAAACGACCATCAGGGCGGGGCTTAATCATATGAATATGCCGCAGGACATCAAGATCTAGATGTGAGGGTCCTGCGGCAATGGGAAGACCTTGGGGGATGGGGATATTAAATTGGGGAAAAGAAGCAATGATAGTGAGTATTCCCCCACAACAAAGCTTGCCCTTGCCAGCCTGGCTAATCTCGAGGAGCTTGTGAACAAGCCAGTCGCCGGCATGGACGGTGATAGTATGGGCCCTAAAGCTAATCCCATCATCGTCTCGAACAAAAGGGAAAGTCATGGCCCATAGAATGAAAAGATCAGGGATGGTCACGGTGCCTGACTCAACCCTGGGGGAAAATGCGGAGGATATGATCCGATGGGCCAGACGGAATATAGGATGTATGATCGAGGAGGCCTTGGCCTTACCTCAGGGATAGTGATGGAATAGGGTGAGGCGGAACCAAAACTGATCGACGTCGAATTCGGGTGGATACCCGTAGTGTCGGATAGCGTCGTCCCCAAGGATAGGGAAACCAAATATATTATTGATCGTGTTCAGGTTGGTGCGGATGGTTTTGTTACGCACCCGGAAAATGACGGTCGACCCTGACTCACAAACGAGTGAGGAAAGAAATTCTAGTGTGAGGGATGCGTAAGACACTGCGGTGGTGTTTAGGAAGGCTAACCATCCTAAGTTCGCGAAAAGAGTCTCGACCTCGGTGAAGACACCGAGATCGACAAGCGATTGGGTGTGGGCGAATTTGGTCGACAGATGCCCCCGAGCATCAAGCCTAAGGTAGAAGTCATTATGCTCTTGGTTCCTAAATTGATACCCATGCGGGCCCATCATTGGGTCCTCAGGGGGGATAACAGGTGGGGGAGGGGCTAGTGATAGTGCACGTGGTGTATTGGGAGGAGGACGTGTTTGTTTACGTCTCTTTCGAGACGATTCCTCCTCCCGCAGGATACCCTTCCCCTTATCTTTATCCCGGGCTATAGTGGGTGCGTGAGTGTGATGCAAATGAGTGTAGAATACGATAAAAGCACGCACACACAAACAATCAAGCAAGTAGAAATTCTAGGGTAAAAAGTAAAATTTGAGCAGTGGATCGAAGTTACCCATCATAGATTGGAGTTCCTTGCTTGAAGTTGACCCAACACCGTGCAATTGGACGGAGTGTGGAGCCGCGGCACTTCTCTTCAGCGAAAATTCGAAAATGGTGGGAGATTGTGGAATTAGGGCTTGAGGAAGCGAAATGGGGGAGAGAAAGAGAGAGAGAGAGAGAGAGAGAGAGAGAGAGAGAAAATGGTGGAGAGATGGAAGGGGTAGGTGGAGAGAGAGGCTAGAGGGGGAGTGGAGGTCGTGGGAGAGGGTTTTCCTGCCGTTGGGAGAGTGGGGGAGACGAATCGACGACAGGAGCTGCGAGATCGGGCAAGGGAGATGAACGGTTGGGTCGGGGGCTTATTATAGGGTTTAAGTCGAACCAATCGGGTGAGTTGTCACCCGATCGGTTGACTTATGGGTCGAGAATTTCAGCTGAAGAGACGCTACAGGTGAACCGATCGGTTGACAAAATCTAAAAATTTCCCGAGACTTCAGCCCCAGTTCACCCGGTCTGCCAACCGATCTCACGTTTCTTCACCCGATCGGTTCATTGAGTGACTGATACGGCCATCAGCTGATACATCCCAACCGATCGGTTGAGTTATCAATCGATCGGTTGGGGCATTGTTTTCTGCAAAAGTCCACAAATGGCCTAAGTCCCTCAACGGAAGTTCTTGCGGCTGGATTTATTTATTAAAATAGATAAAATAAAGTTAAAAATAGTCCTAAAAATTGGAAACAAAAGTTTAGAGCATGGGTTGCCTCCCATGAAGCGCTTTTGTTTAACGTCGTTAGCTCGACGCCCGTTGATGATATTCAAGGTGGACGGGGGTGATGCCCTAAAATCGGCATCGCTTCTGACTCAGAGCTGGTGGTCTTCGGTGTCGTCGGTGGTGAGAAGAAGACTTACTCGATGACCCTACCCTTGTTGACGGGATCCGGGGGCTTTTCCCTCATGTTGGCGTCCACCGCCACTCGTTTCAGGATTCGGATCTCGTCACCGGTGAGCCCCATAGGCTCTTTCCCTTTTCTCCTTGTTGGAGGAGCTTTCTGAAATCCGGGAGGGATCGTGTGTGCCGCATCCGCTTTCCTAGCAGCATCATCATTCTTCGGGCCGTCACGTTCTTCTGAGTCCCCCATGCTATCGGGGGGATTTCTTGAAAGAATTTCCCAGGAGCTTTCCTCCACAGCTCTCTCTTCTTCTAACTCCAGTGCATTGCATCTTGGATCATCCGGGGGATTGGGTTGCTTCATTGACAACCCCAAGTCAAACTCGACTTTTTCGTTGCCAACGTTAAGGGAAAGTTTCCCATTCTTCACATCGATTAATACACCGGCAGTGGCCATGAAAGGCCGTCCAAGGATGATAGGGGTGTGTGCATCTTCAGGCATGTCCATGACAACGAAGTCCATTGGCACATGCACCCCTCTTACATTGACAGGGAGGTCATCTACAACCCCCACCGGATATTTGACCGATCGGTCTGCAAGCTGTAGGGTCATTCCGGTGAGCTCCAAATCACCCATCCCTATCCTCTTATACAGCGACATGGGCATCAAACTGACGCTCGCTCCAAGATCAACGAGCGCACGATGGATCTTTACCTCCCCGATTGCACAAGGGATAGTGAAACTCCCCAGGTCTTTAAGCTTAGGCTGATTTGCTCTCTGGATGAGAGCGCTGCATTCCGCCATCAATACAACCTTCTCCTTTCTGGACCCTCTTGCCACTAAGTCCTTGAGGAATTTGGCGTAGGAGGGAATCGTCTCGATAGCTTCGAGGAAGGGGATTTGCAAGCTTAGATCCTTGACCATGGCAAAGAATTTTCCATACTTTTCATCTATCTTGGCTTGGGCTAGCCATTGTGGAAAAGGCACAACGGTCTTGAACACTTTGAGGCTCCCTTTCTCGTTTTTCTTCTTTTCCTCATCAGGAACTCCCTCCGGAGTTGTCGGCTTTGGCGACGAAGCACCGTCGTCATTCAATTTTTCAATCGGTCGCTCTACGACCAACGATGCTTCCGGTTCCTTTAGGGGTACTCTTGTGGGGATTTGTGTTCCGCTTCTCAACACGATAGCGGATACATTCGCAAGCTCATGCGTAAGTGCCAAAGTTTGGTTTGCTCCCCTCGGGTTCACCTCCGGTTGTGGCAGCAATAAGTTTTGCGACCTTGAAAGGTTCGCCACTTGTAACCCCAGCTGGGTTACTTGGTCCGTGAGAGCCCGGTGTCCTATTTCCAGTTTCAAATTTATCTTCTCCTGGTTGGTGATATATTGAGTCAAAAGGGACTCAACCGGAGAGATGGCCCTCTGTTGGCCATATTGCTGCTGCTGCTGATTGGGCTGCTGATTCCTTGGAGCATATTGCTGATATTGTTGTGGAGGCTACTACGGCTGAAACTGCTGCTGCTGAGGCCTAACCGGTTGATATATCGGCTGCTGCTATTGCTGAGGAGGCGGCTGCTGATACGGTGCCCGGTAACTAAGGTTAGGGTGGTTTCGGTTGTTCGGAGAGTAGGCCGGGTTGGAGCTAGTCCGTGGTGGATACGACGCATTTCCTGTAGGATTATAGAACAGTGCGCTCGCTTGGTCCAACGGTGGTGAGATGTCACCACCGTCGAATTCTCCATAGACTTCGACTTCCACCGTCGCAATATATTGTGTACCGCCACCACCGGCTCCTACCATCAGTGCGGAGATCTGGGTCGACAGCAAGTCAAACTTGCTAGATAATTTGTTGACATCCTCGACCCTGTGGATACCCCCAGATCTAGGTGTGGCTCTCTCGTCACACCACCGCTCATTGTTAGATGCCATATTTTCTAGAATGTTCCCGGCCTCTTCTTCACTCCTGGACATGAAGGACCCTCCAGCTGCGGTGTCCATGGAAGATTTCAAGTCATCCCTCAATCTGTTATAGAACAGATTAATTATCTATCATTTCGGAAGCTCATGATGAGGGCATCTTCGGTGCATTTCCTTATATCTCGTCCAAGCTTCATGCAAGGACTCGTGGCTGGCCTGGGAGAAGGAGGAGATCTCACTCCTCAGCTTCATGGTCTTCCCTGGAGGAAAGAACTTTGTCAGAAAAGCGTTTGAAAGCTTCTCCCAGGTGTTGAACATATTCGGGTCCTTCCCCCTAAGCCACAGCTTGGCCTTATCTCGCAGAGAGAAAGGGAATAGCTTCAGACGGATCGCCTCAGTTGTGACACCATTTATCCGGAAGGTGTCACATTTCTACAAGAAGGAGTCCAAATGTTCGATGGGGCTCTCCATGGGTGCCCCCGAGAATTGATCCTGCTAGATCCACGTCACCAAAGACGGCTTAAGCTCGAAGCTTTGCGTCGTAATAGCAGGAGGACGGATGGCGGATGTGGACTCGATGGATGGCATCGAGTACTCCAGCATGGACTTGTGAGGTGGGGTGTTCTCCCCCATGGTTTCAGGCTCTTCTCTTCTTCTCTTCTCTGCGACAAGACGCCTTAGGGTGGTGTTTATCTCTGGGTCAACGGGAATCAAGTCGTCGAGACTTCTTGAACTCCTGCACATTAAAAACAACAAACACCCGTGAAGCGAAAAGTGGGGAATGAAATAGATAAAATAAAAATAAAAAATAAAAATAAGAAAATAAAATAGAAATGGAAAAAGAAGAATGCGAAAATTATCGCAGGTTAGAGATGTGAGCTAGACTCAAGGGTTCATGAAATCCTAAAATAACAAGCACGTTGCCTCCCCGGCAACGGCGCCATAAAGCTTGACGTCCCCCACATTTGCGCGTCAGACGTGTGCAATATATTATTGGGGGCGTGAGATTTAAATATTTATAACCGCAAGCGCACGGTGTTGTAGTGTGGCTTGGGGGTCGAACTCAGGGAGGCGTGGTTGTGCTCGTGTCAGAAAGGACCAAATTCACCCCATGGGTGAGCTAGCCTGAATCGGATGATGGGTTGTCACAGAAAATAGAATGCGATAGATAAACAATATAAAGGGAAAACCCGGGACTTCGGTTTCCACCCTATCATGCGATTCTCGCCGATACGGCCTACGGGTAGGATAATGATCTGAATTAGGGGCTAATGGTGAGACGTTGTCTCTAAGAGTGGTACCAGCGTCCAATGGGCCCGATATTCCGGTCGGTGCCCAGGATGATACGCCGAACTTCCCGGGTTCGGTCAGTGGGCATTCCCATGTCCATTAACACTGACCGACTCCGGGAGCACTAAATTCGCAACGATAACTCCCAACATCTCATCCTACCACTCCCACGCGTAAGGATTCGACGTCTACGCTAAGGGCGTGAGCTATGGCTAGGGAGTCAACAGCCAAGTTTATTCCCCCTTGGCCCAACGGTCAAAGGCGGTCTTTTTCCCGTTGTTGACAATAAAACACCCCGTGTAACCGGTAGATTCCTAATCCCTATCGATTTCCTAGTCCTATGGACGCATCGGGGAGAACCCACGAAGGAGTTTCCACCAAAATCCCAGATTTGGGAACTACTCACACATATTTGCTAAAAAGCGATCTAAATGAAAATCGACCGTCAAAAACATAATCAGACAATAGAAATGTGGTAGTAGTAAAGCAATTAAAATAATACTAAAGTTTGGTTAAGATCGAAAAACTTACAAATAAGTAGAAAATTACAGCCGTCGCAAAAGGAAAAAAACTGTAAAAAATAACAACTCTCGTTTCTGGAAAACCTAGGGGTCATATATATACAAAACGATATCACCCAATCGGTTGAAAAGTCAACCGATCGGGTGATCTGCTTCGTTCTTCGGCAGCTCAGCATGGGACTTCACCCGGTCATACGGCACGGTCAGTTGAGGGTTGAAGCTGACCGGTTGGATCTTCACACCGTCGGGTGAACCGGTCGGTTGAGCTCTCCGTGTCTTGGCTTCGGAGAATTGGCTACAGATGAACCGATCGGGTAAAGGTCACCCGATCGGTTGGCATTCAGCATCAAATTCCAGAGAGTTGGGACATGTGAACCGGTCTCTGAACCGACCGGTTGACTTTCTGACCACTCCAGCTTGTGTCCGGGTGGTGCACGCGTGCATCACCCGATCGGTTGGAAGTGACCAACTGGTCGGGTGAGGGGCTGAAAGATGCTATCGTCATCGTTTGACCCCCTGGATCACGCATGACTCCTCTCGTTGCTCTGGGGACTTATGATATCTTCATTATATGTCCCATATATGGGCAATCTCCTGAAAACACACAAAAACAAAGAGAAGTGAAAGAAAACGAGAAAATACGAGAAAACGGACACGAGACGACGGAAAACAACGGAAAAACACAAAAGATGACGTGCGTGAACATATGAAATATAAACGCACATCAGCAAGAATATCTCGTTGTAATCCTCTCCCTACCATTGAGCAAACCCCTTGGCTACCAACCTTGACTTATACCTGACTTTATTGCCATCTTGAGTTGAGCTTTCCTTTACCTTGTATATCCAACGACAACCAATGGCACGCTTCTAGCTGGATAACAGCACCAAATCCCATGTGTCATTTCGATGAAGGGACTCCATCTTCTCCTCCATATCTCCTTACCACTAAGTGGCATCACTTGATACTATGGCTCCACCATATGTCACTGGCTTCTCGTGCTCAAGGTTGAGTGCATAAGACACCATATCATCGAAAGAATATCATGTATAATCCAATGCTTCAAATCTCTCTGGTGCCTTCTTCACCCTCTTCGATTTCCACGTTCCATCATCACCTGTATAGGTGTCAATGCGTACCTGAGATGACCCAAGTGTCTGCACTTGGTCCTCAACATGGACCTCATCATCTCCTATAGCTGGTACATCGATCATCAACTCTTTGCTTGGTCGCTGAGTGGGTTGGACCAGAAGATTGACTCTATCCGTCAAAATCTTCTCTGCAGATGATGTGTGTGTATATTTTATATATTCACGCACGTCTTCTTCGTGTTTTTCCGTTATTCTCCGTCGTCCCGTATCCATTTTCTCGTGTTTTCTAGTTTTCTTTCACTTCTCCGTATTTTTGTGTGTTTGCAGGAGATTTCCAGCATAGGAGACACATAACGAAGATATCATAAGTCCCCGGACCAACGGGAGGAGTCACGCACGATCCAGGGGGTCAAACAACCAAGATTGCCATCCTTCAGCCCCCACCCGATCGGTTGGACACAGCCAACCGATCGGGTGATGCACGCGTATCCGACCCAGACAGCAGCTGAAGCAAAGTGAGGATCAACCGACCAGTTCGACGACCGGTTCATCCCAACAGACTTCTCGGGAAATTGGAGCTGAATTCCAACCGATCGGGTGACCTTCACCCGATCGGTTCATCTGTAGCCGATTCTTCCAACAGACTACCCAGAGAGCTCACCTGACGGCCCGCTGACCGTGCCAAGACGACGCAAGTTTCTGTTCTTTTGGGCGTATTTCCAACCGATCGGTTGATTGTTCAACCGATCGGTTCACCTGATGACTGCAAGATCCAAACGACGAGCCGCTTACGCCAACCGACTGGGTCACGTGAGCGGGTGAAGTTTCTGAAGACCGCAGCCGAAGAATGTTGCAGCTCACCCGATCGGTTGATTCTTCAACCGATCAGGTGAATTCGTTTTCTATATATAACTATCCTAGGTTTTTAGAAACGGGAGCTGATCGCTCCGGGATGTGACCCAAAGAACGGTTGTAGTTTTACCGCAAGTGCACGGTGTAGCAGCGAGCGGGATATCGAACACAGGGAGGACGAATGACTGTGCTTGTTCCAATCAACCTGGCTATTTAAGAGAGAAATTTGCCTTTGGTGATCCTGTCACAATCGTCAGACAAAAATGGGGAAATATCAAATCAAATAAAGAACGTCTAGGGAATGGGGAATCCCCGCTACTCACCGTATTTCATAAATGCGGTTTATCGGTATCAAAATTGCTTGAATGAGAATTTGGATGAACTAGTTGCAACTGAATGTAGAACCAAGCTCACGCTCTCGCGCTGTTGCCGGTCTATAGCTATCCTAGGTTTGGGTCCAATCTCTTGCAAACCCTAGCCTAGGAAAGCTAGCATTAGGATCAACATCATCGTCCAATCGCGCACCGAGCCTAATCTCTTGCAAACTCGGTCCAAGACCTAGATTGGGATAGTTCCGACCCGTCCAATCTCTTGCAAACGAGTATCGGCATGGAATTGCAACCGGAAATCCTAGTATCGGTCCAATCTCTTGTAAACCGATACTTCGAAAATCCGACTCCAACCCAATTCGGATTTCTAGGGTTTCCTATCAAATTGGGATCCAATCTCTTGCAAATCCCAATTGATATGAATACCTAGCCATCCGTAGTAAATTGATCCCAATCTAATCCCTAATAACAATTCTAGCACAATTTCTACCAATTTATCACAAATATGGAAACGGGCTTGTAGGGTTCATCCCCACGCCCCAAGACGTGGAGACTACTCACAAATCATAGCGAGATCACAAAAATAATCGTTGAAATAAGCAATGGAACTCATCACAATATTGAGATAAGCAATAAAAATAGAATTTTTAAGGAAAAGAGATGCAAACCAATGGAGTTCTTCAATTGAATCCAACAAAATTCCAATCTTTTTCTCCTTTCCAATCACAAGAATAAAGCTAAAAACTAATCTAAAAAAGCTGCAAAAATCTAAGAGGGAGGCTCTCTAAACTAGGGTAAAAACAGGGTTTAAATAGCCCTCAAAATCGTCCAAAAATCGTGACCAAAATACCCCTGCACAGCCTATTTTCCGCAGTTTTCGCTACAGGCAGCGCATCGCACTCGGCCGAGTGACAAAAGTCGCTCGGCCGAGTGAAAAACCCTGTAATTTTCCAGTAAGTCGGGGCCTTCAGGGGTCTCTACTTTGGGGGCGGCTCGGCCGAGTGAGTTGTCGTCACTCGGCCGATGGCTTCACTGCACTCGGGCGGACGGGATTTACCACTCGGCCGAGTGGGTCTTCTGAAGTTCAGGCAGCCGAAAAACAGTAACTTGGATGTTTTGGATGGGCTTCGTCTGGGTGCCACTCGGGCAGACGTGATGTCGTCACTCGGCCGATGTGGTCTTCGGTGCTCGGCCGAGTGCACATGTAAATTGTGTCTGTTCTGGTCGGCCGAGCAGTGTCTCGCTGGTCGGCCGAGTGGCTCCTCCACTCGGCCGAGTGGGACACAAAAAATGCCCAATCTGCTTATTTTGGCCTCCTCGTCGCTCCTGCGACGTCCGTTCTTCTTCCGCTCTCTCCAACAGCAAAATACCCCTCGGGGAGGTCGTTGGTGACCGTCTAGAGTAAGCGCATCTCGAGATCACTCCAAATCGCGCCAAATCACCTGAAATGCGACAAAAACAACAAATCGTGAAAAGCATCGCAATATCATCGATATATCGTGAAAAACATGATTTGGGCGATCTAAATGGCATGCAAACATGCGGAAAAAAGGTGTAAAATAAGGAGTGATCAAAATCCCCCAAGCTTGCCTCTTACTCGTCCTCGAGGAAGATAAGTAAAAGGCGAACCCGGTGGATTCGGAAAACGAAAATGGCGAAAAAAATGAAAAATGAAAAACGGAGAAGAATGGAAAACGAAATAAAAATAAAGAAGAAAGAAAGAAGCGAAGAGGTAGGCTGCTAGATCATTTTCTCAGGACGGGGGTTTCACTTACTCATATAGCATGCACTGAATGAAAAATTCATGTCAAAAGATTTTATTTTGATATCATAGTATAATAGTGCAAATAGAAATAGAAAACCCACGAACAACGATATAATCATGAAAAACGGAATTATTCTAAAATTAACATCGTCTGAATCATTTAAAGCGGTATACAAATCACAGATCACACACTTTTCAATTGAACGCTTTCTATCTGGAGTATAAGAGTATCACACTATAGAATAGAGAGAATAGAAAAGTATGGATTTCATGAAATGAACGCTAGGCTTAGATTTCTGGATTTCGTAAAGCTAGAAATAATCTCACCGAGTATAGAATATTACTTAGCCTAGGTTGTCGTGCAACGTCAAGTAGTCACTCTCTCACACATCAATGGGTCACATCCCCCAAGCTTATCTATAAGCGTGGTGGCATAAAAAATATTCACATCCCCATTTTTATATAGCTCCAAATGTAATAAGAAGAAAGAAGAAAGGAAGAAAGTGAGATGGGATCTTTTATTGAGGATTTTTACTCTTTTTTTTATCTTTTTTTTGTTATAGCATATGTACACAATGATCCCAACTCAAAGAGAGATAATGATATACAAGAATATTCTTCTCTCTTTTATTTTTTTTTATAGAATAAGAAAATTGGAGCTAGGAATTAATAGCGGGGGAAATGCCATAAAATAGAATCACTAAGGGGAGATTCACCAATGATTATAAAAGTAGAGAAATGATGTTCAAGATTTGTGGAGAAAGAAATAGGTATAACTCTCGGTTCACTCTATAAGACATGCACGACAACTTCAGCAGGGTAATCTAATCTACTCAGTTTCGATCACAAAAAAGCTAACTAATCCAGATTTATCATAGCTAACATCATTCAATCATCCTGAAGTGAAGTGTACAATTCATGCATATAGAAGTGATATAGAAAAAGAAATCTGTACTCCAGATATAAGCATTCAATGCGTGAATCTTGGTGTGTTTTCTGTGATAGCATACATATGAATATTCAGACTCAGCTAATAATAAAATTTCATCCATTTTCATGTGGCAAAAGTGTGGGTTACTATCTCTAGATGCAAGGCAAGTCATAGCATATGATATCAGAAATAAAGTCTAAGACATGACAAATATAGCAAGCATATAGAGTAAGCTAAATCCAATGTCATCATCATCACAGAAAAGTCATCTCTAGCATGAGATGAAAAAGAAATAAAGATAAAGGGAAAAAAAGAACTATTTATAATGCGGCACATAGAAAAAAAAGAAAAACGTGATGCATGACAAAATAAAATAAAAATGATGAAAATGAGTGCAAAAGTGAAAAACGGTGTGAAAAACTAAAAATAAAGGTGGCAAATCGAAAAAGAGCGTGAGAACTCACTCCCCTAAGCTAAATGGCACAGTGTCCTCAATGTGCAAAGTGTGGCACACGGAGAGGCAAGAAATGGGAGGGGCAGGTGAGGATGCATGCATGAAAAATGAAAATAAAAAGAAGAATAAAGAAATGAAAAATATGATGCGGACATGATGCATGCACAGATAGGAGTGATACAGATATATAAGTGGCACCAAAAACTCTCCCTCTCTCCCAAAAAAGATATATAAAGATATGATCAAAAAGAGAATACCAAAATAAGTGAGGGGAGGGGGTGTACAAAAAGCGCAACAGGACCCAGCAGAAACGGGCAGCACAACGGCAGAAGGAATCGATGGCATCAAGGGTGCCTAGGAAGGTGGTGCTGCACCGTCTCCATCCTGAGGCGGAGGTCGTGTGGGTGGTGCTGGCTGGACAGGCTGCTGAGCGGGGGTGGGTGTGGGAGTGGTAGCAGGTTGGGTGTGTGTGGAAGTGTGGGCGGGAACCTGCTGGGTGGGTGGGGGTACGCGCGGGAGACGCTCCAGAACCTGGGTGAGACAGTAATGGATCTGGGGGATCAGCTCGAAGCGGCCAGCCATCGCAGAGACGGTGGAGGACAGAGTCCTAAGGTCGCCTCGGAGGCCACTCACCGCCCCCTCTAGAGCATGAATGCTCTGAAGTACAGTGTCAGGGGGAGGTGGTGCCGAGGGACGCACCGGTCGGGGCTGTGCAGGGCGTGGCTGGCGAACTCGGGTCGCGTAGGTGACTGGCTCAGCGGGGAAAGGAACAAAAGGTGCTGCGCCTGCGAATGTGGGCCTGGCCTCAGTGTGAGGCCGGGGCACCGGCTGGTGGGAAGTGGAGGCAGCAGCAGTGAAAGAAGAGTGCAAAAATGGCAGCGAGGTGGTCGGAGAGGTCGGTGGCACAGAAGTGTGGACAGACGCCACGACGCTCTCGGAAAATACAGCAGGGGTGGAGACAGAGGTAACTACCGCTGGGGCGGAAGTGTGTGGACCAAAAGGCGCAACCCCAGCGGAGATCATGCTAGCCATGGTCTCCACGACCGCGGCAAACGAGGGCTCTCCACTCTCAACAAAGGTCGACGGGCGCTCAGGGAATGCGGAGCAAAGTGGCTCGACGGACAGAGGGCCAGTGGTGGTGGTGGGAGTGGTGGTGACAGTCTCGGAAGTGGTGGTGGAAGTGGGCTCAGCTGAGGTACTCGTGACACTGACAGAAGTGGGGACAGAAGTGTCAGGAGCAGCGGAAACATCAGGTATGGGCTGAGGGGCCACTGGGTCAACAGGGTCGGCAGCAGGCTCGGCAGGGTATGCAACAGGGTCAACAAGGGCAGCGTGGGCCTGCTCGGCCTCCTCGGCCTCGAGCACGTAAGCAGCAGGGATGAGAACATCCATCGCAGGGAGCCAGTCAACGTGGGCCGGTGCAATCAGAGTCCGAGCAGGGCTCGGGAGAATCATGTAATCGGCACCAAAAGGGCCATGCAACCAGACCCAGTGACGCTCACCGTGCGGACGAAGCATCTTCATCCGGGCCATAACATCTATCGACAGAGAAGTGGGGCCCGGGACGCGTCGCAAGTCATCGGGGAAGTCCTCGCCGGTCATAAGAGCAAGCAAAGTGATCAGGCCGCCGCAGCATATCGGTGAGCGAGCGCCCACCGATACGATGATGCGGTCCAAAAACCAAGCCGCGATATCGATCACGACGGTGGGGACAAGCTCATCGCCATCCCTAGATAGAGCTCTGGGACGTGTCATCGCGTAGAGCATGTAGAGCTCTGGCGTAGACATCGTGCCCGGCTCATATCTGGCCAAAAAGGTCGTCGCCATAAGGCGCTGAGCAATGCGGAGGCAGGGATGGACAATGGCCGAGGCCTTGGCCCTACTAGGGTCAAAGGCAGCGTGGAGACCCGTAATCCGGGCCCATAAGGCACCGGCGTCAAAGGAAGGTGGGGGGATATGGGTGGGGCCGTAACCGCGATCGGCACCGGGGACAGCGGGCCACGAGAAAAATGCTCTCATCATATCGAGAGTGACCTGGCACTCTCGATCCATGAACCGGAATGAGCATCCCTCGTTGGTCCGGGCGATCGAACTCAGAACCTCAAGTGTCGGGCGGGTAAACGTATCCGCCGACACCTGCAGAAAATCTCGCCAGCCCACGTTGTCGTACAACGTGAGCATCCCCTCTAGTACCCCCAGGCGTCCTAGGTCAGCGAGGTGTGCAAACCTGGAGGGTACGATCGAGCGCTGGGAGATACGCTCGAAGACGGCGCGGTGTGCGTCGTCTCAGAACGTAATCTCGAGCGGCCCGACCAGTGGAGCCGGTGGTGGTGGCTGTGGGTCGGCAGGGAGAGGCTGTGCGGGCTGTGGGTGCACTGCAGGCTGTGCGGGGTGTGCGGGGCCTGCAGGCTGTGCTGGGTGTGCGAGGTGTGTGGGGGACGGTGGAGGAGAGTCCTCCAACTCGTGGGAGGGGCCGGCATCATCCGACCGCTTCCGCTTGGCGGAAGCTCTCTTCGACCGCGGCCGTGTCCGGGGCGGCATATCGGCCCCGAGCGCGCGCCGAAAAACGTGAAAAGTGTGGCGTGTGCAAAAATAATGGAAAGAGTGTACCCCGACACGCCGCGAGTGCTAAGCAGTGGAAGCGTGCGAAGTCAGCGCCTCCGCGAAGTCCAGATCAGCCCGTAGAAGCTCCCCTGGGCTCCCCTAAGCTCCAAAAAGCAACCTGCGCATGAAACGGCGATATCAGCGGGTAATATTCAAAATGTATGGAGTATTAGGGGTATAATAGATAGATATAGGAATTGATTTGGGTTAGGGGGCGTTTAACACATGGATCCTCGTAAAACACACAAAAAAGAGGAGAAAAAGGCGATACGAGTGATACCGGAGGTGACCGGAGAGGCTGCCGCCGGCGGCGACTCGGGCGAGTCGCAGCGGTGGTCGACCGGCGGTGGCGGGCCGAGCGGCGGCGCGGCGATGGTCGACCGGGCGAGTGAGGACGAGAGCGAGCAGGGATCGGGCGAGGGAGCTGAAGGGGCGCGGGTGTTTGGGGGTTTTGCGATTTCGAAAAATGCGCCCCCCCCCCCCCCCCCCCTCGGCCCTTATATAATAAAAGTTACGACTCGGCCGAGTGACTAGGTCACTCGGCCGAGTGGGATTAATGAAAATTTCCTCCCCGCTATCGCTTCGGCCGAGTGGCTTTGCCAGCCTCGGCCGAGTGGAGTAAGTCCATTCGGCCGAGTGACTCAAGCTACTCGGCAAGACTCGCCCTAGGAGGGTATCCGTTTTACTCGGCCGAGTGAAAATATATACTCGGCCGAGTAGCAGTTATATTGAAATCAGGAAAATAAACAGAGAGTTGGGTACAGCAGACTTCCCTCGTTCGTGAGCGGCTCGGCCGGACGAACTTGTGTACTCGGCCGAGTGACTAGTATACTCGGCCGAGTGAGCCTTGTGTTCTGCTGTTTGTCTTCGTTTGGGCTCTAAACTCCGTCTTTCTTCCTCTAATCGATTTCATCTTCCTCCTAAGCGTCGAGCGCCTTCTTGGGGCGCTCCTCGTCGTCTCGTTCATCCTCCTCATGATGGATCTACCTATCTCCTCTCCTGTCAAGAAAAATAGGACCCGTTATCACAAAATTTTTGGGTGAACAACTCAAAACACTAAAAATTTCTAAAACGAAAATAAAGAAAAAGTAAAAATGAAGCAAAAACTGTCGGGTTGCCTCCCGACAAGCGCTCGTTTAAGGTCGTGAGCTCGACCCCCTATAATTTTCAATCAATGCGGGATGTTTGGTGCATATGAGATGCACCCATCAAACTTTCCGGGGAGCGCGCTTGGATTTGGACGTGGCGGCGTGTTCTCCCTCGGTGGTCTCCCATCTCGAATAGTGTTGGGGGGAGGCTCCCCCAAGCTAGCATTTGCTCCGGTCAACGGCTTTACCGGTGACGCCGGTTTCCATACCGGAGGAGCTTTCTTCGGAGACTTTAATTTCGAGAGCTTGCAGAGCTCTCGAATCCTTGCGACATCAGCGTCGCCTTCATCATCTTCAGCGGAGAAGTTGGGGGAATCGTCTATCTTCTCACCTTGGCCTAAATCCGGGCCTTCCTCTTAATCTTCATCAAAAAGAGCGCCAATTGAGTGGGGGATCGCCTCCTCTATCACCTCATCAAGGAGGTATGAAAGATCATCCGGCCGTCCCTTAAGCAAATATATTCTATTGGTTTCGCCCGTCGGGACTCCCTCGGAATAGTGTTTGAGCCTCTGACCATTTACTTTGAACATGGAACCGTCCTTGCTCTCCAACTCGAAAGCTCCTCCCGGTTGTATATGCTTGATGGTGAAAGGTCCGGACCACCGTGACCTCAACTTACCGGGAAATAGTCGGAGCCGGGAATTATAGAGCAAGACCTTGTCTCCTACTTTGAAGTCTGTGACGGTTATGCGGGCATCGTGGAGAATCTTGGTCCTTTCCTTGTAAATTCTCGAGCTCTCATAGGCGTCTCTCCTTATTTCATCAAGCTCGTTGATGTCCAAGAGTCGCCTCACCGCCGCACTCTTGTAGTCGTAGTTAAAGGTCTTGATGGCCCAATATGCGCGATGCTCCAACTCTACCGGCAAGTGGCAAGCCTTCCCATAAACTAGTCGGAACGGTGTGGTACCGATGGGAGTGCGAAAGGCCGTGCGATATGCTCATAGAGCATCGTTTAGCTTCATTGACCAATCCTTTCTAGATCGATCCATGGTTTTCTCGAGAATTTGCTTGATCTCTCTATTTGAGACTTCCACTTGGCCGCTTGTCTGGGGGTGATAGGCCATGCCAACTCTATGGTTTACTCCGTACTTCTTTAGCATGGCTTCAAACTTGTTCTCTATGAAGTGGCTTCCCCCGTCGCTTATCAAGGTACGAGGCACTCCGAAGCGCGGGAAGATATTTTGCTTGAAGAACTTGGAGACGACCCTCGCATCATTAGTAGGGGTGGCGATTGCTTCCACCCATTTGGAGACATAGTCGACGGCCAATAGGATGTATTTGTTGCCATTGCTCGATGGAAATGGTCCCATGAAGTCTACTCCCCAACAATAAAAAGCTCAATTTCTTGGATGGGCCTCATTGGCATCTCATTGCGCTTGGAGATATTTCCGGTCCGTTGGCATCTATCGCACCCCTTTACAAAGTTATGGGTGTCTTTAAACATTGTCGGCCAGAAGAACCCGCTCTGCAAAATCTTAGCGGTGGTTTTAGAGGCGGCATGATGTCCTCCGCATGGTAGACCGTGGTAATGCAAAATGATCGATGTCGCCTCCTCTTTAGAAACACACCTACGAATGACACTATCTTTGCATATCTTGAAAAGGTAGGGATCTTCCCAAAAATAGCTACGGACCTCATGCAGAAATCTCCTCTTTTGTTGTGTAGACATCCCATGCGGTTTGATTCCACAAGCCAAGTAGTTGACGAAGTCCGCGTACCAAGGAACTTCTCCGGTCCTTATGGCATATAGCCTCTCATCTACGAATGTGTCGTTGATAGGCAAACTTTCGTCCTCCTTGTCGCGAATGAGTCTAGATAAATGATCCGCCACGACATTGTCCGTACCCTTCTTGTCTCTGATCTCTAAGTCAAATTCTTGCAACAAGAGTATCCACATAATCAACCGAGGCTTGGCCTCCTTCTTGTTTAAAAGATACTTCAATGCCGCATGGTCGGTGTGGACAATAACCTTGGACCCAAGGAGGTAAGAGCGAAACTTCTCTATGGAATAGACGACCGCTAGAAGCTCTTTCTCGGTAGTTGTGTAGTTTTTCTGCGCGTCATCCAATGTCTTGCTCGCATAGTATATCGCATGAAGCTTCTTATCTTTTCTTTGTCCCAATACCGCCCCAATGGCTTGGTCGCTAGCATCACTCATTAGCTCAAAAGGAAGGCTCCAATCCAGCGGTTGTATGATGGGCGCGGAGACTAGTGCTTCTTTCAAGGCGTTGAAGGCTTGTAAGCATTCACCTGAAAAAACAAAAGGAATATCTTTAGCGAGCAAAGAAGTAAGTGGTCGGGCAATCGAGGCGAAATCCTTTATGAAGCGGCGGTAAAACCCCGCGTGACCAAGGAAGCCTCTAATGCCCTTGACATTAATAGGAGGAGGGAGTTTCTCGATTACCTCAATCTTTGCTTTATCTACCTCAATTCCTCTCGAGGAGACAAGATGTCCGAGAACTATACCTTCCGTAACCATGAAGTGACACTTCTCCCAATTGAGAGTGAGATTGTTTTGTTGGCACCTTTTTAGGACTTTAGTAAGATTTTCCAAACAAGAGTCAAACTCACTTCCATAAACCGAGAAGTCATCCATAAAAACTTCCATAATATTTTCAATGTAATCGGAGAATATGGACGTCATACATAGCGGGAGCATTACAAAGGCCAAACGGCATCCTGCGGTAGGCATAGGTGCCATAGGGACAAGTGAAAGTTGTCTTCTCTTGGTCATCTTCATGCAAAGGGATTTGGAAGAATCCCGAATACCCATCTAGATAGCAAAAGTATTTATGTTTTGCAAGTCGTTCGAGCATTTGATCAATGAAGGGCAATGGGTAATGGTCCTTTCGGGTAGCTTTATTGAGTTTCCTATAGTCAATGCACATTCGTCATCCCGTGACGGTGCGCGTAGATATGGGCTCACCTTTTTCATTTTTTATGACAGTCATCACCCCTTTCTTGGGGACGACGTGAACGGGGCTAACCCACCTACTGTCTGAAATAGGATAGATTATACCGGCTTCTAGCAATTTTAGGATTTCCTTTTTAACCACCTCCTTCATGTTCGGGTTTAACCGCCTTTGAGGCTCTATGGAGGTGGCGTCGGTATCCTCCAAATGGATCCTATGCGTGCAAAGCCTAGGGCTTATCCCTTTTAGATCGGAGATAGTGTATCCCAAGACATCTTTGTGGCTCCTAAGAACGTCTAGGAGTTTTTCAAGTTGGTCTGGCGTGAGGTGGGAGTTTACTATCACCGGGAAAGTTAATTTGTTACCCAAAAGGCGTACCTTAGATTCGGAGGTAATTGTTTAAGTTCTACCTAAAGAGGCGCCTCTCCTTCTACTTCATCGGCTCGCATGAGTTCCGCTCCTTCCTTGCCATCCGGGTCTAGCTCGTGCTCAGGTGGCACGCTCTCTTGTGGAGAGTCAGACCCACTACTTAGCGAGGACAATGCATTAAAATAGGCATGCTCCGATTCCGTGCTAGCATCGTCAGAGTTTTCATTCGGCTCCGGTTCGTTCCTGGAATCAAGAAACACATCAGACGATTCATAGAAGCAAGAGTAAGTGTCATGGGGTGTAACTCCCTGAACGTTGGCTTGCTCTGAAGATCCTTCCGAAGTATAGTGATCCTCGACACTTGTTCCACCTTCTTCGAAATATAATTTGTCGTCGATCACGCCAACTCTGACATTGCCCCCGATAGTCCCCTCCGGGGAGATCTGGTCCATCACGAAACTAGCAAATAGCTGTTCGTCGGGGTCCTTGACATCGATAGCGAAAGCTCCGGTAGCGTGGACCTCGTCGACAAGCTCCTTAAGGAGGTCTGTGAAGGAGTCATAGTCTTCCTGACTGAGTTCTATTGTTGACATTGCATTCTCCATTCTTCCTGCAAAGACCTTATGCAAAATACAGGGAGAACGTGCGAGTGAAAGAAAGTATAGAAAGAGAGAAAGAAGAAGTAACCGGGTGGTCGATGACGAACACCGTCAAAATGTCGTCCCCGGCAACGGCGCCAAAAACTTGATCGCTCCGGGATGTGACCCAAAGAACGGTTGTAGTTTTACCGCAAGTGCACGGTGTAGCAGCGAGCGGGATATCGAACACAGGGAGGACGAATGACTGTGCTTGTTCCAATCAACCTGACTATTTAAGAGAGAAATTTGCCTTTGGTGATCCTGTCACAATCGTCAGACAAAAATGCGGAAATATCAAATCAAATAAAGAACGTCTAGGGAATGGGGAATCCCCGCTACTCACCGTATTTCATAAATGCGGTTTATCGATATCAAAATTGCTTGAATGAGAATTTGGATGAACTAGTTGCAACTGAATGTAGAACCAAGCTCACGGTCTCGCGCTGTTGCCGGTCTATAGCTATCCTAGGTTTGGGTCCAATCTCTTGCAAACCCTAGCCTATGAAAGCTAGCATTAGGATCAACATCATCGTCCAATCGCGCACCGAGCCCAATCTCTTGCAAACTCGGTCCACGACCTAGATTGGGATAGTTCCTACCCGTCCAATCTCTTGCAAACGAGTATCGGCATGGAATTGCAACCGGAAATCCTAGTATCGGTCCAATCTCTTGCAAACCTATACTTCGAAAATCCGACTCCAACCCAATTCGGATTTCTATGGTTTCCTATCAAATTGGGATCCAATCTCTTGCAAATCCCAATTGATATGAATACCTAGCCATCCGTAGTAAATTGATCCCAATCTAATCCCTAATAACAATTCTAGCACAATTTCTACCAATTTATCACAAATATGGAAACGGGCTTGTAGGGTTCATCCCCACGCCCCAAGACGTGGAGACTACTCACAAATCATAGCGAGATCACAAAAATAATCGTTGAAATAAGCAATGGAACTCATCACAATATTGAGATAAGCAATAAAAATAGAATTTTTAAGGAAAAGAGATGCAAACCAATGGAGTTCTTCAATTGAATCCAACAAAATTCCAATCTTTTTCTCCTTTCCAATCACAAGAATAAAGCTAAAAACTAATCTAAAAAAGCTGCAAAAATCTAAGAGGGAGGCTCTCTAAACTAGGGTAAAAACAGGGTTTAAATAGCCCTCAAAATCGTCCAAAAATCGTGACCAAAATACCCCTGCACAGCCTGTTTTCCGCAGTTTTCGCTACAGGCAGCGCATCGCACTCGGCCGAGTGACAAAAGTCGCTCGGCCGAGTGAAAACCCCTGTAATTTTCCAGTAAGTCGGGGCCTTCAGGGGTCTCTACTTCGGGGGCGGCTCGGCCGAGTGAGTTGTCGTCACTCGGAAGATGGCTTCACTGCACTCGGGCGGACGGGATTTACCACTCGGCCGAGTGGGTCTTCTGAAGTTCAGGCAGCCGAAAAACAGTAACTTGGATGTTTTGGAGGGGCTTCGTCTGGGCGCCACTCGGGCGGACGTGATGTCGTCACTCGGCCGATGTGGTCTTCGGTGCTCGGCCGAGTGCACATGTAAATTGTGTCTGTTCTGGTCGGCCGAGCAGTGTCTCGCTGGTCGGCCGAGTGGCTCCTCCACTCGGCCGAGTGGGACACAAAAAATGCCCAATCTGCTTATTTTGGCCTCCTCGTCGCTCCTGCAACGTCCGTTCTTCTTCCGCTCCTCTCCAACAGCAAAATACCCCTCGGGGAGGTCGTTGGTGACCGTCTAGAGTAAGCGCATCTCGAGATCACTCCAAATCGCGTCAAATCACCTGAAATGCGACAAAAACAACAAATCGTGAAAAGCATCGCAATATCGTCGATATATCGTGAAAAACATGATTTGGGCGATCTAAATGGCATGCAAACATGCGGAAAAAAGGTGTAAAATAAGGAGTGATCAGGAGCTGTGTATTTTTCTGTCTTTTTTCCCTATTGTGACGGCTGGAATTTTATCGTTATTTGTAAGTGTTCCGATCTTTGTGAAACTTTGATATTATCTTAATAGCATTGTTAATACTTAATTTCAATTCCTTGATTATGATTTCTACGGTCGATTTTCATTTAGATTGCTTTTTAGCTAAAATGTGTGAGTAGTTCCCAAATCTGGGATTTTGGTAGAAACCCCTTCGTGGGTTCTCCCTGATGCGTCCATAGGACTAGGATTTCGATAGGGATTAGGAATCTATTGGTTACGTGGGGTGTTTCATTGTCATCGGCGGGAAAAAGACCGCCTTTGACTGTTGGGCTAAGGGGGAATAAACTTGGCGGTTGACTCCCTAGCCATAGCTCACGTCCTTAGCGTAGATATCGAATCCTAGCGCGTGGGAGCGGCAGGATGAGATGTTGGGAGTCATCATTGCGAGCTTAGTGCTTCCGGAGTCGGTCAGTGTTAATGGATATGGGAATGCCCACTGACCGAACCCGGGTAGTCTGGCGTATCATCCTGGGCACCGACCAGAATATCGGGCCCATGGGACGCTGATATCTCTCTTAGAGGCAACGTCTCACCACTAAACCATAATTCCGGTCGTACTCCTATCCGTCGATCGTATTAGCGAGAACACATGATAGGGTGAAAACCGAAGTCCCGGGTTTCCTTTTATATTGTTTATCCCTCATATCTACAATTTGTGACAAACCATCCATCGATTCGGGCTAGATCACCCCCTAGGGTGAATTAGTTCCTCTTAGAAACAAGCATAACCACGCCTCCCTGTGTTCGACCCCCAAGCCACACTACAACACCGTGCGCTTGCGGTACAAATATTTTAAATCTGGTATCCCCCAATCATATTGCACACTTGCATGATCACAAACCCGGAGGACGTCAGCAGACGTGTCCTCTTTTGAATGAGAATGCTCCGCCCTGAGCATTGCATTCTCATCAAAAGTGACATGTCGGATCACAATCGCTTTCTGACCCTCTGGATCCCACAAGCGATATCCCTTGACGCCGTGGCCATATCCAAGAAAGATACACTTCTTTTCTCTTGGATCCAACTTGTCGCCCCTCTCATGCACATACGCCGGGCAACCCACAATGTGCAAGTAAGAATAGTCTCCAGCTTCACCACTCCACGGTTCCTCAGGAATCTTGTAAACTATAGCCGTTGAATGGAACTCTGTTCACTATGTGAACTGTTGTGGTAAGGATTTCACCCCAAAATTCCTTCCCCAACCCGGCTGAGTGCCTCAAGCATCGCACTCGCTCCAACAATGTCCGATTCATCCGCTCCACTACACCATTAGATTGCGGATCTACAGGTGTGCTAAAATGACGGCAGATTCCATGGAGTTTGCAGAAATTTCTAAACTCCCTTGAGGTATATTCACCTCCATTGTCAAATCTCAGCACCTTCACGTGCTTTCTGGCTTGTTTCTCCACTATGGTCTTCCACTCTCTGAACATGTTAAATGTCTGGTCCTTTGACTTCATTAAGTACATCCAGACTTTGCGAGAGTAGTAATCAATGAATAAGACAAAATACCTAGCTCCCCCTCTTGACGGCTTTGAGCACGGTTCCCACACATCTGTGTGCACATAGTCAAGTGGTCCTCTGCTAGTATACTTTCCTGTGTTGAACTGCACCTTTGTCTTCTTTACGTACACAGAGGATTTGCAGAATTCTACACTCTCATTCGAGGCTTCAATCAGTTTTCTTCTTCGGAGTACATCGAGGGTTTTGTCACATGGATGACCCAAACGATAATGCCACAACTTGGCTGAATCTCCAGAAACTGAGCTCGTAGTGCTTATGTCTGCTTCACCTTCAACTGTGGTACCTTGAAGGGCATATAAGTTTCCCACTTTTCTTCCCTTCATCACAACCATGGCTCCTTTGGAGACTCTCAGTTAGTCTTTTTCAAAGACCAACTTACATCCGGCATTGTCCAATACACCTATGGAGATTAGGCTCTTCGCAGATCTGGGATATGCCTCACATCGGCTAGTGTACGCACTATGCCATCATGCATCTTGATACGGACGGTTCCAATACCGACAGTTTTGCACACTGCATTGTTCCACATGAGGATTGAACCTCCATCTTCCTTGGAACGGTATGTAGCGAACCAACTCCTATGAGGAGTCATATGGTATGAGCAACCACTATCCATAAGCCATGCCATATTTGCATCACCTGCAATTCATGCGGCAAACATCTCGATATCTCTACCTTCTTCATGGACTTGCTCACCATCAATCCCCAAAGATGCTGAACTGAACTCTTTCTCGTCCTCCTTGCCTTTGTTCCTAACCTTGTTAGGCCACCTGCTCGAAAAATGACCCTTCTTCTGGCAATTAAAACATGTGATATTCGCCTACCTATCCTACGAATGTCTCGACTTGGAGTGGTCATTGTTCTTCTTGAAGCCTTCTCTCCTTTCCTGGCGACCCCTCACATGTAATGCCTCCTCGCAGTTACTCACATGTTCTCTACCTTGAACCTTGCCACATAGTTGCTCGGTGTGAAGCACTGCCTTCACCTCTTCCACAGTGAGAGTTGTTCGATTATAAATCATCGACCGAACAAATTGATTATACTCCTCAGGCAATGAACACAACAAGATAACTGCTTGTTGTTCATCCTCAATCTTCACATCCATACCCCGCAACTCCAGCACTATCCGGTTCAACTCATCCATGTGATCCTTCACCGCTGATCCAGATTTCATCTTAAGAGTATACAGCTGCTGAAGTAAATATAGGCGACTCGTAAAGGATTTCTTCATATATAGTCCCTCAAGCTTCTTCCACATGTCAGATGTCGTAGCCTCATCTAAGACTTCCCTCAGAACATTATCTGATAACAACAACTGAATTGCACTGTAGGCCTTCCTCTCCATCTCTGCCTTAGCGGATTATTTCACCTCCTTATCGATATTCGACACATCGAATAAGATCTGGTAACATCCCATCTACATCAAAACGTTCTTCACCTTCGTCTACCAGATTCGAAAATCATTCTGGCCGTGAACTTCTCAATGTTCAATGTTGCTAAAGACACCATCTTTTTGCCACTAACTTCCTTTGCAAACGAACCACAACCTGGCTCTGATACCACTTGTTGGAAATATGACAACACGGTGTAGCAAAACACAGCGACACCTTGGGATCCAAGCGGAATACCAACCCTAATAAACTGATCAGGAATCTAGGGCTAGCAAAAGAACCCCAATTCACCCAATAATAAACCCTACGACCTTGCAATAGAAAGTAGCAAACGAATAATAGCAACAATCAAATCAAACGCAGACACGATAGAAATTACCCTGGTTCGGTTGTAAACAACCTACATCCAGCAATCCAAGACGATTCCACTGTCAGAGAGATCAATTCTTAAGGTTACAATCTTACTTCCACTCACGTGAGTAATAACATGGCAAACAGCTCAAGCCCTCACAATCTCACTCAAGGAAGAAGAAATCAAAAGGAGTAAAGAAGAAATCGATCACCTTCTTTATCAAACTCCAAAAACCTAATCTCTCACAAGAAATCTCCAAAGGGGTGGCTCAAGGTTCTCTAAGAACTCCAGATATCAAATAGAGGCTTAACCTAATCTAAAACAACAATTAGGTTTAAGTAGGAACCCCCAAAAGCGGAGACAATCAATCCTGGCCAAAACTTTGAATAACAAAAAACAACAGATCAATCATAATACAAAACTTTCAATCTTCCTTAGCGTATCGATATGTGTTGGTGTTTTATGATTTTTCCTGTCTAAGGCTAATAGGGTTTATGTTCGAGTCAAACCATTGTCCCTACTTATGAAGAGAATCCTACTTACCATAGAATTCTTGGTCAATGAGCACATAGGGTTTGTGTTTGAGTCAAACCATTGTCCCCACTTTTATAGAGAATCCTACTTACCAAAGAATTCTTGGTCAATGACCACAAGAACGTCACAGTCAACATCAGCATGTGGGGCCCACCAATTGCCCCAAAAATTCCGGCAACACCCATTCACATCCACACTTCCCTTCTGTATCCGATTCTGCACCAAGAAAAAAACCGATGGGGGGCCCGCCTCCTGAGGAGGGTGGGGGGGATTTTTGGGTGGCAATTCACTTTTGTGCACGGGTTATTGCCAGTCTTCTATAAAAGATGCATCAAGAAGAAACCAACTCAAATTCAGAAAAATGCTGCCTAAAAACCCTGAATCACACTGTTACAGGATGATAGATTGAAAGAGGATTCACAGCTAATGGTATAAGTGAACCCATAAATTAATAATTAAAATTATATCTAATCCATAAGTTCAAGTATATGGTAAATTAAGGCCCAATTTTTAATACATTACTTTCTTTCAAATTTTCCAGCACTGGAATATTGTTCTCAACATTCCCCTTCACAAAACGGCTGTGTGCTTAAATCAAACCCTCTGTCCTGACAGTCAGATGGTAAACAAAGTCGTAAACCCTACGAGCAATGAGCACAACATATATATAAACACCACCAACTTTATTCATATATACGTACCCAACTTGCCTAAATGTCCCAACATAAACACTATTACAAACCAAGCCTCCCACCCACGGCCAAGAGAAGCAAGGTTTGCTTGTCCGACCGTGGGCAGGTCACACACACACAATATCGTTTTAGGGTGCAGTGGTCTTCCCGTCACTTCCACAAACATCAATCACACACACACACACGTGTGCCACACGAACATACACGGAGACAGTAGTACGGCTGCTTAACGCGAGGCCGAAAGCAGTAACCACAAATATTACAAGCACACACTTTATTCATACGGTTGACGGGAAGACGGCATATGTTTGGTGGTTGGCAACATCTAGCCACGGCGGAAGCTCCTGCGTGGCGTGACGGGCGCGCCGTCCTCCTCTTTGAGCTTGACGAAGGTGTACACTGCGGCCCCTGCGATGGCCCCGGCGGTTGGCGCCACCAGGTATATCCATATCTGCCTGTAGTTGCCCGCAGCCACTGCTGGTCCTAGCGTTCTTACTGGATTCATTGATCCTCCACTGGATGGCCTGCACATTGATGTAGTTAGCAACCATGGCAAATTTTTTTTCCCCGTTAAATGCATACACTCAGACTATCATAGATTTGATATGTTGCATCCATGAGAGATGTGTTATATTTCTAAAACACATCTCTGAGTTTAATAGAACATTCACATCATGATTTTGGCTACTTGAGCTTTTAAGAGATCTAGGTCTTTAATAGGGATAAATTAAGATTGGCTAAAGCAGTTAGGGGGAGTGAACTTTTTATTAGGATGTGTGTCCCATATCATTTCAAGTGGTTTGAAGTGACGGTATGACAAGAAATCAGATAATGAGGTTAGTCCTATATTTAGTAAATTGGAGTATGAATATGTGGCTAAATATAGGAGGACTCCTGATTCAAATATGATTATTATTTTTCAATTCAATATGAGTTTCAAGGATATGTGACTAAATATAGAAGTTCATGTTGTTGTTTATTGCTTCAAACTTGAAATCGGTGACACGGCCATACAAGTTTTGGCACTGTCATGCATGTCACAGCAGGTGTATCAGCTTTTTGTCGCAGATGGGACACGGCAGTGCGATACCCACATGGCCGTGTGGGTTCTAGTAACACAGGAAGCTCTCTGGAAAAATTAGTGCACGGCCGTGCCGATCACTCGCACGACCGTGCCAGTAGTTCAGGGGCAAACTGGTAAGCTACACAGTTTTGCGCACGGCCATGCCGACACCCAGAAACACTAATACGCCCAAATTTGAGTTTTAATCTAAATCGTTGACCTGTATTGGTTAGGTCCATGTTATATGGACGTGAATCTTTAGCTCTAGAGGAGGTAGAGTCCGCGATACACTCTGAGGTTCTTCGTGTTAAGGTGTCCGAATGAGAAAGTAGTGATCAAGAGGAAGCACTCTTCATCAAGGGACGTCGGGATTCTAGAGGCGGTCATGGTTCTAGAAAGGACAAGCATTGCTCAAGATCTAATCACGAAGGTGCATGGACATGTGTCACTTTTGCAAGGAGACATGACAATGTAAACGAGACTACCCTAAGCTAAAGAAGAATGGAAAAGATAAGGATTTAAGCTTTTGGTTCTGCCTCAGTGGGAATCAGTAGCAAGAGCGGTGATATGATGATATTCTGATGGCGACTACATCGGGAGATCTAGTGATCTTATGGATTTTGGATTCAGGATGTTCTTTCCACATGACTCCTCCCATGAGTTGGTTCAGTTTGTATTGTTTCAGAGAAGGCGATAACATTCTATTGGAAAATAATATGGCTTGCAAGACAGTGGGAGTTGGAGAGGTGACGATAAAAATTCATAATGGGGTAGCATGACTCTTACAGACATGTGTCACATACCAGACTTGAAAAAGAGTCCAATTTTTATTGGACCTTTAGCTGGACTTGGGTGCAAGATGGTAATAGAATGTGATCTATTAAAATTGTCCAAGGGTTCTCTTGTCATGATGAAAGAATGAGAGTACAGAACTTATACGCGCTGCAGGGGCACACCATAGAGGATGAGGTTAGCATCTCTCAGGACACAGATGACGAAGGATCGACAAAGATATGGCATCTTCACCTTGGACATCCAATTGAGAAGTCATTAGATGTGCTTCTTAAAAGGAAGCTGATACAAGCCGGAGAGGAGATATTGGAGTTCTGTGACAAGTTTGTAGAAGGTAAGCTGATGAAGACACGCTTCGGGATCACAGAGCATGAAGCAAAGGGCCACTTGACTATGTACATACAGATATATGGGGATCAACTTATGTACCTAACATTGGGGGAGTGAAGTACTTCGTGTCCTTCATAGATGATTACTCGAGGAAGGTGTGGATCTATCTGATGAAATTAAAAGATCAAGTCTTCGAAAAGTTTAAGGCTTGGAGAGCTTTTGTTTAAAAGACGACAAGGAGAGCAGTCAAGTTTTTAAAATCAGACAACAGTAGTGAGTACACCTCAAGCATGTTCAAAGAATTCTGCAAATCTCCGGGTATTTTACGGCACTACAATATACCTGAAGATCCACAGTCAAATCGTGTTGCAGAGAGATTAAACCGTACACTGATAGAGAAGTGCCTATGCTTGAAGCTTACTACTGGACTTCCTAAGGAATATTTAGGTAAAGCTATGACTACCGCCGTTCATCTCGTGAACAGACTGCCATCATCGACGATCAGTTTCAAAATTCTTGAGAAGGTTTGGACATGGAAGACTAGTGACTACTCGTACTTGAGGGTATTCAGATGTTCTGCATATGCTTTGTAGTAGGAGGACAAGTTAGATGCGAGGGCCATGAATGCCATCTTGCTTGGATAACAAGGAGTTAAGGTATACATATTGCTAGATCCTGTGAACAAGAAGACGTTCACCAGTCGACATGTCACATTTGATGAATCGTTGATAGTCAGGCCGGAGATGACTTATTTAGATCGTAGACATATACCTGAGGAGGTCGACGCTGAGGTTGAACCACCTACTTAGGAGATAAAGACACGAGATGCAGAGACGTGCTAGGACCCAATTGATGAGAGAGAATAGATACAGACAGATCAGATTCAAACTCATAGTGAGGTTTCTGCACAGGAGAAACTGAAGGTATGTATGTCATTAAGGACAAGGAGAACCAGAGAGACTTAGAGAGTGGAGCTATTCTGGTGCAACGTTTGCATTTGATGACATACAGGCATATGCCCAGAACATAAAGCACGTGGAGACACTGACATTTGATGAAGCCTAGACATAGAGCGCAGCTGCAGTTTGGTGGCTAGTGATGGAGGAGGAGATGGAATTGCTCTACAAGAATGGCACTTGGAAATTGGTAGAATTGCACAAGGACAGAAAGGCAATTGGTTGCAAGTTGGTTTACAATGTCAAGGAAGGAGGTGGCGGCAATGTGAGGTATAAAGCTCGGCTAATGGCCAAGGGATTTGCCCAGAGGAATAGAGAAGACTACAATGAGATCTTTTTGCTTGTGGTGAGACACACGTCCATCTATGTATTGTTGGCCTTGGTAGCAGTGCAGGACTTAGAGCTGGAGCAGCTGCATGTTAAGATGACGTTCTTACATGGAGAGCTTGATGAAGAGATCTACATATGCCAACCTGAAGGCTTCGTGATGGAGGGGCAATAGCAGAAGGTATGCAAGCTGAAGAAATCCTTATACTGTTTAAAACAGAGTCCAAGACAGTGGTATAAGTGATTTGACTCCTCAATGATGAGCATTAGTTTCGAGAAGAGTACAAAGGACAAGTGTGTTTATGTTCGCACACATGATGGTGTGTCAAGAATATACTTGCTCTTATATGTTATGCTGATTGTGTCACGGGACAAGGAGGAAATTAATATGTTCAAGGTGAAGATTGCAGAAGAGTTTGACATGAAGGATCTGGGGCCTGCAAGAAAGATCTTTGGTATAGAAACCAGTAGAGACAGGAAGAGGCTGGAGTTGAGATTGAGTCAGGATGTCTATATCAAGAAAGTCCTAGTATACTATGGAATGGAGAAGGCGAAGCCTATCACCACATCGCTAGGAGCTCACTTTCAGCTTTTTACGAGACTGTCACGTAGCACCAACGAAGAGACATGCTACATGTCTATAGTTTACTATGCTAGTGACGTAGGAGGTCTGATGTATTCCATGGTTTGTACATGCACAGACTTAGCCCAGCTAGTTGGAGTCATCAGCAGGTACATGTCGAATCCAGGAAAGAAACACTTGCAGTCTGTGAAGTGGATATTAAGATATCTAAAGGGAACGGCCAGCGTTTATGTTACGGCAAGGGAGATGTGTCGATGATATTTGGATTCAGCGATTCAAATTAAGCATATAACAGAGATAGAAAGTGATCTATGAATGGATATGTGTCCACTTTGGAAACTGCTGCGATATACTGGAGATCGGTACTTCAGTCTATTTAAACATTGTTAACCACCGAGGCGGAAATGATAACTACAGTTGAGGTGATCAAGAAAGGCAAGTACCTGAGAATTCTACTGAGAGACTTGGAACTTTTCCAAGAAGTGACGAATGTTTATTGTGACATTCAGAGCGCAATCCATTTGGTCTACAATTCGAGGACCAAGCATATAGAGGTGCACGACTTCTTTCTATAAGAGGAGAAGAAGCTGATAGCACTTGAGAAGGTCTCGACGGATCATAATCATGCAGATATGCTCACGAAGGTTGTTCTCGCAGTCAAGCTTAGGCATTGATTGAGCATGATCTATGCATGGTGAGTGGTTGATGTTTTCCTGTTATCACGAGAGTTTCATAAATTTTAGATATGGGTATAGATATTTGAAATTTAGGTAGAGTTTGTTGTGGAGAGCTTGGGTATATTGTGGTTGTTGAAAGAGTTTGAAGCAGTGTAGAGTTTGTTGATTATTACTTCAAACTTGAAATCTGAGAGGTGACATAGCTGTGCAAGTTTAAGCACGAGTGTGTGTGTCACAACAAGTACATCAGCTTTATGTCGTAGATAGGACACGATTGTGTGATAACCCGCACGGCCGTGCGGGTTTCAGCAACACATGCATCGCTCTGGAAAAATTAGTGCACTGCAGTTTCGATCACTCGCATGGCCATGTCGATCACTCGCACGGCCATGCCGATATTTCTGGAGCAAACTGGCACAAAATTTTGCGCATGGCCGTTCCGATACCCGAAAACCATAATACACCCAAATTTGAGTTTTAATCTGAATCGTTGATTTGTATTGTGTTTTAAACGGACGAAGGAGATCTAAAACGTACTCTTCTACCCTATGATGGACTCCTACGATATAAATACCAATAGATACACCTTTTGACGATGGCCTGACGCACACGAAGAGAATAGAGAAGAATTTCTTGTGTCTTCAAGAGAATTGAAAGTGCTTTAAGGCGACTACAAGCTTTGAGAGAGAATGTATTGCTTGTTCTAGAGTCTCTGGTAAGATCTCTCCATTAGTTGTGTGCATGAGATATTGTAATTGCTAGAGTGCTAGAGTTATTTTTTCGAGAGTGCACGTACTGTTTTTGGAAGAGATTTCTAGTCGATGTATTCTCTGAATTATCATCTCTTATCTAGTAGAAACCGTGACAACGAATGAGTGGATGTAAGCTATAGACTGGGCCGAACCAATATAAATCCTTGCATCTCTGTGTGATTGCTTGGTTTTGATTCTGTGGTGTTTTTCTTGTGCTTATTATGATGCTTCCAAGATCCTGCCTCTGCATTGATGTAGTTGGCGACACTGTATCTTTATATATGTTCAGATGTGCATACTTTGGTGTGGTTTGATATTGTGTCAGATTTTTCCAACACATGTGCCATCGCACCTTGGCCCAGGATGCGACTTGGCTCGGTTAGCAAAATTTTAATAATATATTATAGTCCATTAGTGTTGCTTGAACTTGAATGTATACGAGTCAATGTGAAGATTTGTTAAGGCCTCTCATCGTTTCAAGCTGTTAAACGGAATTAGAGTACGGGTTTAGTTGCGTATCTAACAAATCAAAAGATGAACATGTGGCTAAATATTTTAGGGCTTATGCCTTGATTCCTGTTAATTCTTTTGAATTCGTATGGATTTCAAGTGTATAAATAGTATTCATATTAGTTTGTAGGCATAGCTTCTTCTGTTGTGCATCTGGGATTTTCTAGCATGGCTCTCTAGCGAAAAGAGATCAACTCATGATTTAATTGAGCATCATGAATCTTGTTAAGCATGCCTAATTTCTTGGACAACTAATTAATGTAGAATTTGGACACACATTGTGTCTGCTACATGAATGTTTTTCTCAAACATAGTTTATTTCTTGAAACTGAACTTCTTCCATTGTGAATTAATGTAAGCTCCGTGAATAGTAGGACTGTCCAATTTCTGAGATAACCAGTTTAAATAGCATTTTGAACATCTTGATGCAAGCAAGAATTACGTCGATAGATACTAACCCGGCGATGAGAATGTTAAGCATCACAGTAGCCCCGACTGCAATCCCAGCCAATTCTCCAACCTAAGCAAAAGCAAGAAATCAAGAAGACACAAACAAAGAGAAATGAGCTGTGCCGATATATAATGTATGTATTCAAATATGCATACCGCACGGGTGTCAGTAGCAACGGCAGTGACGACGAACAGCAGGATGAACGTGATAACAAATTCGATGAAGAACGCCTGCACGGTGCTGACAGAAGGGACAGTCACCCCGCCCGAAAGGAACGGGTGGTATATGCCCTTGAGCGCGTAGGACGCGCATATGGATCCAGACACCTGAGCCGCAATGTAGGCGGGCACCTGCGGCCAGGGGAAGTGGCGGAGGGCCGCAAAGGCGATGGTGAGCGAGGGGTTGAGGTGCGCCCCAGAGATGTGGCCGGTGGACAGGATGACGATCATGACCGCCAGGCCCGCGCATGCTGCGTTCCCGATCAGGGTCTCTGCGCCGTTGTACTTCTGGTTCACGA
Source organism: Scilla litardierei (assembly GCA_030789695.1). Lineage (NCBI taxonomy): Eukaryota > Viridiplantae > Streptophyta > Magnoliopsida > Asparagales > Asparagaceae > Scilla > Scilla litardierei. Next base: position 239,300,999 of record CM061142.1, on the reverse strand, counting down.
TCGGGGCCGCGGTTGCGCCGAAGATCAGGATAAATGTGCCCACAAATTCTGCTCCCAGCTGCCATTATACATCAACTGGTCACCATACAAGCAGGTGAAAATAGAAACATAAACGAGACGTGAATACTCATAACAACTGGATATTGAAAGAAGCACATTTGACAATCAATGCTAAACTTAACTATAAGCATCCACCCATCAAGTATGGGGAGTTCAATGCTAAAATCACAATGATTAATCATTATCATTTTTAGTGTGGCCTCATGAATAACTTCATCTAATCTTATGATCGTGACACACTTCATATATATTCAAATCAGAATGAAGGGACAAAACCGCTTGCGTCGGCATGCATGTCTAGATGCAGGCTGTTTCGTCTGCTCTTGCTGACATGCTTCGTTTCCAAACGTATATTTTACTATATGTCAATATGATCGTAGTTTATATTATCTTCGTCGCATGGGGTTTCATTTAGCACTGTTGGAACTCGAGAATATCGGCAGCAAGATAGAAGTTGCGACTCAATTATTGTCGAGCCAAGCAGAGAGAAGGAAAGCGAGGAAAGCAAGCAATCCAAAGTCTTGGTCCAGGGCTTGGACTTTTGCAAAATAATAGTGAGAAAAAATGACACTCAATCACTATTTTAAAGAGCTTGAAAAAATCTGTCTCTGACCCCTTCAACGTTTGAGATTATCTATTTTAAATTTTTTAGATATAGAAAGAATCAACAAATAAACAAAGGAGGTGAAAAGGGCTATCGCAGAATTTCTTGTAGTTTATTTGTCTACTTCAGTCTTTTGCTCTGTTTTATTTGTTGTGGTCTTTCAGGAATTAGTAGGTTACTAGCAAATACCCGTGCACATCCAAAAAACAACTCCCCTCACATGGTGCGGGCCACACTGCCAGATGGAAAAGGTGAGAGAAGAGTGTGTTTGAGTGTGTGTATTGTCCAGGGTTGATTTGGGTATTCAACTGGTTTTTAATAAGATTTTAACAATTCAATTGCAAATCTATAAATAAGTGGAACTGGAGTGTTTTTTTTTTTTGGGTTGAGTAGGATGCCCACGGGCGATGAGATACTGCCACATGGGACAACCCTGTGGGTAGTCCCCCCCTTTTGTATGATAGATGTATCATCTTGATATTGGTACAATATAGAACATACTCGTTGTTTCTTAGGTATAAAAATGAGTAAATATACAGACCGATAAACAAAAGAAAATTTAAAATTTAAAATTTACCAACCAATGACTTATGATGGTGGCTAAGAGAATACTGCACTGAAAAATATATATGAATTGCCGATGAAAATCTAGGTTTGCTAGAGAAGGGGGAATCAAAGATGAAAGAAGAGAGCTCCGGTGCTCACACTAGTGGTTGAATGACCTAGCTACCTCGGTGGAGGCCATGATTCAATCCCACTACACATATCCCCATTTAATTTTTTTTTTATTTTCCAGCTTTTAGTGCTCGATGGATACATGGTGTATCCGTGTGCGGAGTTAGGCGATCATGACGGATGTACCCGTGTTCCACGACCCATATTTCCTGCTTTCCGATGGATTAAAAAAAGACGAAAGAAGTCGAAAATAGGCAGAATTATCCTAATGCTTCTTCAGTTAACCTTATTATGTGATTATCCAATCTCTTAATATTTCTATAATTAGATCACCCAAACTACTTAGTTTTCTATAAATAAACCCTTTTCTTCACTTAGAAATAATATCAACTTTGATGTTTCTTTGAGTTGTTATGCACCCTAAACTAAATTAAGACGGAAGGGTGTATTTTGCCCACCTACGATCTCATTAAAGAGTAAACGTTCTTACATATATATAATAACATGAGAGAGAAAAATGTAGCTGTGCACGCATACAGTTTTCTCATTTTTTTCCCCTTATTTTGAATTTTTTATGGAATTTTTGCACTCTTCACATCAAAAATCAAGTGAATCCAATGCTATTTGATTCTCTTTCTAACCCCTTGCAACTTCAATGGTTTCAAAAGTTGTTAAAAATAGAACATTTTTGCAACGGATGGATCGAGGGTCAAATGCCCCGAAGAGGTTCACCCAAATTTGGACTTTTGGGGTTTTAGACTGTGCACATCAATCCTATAAAAAAAAATTCAAAAAACGAGAAAGTTGTGTTTTTGTGCACGTGCACAGCTACATTATCATCTAATAACAATCTATCAATGTTTATAACTATGAGTAAAATGGGAATCATTGGCAGCCTACGGCCCCCCCCCTGTTTTCCTGTTTTTTTTTTGAATTTTTTGAGATGTATTTTACACCTCATGGATGATCATCATACCAAAAACCAAGTGAATCCAACTCTATTTGACTCGTTACCAATTCAACAATACAAAAACATAAAACTTTTTGCAACAGGTAAAATGCCCTTGAAGTTCGTCTATATTAGATATTTTGAGGTTTCAGAAGGTGCACGTCAATTTTTCCCAAAAAAAAAAGTTTGCCAAAAAAAGAGGCGGGTGTAGGCCGTGAGTGGGCCAATGAGGATTTTCCTCCATGGCCCAGGGAGGCCCATTAAAATCTTATATCTGTATGTACATAAATCAATTGGAGTATTAAAAGTACAAGTAAAAGTTAACCTGGCACTCGCAACAGAGTGGATGATTAGACTAATTAAACAAATCTGTATTAGGGGGGAAAAAGACTACGCATTGCTGAAGCGTTATAACAATAAAAAAGCACAACAATGTCATCATAATCGGAGTATACACAGAAGTATCACATCGGCAACTATAACAACTTTCATTCAATAGATACCAATATCAAAAACTTTAATTCGCTTTTAGTAAGGGTCAACGGGCCTGCTCCCCAAAGTCTGTAGTTTGACATGAAGATTATTAATGTATGTCATTAATGTGGCTAGAATTTCAATAAGACCCCCCTACAAATTGACTTCAAAAGCTGTAAATTAATACACGAATATTAATGATGAAAAGAAAAGAAAAGAAATAAAAGGATTACAGCCTCATCTAGTTGACTGTGATGGATTATAAAAACTCTGCCGACCTTGCATTATTGTAATCATGCAATCAACAACTTAAGTCCAGAACCCAACTCACATGCAATAATTAAATTAATCAAGAAGCGGAGCAGGTGAGGGGAGGAGATGCTTGAGGGTGGCACGTGCGAGCGTACCTTGCGGGTGAGCGAGACGCTGGGGGTGGGAAAGTGGTCGGGGAGCCCGCACGCGGGGGACGCCGCCCACGAGTCGAGGGGGAGGCACTTGTTGCACCGCGGCATCGATTTCCTATCGTACGACAGCGAGTCCACCCGCAGCGACGAGAACAGCGGTGCCCCCGGCGTCCCCGGCGTCCCGGGCGTCGCCGGCGCCGACGCCGCCGTCGGCGTCCCAGTCTCCGATTCCGGCATTGCAGGCTTCAGCTAATCAGATAACTCTTCTTTTCTTTTTTAAATATTTTTTTTTTTTTGGTTTTTTGGGATGGGTAGGAGTGTAATTTGGAGAGGAGGGAATTTTACATGCTTGGGTGGTTTTTATAAAAGTATTGCTATAGCAACTGTGAAACTGTGGCCAGATTTAGATGGTGATCACTGGTAGTTACTGATACATGGCAAGCAAAAAGATACGGTTTTTTTTTTGTAATTTTTGTTTTGGGGAGAATGGAGTAAGAGTAGGGGTGGGCTAAGATTACATGATTTGGAGGTTTTTATAATGGCTTTTCTAAGGAATAAGGATGAAGAAACAAGCCAGCTTCAAGACAACTGAAACTTTTGATAAATGAGTGGTACTCTTTTTTTTTTTTTTTTTGGGGTGGAGAAAAGATCACAAAACGAACTAAGAAAGCTTTGAGGACATATATATATCACTAAATACAATGCTCAAGTTGATTGAAACAGGGAATGGCAACAGAGATAGAGAGATGGGGCAGAGAGATGAGAGGAGAAGGGTGACTTTTATAGGGAAGAGAGAGAGAGGGAGGTTGACCTTTTGGCTCACAAACGGGTAATGACCCGCCGAACCCGATCCGTACCCAACCTTGTCTTCAGCAGGATCACGGAGAGCTGACAGTACCTAGAGGAACGGGTGGAATCTGTGGCAAACCCGCCAACCCGTATAAAATTTGGATTGGGTCTGGTATCCTATTTCGAATCGATCCGAATACTACCCGCTTTAGTCGGGATGGTTCTCGGGTCAATCAGAACAGCATCGAACTTCAGTTTTGTTTTTGGCCCAATTTGGGCGCGGGCCTGAAGTCGCAGGCAGAGAGAGGAAGCGGATTGTTCTCGTAGTTGTGCAAGCGAGAGGTAGTCGACGGGCATGCTCATGGAAATGCGAGCAAGGTGGAGGTGGTCGACAGCCATGCTCATGATAGTGCAAATGAGAGGTGGCTGGGAGAGACGTACTCCTCGTCTCTTTCTTTTTTGTGATTGCTATATACACCGTCTTCTATATGCGGTGTATGGCATTTTTTTTCAAAAATGGAAAGATATAAGGTAAGTGCCAATTGCATCGTACATTTTTCGGTGTATTGTCACTAATGTGACAGATGATATGACTTTTTTGTCTTAAAAGACAAGCTCCTTCTATCCACCAAACACAGCTAGGTATATTTAGTTCAGCCCAAAAATAAAAGCATACACCGCATAGTAAACTATGTATATAACAAGATCCTTCTTTATTTCCTTTTCTTTTTATTGTTCTTGTTCTCTGTTTTACCCTTGTTTTTTGTTCGGTTCTGTTAATTGGTTCTTAATCGGAACTTGGCCCAAAATCGGCCCGTCAAATCAAAGGTGTTAGGTGCGGTGACTTGAACTCCATCCGGATCAATTAAGCGTTTGAGATTCCTGATCGAGATTAAATCCCCATTGTGTTACGATGGATCCATGTCTGGATTGGGTCAAATCGAACCCAATCGAACCCAACCCTACCTAAACTGCTTCGCCAGTGTCAACGACTTTGATTGTACATCAAATTCCTCATCCCCAGAGTATTTTAATTAGAAATTTAATTGGTGAGGGAATTTGACAGTGATGCACTTGCTGTTAGGGGTGGTAAAATAGACCCGACCCGACCCGATCCGACCCGAACCCGGCCTCTTGGGTCGGGTATGGGTAGGGGCCAATCCGGGTCGGGTCGAATTCGGGTCAACCCGACCGACCCGGATAAAAATCCGGGTCGGGTACGGGTTTGACCCCTCGACCCGGTTGACCCGAATTCGACCCGTATTTTCACTCTTTTCACCCCAACCCGACCCGGACCCGACCCGGACCCGACCCGAACCCGACCCGAACCCGACCTTTTTTGAAAAATAATCACTATTTCACACCGAACCCGACCCAAACCCGACCCGTACCCGACCCGTACCCGACCCATAAGAGAAACCGGGTCGGGTACGGGTCACCCGGGTTACAGCCGGGTCGGGTTCGGGTATCCGAACCCTGACCCGAATTTAATCCGGGTCGGGTTCGGGTTTACCCTTATTCGGGTCGGGTCAAATCTGACCCGACCCGAACCCGACCCGACCCGCCCGTTTGCCACCCCTACTTGCTGTGATGTTAATAATTTAATATTCTTTTTATTTAAATCTAATCATATCCGTCAGAGGTTTTGTATATTATTATTATCTTTTTTTTTTTTGATTCACCGTATGTCGTATGATCATCACTCATTTCAAGAAGCAGTAGTGAGCGCTAAAAATGGGAGGATATGAAAGAATAACAAGGAGGTGGTCACGTAGACGCAGGAGCGCACAAAAGATGAGATGATGGAGGGGGACATGAGAGACCCTGTTTTGATTTAGACATATTCAGACGCTTAAGCTTCCCTTAAATGTAGTAGTAAAGGTTAAAAATACAAAACTGTTTATATTACGGTAAATTTTGAACAGTTAGCTCTACGGTTATTAATTTTGTTAAGGAGTGTTGTTGAATGAACCTGGTTAGGGTGGCATGGTACGCGGCAGGCGGGTGATTGGATGTGCCGACCCCCGATCAGCGGGGGCTCTGATCTGCACCATGGAAGCCGGGACCGGGTTATCTCCCCCGGTATCTGCAACACAAGAAGATCGTCAGGGGGTCGGGTCTAAGGCCCGACCAAATCACCTCCGATACTAAAGTCAGTGTCTGACTCGAAAGGGCTTGGTGGGGATATGTCCAACCTATTGGGAGGCCGTCCGCTAGTCCTCCAACCGAGCTATGTAAGAGAAAGTATAATTTGGTAGAGTATGTATTGAGTCTTAAGTCTACTTCCATGTTGGATCTCGGAGATCCCCCCCCGGCGATGCCCGCTGCCTCTAGGCCTTCATATAGGTGAACCCTCCATTGTAATGGACAATGATGAGACGTTATTGTCGACATTGTTGAGAAGCGCTAATTAGGAAGTATTGACCCCCAATAATTACCACACTTTGAGGAAGGAATAATTGCCATGAAGGCATGCCATAATCGCTGGATTAATGGCCATGGAGGCGGGCCATAATTGCTGGATTGATGGATTTAATTCATTAGATGAAGTAGTCATAATTGGTGTAACAATGGCCCCATCTCCCGAGTTCAACCGTTGCAAGGGGTAATGTCGGGTGACATGTCATGAGAGAAAGAAGTGGCTTCCTTCATAAAATTAAGTTGGCTTGTGAAGTCGTCCTGGGACAATAACTAGACGTCCTGATGAGAAGTAGGTCGGCATGCTGCGGGAGGGGGGCCCAGCCTTACGACGGACCCGTTCGTTTGGTGGCGAGGAAAGTGGCCAACCGACTTACGACTGACGAAAAAGAGGATCGTCCTGCTGAATGAGTGGCCCCCAGCCTTACGGCCGACCAGTTCGTTCGTTGGTGAAGGGAGTGGCCTATCGACTTAAGGCCGACGAGGAGTGGGTCGGCCCACTAGGGGAGTGGCCCCCAGCCTTACGGCAGACTAGTTCGTTTGGTGGCGAGGGGAGCGGCCCCGTGACTTACGGCTGACGATGTAGTGGGTCATCGGCCTGCTGGGAGAGTGCCCCCAAGCCAAACGGCCGATCTGTTCGTTCAGTGGTGAGGGGAGTGACCCCTCGATTTACGGCCGACCATCGATTTACGGCAGACGAAGTAGTGGGTCATCGACCAGCTGGGGGAGTGGCCCAAGCCAAATGGCCGATCTGTTTGTTCGGTGACGAAGGGATTGGCCCCTCAATTTATGGCCAACCATCGATTTATGGCCGATAAAGGAGTGGGTCGGCCCACTGTGGGAGTGGCCCCAGCCTTACGACCAACCCGTTCTTTCGGTGGCGAGTGGAGCGGCCCCTCGACTTACGATCGACGAAGGAGTGGGTCGGTCCACTAGGGAAATGGCACCCAGCCTTACGGCCAACGATTCGTTCGATGGTGAGGGAGCGGCCCCTTGACTTACAGCCGACAAAGGAGTGGGTCGGCCCACTAGGGGAGTGGCCCCCCGCCTTACGACCGGCCGGTTTGTTCTTTGGCAAGGGGAGCGGCCCCATGACTTACGACCGACGAAAGCGTGGGTCAGCCTACTGGGGGAGTGGCCCCAGCCTTACAACCGACCAGTTCGTTCGGTGGCGAGGAGAGCAGACCCTTGACTTACGACCGACAAAGGAGTGGGTCGGCCCGCTGGGGGAGTGACCCCAACCTTACGATGGACCCGTTCGTTCGATGGCGAGGGGAGCTGCCCCTCGACTTACGGCTGGTGAAGGAGTGGGTCAGCCCGCTGCGGGAGTGGCCCCCAGCCTTATGACCGACCGGTCCGTTCGGTGGCGAGGGAAGCGTCCCCTCGACTTACGGTCGATGAATAGTGGGTCGGCCTGATGGGTGAGTAGCCCCCAGTCTTACGGCAGACCAATTCGTTCAGTTCCAAGGGAGAGGCCCCTCGACTTACGGTCGGTGAAGGAGTGGGTCGGCCCGCCCGACCGGTTCGTTCGGTTGCAAGGGAAGTGGCCCCCTCAACTTGCGACCGAGGAAGAAGTGGGTCGGCCCACTGGGGGAGTGGCCCCCAGCCTCATCTTCACATTGTTTCATTACCGGATCATGGTAGGTCATAGTTTTTGTATCCCACGGTATAATTTGATTCGCTCCAGATTTTTCAGTATCTGGGCCCATTTTGGGGAAACTCGTCTCATCAAATTCACAGTCTTCAAGACGTGCCTTAAATGCGTCCCCCGTTTGGGATTCTAGATATCTTGCAATTGAGGATGAGTCAAACCCTACATAGATACCTAGGCAACGTTAAGAACCCATTTTTTGTCCTCTGTGGTGGTGCAATGAGGATGTAAACTGCGCAACCGAAGATTATCAAATGAGAAATGTTCGGTGGTATTTCATATGCAAGTTGCATTAGAGAGAGACTCTGACCTCCAGAGGGTCTTATTTTTATTAACGATCCAGCATGCAAAATTGCACGTCTCCATGCATCCACCGTCAACTGGGATTTCATTAATAATGGACTGCAATCCATTGGAGTCTTTTATCCATGACTCTGTTAACCCGTTTTGGGTATGAACATGTGTCACTGGATGTTCAATTTCAATTCCCGTTGCTTGGCAGTACTCTTGAAATGACTGGGAGGTAAATTACCCAGCATTATCTAGACGTATTTTCTTTATTTAGTTGTCTGAAAAATGCGTCCGCAACTTTATTATTTGTGCATGTTGCTTTGGAAAAGCTAAGTTGCAGGTCGAAAGTAGACACACATACGAATATTTTGAGGATGCATTTATCAGTACCATAAAGTACCGAAATAGCCAACTGTGGGGGTAGATCTCTCCATTTCTATCTCCTTATATTCTTTTAAGGAAGCATGGAGATTCTTTGTCAATTTTTAGTAGAGATGGCCTTTTAAGGGATGCGAGAGAATTCTCCCTTCTGAAGAATCTTCTGGTTCTTCGAGTCATGCACATAGGATTGAGATAAGATGTAGTGCATCATCACTGATCCAGGGTGGCCAACTCTATCAGGCGAAAGTAAAAACTTGGTTGTTCATGTCTTCCGTTAAATTAGCTTTCTCTCTCCGAATCTTTGTACGGTCGCTCTCAAAATGTTCAAGTATGGATTTTACTCCTTTTTCTTGAGATGTTACATACAAAATTTCTTTTTCATTTATATTTTCTGTTTCCAGATGGAATCCGTTTAAACGGATGTCCTTGAAACTTAGAAAGTCTCTATTGGAATTCGGAGAGAATTGTGCATGCTTTATTTTCATTTCTGTGTCATTTGAGAGTAACAGTGTTGTGTTCCCAGAACCTTCAATATTGCCCTGATAGTATATTTATTGGGCTTTCATATGCTATGAAAATAACATTTGTATTGAAGGATCGTATGTATTTATTTATTGTCTATTAAGCAGTTATGAGAGCAGTTCATCTATTGAAAGATGAATCAGCACATTTACTTTTCAGAAACATAATCAAATATTATTCAAAACAAATTTAGAATATTCAAATTGCTCTCATAGCATTTTCTGAAAGATAAATAAATGGCTAATCTAGCAGGCCAACTCTTTCGAAGTCGTCAGGTGTGAACTTGACTGGAGCATTTGTGATCACCAGGTTTGTTTCAGCTTTCTTTTTCTTATTTTCTTTATATAGATCCTGGAGATGTTGCAGAGTTCGGCACACTTTAGACCAGTGGTTTTTCATGCCACAGCTATGGCATTGGTCTTTCCATTCCATCATGGGTGGGGGATGCATCATTACTGTTGTTGTCATTTCTGCGCCAGGTGAACTTCCGCCTTCCTTCATTTCTTTGCTGTTGAACTTGGCCTTTGGCCCTTTTGTTCTGTCCCCCATTCTATGGTTGTCTTTTTCTTTTTTTATCTTTCTTCTTTTTAGAAGAAGAAGATGTATTATGAGCTTCTGGGAGGGGGCAGTGCCAGGGGGCGCATGTTGTGAGTGGCAAGGAGAAGCTCTCTGTTTTGTTCAGCCATGAGTAAACGTGACATCAACTCAGAATACTTGGTGAATTTTCGTTCACATTATTGCTGCATTAGTATCGCATCCTTTTCGTGGAAAGACGTGTACGTCTTTTTCAGCATGCGATCTTCTGAGACCTTTTCATATATGTGAGATGATGCTTAAAAAGCTGAGTTATACTCAGTTATGGACTTAAAGTCCTACAGTCTCATATTCTTCCACTCATATCGTGCCCTTGGTAGTATAACAACTTTCCGATGTTTATATCTATCCTTAAGTGTAGTCCACAGCTCAAGTGGATCTTCGATCGTAAAGTATTAGGCTTCATGGTCTTGTCCACATGGAGACGAATATAGAAATGCTTGCGCCTTTTCTATATCATTTGCATTACCATCTTTTGTCACAGCAGAAATAAGGGACTTAGTCCGCAGGTGAAATTTGACATCGAGCTGTCAGCTCAAATAATTTCTCCCTGATGCATCCAGCACTTTGAAATCGAAGCTTGCAATTTTTGCCATTTTATTTAGCAGAGCACAAATTTACATTAATTAATAATACACCAAACATTTTCATGGGGAGGCAATTTTTGAACGAAAAACTAATTGCGTGGATCGGCCAGTCCCACATAAATAAAAGTGTCAAAAGTCTATATTACAGTCCATATTACACAAATGAAAGCGAAAAAAGAAATTACAACCTTGGAAACCCCGTCGGTCTCATTTATAAAATCTTCAGCTTCAAGAGAGGCCTTTGCTTCCATGGAAAGTAGTCATCGATCGTGGACATTACATAATTTCATCACTACAAATTTCTCTCAAAAAGAAAAGAAAAGTGCAGGAAAAGTAAAATATGGGACTTAAACAGCCGATCTAAAACCACATTTAGCATCCATGCAAAAATTTATGATCATCAAACATTTTCATCAGACATTTTCTTCACAGGCATCACATGCATCACAGATTCACAGAAGGATAAACATAACAATTTAAATACTTAATAATTATTGGACCACTAGGCAATGTCATACACTATTAGGTTATGTGACTAACGGCAGAGCGGTCGTGGGATCTTCTTAATTATTAAGTTAATGACGCACAACCAAGCATAAGTTTATCCAAAGAATGAGCATTAAACAGTGATGCAATGCATTATAAGTATGATCCTAGAATGGTATTATAGAATGCAAAAAGTTGTGCTATATGGGCTTATTCAAAAGAATTTGAAAAATGCCCAAAATTACATGTTCTTCATGAAAAAGAAAAGAGTTTTCCTTTTTATTTACCCCTAATAAACCTTCACAAGTCCCCAAATGACTCCAAAAGGTCCTATTTAAGTCTCACATTTATATTGAATTTTCTGCTATTTTTAGGCCAAGATAGCCTTTTTATTCATATTTATAAGACCATCCCCAATACATTTTCAATTTTCTTTTGTTTCTGTTTTTTAGCCGACGGGCCTGAAGCCCGTAGTATGGCTGCGAGCTTTAGGCCCGCGACTTTTTCTTTCTTCTTTTCCCTAAAAATTTTTGGTATGTGGGCCCGAGGCCCGTAGCTTGTCTGCGAGCTTCAGGCCCGCAAAGCCTTTCCCATTTTTTCTCTTGTATGGGCCTGCTGCGCACATGTCCAACGAGAGAAGGGGCGGCGGCTAGGGCTTACCGTCACCGCCCCGTTCAGTGCCGCCGGGAGGGGAACGGGAGAGGGGGAGCTGGCCAGCTGTGGCGGGGTCGGGAGGGGGGCAGCCCCGTCGGAAGCCGGGGGGGGGGGGGGGGGGGGGGGGCAGCAGCCCCGCCATGAAGTGGGTGGGGGGAGCAGCCCCGTCGCAAGGCGGGGGGTGCATCGGACCGCCGTGAGGCAGGGGGAGGGGTGACTGAGGCTCCCCGATAGGCGGAGGCTCAACGAATCATGATCATGATTAAAAATTGAATTTTTAGGGATGAAACCTCTAGATCCGTCCTCCAGATCTAGCGACGGTTGACGAAGCCTACACGTGGATGACGACACCCGTTTGAAGTAGACAAAGCCGCGCGCGTGGATCTCACTCTTTTCCTTCGCTTTCGCAACGATCGGTTTTTGTGGAAAATTATTTAGAGGCTCGTGCTGATAACGTGGTTTGAATCATCAATCTGGGGAGGAGACCCCAGCTCTTTATTTATATTGGATGGAGGAGCGTACAAGGATATGGTACAATAGATATGGTCTTATCCTATGTATAAGACGTAATCTTAATACAAATACATTATCAACATCCGTTCACAACAAGTTCGCCTTTTGCTTGGCCTTGTTTTTTCTCGAGATGGGTTGAAGCCATCTTGTGGGTGGGCTTAGATGCCCCACCCGGCCCATTTATGTAATGGCTTAGGGTTGGCATATTCTTTACTCGAAAGTTTAAACTAATTACTCTCAATTCTCTAAAACCTGTAAAAACAATAAACATGTGGCTTTGGAGCCCCCTTTCCTAGTGAGCCAGCTGTTGTTACAGTTTTTGGATTTCTTTCTTGTTAAAACTGTCAACAAATTAAGACAGTATTGTAGGATATTCCAAGCGTGGCCCAAATTCGAACTTGAAATTGGACTTTGGAGAGCAACATTATTGTTCTTATACGAGAAGAAGGGCAATATCAATCCAAAATGGAAACTGCTGAGCTGATTAGCAAACACACTTGTCAATTTATCAGAGATAAGCATCTTGTTTTGTCTTTGACCATGTATCTCGGCTTCTATTATGAAATTAATGTGCTAAAATTTGTGGGGTATATATGCAAATCTTTACATCTTACAGCGTATACATGCAAAAATCCGTAATGAAAAGACTTTATATAAAGGGTTTTTATCATATTAGTCCCTTAAATTATGTGTATTTTGATATTAGTCCCTTAAATCTTTTTAATTTGAATTTAGTCCCTTAAAGGGACTATTTTGGTTAAACTTTAAACATTTAAGGGACTATTTAGGTGATCAAAAGGGACTATTTAGGTTAACGTTAAACATTTAGAGGACTAAATTCAAATTACAAAGATTTAAGGGACTAATATCAAAATACACATAATTTAAGGGACTAATATGAGAAAAACCCTTATATAAAAGGTTAAGCTATATTCAGTTGCTTTCTGACAATATATAACAAGTCAACTTTCGTTTGAGCGTTCGATCTCGGAAGATTGAAGATCCGCTTCGGTGGCCTCCCGTTTTTGTTTCTTTTTTTTTCAATATATGTTTCGATCTAAAAATATAGATTTAGGGTACAATAATATAATGTAAAAGGAAGAAATTTTTTTAAGAGTAACTTAAAATCGAAAGGAATATTTTGATTTCGTCATACGCTTGCCCAAGAATCAACGATCTTCTGATTCTTCGGTGTCCGAGAATCAACGACCTTTAGATCTTTCGTCGTCGGCAAAAGCTTTTGCAAGTTCCGGTCTCTCTCTCAGGAAAGAGCGTGCTGATAACGTGTTGTGAAGTGCTTTGTGCGGAGACCGCTGGCCTTTATTTATAGGGGAACAGGAAGAGTTCATACAATTGTGGGATACAGCGTTTATGTGGGATACAAAGTTCTAACCTGTTAAATGATAGGATGTCCTACACGAGCCTATGATGAGCCTACATAATATCATTCATAACAAAAATTATGAATTAAAAAAGAGTTATAATTGATAAAGAGTTTGTCTATTTTATATGGGGTGAGATAAATGATGACAATGTTATCAATCCTATGAAAGATGGACAATCCCCACTATAAAATTAAATTCATAATTTTCTTCTTTCTTTTTTGGATTGAAGATATTTGGTAAAATTAATGGGAGAAAATAATTAGAGAAAAACCAATCTAATTATTTAAGAACATATACTTGAACTCTTCTAAAATATATCATTTGTAGCATTAGGTACGTCTTTAAATTTATTTTCGATAAGGACAAACTCACTGGTTACAACTATGAAGATTGGCTGAGAAACGTTACAATTGCATTGATATATGACAAATTAGCATACATATTGGATGCAACCTCACCCAACATACCAACTGAAAAGTCTAATGATGTAAATGTAGAACTTTACAAGATTTGGACCCAGTACTATGCCACTGCCAAATGCCTTGTATTGACCTCTATGAGTAATGAGTTATAAATGAGGCACGCAAATATAAACATTCAGTCCATATTTCTCGCTCTAAAAGAGTTATATGAAGAGCAAGCTTGAATCACAAAGATTTGATACTTGGTGAAAATTGTTCCAATCAAAGATGATAGTTGGAACCCTAGTCATAGACCACGTCCTCAAGATGATAAGATATATTAAGGAATTGAAATAGTCAGGGTTTGTGTGGATAATGAAGTATATATAGATATAATTATATAGTTACTTCCTAACACATTCTCTCAGTTTATATTGAACTTCAATATATACAAACTTTAATGTTCTCTTATATAGCTCCTCAATATATTGATGCAGGCAAATAGTTTCATTTGAAGGAAAAGACGATGGTTATGCTTGCTAGATCTTCTTCTCGTCCCAATGCTATTCGCAAGTGAAAGTGAAAAAGGATGAGGTTACAAAAGGTGAGTGCATATTTTGTCATAAGTCCAAGCACTGGAAGAGGAATTGCAATAATTGCTTGGAGTTCTTGAAGATGAAGGGGTCTAATGATGCCTCATCTTTAGATCTGCATCTCATTCAAACATATTTTCTATTGCTTCTACTATTTAGGTATCGATATCAGAGCTGGTTCTCACATCTGTATATGTCTACATGGATTCAAAAAGGTAGAATACTCAGAAAAGGTGAGATGACTCTACAAGGGAAAACAAGAGCAAGTGTTGCAGTCGTCACCAATGGGGATTTTGAAGGTTTTGTGGATGAACCATATGGTGTTTCCCATCATATGTGGGAAGAAAGCAGGAACAAATAAAATATAAAAATCACATCTTTATGAAAAACCCTATGAAAACAAAACCTAAGTAGGATCTATACTATCCAGGAAGTGGGAAAATCATTCTCATATGGATATATCTATAAAATAAAATTGTTAGTAAAATAAATAACAGATCTTTGTTTTTTACCGTCGCAAAAACAATTCTTTTAGGGTGATTGTCCCAAAGCGATCCAATGCCTCGTTACTAAGCGACCACTTTCCCCAGAAAATTTCACCTTGGCTGTAATCCCTGACAAGTTTTAGATCTGATCTGATCTCACGCCAAGTCTTGCTAAAACCTAAAATGAGAGTAAAGAGAAAAAAAATGAAAGAACTAAAGTTTAGTCGCCTTAGATCAAGGTTTGCTCTCTGAAATATGAAGATCTCTCTTGATCAAGGCTTGTGTACTTTGTGTTGGGGCGTAAAACCCGCGTATAATGAATTTATATTATGGGGAACCAAGGGCAAGGTGGTTATGTTGATGATGGGATTAAGGTAGGCTATTTGACCGGTGATTAGTGTAGTGAAGAGGCTGAGCACACTACGAAGGCCGACCACGGAATCAATTCCCCAAGGACTCTGCCTTATGACCATACTGCCGGAGGTAAGGGCGGAGCGAAGTTCGTGACGGCGGGCTGACCTGCACAAGGAGCTGTTGGATATGGAAGACGTTTGTACACCCTTGTGGGGGATGTACGAGGGAATACGGACCTCGAACGTCGCGCACACGAAGTCGTGTGCAAAGGGAATCTGTTCCCTTGCGGAGAGGATCTCTGTATGAGTGGGAAAGTCGCATTATATATGCATAAATGCATGCGACATATGGCTAATAAAGGGGGAATATCTTAAGCTTATGTTGTACCATGCATATGGTACAACTTAAGCTTATAATGTGCCATGCATCATGGTACACCTTAATTAAGTTGTTCCAAAGGAACAACTTACCCTAAAATAACTACCTTGGGGGCTATAAATAAGACCCAAGGGTAGCCATTTTCCTAACACATTTTGCATGAAATTCATGCATGCATCTTCTTCATAGCGAAGCTCTGCAGAAATATTTCCTCTCCCTCCATCCAAGTTCTTAATCTAAAATAGAGATTTAGATTGTGGATTAGTAGCCTTACTCCGTTCGTGAGTAGACTCGATCCGTCGTGGCGAATCCGAAGGCGAAGTTCGTAGACTACCGTGCAGCGTACGCAAGCGTAAGTCTAAACTTCATATTATCGATCCTAACTCTGTTTTGGCAGGATCCTACGTTGGTATCAGAGCCATATGGGTTCGCCCCGGTCAAACCGCCGCCCTGTCGAAACTATGAACGAGTCGTTGTCTTTTTCACGAATGGGTCTCCTACTATTACGGATATAGTAGGAACGCTTCGTGACGGAGAGAACGCAGCGGTTGTTCTTTTCACGTTAGGGTCTCCTATCATTACGGATATGGTAGGAACTCTCCATGACGGGAAGAACCGACCGTTCAAGTAGTGTGTTATTTTTTATTTTTGGCACACGGCCATTAGGAAATAACTAATTTCTCGACGAACGGGTGCTTCATCGACGAACGGGTGCTTCATCGAGGAAGATGATGGTAGTTACTTCCATCGGGTAAGAGGAAATTTGGTGCATGTGCACCATGGCCAAATGGGCTATACACGCCATGCATCCCCCCTCCCCGAGCGGAGGGGGTTGGCTACGGCCAATAACCACCGGCGACCACCCCATCAAGGGGGAGGAGAGTGTGCGGCAACCACATTCAAAGGGGGTGGCCGGCCATGGCCAAAGGGGCCATGGCCGGCCAACGCCGAATGGCCTTGGCCATGGCCGGCCATGGCCAAGCCATGGCCGGCCATGGCCAGGCCGGCAGTGGCCGGCCAAGGCCAGGCCGGCAGTGGCCGGCCTTGGCCAAGGCCTGCCGGCCAGGCTGGCCCTGGCAGTGGCCAGGGCCGGCCCTGGCCGGCTTGCCGGCCCTGGCAGAGGCCAGGGCCGGCGCCCTGGCCACTGCCAGGGCCAGGCCGGCCCTGGCAGTGGCCAGGACCGGCCTGCCGGCCCTGGCAGAGGCCAGGGCCGGCGCCCTGGCCTCAGGCCAGGGCCTGGCCGAGGCCAGGGCAGAAGCCCTGGCCCCGGCCAGCGGCCAGGCCGCCCTGGCAGAGGCCAGGGCGGCGCCCTGGCCTCAGGCCAGGGGCCTGGCCGCCCTGGCCGAGGCCAGGGCAGCGCCCTGGCCTCAGGCCAGGGCCTGGCCGAGGCCAGGGCAGGAGCCCTGGCCCCAGCCAGTGGCCTGGCCGGCCGGCCCTGGCAGTGGCCAGGGCCTGGCCGGCCCTGTCCGAGGGGGCCAGGGCCCCTGGCCGGCCAGGGCAGAGGCCCTGGCCGGTCCTTGGCCAAGCCCCGGCCAGGGCAGAGGCCCTGGCCAGGAAGAAGATGTAGTCCGGAAAATTGGTCGACCAATTTTGTGTTTTTGGTCGACCAATCCGACAGATGGTCTGGGTCGATTGCAAACTTGCCAAATGACCCATACGGGGTAACAAATGGCATTGGTCAAACTCGAATGTGTCGATTAGCCCATACGGGGCTAACCACAGTGCCGACTAGTTCATACGGGACTAACGTTTTAATGAAGTTTTTCATTGGGCTCTACTCCTTAAATTAGCCATAGTGCTCTACTTCATGCGAGATTAGCCAAGTCATTGTGCTCTACTCTTCGGAGATTAGCCAATGTACTTATGAAATTGTGCTCTACTCCTTGAAGATTAGCCGTAATGCTCTACTTCATGCGAGATTAGCCATGTCATTGTGCTCTACTCTACGGAGATTAGCCAATGAACTTATGACGTTGTGCTCTACTCTACGGAGATTAGCCAATGTATTTTTTTGAAAAATACGTTTTCAAAAACGCTTTTCCGCTGCTAAGTACTATAAGAGTACTAACATTTGATAAAGTGAGGGAGAAATATTGAAAGTTACTCTAGATGGTGATTAGAAACATAGTGACCTTTCCGATTCTAGAGTAACATCTTCAATATTTTTTCGAAAGTAACTTATCAAATACTCATTTTCCGCTGCTAGTACTATAAGAGTACTATTGTTTGATAAGTGATGGGGGAATATTGAAAGTTTTTCTAGATGGTGATTGGAATCATAGAGACCTTTTCGATTCTAGAACAACACCTTCAATATTTTTCGAAAGTAACTTATCAAATATAATATAATTCCAAGTGGGATTTGAATTTTTAGAACTATCCAAATGGGATACTCTATAATCATTTCAAGTGGGAGTTATATTTTAAGAATTTTTTATGCAATGTTTTTGATCGAACCTTCGGTTTTGTGTCTTTTGCAGCATTTTAAAAGTAAAATGTCTTCCGCTTCAAAGAATATCGTCGCTGAGTTAAACAAAGGTGAAAAACTCAACGGCGATAATTACAAACTTTGGTCCATTAAGATACAATACGTTTTAGAGGAGCAAGAAGTGCTCGAAACTCTAAAGAACGTAATGATTGAACCCGAGTTGGGCACTACGACCCAACACCGAAGAGACAAGGAAGCTTTTGATGCTTGGTCTCGGAAGAATAAGATAGCGCGCATTACGTTATTAAGCAGTATGGCTGATGACATAATGCGCATCTTCCGAGAACATGACCTAGCCATGGACATATGGTCCAAGCTAGAGGAGAAGTCGGTGGCACATCGGTGTCCAAACTTCGCGCCTTAACTATAAAGTTCGATACATATAAGAAACGTCCAGATCATTCCATGGGGAAACATCTGCGACATATGGCGAACCTTATCTCGGAGTTAAAGGACGCAGGTCATGTGCTCACTGATGAGCAACAAATCCAAGCAGTCATACGTTCCCTACCAAATGGGTGGGATCAAATGAAGATGCATCTCACTCACAATGAGAGCATCAAGACCTTCAACGACGTTTCCAAGCACCTCGAATTAGAGGAAGAGCGGCTTGCGGCTGCCAAGCCAAGTGCAGAAGTGCACATGGTTGCTAGTTCCTCACACGGGGGAAAGAAACGTAAAGATCGTTCGAAGTCTTCTAATGAACGTAATAAGCAACCTGAGTCTACCAAGGAACCCAAACATAAGGGTGTGCACAAGAAATGGCACAAGAAGAAAGACTTGAAAAGGATCAAGTGCTTCAAGTGCAACAAGCTCGATCACTATGCTCGTTCGTGTACGAGTGGAAGTGACGAGGTAACTTGTAATACTAGTTACATATGTGTTTCTAGTCCACTATTTCTTGTGGAATCTAATCCATTTTTGGATAATTGATTCAGGTGCCACCGACCACATAGCAAAGGACAGACGGTCCTTCGTGGAGTATCACCGGATACCCAAGGAATGAAGTGGATCAATGTAGGAAACAACACACGTGTTGAAGTGAAAGGCATTGGGACTCGCAAGCTTGTCTTGGACAACGGCCTCACTCTCCTACTACATGATGTTCTCATCATTCCATATATTCAAAGGAATATTAAAACTGTGGTCAATTTAATGGGTCTTTGTGATAGTTGGTTCCTTCATGATTGTAAAGTGGACCTATTTTGTAATAATTCTTTTATTGGTTCTGGGTTATGTATTTCAAAGGATTTATTGTAATAAGTACAATATATGATTCCTCATGTAATGAAAATTTCCTTGTGACAAATTCTTTGACTAATGAGTCTAATATGATTTGTTGGCACACAAGGCTTGGTCATATTGGACCAATGCGTTTGGATAGACTTGCCAAACGTGGCCTTCTATCCAATGTTTCAAAGGTTGAAATGTCGACCTGCAAACATTGCCTTGTAAGGAAATCTTGTCGCAAGCCGTTTGGAACCGGCACAAGGGCCAATGTTCCATTACAGCTTATCCATTCGGACATATGTGGTCCGATGAATGTCAAGACAAGACGCGGGAAGTCCTATTTCATCACTTTTAATTGATGATTTCACCCGATTCGGTCATATCTATTTGATATCCCACAAAAGTGAAAGCAATAAACCTGCTTTAAAAACTATATGAGTTTAGTGGAGAATCAATTAGATCGCAAGATTAAGGTCGTGCGAACCGATAGGGGCGGTGAATATCAATCAACAAGTTTAAAGGAACTTTGTGATGAAAAAGGCATAGTACATCAGGTAACTATGCCTTATACTCCTCAACAAATTGGTGTTGTAGAAAGGAGGTATATGACTTTAATGAAAAATGGTCCGTTCAATGATGGCGCAAGCTAACTTGCCAATCACCTTTTGGGGTGATGCGTTATTGTCAACCGTTTTCATTTTAAACCGCGTACCCTCGAAATCAGTTAGCTCCACTCCTTATGAGTTGTGGAACCAAAGGTCTCCTGACTTAAACATTTTACCTTGAGTTTGTGCATTCAACGCACATATTTCCTCCCATAAGTATGGCAAACTTGGGCCATGGGGAAGGAAATGTATCTTTAAACGATACGCATTAAACTCCAAAGGTTATGTTTTTGTTAGTCAGGAAGACAATGGTATGCTAATTGAGTTTGAGTCGAGGGATGTCACTTTCTTGGAAAACGAGTTTCCAAGACAGGGCGAGATAAGTCAGGACTTATCTCTATTTGAGATTTGTGATCAAGAAGGATTACCTCATTCGAGTGGGAGAATTCTTGGTGAAAACGAAAATATTTTTCAAACCTTCACCAATGGATTATACGAATGACGATTATCCTATTCCATACGGGAATAATGATCCAAGTGGGAGCAATTCTAACAACATTTCAAGTGGGAGTGTTATTAGAATTGATCTAAATTCGAGTCAACAAGGACTTGAAGAATCTCAAATATGCCACATCATGCTCTGCAAAAGACAAATGGATGGAAGCGATGAAGGAGGAATTGAAATCCATGAAAGTTAACCAAGTCTGGGACTTAGTTAACTCACCTAGAGGACATAGAGCAATTGGGAACAAATGGGTTCTCAAGATCAAGCATAAGGCTGATAGCTCTATAGATAGATATAAAGCTCGCCTTGTCGCGAAAGGTTTTACGCAACAAGAGACCTTCTCACCTGTTGTGCGTTTTACCTCGATTCGCCTGATTCTGGCAATGATAGCTTGCTTATACCTCGAATTACATCAGATGGATGTAAAGACTGCCTTTCTCAATGGAGAATTGGACGAGGAGATCTATATGGAACAACCAACAGGGTTTGTAAAAGAAGGAAACGAACATAAGGTTTGTAAACTTCGTAAGTCCATATATAGTCTTAAATAATCCTCGAGGCAATGGTATATACAATTTCAAGAAATTGTCTTATCAAATGGATTTTCCATACTTGATGAAGATAACTACGTATATATCAAGAGGATTAAAAGCAAGCATGTTATTATGTCTTTATATGTAGATGACATTTTAATAGCCAGAAATGACAAGGGCTTTGTGATGAGTATCAAGGCTTGGCTTTCATCAGTATTTGAGATGAAAGACATAGGAAAAGCCGCATATATCCTTGGAGTTAAGATTTCAAGGAATCGTTCGAAGAAACTTCTTTCTCTTTCACAAGAGACTTATATAAAGAAGGTTCTAGAACGATTTAATATGCAGGACTGCAAGTCCATTGATATTCATATAAGCATATGCGATAATTTATATCTGGAATCGTGTCCAAAGAACCAAAAGGAAAAGGAAATTATGGAAAAAGTTCCATATTCCAGTGCAGTTGATAGTCTTATGTACACTATGGTATGTACGAGACCGGACATCTGCTTTGCCGTTGGAAATGGTAAGCTGTTACCAATCCAACCCAGGGCAAGAACACTGGAAAGCGGTTAAGAGGATAATGCAGTATCTTAAAGGAACTGCAGGTTTGCAAAAGACTATGATAAAACCAAGAAGGTAGACATAAGGTACATATCTACGCATGAGATGATAGAGGATCAGCTTACGAAAGCAATCCCCAGAAATGTGTTTTATAAACACTTATCATCCCAAGGATTGCGTATGAGCTGAGTTGTACCAATATATATTCCCATGTCTAAGAAAGATCAAATTTAATAAAAGAATAAGTTCTTTTTCAAACATTGCATATGAATTTCTTAAGAAATGTTTGTGTACATTTTTGAAATCTCAGCTGAATTGTGTGTATGTCGGACAGATAAAGGTTGGCTCTCTCACATGAGCAACCGCCTTATCTTATCAGATGGATAAGATAGAGATGAGACTAGTTTAAAGTCAAAATCATTAGACGAATGATTTAGAGTCATGACTTTAACAAAGATAGTCGAATGAAAGATCTGCATCATATGGATGCTTACAAAAGATCTGAGATCTGTATCACAAGGATAAAAAGATCTCATTGGATTTTATAATCCTATCTGTCTTATGCAGGATGAGAGTCCGGGAATATTTCCTGAGTAGTAAGGGGACTCAAAAGATAGGCACTGTGGTGTCTGATCTTTCATCCGTACAACATCATTAAGACATACTCTCCCTGGGAAAGGAGTGATGTTGTAATACGTGTTCATACCACGTATGCATTTCGACCACTGAGTTAGTAGCAATAGTGTTTGCTATTATGTGAGACTCAAAGGCCATACAGGTCTTAACACTTACCCTCAAGGACTCCAATTGGTTCCTTTAGATTTGACGAGATGATCGCTATATTAGCGTGTTACTAATGGGCTATGGTAATTCGGCTCGGCGGGGCACGTTAGAAAAGCGAATCAAGTCAAGATCAGAAGGTTCGCAAGAAGAGGAAGATTGATTTCATATTCGCATTTGGACTTTAGTGATTCAAAGCTGGCCAGCCAATTGTAATCCAGATGGGATTCAATTGTTGAATATAAAGTACAAGAAAATGTGAAGAAATAATCTAGGGTAAAGCATGCGTTGAACTACTCAACTTTGCACCTTCGAGGTCGTTGTGTATCTCTAACAAGTGCACAACAACAGACTCTACGCGCATGACGGTCGCACGGTCTATTTCTCGGTATGATAGATGAAAGAACTAAGGGAAAGACGTTCTCTTACAATCCCCTCAAGTGTGAGTGGGAGATGTTGGATATGGAAGACGTTTGTACACCCTTGTGGGGGATGTACGAGGGAATACGGACCTCGAACGTCGCGCACACGAAGTCGTGTGCAAAGGGAATCTGTTCCCTTGCGGAGAGGATCTCTGTATGAGTGGGAAAGTCGCATTATATATGCATACATGCATGCGACATATGGCTAATAAAGGGGGAATATCTTAAGCTTATGTTGTACCATGCATATGGTACAACTTAAGCTTATAATGTGCCATGCATCATGGTACACCTTAATTAAGTTGTTCCAAAGGAACAACTTACCCTAAAATAACTACCTTGGGGGCTATAAATAAGACCCAAGGGTAGCCATTTTCCTAACACATTTTGCATGAAATTCATGCATGCATCTTCTTCATAGCGAAGCTCTGCAGAAATATTTCCTCTCCCTCCATCCAAGTTCTTAATCTAAAATAGAGATTTAGATTGTGGATTAGTAGCCTTACTCCGTTCGTGAGTAGACTCGATCCGTCGTGGCGAATCCGAAGGCGAAGTTCGTAGACTACCGTGCAGCGTACGCAAGCGTAAGTCTAAACTTCATATTATCGATCCTAACTCTGTTTTGGCAGGATCCTACAGGAGCAGCTCGTCAAAAAGGCCGGGTTGGGGTCCAACCCTTAACCTCTCTGATGCCTAAGTTAGTAATAGGACTTAAAGCGGGGGCAAGGCACGCAGGTCGGACTAAGAGTGAGTCGACCGTACGTGACGAGCTATCGGATGTGGAAGAACAAAGATATGGAAGACCTTTCTCTTGTGTGTGAGTAATAAGACTTGGAGTTAATTTGCCAACCCCCCACCACGTTGGTGGCAGAGGGGTATTTATACCTGATGGAGGCTGTTAGGTAAGGCTGACCTGGCGTGCTGAGCTGGCTCAACTGTCAGCAAAAGTTTCGGACGAGGATGTCAGGATCAGGGGTGTCAGCCATGCTTTTGTCAGACGGCACAACGGCCAGGGGCACTTTTGTTAGGATGTCAGGGCCAAAAGCATTAAGTGTCAGGGGGCGTAGCGGCCAGGGGGCAATTTGTCAAGTTGTCGAGCGGTGGAAGTGTCAGTAGCGTCCTTGTACTGGGTTGTTTGTCGTGTCTGATGTGCCAAAGAGTCGTCAGAGCGCCTCCGAGGAGCGGGGCTAGCGTTGGATCGTTGCGTCACCCTCGACTAAGGTCGAGTAGTCCAGACGTACTCCTTGCGCACTAATCTCGATGAACTGGGGGATGGGTGGGTGTACGACCTGCTGGGATCGTGGCTGGGATCGTGGCTGAGTGTGTCCTCATCACTTGGTCGAGGCGAAGTGCGTCCTTTCCCCGTCGCGTCGGGCTCTAAGGTCGACAGATGCCCCGCCGGCCCGGGAAAACAGGCGGGCGGCCTCCGATGTTCGGGCGAGGAGCGACCTATCGCTGGGCCAACCGGCATTCAGGAATCTCAGTGTGAGCCCGCGTTGTATTCGGCGGACTGGAATGGAAGGTGTGTCACGACCCGCTTCCCTAAAATGGAGGCGAGGCGCGACGAGGCCCGCTCAGGCTTGGAGCTGTGAGGCCCCCGCCTGTAAAGCGTCTGGAATAAACACGCAGATCCCTGTAATGTGGCACGGAACAAAGATAACAATAATAGAAAGAGACAGATAAATAAATTATTCATCTCAATGTCCAATAAAAATGTCCAACAACCAGAAAAGCCACCAGGCTAACAAAAGAGAGTCCAAAAGAAAAGGCCCAGCATGGCCAACAAAGAAAGAAACAACAAAGTGGTGCTACTCACCGACAAGCTACAACAACTAACAAAGAAAACGACGAAGGAACACTAGGACTGGTCACCGGTGTCCTCGTACTCAACGTCAGCAACGGAATCATGCTCAATCTACACGAACTCGTTGTCCCCAGCTACAGACTCTGGCTCAGCAACTAACATGCGACACCCAAAGAGAAGGGGCACATGTCAGCAAAGTCTACAAGACTTTGTGCAAGGAAACTAAAAGAAAGGTAAAAGCAACCTAGCAATTCCAAAGAGTGCATGGCAAGGCATATGTATAAAATGAGCAGAAAATAAGTAGAAACACCAAGTATGACATGGCATGGCATGGAAGCATGGAATACTAGTATACATTCACAAGGACAAGTACAAGTATGGTAAGCACGTCGTGCACAGAGATTTCACCCTTTGGCTAGAGAGGCTGTACGGGCCATCTCTTACGCTCAAGTGACCGTTTATCCCTACCCCTCCACGTGTATCGAGCCAGGGCCTTACCCCCGAACACAGAATGCTCGCTTCTGGATCACGAGCCAGGAAGTGTTTTAACAAGTATGGCATAGGGTTATGCCCGCATAGCAGGTGCCTAGCCGGAAACACGGATTGTACATGGATTTTGTAGCGTGTGCTACGATGCAACATACAAGTCAAATGGCATGTAAGAATGCAAATGCATGGCAGATATTCAATTAAATTGCGTAACGTTAAAGAAGGTAAACGTGACAGGCAAATGCATGCCATGACATGACAAAAGACAATTCTAGCTTCGTTGTCAAGCTAGAACATTGAAATTTGCGCCTAGACCGCTATCATTTCACAGTCTAGTCTCTTTCACGCTAAAAGCAAGAATATGGCCTAAAGCATGGCCTAAACAAAGGTTGGCAAGTTTCACTTGCCTGGTTCCGGTGATGACGGTCGACGAGAGTTCGCTAATCTACGGGGAAGGGTCACTGTTATGGCAAAACAGCAAATCAGAATTGAAAGATCTAAACCGGATTTGTTTTGGAATCCTACAACGTCTAGCAATCCATTTTTATTAGGTTTTCAAAATTATAGTGTGGGTTACAAGTTGATTAAGGACAGATCACTAACCGTATACGAAGCAGAAGAATCGATGATCCAAGACGCCTACGAATCTGCAGGTAGGAGAGGATCTCGACGGATCCGGATTGCCGTCGCTAAGTCCGATCTAGCACGGCAACGGAGGAAGCGATCCCGGAAGAACTACGCTGAAAAGATCTCCTGGAGCCTGAAATAGGACAGATCTGGAGATGTGAGAATGTGTGGGAAAATCTGGAGCAAAAGGGAATTGGAGGGTTTTTGGTGTTGGCCGGCGGCCTTCAGGGTGGTGCCGGCGCAATGGAGGGTGAGGGAGAGCTCGGGAGGATGAGGGAAGGCAAGAGGAAGGTTGGGGAATGATGGAGAAGAAATGTTGGCTAGAAAATATGAAGGAAGAATAGAAAAGTTCGAGGGTTTAAATAAAGAAAGGGTGCGGCGGCTGTGACTTAACCTAGGGTTTCTGGGACAACTAGTCGGTCAGTGAAGAGTGATCGACCGACTAGTTTGGGAACAAGTCGGTCGGTCGTCCAACTGAGATCGACTAAAAGGCAAACAGAGAATAGGGTCAGTACAGGGTGACAGATTTAGTCGATCTATGAAGGCCCGTCAACCGACTAGTTTGGGAACTAGTCGGTCGGTGAATATTCATTGACCGACTAAGGGCAAAATATGAAAAACAATAGGTACTGAGAGTTAGTCGGTTCGAGAAGAAACTCTAACTGACTAGTTTCTCAACTAGTCGGTCGATATTCGTTCTTTGACCGACTAACAGCAAACAGTAACTCGGCTGTCAGAAAGATCTCAGAATTAGTCGGTCTGAGAACAAGTTCTAACCGACTAGTTTGGGAACTAGTCGGTCGATGGATGTGCTTAGACCGACTAAGCAGAAACAGTAACTCAGTTGAAAATATTAAGATGAACGAGTCGGTTCCTGAAGGGTTGCCGACCGACTAGATTGCAATCTAGTCGGTTGGTTCTCCTTCTTGAACCAACTAAGATGCACAAAAGTGCCGAATTGAAGCGCGAACCTTCGGGAAGATCCCTATGGCTTCTAAGATCGACCTAGCTCTAAGATATGGTCGTTAAGAAGGACGTCTAACAGGGAAAACACACAAGAAAGAGAGCAACCATACTTTATATATTTATTAGCCAAAACATAGACAAAAACCAGTCGTTACATCCTACCCACCTTAAGAAAAATTCCGCCCTCGAAATTTCCTAACACTCACGTGTCAGGGAACAAAATTGGGTATCGCTCTCTCATCTCATCCTCTCTCTCCCAAGTAGACTCTCCTGGCGAGCCGTGTCGCCACATCACCCTAAAAAGATCGACTGTCTTGTTCCGGAGTGATTTCTGACGCCTGTCCAAAATCTGCACTGGCTGCTGGTCATACGTCAGATCGTGGTGAACGGTGATCTCCGAGAAATCCACAGCATGAGATGGATCGCTGATGTAGCGACGAAGCTGCGACACATGGAAGACATCGTGAACTCCTTCCAAAGATGGCGGCTAGGCTAAGCTGTAGGCTACCTCGACAACTCTCTCCAGAATGTCAAACGGTCCAATATATCTCGGGCTCAGCTTCCCTCGTTTCCCAAAGAGAATCACTCCTCGATTCAGGGAAATCTTCAGAAACACATGGTCACCTGGCTGAAACTCCAAAGGACGCCGTTTAGCATCAGCCCAATGTTTGAAATGGTCCTGAGCAATCCTCAGCCTCTCCCGTATGTTTCTCACAATATCCACAGCCTCCACGATCATCTCAAGTCCCAACAGCTCCCGATCTCCAATGTCATCCTAGCTTAGTGGCGATCGACACTTCCTCCCATATAGCACGGCGAAAGGTGCCATGCCAATACTCGCCTGGTAGCTGTTATTGTAGGCAAACTCAACATGGTGAAGATGATCCTCCCAAGATCCCTTGAAGTCCAACATGCATGCCCTCAGCATGTCCTCCAAAATCTAAATCGTCCTCTCGGACTGGCCATCCGTCTGCGGGTGGTACGCCGTGCTGAAACTCAGACTCGTACCCAAGCTCTTCTGCAGACTCTGCCAAAACTGAGACGTGAACCTCGTGTCTCTGTCCGACACGATACTCACAGGGACTCCGTGAAGTCGTACGATCTCCTGCACGATTCACGTTACATCACTATCTAAACTAGAGAATAGAAGTAAAAACGGAGAGTAAAAGATTTACCTCCATATATCTCCTCGCTAGCGTCTCAGTGGACTGTCCTACTCGGAAAGGAATAAAGTGCGCGGATTTGGTCAATCGGTCTACGATCACCCAAATCGCGTCATTCTGCTTCGGACTCCGAGGTAGTCCAGTCACGAAATCCATAGTGATGTGTTGCCACTTCCACTCTGGAATCGGAAGTGGTTGTAGCAACCCTACCGTATGCTGATGCTCCGCCTTTACATACTGGCAAACCAGACACTTGGCTACACTCCGAGCCACACTCCTCTTCATCCCATGTCACCAATAGTTCAAGCGAAGGTCCTTATACATCTTGGTGCCACCAGGATGCACAGAATATGGTGAACTGTGTGCCTCAATCAACAACTCCTCTCTGATATCTCCAGCTGGCACACACAACCTGGCCCCATACCTCAGTGAGCCATCCTCATGAATCAAGAAGTCAGTCCGCAGATCGGCTTCCACCTGCTCCCGTATCTTTACCAACTTAGCATCTCCAGCCTGTCCAGCCTTGATCCTATCCACGATCGTCGACTGTATCTGCATACACATCAACGAAGAGGCCTCCCCAGGAAGGACAATCTCAATATCAGACTCACAAAAATCCTGCTGCAATCTCCACTGCGAAGTCAACATCATCACCGCTGGAAGCCTACTCAGCGCATCCGGAACCACATTCACCTTGCCAGGGTGATACTGTAAATCGATCTCATAATCAGCCATGAGCTCCAACCATCGACGCTGTCGCATGTTGAGCTCCTTCTGGGTGAAAATGTACTTCAAGCTTTTGTGATTGGTGAAGATCTTTACCCTCTCACTCAGTAGGAAGTGCCTCCAAATCTTCAGCGCAAACACGACTGCGGCCAACTCCAAGTCGTGCGTCGGATAATTCTTCTCATGGGTCTTAAGCTGACGTGAAGCATACGCTACCACGTGCCCATGCTAATGCAATACACAACCGAGACCCTTGCCGGAAGCATCGCAAAAGATCTCGAATCCTCCACACCGATCAGGCACATCAAGAACAGGGGCAGTCGTCAGCCTCTCCCTCAGAACACCAAAAGCCTTCTCGCAATCATCAGACCAAACAAAAGGTACATCCTTCCGCGTCAGTCTGGTCATTGGCTCAGCAATACGGGAGAAGTCCTTAATGAACCGCCGGTAATAACCCGCCAATCCAAGGAAACTCCGGATCTCAGACGCTGACTGTGGAACGGGCCACTCCCTGATAGCTTTGATCTTCTCGGGGTCCACAGAAATACCATCTCCTGACACCACATGCCCGAGAAAAGCAACTCTGTCCAGCCAAAACTTGCACTTGGAATACTTAGCATACAACCAATGCTTCCTCAAGATCTCCAATACTGTCCTCAAGTGCGATGCATGCTCCTCTTCTGACTTTGAGTAGATCAGAATGTCGTCAATGAAGATAACGACAAACTTGTCTAAGAAGTCATAGAAGATCAGATTCATCAGATTCATAAATACTGCGGGCACGTTGGTTACACAGAAAGGCATAACCACGAACTCGTAGTGTCCATACTTCGTCCTGAATGCTGTCTTCAAAACATCTTCCTTCCTCACCATCAGCTGATGATAACCACTCCTCAAATCCAACTTAGAGAATACCCTCGATCCTCCAAGCTGATCAAAAATGTTATCGATACGAGGCAACGGATATCGATTTTTGACGGTCACCACATTCAACTCCCAGTAGTCCACGCACATGCGATGCGAACCGTCCTTTTTCTTCACCAGCAAGACCGGTGCTCCCCACAGAGACACACTGGGATGAATGTAACCCTTCTGAAGAAGTTCGTCCAGCTGCTTCCGTAATTCTTCCAATTTTACTGGTGCCATGCGATAGGGCACCTTCGAGATAGGCTGCGCTCCCGGAATAAGATTGATCGTAAACTCGAGAGCTCGATCGGGTGGCAATACTGACATGTCCTCGGGGAAGACGTCGTCGAAGTCACGCACCACTTCCGGTCTACACTGCTCCATCTGCATAGAAACGATCTCCACCGGCTTGGCCCGAAACCTGACCGGACCAAGCGAACTGCTGCCACGGCTGAACTCGAACACCGGATGGCCTGGAATCTCGAATACCACCTTCTTCCTCTGGCAATCAATCGTGGTATAGAAACTCCCAAGCCAGTCCATCCCAAGGACAGCATCATAGTTGATGATGTCGTGGACGATGAAATCAGCGTAGAGCTCATGTCCACAGACCACCAAAGGGCAAGAATTGCAACCACGATGCACCGAGATCACGTCATTTCCTGTAACTATATCCCAACTCTTGGAAAGAGGGGAAGTCGACACGGAATGCTTCTCCACGAAGCTCCGGGAAATTATGCACATCGATGCACCAGAGTCGAAGAGGACTCGTGCAGGAAATGTGCAAACCAGAATCACACCTAACAAGCAATCTAACAATCAAATCCTATTCTAGCAAACATAACAAGCAGCCAACAAATTCCAACAAACAAGACTAACTAAGAAAAGAACAACTATACTGAGGGTTACCTGCAATAACCTCATCCACCGCCTCAGTCTCAACTGCAGTCATCAGGAAAGCCTGCCTCCTCGGCTGAACAGCCTGCTGAAAAGCCTGCCTCTGTGGAACAAGAGGCGCTCCACGTCCAGCAGGTACATGTGTCCTCTGCTGCAACGGCTGAGCTGCAACAGGTCCCCTCCATGGCTGCTTGGACTTCGGGCAGTCCCTCATGACATGCACTGGATCACTGCAAACCAAGTACTGTCCCAACATCTTCCGGCATTGATCCTTGACATGCCCAGTCTTGCCACGGAAATTGCAAGTCTTCTGAGTAGAAGGTCCTCCTGGCCTCTTGAACTGCACCGGCTGATTGGGCCTGAACCTTGGTCTCATCACTACCCTGGCCTGCTCCACAGGCCTCTTCCCAGCTCCAGAAGCACATCCTCTCTTCTGGTTCACAATCTTCTCATGCCTCTTCGCTACAATCAGAACCATCTGGTAGGACTCCGAATCAGAAGAAGACACAAAGCTCTGAAGGTCCAAAGAGAGCCCCTGCAGAAACCTCTGTGCCCTCTCATCAGCATCCTGCACTATCTTCGGTGCGAAACGGCTCAGCCTGGTGAACTCCTGGTGATACTGGTCCACCGTCAAGCTCCCCTGCTTCAGGTTGATGAAGCGATATGCCATTTCCCTCATGGCAGTCTTCGGAAAGTACTCCTCATCGAATCTGGACTTGAAAGTAGCCCAAGATATCGGCTCCTCCAGCATCTCCTCCTCTGCATCCCACCAGTTCCGAGCATTATCTCTAAGCTGCCTCTTCGCCAAGTCAACCCATCCAACCGGGTCGACCTTCGACATCTTCAGGTTGTCCTCCATATTCCTCATCCACTCATCAGTAGCTAGTGGTCTTTCAGTCCCATCAAAGTAAGAGGGGCCCAGCTCCTGAAACTGTTTTTCTCCTGGCTCGGAGCGAGGGACATTCTGAACTGGCTGCGCTGCTCGAGCAGGTGGAACATTCCGGGCATTCTGAAGCATCCCTTGCGGCACCTGCATCATCTGATGCATCATCTGCATAATCTCCCCATTGGTGGGCTCTCGGTCCGGCTCCTCGACACTAGGGGGCACACCACCACCAGCACAGGTATTCCGTCTACCAGCCATCTAATGACACAGAAAACAAAATAGAATCATACTCTTAGCCTTATGACTCGGGTGTCGAAATTGTTAATTGGACATTCTATAATTTCTTATCGTTGTTCCGTTTAAGTCACTGTTACAGAGAAGAGGACCTGCATGTGCCACCAACAAAACCTGTCACGACCCGCTTCCCTAAAATGGAGGCGAGGCGCGACGAGGCCTGCTCAGACTTGGAGCTGTGAGGCCCCATCATGTAAAACGTCTGGAATAAACACGCAGATCCCTGTAATGTGGCACGGAACAAAGATAACAATAATAGAAAGAGACAGATAAATAAATTATTCATCTCAATGTCCAATAAAAATGTCCAACAACCAGAAAAGCCACCAGGCTAACAAAAGAGAGTCCAAAAGAAAAGGCCCAGCATGGCCAACAAAGAAAGTAACAACAAAGTGGTGCTACTCACCGACAAGCTACAACAACTAACAAAGAAAACGACGAAGGAACACTAGGACTGGTCACCGGTGTCCTCGTACTCAACGTCAGCAACGGAATCAGGCTCAATCTACACGAACTCGTCGTCCCCAGCTACAGACTCTGGCTCAACAACTAACATGCGACACCTAAAGAGAAGGGGCACATGTCAGCAAAGTCTACAAGACTTTGTGCAAGGAAACTAAAAGAAAGGTAAAAGCAACCTAGCAATTCTAAAGAGTGCATGGCATGGCATATGTATAAAATGAGCAGCAAATAAGTAAAAACAACAAGTATGACATGGCATGGCATGGAAGCAAGGAATACTAGTATACATTCACAAGGACAAGTACAAGTATGGTAAGCACGTCGTGCACAGAGATTCCGCCCTTTGGCTAGAGAGGCTGTACGGGCCATCTCTTACGCTCAAGTGACCGTTTATCCCTACCCCTCCACGTGTATCGAGCCAGGGCCTTACCCCCGAACACGGAATGCTCGCTTCTGGATCACGAGCCAGGAAGTGTTTTAACAAGTATGGCGTAGGGTTATGCCCGCATAGCAGGTGCCTAGCCGGAAACACGGATTGTACATGGATTTTGTAGCGTGTGCTACGATGCAACATACAAGTCAAATGGCATGTAAGAATGTAAATGCATGGCAGATATTCAATTAAATTGCGTACCGTTAAAGAAGGTAAACGTGACA
The DNA here is from genome assembly GCA_030789695.1 of Scilla litardierei. Classification (NCBI taxonomy): domain Eukaryota; kingdom Viridiplantae; phylum Streptophyta; class Magnoliopsida; order Asparagales; family Asparagaceae; genus Scilla; species Scilla litardierei. The sequence goes on along the minus strand of CM061142.1, from coordinate 239,268,347 downwards.
GGCAAATGCATGACATGACATGACAAAAGACAATTCTAGCTTCGTTGTCAAGCTAGAACATTGAAATTTGTGCCTAGACCGCTATCATTTCATAGTCTAGTCTCTTTCACGCTAAAAGCAAGAATATGGCCTAAAGCATGGCCTAAACAAAGGTTGGCAAGTTTCACTTGCCTGGTTCCGGTGATGACGGTCGACGAGAGTTCGCTAATCTACGGGGAAGGGTCACTGGTATGGCAAAACAGCAAATCAGAATTGAAAGTTCTAAACCGGATTTGTATTGGAATCCTACAACGTCTAGCAATCCATTTTTATTAGGTTTTCTAAATTATAGTGTGGGTTACAAGTTGATTAAGGACAGATCACTAACCGTATACGAAGCGGAAGAATCGATGATCCAAGACGCCTACGAATCTGCAGGTAGGAGAGGATCTCGACGGATCCGGATTGCCGTCGCTAAGTCCGATCTAGCACGGCAATGGAAGAAGAGATCCCGGAAGAACTACACTGAAAAGATCTCCTGGAGGCTGAAATAGGACAGATCTGGAGATGGGAGAATGTATGGAAAACTCTAGAGCAAAAGGGAATTGGAGGGTTTTTGGTGTTGGCCGGCGGCCTTCGGGGTGGTGCCGTCAAAATGGAGGGTGAGGGAGAGCTCGGGAGGATGAGGGAAGGCAAGAGGAAGGTTGGGGAATGATGGAGAAGAAATATCGGCTAGAAAATATGAAGGAAGAATAGAAAAGATCGAGGGTTTAAATAAAGAAAGGGTGCGGCGGCTACGACTTAACCTAGGGTTTCTGGGACAACTAGTCAGTTAGTGAAGAGTGATCGACCGACTAGTTTGGGAACTAGTCGATCGGTCGTCCAACTGATACCGACTAAAAGGTAAACAGAGAATAGGGTCAGTATAGGGTGACAGATTTAGTCGGTCTATGAAGGCCCGTCAACCGACTAGTTTGGGAACTAGTCGGTCGGTGAATATTCATTGACCGACTAAGGGCAAAATATGAAAAACAATAGGTACTGAGAGTTAGTTGGTCCGAGAAGAAACTCTGACCGACTAGTTTCTCAACTATTCGGTCGATAGTCATTCTTTGACCGACTAACCGCAAACAGTAACTCGGCTGTCAGAAATATCTCAGAATTAGTCAGTCTGAGAACAAGTTCTAACAGACTAGTTTGGGAACTAATCGGTCGATGGATGTGCTTAGACCGACTAAGCAGAAACAGTAACTCAGTTGAAAATATTAAGATGAACTAGTCGGTTCCCGAAGGGTTGCCGACCGACTAGATTGCAATCTAGTCGGTTGGTTCTCCTTCTTGAATCAACTAAGATGCACAAAAAGTGCCGAATTGAAGCGCGAAGCTTCGGGAAGATCCCTATGGCTTCTAAGATCGACCTAGCTCTAAGATATGGTCGCTAAGAAGGACGTCTAACAGGGAAAACACACAAGGAAGAGAGCAACCATACTTTATATATTTATTAGCCAAAACATAGACAAAAACCAGTCGTTACAAGGTGGGATTATCACGATTTTTAGGTCGTAACAATTGCTCTCGGCATTCGACTTCGAGGAGGAAGCCCGGCTCTGCTCGGATGAACCACTTCTCTTACCCAGAAACGGCGGTTCGGGCTTCTTTCCGTGCTCAGGAGCGGCGACGTTGGTCTCAGACTTCCCGCCCGGTTGGCCTTTATTGCGATTTGAAAGGGCAAGGGGAAATCAAAGCGCCTCCACTATTGAGCTTGCGACGCGTGGCTGAGGCGATTGTCACGCCAGTCGAGGCGTCGGGATGCCCCGATGGGCACCGCGTGGAGGTGCCTTGACGGTCGGGATGGCCTGTCGTCTTCTATAAGTATGGACAGAAGGAGATCGGTGGAAAGTTTCTTCCGATTTCAATTCGTCTTCATTCTTTCTGGCTTTCGTTCATCGCTCGCTGACGTAGTCGCTGTTGCTCCCACTGGAGATCCGCTTTCGATCGCCCTCTTTGTTCGGCTGCTCTGCTAGGTAATCTCTTGACCCTTTGATCGATGGATTCTCAGTTTGACTTCAGAGGAAGTAGTGGTGTGGTGACAGAGGAGTCCTTGGAAGAGGAAAGGTGGTGGTGGGTGCAGAGGCCTCTTGGAAGGAGGATGTGGCGCACCGACGTGCCGAGGGTGATTGAGGCCGTCAGGTGTAGGTCGGATAGGATCAACATCAGGGAGATTCGGGTGCGGTTCGTACGTCCGCCCTGTGAAGTGTGGGTCCCTAGGCCGGAGGAAAGGGTATACTGGCCTTGGGATAATGAAGTTGGGGTTTATGCTCGGTCCTTCGAGCTTGGGCTCCGCTTCCCGATCCATCCATATCTCCTCCACTTGTTGAATTTCCTGGAGCTACCGGTCTTCGCATTGGCGCCTTGCTCCTGGGGCTTGTTAGTGGGGTTTGTTGTCCTATGCCTTGCCAGCTCCCTGAGTCCGTCCCTGGCGTTGTTCCAGCACTGGTCTGCGTGAGGAGGGGACGGGACCTCATCGTCGGGGTGCCCGTCGACGTTGGTGGGTGGAGGAAGGATTTCGTCTTCGTCATGATGCCGGTCGACGTGGTGCTGAGGTCGAACTGGGGGGCGTTGAACCCTCTAGTGAATGAGAGAGTGAAGTTAATAGGTGACGGCCTGGCGAAGGCGCAGATTATGGTGGAGCTGCCCGAGGCGGATCGTCGGCTGGCGTACTTGACGCCGGGCGACCGGCTCGCCCATGATTTCTGGCCCTAAGGTATTGACTCTGGCAAGTCTTTATGGGGGCTCACACTGATCTTTCTCTTTTTCGCAGATGAAGATGTAATGCTTTCACGGGAGGACGTGCTGAGGGTGGCCGGGGTGAGGGTTGAGAAGAAAACTGACCCTCTGGATAAGGGAAATGCAGTGATGGGCGAGGAAGGGGCAGCAAAGGGAACGGCCCAAAAGCAGAGCACCGAGGTTTCGGTGGTGGAAGAGATGAACATGAGGTAGCGAAGGTCTGAACTGGGCGTTCCTTCCCCCCGAACTGGCGGGGTCGTGTCGGGTTGTTCACCCAACCCAGAGGCGGTCAGCACGGTCCCCCCGCGGGCCCCGACCTTGGACAAGCCTGCAGGCCCCCTCCCATCGAGAAGTGGCTCTATGGAGTTCTGTCGTGGGAGATGGGGAGAGAGGCACACCCAAGTTGTGAGAGGGCGCTCGCCCACTTCAAGTTGACGAGGGCCGAGGCTGAGGCCCTGTCGAGCGAGGATCTTCACCGGCCGGTCTATCGGGTAAGCTGGGAGGAGTCCGTATTCGAGGATGCATTGGTTGTGGCCCATCTGGCGGAATACTTCGTGTTGCCGTGGGACCGTGAGTCTCTGACCAATGTGGGCACGGAGCGTTATGCGATATCGCGGTGTGGCACATTGTTCAGGTAGGTCGAACTCTCTAGTTTACTTTCGAAGTTTTTTGACTTGCGTTCTGACCGGGTCGGGTTCTTTGGTAGGCGATGGCGGCTGTGGTGGCCATACAGTGCCATACCCTGGTGGTCGCGGTCTGGGCTTCCCGAGATAAGGCAAAGGACGAACTTTGAGAGGTGCGGAGCCAATTGCGAGGGAGGGAGGCGAATTTGGATCGGGTCATTAGGCTCCGTGGCCTTGAGGTGGTGCGGGTCGAGTTTTTAGAGGCGCAGGGGGCTAGGCTCGACAACCAGCTATAGGAAGAAGGGGGCAGGGGGGCCTTGCTCGCCCGCCAGCTTGAGGAAGAAAAGGGGCGGGGGCCTTGCTCTTCTGCCAGCTTAAGGAAGAGAAGGAGCAAGGGGCCTGGCTCGCCCGTCAGATTGAGGAGGAAAAGGGGAGGGGGGCCCAACTCGCCCGTTGTCTTCAAGAGGAAGAGGGTAAGCGGGAGGATACTCTGAAGAGGCATGCCGAGGCGGCGGCCAGCAAGAAGTTGGTGATCGACGTTCAGCAAATCAAGATAACCGAGCTGACGCAGGTGCTCGAGTTGGAGAGGAAGGAGAAGGCTAATTGGAGCAAGATTGAGGAGGCCACCTTTCGCCGCAACCAAGATGAGCAGTTCGTTCCATTGCTGACGGAGACGAGGGTGGCAGGCATCTTCGAGGGGATGGAGAAGATGAAGGCCCGGCTGGTGAACTTGCACTAGTGGCTCAAGGCTGACTTCATTAAGCTCGACACGCCCTTGGTGGGGGAAGAGAAGGACGGGGAGGGTGAGGTGAAGAAGTCGACACCCCCACAGTTCAGGGAGATAATGAAGGGGAATTTTTGTACGGTCGGCCATTGGCCGAGCCTGACCTCGCGTTGTAACGTAGACGAGCTTTGTGTTGTAGGGAAATTGAATGAATGAAGTGCATGTTTTTGTTTCCCGTACTTTTTGTTCTTCTTGTTGGTTACGAGGTTAGTGCTCCTGCCTGGAAAATGGGTTGATGGATGCCCCCAACGTTCCCCGTAGGACGTCCATCCGGACGAGGAGCAGGGGAAAGTTGTAATGATGTTAGGCCAGCTGAGCTCCCGACCCGGCCTCTAGGCGAGCTTGGGGAGCGATCAAGCTTTCATCGGACCGATGTACCGTGCCAGAATTTTCTTAGGGCGGTTTAGGCACGCTAGTGGTCGTTGAGGTGATCCTATTAGTCTGCTCCGGTTGCTCAAACGTTGCGACAGAATTCGTATAGTCCGTGCCCTGGGGAAAAGGCGGGAAGTTATTTCGAAGAACCCACCTGAATCACCGCCGAATCCCAGCCGTCACCTCGAATTAAAGGCAGACGGGAATCGAAGCGTTCCGACCGTTCCTCGAGGGACACGCGGGGGGATGTGACAGCGGACGCCAGGCAAAGCGTCAGGTGGGCTGGATGGGCAACGCGTGGCAAGGTTTATGCAGCTGGGATAGGTAGGCGGTTTCTATAAATAAGGGCAGGGGCACTGCAGAAGAGTTTCTCGCTTTCGAAATTTTCCAGAGCTATTCTCTTGAGCACAGTCTATTGTCTTCGTCGACGCTGAGGTGGTTGCTGGAGTTCGTACCGCCATCGCCGCCGTAGCGGGCAGTTGACATGTATATTTCTTTTCTTTTCCCCGGGATGGTTTTGTCTTCCTCAGCCCCATCGTCGGGGTCGACGGGCAGCTCTACGTCAGATTCAGTGGAGGAGGTAGCAAGGGCGTCTCCGGGGTATGCCGTAGGAAGCGGGAGCCCAATGAAGGGGAAGGGGCCCCTAAAGTCAAAAACGAGACCCCCCACGAGGGCCCGGGCGACTGTGGCCGAGTTTGGTGGCATGCTAGCTGAGATAACGAGTCAGAGGTCCGAGGCACAGACAGACGTTGTCCCAAAGGTGCGCTCAAACTACATTAGGCCACCATACGAGGTCCGCCTATCGTCGTATCGGAGCATGTCTGCTTTGCGAAGGAAGGCGAGCTTAGGATCTATGTGGCGTGCTTCGATCAGGGTTTGCGGTTTCCCCTCCACCCGTTGTACCACGAGATTCTGGACTTCCTCGGGTTACCGTTCTTCCAGCTGATGCCGAATTCTGTCAGCGCGATAGTCGGGTTTCTTGTTCTTTGCGTAAGGAACAATGTCAGTCCGACCATCCCTTTGTTTCGTCACTTCTTCGCGGTCAAGAGGTTGAGGTCCTATTATTATTTGTAGGCACGGAAGAGTCATCCCCTCATTTGGGGCCTGCCGGGGAAGATCAAGGGATGGAAGAAATCGTTCGTTTTTATCTCCGTGCCCGCTGACCTGATGGTAAGGTCGGACTGGGGCGTGCTTAACCCCGAGGCGAGGAAGAAAATTCGCCTGAGTGGGGTTGAGGCGGAGCGGGCGACACGGTTAGAGGCAGTACCTGAGGGGGGCCGGTAGTATGCCCCCTTGCCAGGCTGGAGATGATTGCTCGATTTATTTGGCTCGAAGGTAACTCTAGTAATGTGGCATAATTTCTAGTTTGCTCACACTAAACTCCACCTCTTTTGCAGGTCCGACGATGAGTATCGTCTTTGAGGACATGGACAGGATGGGCAACCAGATGACGGCCGAGGAACACTTCGCTCCATCGTCCGCTAAGGGCTATAAGAAGAGGTCGAGATCGAGTGAGGGGGAGCGGACCAAGAGGTCCGAGGGGATCAGCGGTAGAAGAAGAAGAAGAAGAAAACGGTGGAGAGGCCGACCGTCGTCGATGCAGGCGCCGGGGGGTCTGTCGAAGGTGTCCGACACATCGACGTCCCCCAAACCATCAATCTTGAGGCCGGGGAGACGGAGGGTGGTCTCCTGGTTAGCCAGACATCTTTCAGTGAAGGGGAGCACCAGAGGCGGACCGCGTCGACGGTAGCTGCTCATCCGGCATCGGTCCCTCAAGAGGGTCCCGTAGGATCGAGCTCGGGCTTGGGGTCAGCTTCTGAGGAATTATGGACCTACGGCTGCCCTCGATACATTTTGGAGAGGCCCGTCCCTCCCGATGCAAGGAGAAGCTGGCGACGATTCGGTCGAAGAAGGCCGACGTCGAGAAATTTCCAGAGAATGACCTCGTAAGGCCGATCTACCTGGTTGGGAAGGGCGAGTCGATCTTCGACGAGGCCGATGTGGCGACGAGGATCGTCGAGAACTGCCAGCTCCCCAGGATAGGGAATCCCTAGCGAACGTCGGCCCGGAGAGGCTAGGAGCCACCGTGACGTGGCACCTCACACATGTATGTTAGCGGGCTATGTAGGGAGTATCTCAAGGTTTATCATCGTCGAGCTTAATTTTTCCTTGTTCATGTCTACAGGCCACTACGGCGATGGTTACCCTGCAGCGCCGTACCTCTGCCCTGATCAAGGCTGATCTCGCGGTAGCGAGGATGAAGGGGGGGCTCGACAAGGAGAAGTTTAGGTGTGCCGCGCTGAAGAAGTCGTTCGTCGCATAGCGGACGTTGCTCAAAGAGTACAGGCTGCACGTGGTGGAGCTTGAGGAACAGATCGCTTTCGGACGTTCCCGCCAGACCGAGCTGGAGGAAAAGGTCGCTACCGGACTGTCCCGCCAGACCGAGTTGGAAGCAGAGGCCGAGCAGGGCCGGGTCAGGATGGGAGACTTGGAGTCACGGGCGAAGGCTGCCGAGGTGGCATTGTCGAAGAGGACGGAGGAGTTCCGGGTGTATCAGGTGTAGACCTTCGCGCCCCAGCTCGCCCAAGCCAAGATGAAGGCGCGGGAGATAGGTCGGAGGGAGGGATTGGAGAACGGCCCGGGGGAAAGGTGGAAGGCGTGTATACAGAGGATTACGGAAAGGGCCCTAGCTCTCCACCCTCCACTCAAGGTTGATTTTGAGGTGTTGGCGGCCTCAGAGGAGGTAGACGAGGAGGAAGAAGAAATCCCCGAGGTTAACTCGGAGGGGTCGGGAGCTGGCAAACGAGTGTCGGGCAACGATCCGCAGGGCGGCCTCGACGATGGCAGACGGGCGGACTCCTAGAAACTCTTGTTAGGGATTTCGGCTTTATTGCATCTCTTTTTTGTAATGGATTGGGGGGCGAACTAAAGGGGGGGCCCATTTTGTAAGTTCGCCCTTCTATATTTGTAGCAAACCTTGCTGTTTAGTATAACGTGAACTTTTGCTATGCAATGTGTAAACCTTTATTGCCTTTGTACAATTCAAGTAAAATCGAAAGATAGCGAGACATATCGAGTCGTGTCGGTAGGGGAGGGCGAGTGCATAGCTCGTCCCGTGCCCCTTTCTGGTTTGGGTGGCGGAGGTTTGCGAGTTCGTCCCGGAGTTCGTCGAGAATCGTTTATAAGTTAGCCCACGCTTAGATGAATTTTAGCGATTCACTTGATAATCTTTTCTTTAACTTTTACAAGATGTTTGATTAAGAATACAACGGTTGAGCAAATGTGCTCCGATCAGCGGACGTGCTGGGACGCCGTTCCACTTCTCTATAAACTGCATCAGGATGAGTGAACTCCCGTTTCTGGAGTGGCCCTCCTTCTCTTCCATTGCTCATTGTGTCCCTTTTCATCTCCTTAATGCTAAATGGTTGCAAGGTCTCTCCGGGAATCCCCGACTCGAAGGGAGACCCTGGGAGAGGATGAGCATGAGGTGGCAGTGGTGGTGTCGCCTCCATGGGAAGATAGAGGAGTGGAAGGTGGGCCGTCGGGGGGCGGGTCGGTGGAGGCTGGTATGCCCTGTGGGGCATTTGCCTTTCCCACCGACGGGGATCGGGGTGGAGCGGATGCTGGTCGGGAGGAGCGATCCGCCGCAGGTCCTCTTGTTCCTCTGTCGCAAGTTTTCTATGGGAAGTCAAGGAGTGGAAGGCGGGGCGCCCCTCGTGTAAGAGGAATATCCCATCGGCGATCCGTATGTAAGAGAAATAGCCTATCGGAGAGGCGTGGTCCACCGTCGACCGGGTGCCTTTCACATGATCAGGTCACCGGCGGTCTGTTTTTGAGAAAGGGGGTGTCTGAAAGCAAATCCGACTCGGACGTGCCAGGTCGACGAGGAGGGATCGACGGCAGCCGTATCTCGCCCCTTTTTGACCTTCACGGGGGACGGGCTAAAGCTTATTTGCTTTCCCATTCCTTCCACTTCCCTCAAAGGAATGAGGGGAGTATTTATAGAGGGCGAGCACTGATAGTTCCAGGGAGGTTAATGTGATGAGCTGGCACATATTGGTTGGCTTGTTAGGGTCACGCCCTTCGAAGCCGCTTTTGCCAAGTGGTGTCAGACGCAAATCGCCAGCCTGTGCCTCTTTAGGGGTGTGTCGTCATTAATGGCACACTTCCCGAGTGTCCTTTCGTCTTGACGAGTCGCATCCGGGGCACGCTTTTATCGGGACCCTGCATTGACCGTAGGATCTTGCCCTACGCGAGACCTGCCCCGGTCCGCGTGCCCTTGCCCCTTTCTCTAGGTTAGGGTTTCGAGGCTTATGGGTCTGTCTGGGGGGGTCAAGCATGTAGCCCAACCTGTGCCCTTCTCTAGTTTGGGTGGCGAGGAAGGATCCTACCCTGGAGTCTTTGTAAGGGGAGTGAGCGCATAGCTCGACCCGTGCCCTTCTCCGATTTGGGTGGCGAAGCGTGTTAGGCTTGCCCCTGAGTCTTGAGGGGGGGGGGGGGGGGGAGCGAGCGCGTAGCCCAGACCATGCCCTTCCCCAGTTTGGGTGGCGAGGACGGATCCTGCCCCGGAGTCTTCGTAGGGGGAGGGAGCTGTAGCTTGCCCCGTCCCCCTTTTCTCCTGTTTGGGTGGCGAAGCGTATTAGGCTTGCCTCGGAGTCTTTGCTTGAGGGGGGAACGAGCGCGTAGCCCGGCCCGTGCCCTTCTCCGGTTTGGGTGGTAAGGAAGGATCCTGGCCCGGAGTCTTTGTAGGGGGGAGGGAGTCGTAGCTCGGCCAGTGTCCTTTTTCTCCAGTTTGGGTGGTGAAGCGTGTTAGGCTTGCCCCGGAGTCTTTGCTTGAGGGGGGAGCGAGCACGTAGCCCGGCCCGTGCCCTTCTCTGGTTTAGGTGGCTAGGAAGGATCCTGCCCCGGAGTCTTCGTAGGTGGGGAGGGATCCGTAGCTCGGCCCATGCCCTTTTTCTCTAGTTTGGGTGGCGAAGCGTGTTAGGCTTGTCCCGGAGTCTTTGCTTGAGGGGGGAGAGAGCGCGTAGCCCGGCTCGTGCCCTTCTCCGGATTGGGTGGCTAGGAAGGATCCTGCCCCGGAGTCTTCGTAGGGGGAGGGAGCCGTAGATCGGCCCATGCCCTTTTTCTCTAGTTTGGGTGGTGAAGCGTGTTAGGCTTGCCCCGGAGTCTTTGCTTGAGGGGGGTGCATGCGTGTAGCTCGGATCGTGTCCTTCTCCGGTTTGGGTGGCTAGGAAGGATCCTGACCTGGAGTCTTTGTAGGGGGAAGGGAGCCGTAGCTCGGCCCGTGCCCTTTTTCTCTAGTTTGGGTGGCGAAGCGTGTTAGGCTTGCCCCGGAGTCTTTGCTTGAGGGGGGGGGGGGGGAGCGAGCACGTATCCCGGCCCGTGCCCTTCTCCGGTTTGGGCGGCTAGGTAGGATCATGCCCTGGAGTCTTTGTAGGGAGAGGAAGCCGTAGCTCGGCCCATGCCCTTTTCTCCAGTTTGGGTGGCGAAGCATGTTAGGCTTACCCCTGAGTCTTTGCTTGAGGGGGGAGTGACGTGCCCCGGTTTGTGAGCCGCAAATGGCCGGGGGACCCGAGTGAGGGTTTAGATATTTGTAACCGCAAGCGCACGGTGTTGTAGTGTGGCTTGGGGGTCGAACACAGGGAGGCTAGGATGTGCTTGTGTCAAGGAGGACCGGGATCACCCCGTGGGCGAGCTAGCCCAGATCGGTTGATGGGTTGTCACGGTAAAGGAATGCAAGGTATGAACAATAAGAAAATAAACCCGGGACTTTGGTTTCCAATCCAATGAGCGACTCTCGCCGATACGCCCTACGGGTAGGATGGCGATCGGAATTAGGGTCTAATGGTGAGACGTTGCCTCTGAAAGTGGTACCGGCATCCCATGGGCCCGATATTCCGGTCGGTGCCCAGGATGATACACCGGACTTCCTGGGTTCGATCAGTGGGTACTCCCATGTCCATTAACACTGATCGATTCCGGGAGCACTAAGCTCGCAACGATAACTCCCAACGTCTCATCCTGCCGCTCCCGCGCGCTAGGATTCGGCGTCTACGGTAAGGGCGTGAGCTATGGCTAGGGAGTCAACCGCCAAGTTTATTCCCCCTTGGCCCAACGGTCAAAGGCGGTCTTTTTCCCGCCGATGACAATAAAACACCCCGCGTAACCGTTAGATTCCTAATCCCTATCGATTTCCTAACCCTATGGACGCATCGGGAAGAGCCCCCGAAGGGGTTTCCGCCAAAATCCCAGATATGGGAACTACTCACAAATATTCATTAAAAAGCGATCTAAATGAAAATGAACCGTTAAAATCATAATCAGACGATAGGAATGTGAAGGTAGTAGAGCAATTAAGATAATACTAAAGTTTTACAAAGATCCGAAAACTTTCTAAAACAGGAAAATTACAGCCGTCACAAAATGAAGAAAACAGTAAAAAATAACCAACTCCCGAATCTGGGAAACCTAGGGTTCTATTTATAGAAAACGACATCACCTGATCGGTTGACAAGTCAACCGGTTGGGTGAGCCGCTTCACAAAATTACAGCGCGATGCGGGGGTTTCACCCGGTCAGTATGAACCGGTCGGTTGGATCTTGGTGCGGTCGGTTGGATCTTGGTGCCGACCGGTTGGATCTTGGTGCGGGTTGGGTGAGGAGACCGGTTGGAGCTTCGAGTCTTGGGCGTTGAAATTCAGCTACAGGTGAACCGATCGGGTGAAGGTCACCCGATCGGTTGGAAATTGAGCTCCGAATTCCAGAGACTTTGAGCTTTTGACCCGGTCACTGAACCGACCGGGTGACTTCTCGGGGGCTCCAAGCTGCGTCCGGGTGGTGCACACGTGCATCACCCGATCGGTTGGAGATGACCAACCGACCGGGTGAGGGGCTGAAAGATGTAATCTTCATCGTTTGACCCCCTGGATCACGCGTGACTCCTCCCGTTGCTCCGGGGACACATGATATCATCGTTTTGCGTCCCAAATGCCAGCAAACTCCTGCAAAACATGGAAAATACGGAAAAGTGAAAGAAAACAAGAAAATACAAGAAAACACGAGAAAACGAATAAAATACGGCGGTAAATACGGAAAAACATGGAAGAAAACGCGCGTAAATATATGAAATATAAACGCACGTCAAAATCCCCCAAGCTGAACTCTTCCTCGTCCTCGAGGAAGACGAGTGAGAGTAGGAGCTCGGAGGGGAAAAATAGAGAGAAAGAGAGAAAAAGAAAACTCTATATCCCAGATCGTCCGTCATAGCCAACAAAATCAAAAACGACACACCAAGCAAGCAAACGCCAAATCACATCACTAAACCTAGGAATACGAGTCCAAATAAGTGCCGTGGGCCCACGCGGTGAAGCGCGAGTGAGTGTGGTCGTGCGCTAGCAGTCAGTGTCGCTATCTACGATGTGCAATAAAGCTCGATATACCCAGACCCAGGAAACGAACCAAATACCGATTCGAATTTGAAATTGCGGTAAATATTAGTTCAAGCATGCATGAGAAAAGTATAAGAATAGAAGCGTATCATGCATCGGGGACTCCACAACTAGGGTTAAGGAAATCACACCACTATAGCCTAGATACTAGCTAAAAAGTTCCTAAGCCAAGTGTTTTCGAAAACGATGGGGGTTGAGATGATGTGGAGTAGAACACTCGGTGCAAATTCTCGCCTTCCCTTTATTCTCGGTACGTAGGAAAAAATATTCAAACGGGAATTTTTTTGGGTTTTGGGCATTTGTATTTTTTTGGCTTTTCGGCTATACAAAATTTTTCTTTTCTTTTCTTTTTGGGTTTTTCTTTTCTTTTCTCTTTTTTTGGATTTTTGGGTTTTTTGGCTATACACATGTGTACTCTCCCAAGTGGGAGAACAGTACACGACGAGGGGCTTTGCACCAAGTAAAATAAAAATGAAATCGGATTCTAAACACGTGGGCAAAGGAGATATTTTTCGCTAATGAGAGCATAGGCTAAATGGGTTATCCTAGTCCTTGTTTGTGGAATCCCGACACATGTGAATTGAAGTACACGATATATATATATATATATATATATAGCATGCAGAAGCAGACAGGGGAAATAAATACCTCATATTCAAATCAAAGCATGATAATCTAGGGGTCATTCCTGGACAGGTATATAAAGTAAAATCACAAAGTATAAGCACACCAAACAGATAGGCACGACACACGACTCACAAAAAGCTAAGAGGACCCACGATGCATGAAATGCAAGAGAACTCGAAATCCTAGGGATAGTGAATGTGATTATCGATGCTATGCTAGGTGTGTGTGATTTTGTGGCAATTCATCATAGGGTTCATCTCTAGGAGAAAGAGATAAAAAGAAGAAAAGAAAAAATTAAAACACGATGAAAACGGCTTAAAAACGAAAAAGAAAGACTCAAATGGCGCACACAATGTGACTCCCCCAAGCTGAAGCTTGCATTGCCCTCAATGCAATAGGAGTGAGTACGGGAGGGCAATGAAGATGGGGGGGGGGGAATACGCACCGACACAAAAAGAAATGAAAAATGAGGAAAACACGGAGATGAAACTGAAAATAAAGAAAAATCAAAATCAAACCACACGACACGAAAATAGAAATAAAACCACACGACACGACACTCAAAAGGGGAAAAACAAGCACACACATAAAAATAAGAAAAACAAAACACGACAACACACAACACTCACGACAACACTCACGACAACACAACAAAACAGACGTCCCCCAAGCTAGACATGACAGTGCTAGCAAATAAAATGTTTTCGTGAAATGCAGAAATATGCTAGGGGGAGTCAAAAAACAAACAAATCACAATCAAATAAAAATAAAAAGGAAGTGATGCGACACGTGAACGGGTCCCCCCTGACAGAGACAAAGCAGGGCCCCGAAAAGACAGATGGGGACAAATATGGGGGGGGGGGCAAAAGCGGGAAAGGAAAAATCAAGCAGGGGCACCACCCTCTGGGGGTGGTGAAGGGGGCCTGCGCTGGGGACCAGGAGTCGTGGGGGGTGGAATGTGGAGCTCAGAGACATCGGGTGGGTCTTCACGGATGTGGCGAATGAAGCTTTGAAAAAAGGGGAGGTCTCGGTCGACGGACTCCTCGGTTATCCGACCACCCTGTCCAGCTAGGAGGATCATGGCCGTGAATCGGTCGGCTTGGTCGTCGGCTTGGAATTGCATCCCATATTCGGGATCGTCAACGTGCGAGGGGGGGGGGGAGTGGTGTGTGGTGTGGTAGATGGGTTGGAGGTGGTGGGTTGAGCGGGGGGTTGTGTGCGACGAGTACGACGGGTGGGCCTAGGGTTGGAAGAGCTGGCGTCGGTGGGCTTAACACGGCGGGGATGCATTGTGCAGGTGTCGTGTGTGTGCGTGAGTATGCAAAATACAATGAATCAACACAAACACGAAACACGACCAACGAGCAAATGGAATATTTGGGGCAAAATTAAAATTGAGCTAAGGAGCGAGTTTATCCAAATGAGATGAAGATCGTTGCTCGTAGACGCCCCGCTGCTACTCGATAGGAGCACGTTGTGAAGCCGCGGCGATTTCTTCAGCAAGTTTCGAAATTTAGGAGAATGGGTGAAAGTTAGGGTTTTGTGTGCGGGTGGAATCGAGGAGAATGGAGAGAAATCGGTGGTGGGATGGCTAGGGAAATGGGAGGAGGTCGATTGGGGTTGATTTTGGGGAAGATCGCGGTCTAGCGCAAGAGGAGGAGGCGAAACGTCGGGTTGGGATTCGAAAATGGAGAGGGCGGAACGAACGGGCGGCGACAGAAATTTATAGGAATTTAAGTCGACCCGGTCGGGTGAGATATCACCCGATCGGTTGAACTTAGGTCTAAAATTCGACGCTGAAGAAACGCTACAGGCGACCCGATCGGTTGAGAACTCAACCGATCGGTTCGCCGCTCCACAGATTTTCCCGAGAACTCTGAGTTTTTCACCTGGTCCCTCAACCGGTCTCTCATCTTGCCACCCAGTCGGTTTATAAATTCTGAAATTTTTCCGAGAGTTCCCCCAGGTCACCCGGTCTGCTCACTCGGTCACTTCTTTCTTCACTCGGTCGGTTCATTTCGTGACAGACACGGCTGTTAGCTGATACATCCCAACCGATCGGGTGAGTTATCACCCGGTCGGTTGAGGCCTTGTTTTCTGCAAAAACCCAAAAATCGCCTAAGTTTCACGACGGGAGCTGTTTCGGCTGGATTTAATAATAAAAATAGATAAAAATAAAGTAAAAAAAGTCCTAAAAAGCGAAGCAAAAGTTTAGAACATGGGTTGCCACCCATCAAGCGCTTTTGTTTAATGTCATTTAGCTCGACGCCCGTTGATGATTTTCATGGTGGGTGATACGGGTGATGCCCAAAATCCGGCATCTCTTCCGCTCCAGAAGTCGTGGCTATTGGTGTAGTCGGCGGCTGTAAAAATATTTGCTCGACTACCCTCCCTTTGTTCACAGGATCCGTGGGTTTCTCCCTCAAATTGGCGTCCACCGCCGTCTTTTTCAGGATCCAGACCTCATCGCCAGTGAGGTCCATGGGTTCTTTTCCTTTTCTCCTTGTGGGAGGAGACTTAGGGAATCCGGGAGGGATCGTATGTCGCGCGACCGCCTCATTAGACACTCCATTCTTAGGGCAGCTAATTTGCTCTCCAAGGTCCCCCAAGCTATCGAGGGGATTCCTCGAGAGCACTTCCCATGCACTCGTTTTAATAGCTCTTTCTTCTTCATTCTCCAACACATTGATACTAGGATCGTCCGGGTGGTTCGGATGTTTCATCGACAAGGCCAAGTCAAATTCGACACTTTATTGGCCCACATTCAGGGAAAGCTTCCCGTTCTTTACGTCTATCAACACTCCGGCGGTTGCCATAAAGGGTCGTCCAAGAATAATTGGGGTATGCTTATCTTCCGGCATGTCCATCATGACAAAATCGACTGGAACATGCACTCCTTTCACATCGACTGGAAGGTCGTCCACTACTCCCACCGGATACTTGACCGAACGGTCAGCAAGTTGTAATGTCATGCCGGTGGGCTCTAAGTCTCCCATCCCTATTCTCTTGTACAACGACAGGGGCATTAAACTGACGCTCGCACCAAGATCAACGAGCGCCCTATGGATTTGCACTTCCCCGATAGAGCAAGGGATGGAGAAACTTCCTGGATCCTTGAGCTTGGGCGGATTTGCACGCTGAATGAGTGCGCTGCACTCCGTCGTTAACACGACCTTTTCTTTTCTAGATCCCCGTGTCACCAAGTCTTTCAAGAATTTAGCATAGGAGGGGATCGTCTCTATGGCCTCGAGGAAGGGGATTTGCAAACTCATATCTTTCACCATGGCAAAGAATTTGCCATACTTCTCATCGATTTTGGCTTTGGCGAGACGTTGTGGGAAAGGCACAACGGGCTTGAATACCTTCAAATTCCCTTCCTCTTTCTTCTTCTCTTCTTCGGGGGTTCCCTCCGGAGCCACAATTTTTGGCGACGGGGCACCGTCGTAACTAGCTTTTTCAATTGGCCGCCCGACGGCCAGTGGTGCTTCCGATTCTTTGGGCGGTGCTCTAGTAGGAATTTGTGTCCCGCTCCTCAAGACGATGGCGGACACGTTTTCATGTTCATGTGTGAGCGCCAAGGTCCGATTTACCCCCCTAGGATTTACCTCAGGTTGTGACGGTAATAAATTCTGAGGTCTTTGCAGGTTCGCCACTTGCAACCCCAGCTGGGTCACCTGATCTGTGAGTACTCTTTGTCCCATCTCCAGCTTCAGATTGATTTTCTCCTGGTTGGCTATGTATTGAGTCAAGAGGGACTCAACCGGAGAAATGGCCCTCTGTTGGCCGTATTGCTGCTGGGCGGGCTGCTGATTCCTAGGGGCATATTGTTGATACTGTGGTGGAGGTTGTTTCTGATATTACTGCTGCTGAAACTGCTGCTGGGGCCTAGTCGGCTGATATATCTGCTGTTGTTGCTGAGCCGGTTTTTGGTAGGGTGCCCGGTAACTAAGGTTCGGATGATTCCGGTTGTTGGGAGAGTAGGCCGGGTTTGAGTTGGTCCGTGGTGGTAATGGCGCATTCCCCGTAGGATTGTAAAACAATGCTCTTGCCTGATCCAATGGTGGTGAGACATCACCACCGTCGAATTCCCCAAAAACTTCGGATTCTACCGTAGCAATCTGTTGTGTACCGGCGCCACCGGTGCCTACCATCAATGCGGAGATCTGGGTCGATAGCAAGTCAAATTTGCTTGACAATTTGTCGACGTCTTCCACTCTATGGATGCCCCCAGACCTTGGTGTGGCTCTCTCGTCACACCATCGTTCATTGTTGGATGCCATATTTTCCAAAATTTGCCCGGCATCTTCTTCGCTTCTTGACATGAAAGACCCTCCAGCCGCGGCGTCCATGGAAGACTTTAAATCGTCCCTCAGCCCATTATAAAATAGATTTATAATCTGCCATTTGGGGATCTCATTGTGGGGACATCTTCTCTGCATCTCCTTGTATCTTGTCCAAGCCTCATGCAAGGACTCGTGGCTGGCCTGGGAGAAGGAGGAGATCTCACTCCTCAGCTTCATGGTCTTCCCCAGAGGAAAGAACTTTATCAGGAAAGCATTAGAGAGCTTCTCCCAGGTGTTGAATGTATTTGGGTCCTTCCCCCTAAGCCATAGCTTGGCCTTGTCTCGCAAGGAGAAGGGGAACAGCTTCAGTCGGATCGTCTCAGTTGTGACACCGTTAATCCGGAAGGTGTCACATTTCTCCAAGAATGAGTCTAGATGCTCGATTGGGCTCTCCATGGGTGCACCCGAAAACTGATCCTGCTGGATCCATGTCACCAAAGACGGCTTTAGCTCGAAGCTTTGGGCCGTAATAGCTGGAGGACGGATGGCGGAAGTGGACTCGATAGATGGCATCGAGTACTCCAACAGGGACTTGCGAGGCGGGGTGTTCTCCTCCATGGCTTCAGGATCCTCTCTTCTTCGCTTCTCGACGGCCAAACGCCTAAGGGTGTCGTTAATCTCTGGATCAACGGGGATCAAGTCATCGAGACTTCTTGAACTCCTGCGCATGAAAAACAACAAACACCCGTGAAGCGACAAGTGGGAGAGAAACAGATAAGATAAGAAATAAAAAGAAGAAAATAAAATGAAAAAAGAAGAATGCGAAAATTATCGTGAGGTAGGGATAAGAGCTAGACACTAGGGTTCAAGAGATCCTAAAATAACAAGCACATTGCCTCCCCGGCAACGGTGCCATAAACTTGACGTGCCCCCGGTTTGCGAGCCGCAAATGGCCGGGGGACCCGCATGAGGGTTTAGATATTTGTAACCGCAAGCGCACGGTATTGTAGTGTGGCTTGGGGGTCGAACACAGGGAGGCTAGGATGTGCTTGTGTCAAGGAGGACCGGGATCACCCCGTGGGTGAGCTAGCCCGGATCGGTTGATGGGTTGTCACGGTAAAGGAATGCAAGGTATGAACAATAAGAAAATAAACCCGGGACTTTGGTTTCCACTCCAACGAGCGACTCTCGCCGATACGCCCTACGGGTAGGATGGCGATCGGAATTAGGGTCTAATGGTGAGACGTTGCCTCTGAAAGTGGTACCGGCATCCCATGGGCCCGATATTCCGGTCGGTGCCCAAGATGATACACCGGACTTCCCAGGTTCGATCAGTGGGCACTCCCGTGTCCATTAACACTGATCGATTCCGGGAGCACTAAGCTCGCAACGATAACTCCCAACGTCTCATCCTGCCGCTCCCGCGCGCTAGGATTCGGCGTCTACGCTAAGGGCGTGAGCTATGGCTAGGGAGTCAACCGCCAAGTTTATTCCCCCTTGGCCCAACGGTCAAAGGCGGTCTTTTTCCCGCCGATGACAATAAAACACCCCGTGTAACCGTTAGATTCATAATCCCTATCGATTTCCTAACCCTATGGACGCATCGGGAAGAGCCCCCGAAGGGGTTTCCGTCAAAATCCCAGATTTGGGAACTACTCACAAATATTCATTAAAAAGCGATCTAAATGAAAATGAACCGTTAAAATCATAATCAGACGATAGGAATGCGAAGGTAGTAGAGCAATTAAGATAATACTAAAGTTTTACAAAGATCCGAAAACTTACAAAAATAGGAAAATTACAGCCGTCACAAAATGAAGAAAACAGTAAAAAATAACCAACTCCCGAATCTGGGAAACCTAGGGTTCTATTTATAGAAAACGACATCACCCGATCGGTTGACAAGTCAACCGGTCGGGTGAGCCGCTTCATAAAATTACAGCGCGATGCGGGGGTTTCACCCGGTCAGTATGAACTGGTCGGTTGGATCTTGGTGCGGTTGGTTGGATCTTGGTGCCGACCGGTTGGATCTTGGTGCGTACCGGGTGAGGAGACCGGTTGGAGCTTCGAGTCTCGGCCGTTGAAACTTAGCTACAGGTGAATCGATCGGGTGAAGGTCACCCGATCGGTTGGAAATTGAGCTCCGAATTCCAGAGACTTTGAGCTTTTGACCCGGTCACTGAACCGACCGGGTGACTTCTCGGGGGCTCCAAGCTGCGTCCGGGTGGAGCACGCGTGCATCACCCGATCGGTTGGAGATGACCAACCGACCGGGTGAGGGGCTGAAAGATGTAATCTTCGTCGTTTGACCCCATGGATCACGCGTGACTCCTCCCGTTGCTCCGGGGACACATGATATCATCGTATTGCATCCCAAATGCCAGCAAACTCCTGCAAAACACGAAAAATGCGGAAAAGTGAAAGAAAACAAGAAAATACAAGAAAACACGAGAAAACGAATAAAAGACGGCGGTAAATACGAAAAAACATGGAAGAAAACGCGCGTAAATATATGAAATATAAACGCATGTCAGGGAGCGAGCGCGTAGCCCAGACCGTGCCCTTCTCTGGTTTGGGTGGCTAGGAAGGATCCTGCCCCGGAATCTTCGTAGAGGGAGGGAGCCGTAGCTCGACCTATGCCCTTTTTCTTCATTTTGGGTGGCGAAGCCTGTTTGGCTTGCCCTGGAGTCATTGCTTGAGGGGGGAGCGAGCGTGTAGCCCGGCCCGTGCTCTTCTCTGGTTTGGGTGACTAGGAAGGATCCTGCCCCGGAGTCTTCGTAGGGGGAGGGAGCCGTAGCTCGGCCAGTGCCCTTTTTCTCTAGTTTGGGTGGTGAAGCATGTTAGGCTTGTCCCGGAGTCTTTGCTTGAGGGGGGAAGCATGTGCGTTGCCCGGCCCGTGCCCTTCTCCGGTTTGGATGGCTAGGAAGGATCCTGCCCCGGAGTGTTCGTAGGGGGGAGGGAGCCGTTGCTCGACCCATGCCCTTTTTCTCCAGTTTGGGTGGCGAAGTATGTTAGGCTTGCCCCGTAGTCTTTGCTTTAGGGGGAGCGATCGCGTAGCCCGGCCCGTGCCCTTCTTCAGTTTGGGTGGCTAGGAAGGATCCTGCCCCGGAGTCTTCGTAGGGGGAGGGAGCCGTAGCTCGGCCCGTGCCCTTTTTCTCCAGTTTGGGTGGCGAAGCGTGTTAGGCTTGCCCCAGAGTCTTTACTTGAGGGGGGAGTGAGCGCGTAGCCCGGCCCGTGCCCTTCTCCGGTTTGGGTGGCGAGGACGGATCATGCCTCGGAGACTTGTGCATTAAACTGAAATTTTTCAAGTGGAGACGGCAAAAGTTGATGGTGTGTAAAAAGAAAGTGTTTTATTAAAAGCTCACAATTATTGATAATACTTCAGAAGGTGCTCCGTGTTCCATGGATAAGCTAGCTCACATCCATCTTGGGTATCCAGGATATATGTGGCCGGCCCGATGATGTCGACGATTTCATAGGGCACCACCCATTTTGCTGCCAGTTTCCCTCGGCGAGCGGTTTCAGGCTTGAAGGTGGCGTCTCTGAGGACCAAGTCATCGATCCTGAAGATCCGTTTCTTTACTCGGGAGTTATAGTGCCGGGCCATCCTCTGGCTGTGCCAGATGAGGTTCGCCAGAGCTCGATCTCTCACTTTGTCAACGAGCTCGAGACTGAGGCCGAGGCCCTCTACATTGACATCCTCGTCGAAGTACTGAAGCCGAAGACTTTCCTCTCCGACCTCCATGGGAACGATCGCTTCGGCACCAAACGTCAGCATGAATGGGCTCTCTTCCGTCGCAGCTTTGTGGGTCGTGTGATACGACCAGAGAATACCCGGCAGTTCGTCTACCCACGTTCTGAGGGCGTCATCAACCTTCTTCTTCAGGGGGCCTAATATGCTTTTGTTCGCGGCTTCCGCCATCCCATTGCACTGAGGGTGGGAAACGGATGCGAAGTGAAGCTTGATCCCCCCAGCCTGAGCAGAAATCTCGAAAGCCCTCGCAGTCGAACTGCCCCCCATTGTCCGTCACTATGGCTCGGGGTACCCCAAAGCGACAAATCACGGATTTCCAAATGAAGCCCTTCATGTCAGTCCATGCGATGCATGCCAGAGGTTCGGCCTTGACCCACTTGGTGAAGTAATCCACGGCGACGACCAGGTATTATCTCCCACCGGAGGCGTTCGAGAAAGGTCCGAGGATGTCGAGCCCCCATTTGGCGAATGGGATCGGGCTCAGGATGGGCACCAGGTCGACTGGAGGCGCAGCTGTGTGTCTGCCATATTTTTGGCACGCCTCGCACTTCTTGACATACTGGGCCGTGTCGTGGATCATTGTTGGCCAGTAGTGCCCCTGACGCACTATCTTGTGGGCGATAGTGTGCCCGCCATAGTGGTTTCCACAGAAGCCCTCGTGTACTTCGCGGATGACTTGTTCTGCTTGCTCCGACCCCAGTCACTTCAGGTAAGGCAGGGCGTCGAAGTTGGCGTGGCACCTGTGGTACAGTACTCTGTCGAAGAGCAAGAACAACAAGGCTCGTCTCTTGACCTTCTTGGCCTATAGCCGCTCCTCGGGCAGGGCCCCTGTCTCCAAGTACTGCACTATCGGGGTCATCCCCGTCGTCGTCTGGCCGACGCACTTTAATTCTTCCTCTTCAATGGTATGCGTCAGCAGATTTTCGACGTAGATGGCCTATTCGATCTCGACCGCAGAGGAGGAGGTCATCTTTAATAGGGCATCGACCTGGAGGTTGTTGGAGTGAGGTAAGTGCCGGACCTCCGCTCTCTTGAATTTCTAGAGCTCGGCCTGGATGCGCTTAAGGTAGCGCTTCATCATCTCTTCTCGGGCCTCGAAGCTCCCATGGACCTGTTGGACGACGAGCCGAGAATCACTAAGTAACATCACCTTTGTCGCCCCCATAGCTCTACAAAGCTTCAACCGTTGATTGCGGCTTCGTACTCTGCAACGTTGTTGGTCGCTGGGAAGTCGAAGCGCAAGGTATACTCCAGCAGGCATCCGTCGGGGGTTTGGATGACGATGCATGCCCCCGTCCCAGACCCCGTGGCTGACCCGTCGTCGTGAACGGTCCATAATCTGCCCACTTCCTCTTGGACGGGCTCCGATGGTTTGGCTACCCCCATTGCCGATGGTGTGGCAGCCACTGGTGGTGCATCCGGCAGGTTCTCCGGGAAGTCTCCAATAGTGCATTCCACCACGAAGTCCGCCAGGGCCGGGCCCTTGATCATTGTCCGGGCTTTGTAGGTTATGTCGAACTTGCTAAGCTTGATACTCCAATTTAGCATTCTGCCCGACCGATCTAACCTCTTCAAGTTCTTTTCGAGGGGCAGGTTGGTGTAGACGGCGATGGGGTGGGCCTGGAAATACGATCGGAGCTTCCTTGCCGTTGTGACCAGACAATAGGCAACCTTCTCATGGGGCTGTAACGAGTCTCCGCCTCTCGAAGAATCTGGCTCGCATAGTAGACTAGCCGCTACACACCCTTCTCCTCCTTGATCAAGAGGGAGCTGACGGCTTCTTCATTAGCGGCCAAGTACAACCCCAGCTGTTCTTCCTCCTCCGGTTTGGCGAGAAACGGCGGGCTTTGCAGGTATGTCCTCAGCTCCGCGAAAGCTTAAGCGCAGTCGCCATCCCACTGGATCTCTTTCCTGTCAATTTTTGATTCATCGAAGGCCGTGCGTAGGACTCTAAAGAAGGGGAACGATCTCTTCGCGGATTTCAACAAGAATCTCCACAGCGCTGCGATCTGGCCGTTCAGCCTCTGTAAGTCCCGGATGGTCCGTGGCTCCACTATATTGACGAGGGCCGACAATTTGTCGAGATTCTCCTTAATCCCTCACTTCTTTATCATGAAGCCAAGGAGTTTTCCCGATTGCATGCTGAAGATGCACTTCGCCAGGTTCAGTCTCAGGTCATACTGGTGCACCTTTTGGAATGTCTCTCGCAGGTCAGCGAGGTGGTCTGGGGCTCTCCTGCTCTTAACCAGCATGTCATCGATGTAGACCTCCAGATTCTGCCCGACCTGCGAGCTGAATATCCTGTCCACCATCCGCTGGTAGGTCGCCCCGGCGTTCTTCAGTCAGAAGGGCATCTTCGTGTAACAGAAGGTGCCCCTGTCGGTGATGAAGGATATTTTCTCCTCGTCCTCCTTCGTCAACAGGATCTGGTTGTAGCCCGATAAGGCGTCCATAAAACTCAACAACTCGTAACCGAATGCCTGGTCGACTAAGTGGTCGATCCTTGGGAGGGGAAGCTGTCCTTTGGACACACCTTGTTGAGATCCGTAAAGTCGAAGCACATGCGCCACTTCCTATTGGCCTTTTTCACCAAGACGACGTTGGCGAGCCAATCCGGATAGTCCACCGGCCTGATAAACTTGGCCTGGAGAAGCCGCTCCACTTCTTCACCGGCTGCCCTCATCTTCTCTCCTCTGGCACTCCTCTTCTTCTGTCGGACCGGTCGAGATTCCAGGTCCGCATTCAGCTTGTGGGAGATTATCGCTGGGTCGACCCTTGGCATGTCCGAGGGTGACCAGGCGAATATGTCCACGTTCTCTCGGAGGAGGATGATGAGGGCCACCCTCAGAGAAACCGGGAGCTTCGTGCCGATGGAGACAGTCTTGCCTTCCTCCGCGGCCACAGACACTTCTTTGACCTCCTTGGCGGGGGTATGCCGCTGGTCGTAATAGTCCTCTCTTTCATCAAGGAAGTCAACCGATAGGGCATGCTCCAGACCCTTATGCTTGGTCGACCCCACGTAGCAGCTCCTGGATAGCTTCTGGCTTTACCACCCTAACCCCACCTCTCGCAGAGTTTGGAATTTGACCATCTGATGGAGCAGACTGGGGAGCGCTTCAATGGCCGTCATGTATGGTCGCCCTATGATACCGTTGTACGTCGACGCAATATCAATGACTATGAACTGCGTCATGCGACTGACGACCCTTGGTTCCTCTCCAAGTGACACCGACAAGGTGATCACCCCACAATGGGAACCGAGTGCCCAATGAAGCCGACAATGGGCCCCGTGCAAGGCCTCAGGTCTGCCTGCTTCAGGCCCATCTTCTCGACCGTCGACATAAACAGAATGTCGCAGGAGCTTCCAATGTCGATCAGGAGGTGGCTGATGATAGCCGTCCCAATCTGAGCCTCGATGACGATGGCGTCATCATGTGGCAGCTCGACTCCTTCCAGGTCTTCATCGGTGAAAGTAATGGGGGGTCGAGCCACCCTTCTTCGCTTCGCACCACCGTCGAGGTCCGTCGCCATCACCTGTCGCGTGTAAGCCTTCTTGCTCGACGACGATGCTCCCCCAAGGATGGCCCTCCGCATATCACATCTATGCACATGACCGGCCTGGGCGAGCGGGGCCCCTCCCTCTCGTTGCCTGGTGGTGGGTCTGGCCTCCGCGTTCCTCACGGGGCCCTCTCCTCTTGGATCAACCTCCTGCCCTCTACGAATCCCCCAAGTGACCTGCCTGGATCAACCGCTTGATCTCCCTCTTGAGGGTGAAGCAATCGTCGGTATCATGACCGTGGTCCCGGTGATACTGGCAGTACTTCTGGATATCTCGCCTCGCAAGGTCCGACTTCATTTCTCTGGGTGGGCCAGGTAACAGTCTAGCCCTTGTTGCCACAGCCAACACCTCAATCATTGGTGCGTTGAGTTGCGTATATTGGGCTTGCAGGGGTCCTTCCAACCTCGAGACTACCAGTGCAGGTTCTCTGGCGGGGATGAATTCTCGCGCTGGGCCCGACCGATCTTGCAGATGATGCCCCACTGGGTCGCGCCTCGACTGCACCAGCTGGTTGCGGCCCTGGGGTCTGTCTTCTAGTCTCGGCCCGGGATGGGGTAGAGGCCCACCTTGGGATGTCCCGGCCTGGGCCCCTGGTGCTTTGCCCCGAGAGTATCCTCGCTCAACGCGTACCTCTCCGCTTGAGCAACTAGCACGTCATAGTCGACCGACGGATCCCGGAGCAAGGATTTATGGAGGCTTCAGTTCCTCAACCTGGCTTTGAAGGCCAGCATGAGGACTTCATTTCCGCAGGCCACCACACTTCGCCTCTCGTCCTGGAAGCGATGCAAGTACTTCCCAATCGTCTCCCCTTCATTATGGATTATTGTGTAGAGGTAATTCGTGGGCTTTTTCCTTGTGCGACTGGCCCGAAACTCTTGGCAGACTTTGTGAGATAGCTCGCCAAAGCTCCCGATGGATCTTGCAGGCAAGGCGTAGTACCAATCCAGTACCGTGTCCCACAGACTCTGCGAAAAAAGTCAGCAAGGGAATGTGTCATCTACATCCTGTGCCTCCATCGCCCCTCGGTATTGTTGCACGTGCGAGAGGGGGTCCCCTTTTTCACTGTAGGTGGCCAAGTGGGGGGGACTTGAACCTTGCGAGTCTTAGGGCTGAAGTAATCCACCATGCCAACGGCATGGTCTCCTCAGGGTAAGCAGGGCGCTCAGGCTTGTGCTTCCTCCACCTGTCCGGGGTTCGACCTTGATCTCCCTCGAAAACCGACGGTCATCGTGCCCCGGGAAGGGAGGGAGTGGTTGATGAGGGGGATTCCTTCTGTGTAGAGGTGACCTGGTTGAGGGCAGACTATGGGCGTTCTGGTATTGCCGGCCCGAAGTCGACATCTCCGGGATCGCCCGCTACTCCCGGCTCTCCCTCCGGAGCCTATCGTGCTCTGCGACGAGGAAGCAGAGTTACTGATGGATGGCTTCCTCGCCGAAGTGATTCGTGGTGCGTCGTTGGTCCGAGGTCGATATTTCTGAGATCTCCCGATTCTCTTCATTCTCACGCCTTAGCCTCTTGCGCCCCACTATGATGAAGCAGAGTTGGCGACGAGCAGCTTCTTCATCGAGGCGGGCTTGCCGGACGACATTGGCCGCTTCATCTATATGCATCTGAGCGACAATCGCTTCTTCCTGGCACCTTCGCAGCCACGCAACCTCCATCTCTTCCTCCAAGAGTCTTTATTGGGCCGCTATTCCCTCGGCGAGTCCTTTGTCCCCTACTTATTCGTCGAACTGAGGGTGAAGATTTCACCTCACATTCGGGGGCTCAAAGGGGCTGGGGGTGCTTCGGTCCTGGCCACTGCGAAGCCTGCCATCATCTTAGTGAAGGCCATGAAGCTCTGTTGTACCGCATGGGCTGAGGCCTGGACTGTCTCGACCTCTACCATGGGGGTGAATTAGTCGCATGAGTCATTTGGTGAGAGTGTGATTCTTGGTCCATGGGATCCTTACGGTGGTCGGGGTTTCGGTTGATTGGTATGGGATTTGACATGGGTGTGACCCTTCGTTCCCACAGACAGCGCCAATTGTTGGGGCGTAAAATCCGCATATAATGAATTTATATTATGGGGAACCAAGGGCATGGTGGTTATGTTGATTATGGGATTAGGGTAGGCGATTTGACAGGTGATTAGTGTAGTGAAGAGGCTGAGCATACTACGAAGGCCGACCACGAAATCAATTCCCCAAGGACTCTGCCTTACGACCGCACTTCTGGATGTAAGGGCAGAGCACAATTCGTGACGGCGGGCTGACCTGCACAAGGAGCAGTTCGTCAGAAAGGCCGGGTTGGGGTCCAACCCTTAGCCTCTCCGATGCCTAAGTTAGTAATAGGACTTAAAGCGGGGGCCAGGCACGCAGGTCGGACTAGAAGTGAGTCGACCGTATGTGACGAGCTATCAGATGTGGAAGAATAAAGATATGGAAGACCTTTGCTCTTGTGTGTGAGTAATAAGACTGGGAGTTAATTTGCCAAACCCCCACCATATTGGTGGGAGAGGGGTATTTATACCCGATGGAGGCGGTTAGGTAAGGCTGACCTGGCATGCTGACTCGACGTGCTGAGCTGCCTCAACTGTCAGCGGAAGCTTCGGATGAGGATATCAGGATCAGGGGTGTCAGCCATGCTTTTGCCAGACGGCGCAGTGGCCATGGGCGCCTTTGTCAGGATGTCAGGGCCGAAAGCATTAAGTGTCTGGGGGTGCAGTGACCAGGGGGCACTTTGTCAGGTTGTCGAGCGACGGCAGTGTCAGTAGCGTCCTTGTACTAGGTTGTTTGTCATGCCCGATGTGCCAAAGAGTGGTCGGAGCGCCTCCGAGGAGCGGGGCTAGCGGTGGATCGCTGTGTCGCCCTGGACTGAGGTCGAGAAGTCATGACGTACTCCTTGCACGCTATTCCCGAAGAACTGGGGGAAGGGCAGGCGTACGACCTGCTGGGATCGTGGCTAAGTGCGTCCTCATCACTTGGCCGAGGCGGAGTGCGCCCTTTCCCCCATCGCGTCGGGCTCTAAGGTCGACCGATGCCACGCCGGCCCGGGAAAACAAGCGGGCGGCCTCAGATGTTCGGGCGAGGAGGGACCTGTCGCTGGGCCAGCCGGCCTTCGGGAATCTCAATGTGGGCCGGTGTTGTATTCGGCAGACTGGAATGGAAGGTGGGATTATCACGATCTTTAGGTCGTAACACTTTGGATTAATGAGATTGACCCCATATTTATAGGGTGAGTTAAGCATTTCTTTCAATGTCACATCTGATGTGATACTATTCAGAAAAACTCTTTTGACACAAGTTTTTTCCCTTGCATATGCTCAACTTTGAGCAATTGTTTCTCCATTTCCGGTAAACCCGAGAAGCCAAATGAGATATCATCTCGAAGAGCTTTATACTTAAAGCGCATAGAAATTGATGTTAACCAGTTTTGAGATAATTTGACCTCTCAAATCCGTCGTCAAATTGATAACATGTCTAGGCCCTAAAGGGGCTGAGATCAACTTCATGTTGCACCCGAGCTCGTGCTCAGGTGCAGTCTGAACCCTGGCTTGGGCTTTAACAGCCCAAGCTGTTGCTCCGGCTGCCAGCGACCAAGTCACTCGAGCTAGCAGTCCAAACCTAAAGCTCGGGATTAGCCAGAGCGATGCCCGGGCTAACCCGAGCCCTATGCCTGGGCTATTTCAAGTCTATGCTTTGGCCAACGCGGCTAGGTACGGGCATGTCCCAGACCTTGGTTTGGGTTTTCTATGCTCTTTAGATAGCTCGATTATTGCATCACATCTCGTGTGATGGAAATCCTATTTGCAAACAATTTGTGACGTTTTAGTTCTCATGCATCATATGCATGTACCTTGTATATCTTGATACTTAGACAAATATCCTAGCCTATGTGAGAGTATATAGCCTAACCCTATTACAGGTGTGACTCATAGCCCCTAAAGACAGTGACCACAATCAGCAGGTACCGTCCATGATTCATTACCATCTTTATGTGGGTTGCCACTTGACATGAGTGTTGTCGGGACTACCTTAACTGTGCTCGCGATTAATGCCGCAATTTTAATCCCTTCGTCATAACTATTCCGTTACGAAGCTTAGGGTGCGGTTGACTGTAAACTCCTAATAGCTCAGTGATTAGGTTAGTATCGTTCGGTCTTAGCTAGTTATTGTTGGATCCTGTCCAACATACCTCGGCCAAGGATTTCACGAAGGACCATACTTACTCTACTACACTAACCCCACACAATGGGAGAGATGAATCCTTATCTTGGCCAATACTCCACTCGTACACTTCAAGTACCACCCAGCCAAGACGTTTCAACAGGCATTGCCTTAAAACTAAGTCATAGATCTAAGTGATACCCATTCACGCACATGCTTGTATTGTGACCTCAAGTCAGAGGATCAGATTACCTATCATCAATTGAAAGCTACCATTGACATATTGATATGTGCCACCATGTAGCAGCTTTCATTGGGTCGTTCAGTGAACTAATTCTCTTGTCTCCGATTTTTCCAAATTGATCGATCATGAGATCATCGACACCAACACTTGGTGAAGATAGAAACCACAATAGTCTATCTGATGCATCGATATCTTATCTCAGTGCATCACTGACTATGAACAGTTTCAGACTTATGCCTCAGACGGTTAAAAAGCTTCTCCATGATCATGATCTATATCTTGATATATGTTTGAACTCACATTAAGCCTTAGAACTTTTTCTAAGTATGAATGTTGGCAAACATTTATAAATTTTATACTCAGACAAATAGTACCAAATAGCATACTATTATATTTGAACAAGATGTTCTAAGTACAACTGTTCCAATTATAAATAATTGGCCTCGAGAGCCTATATCTCTCTACATCTTCCACTTGCACTCAGGCCTAATTACGATGGTATTTCATACCACTCTTACATACGAGTCTCTCCAGACGATCACATGGTAGAGCATTTGTAAATGGATCTGCTAAATTGCCTTCCGCGGAGACCCGAAGGAGTTTTATGTCTTTTCTCGATTCTATTTCACATATGAGGTGATATCTATGAAGAATATGTTTGGATCTCTTATGTAGCCATGGTTCCTTGATCAATCTAATGGTTGCGTTGTAATCACAATATACGGGTATTGGATCTTTGACTACAGGCACCACCTTTAGCTGGTCCACGAACATTCTCATCCAAACTGCTTCCTTTGCCGAATCGTTGGCCGCTATATACTCGGCATCCATCATCGAATCTGCAACAGTGCCTTGCTTGGAACTCTTTTAGTTCATTGCCCCTCCATTAAGGATAAAAACATATCTTGATATAGATTTGTTGTCATCCAAGTCACTCTGAAAACTGGAGTCCGTGAAGCCCTCACTTTTGAGTTCTTACCTCTATAGATTAAAACCAAATATCTAATTCTTCATCAGTACACGAGAATTGTCTTGACCATTTTCTAGTGTTGATCGCTAGGGTTAGACTGATATCGACTTACTGCACCTAGTGCAAAATCGACATTTGGCCTAATACATATCATTATACATAATTGATCTAACTGCCAAAGCATATGGGACATTTTTCATGCTTTCTCTTTCCAAGTCAGTTTTTGGGGACATCTTCTTGGAAAGAGTTACGCCATGATTGCTGGTATGAAACAACCTTTACTTTTATCATGTATTTTAGCACGATATCAATGTACTTAGATTGAGAGAGACCTAGCATCCTTTTAGATCTATCTCTATAGATCTTCACACCTAGTTTGAATGATGATTCTCCCAAGTCATTCATGGAGAAATGGTTTGACAGCCATCCTTTGATAGTTCAACATCTTTATGTTATTCCATATCAAGAGATTGTCATCCATGTACAATACGAGGATAACAAAGAATTTCCACTGGTCTTCTTATAAATGCTTAGACCATCATTATTTTTGACAAAGCCAAACTCTTTGACTATTTTGTCAAATCATATGTTCTAGTTCTATGATGCCTATTTAAGTCCTTAAATAGACCTATGCAGCCTACATGTTTCTCTTTGCTCCCACTGACCTCGAAACCTGCTGGCTGATTCCTGTAAATTTGTTCTTCTAAATCACCATTTAGAAAAGTAGTCTTTACATACATCTGCTAGATTTCATAGTCATAATAGGCATCGATAGTAAGTATGAACCGAATAGATTTGTACATGGCTACTGGTGAGAAAGTCTCCTTTTAGTCTATTCGTAGAATCTGACGATAAACTTTCGCAACCAGTCTAGCCTTGTACGTCTCTATCTTTCCATCTACACCAATCTTCTTCTTGAAGATCCATTTGCAGCAAAGGGACAACTTCCCATGTGTACGTTTTCTAATGTCGATACCATATTAATGTGCATGATCTCAATTTCAGATTTCATTGATCAAGCCATTTCTCAGTCTCTACTCTGAATGTCTTCTTGGAAGCTAACATGGTCATCATCAACTATTATGGTATCCTTAACCCCTCTGCCTCCAAGAATCCCATAGTACTTCCCAGGGGCTCGAGTAATCCTACTAAACTCTCTAACGATTGGTTGAGGAATATCAGGCTCTGCCTCTCCCACTAGTTTCGACTCCTGTTCATGTGTTAATTCTCATTCTGAACATTTTTCCAGATCTACGACCTTACCAATAGCTTCCTTCATAAGGAACTCCTTTGCCAAAAAGGTAGCATACTTGGAGACAACAATCTTTAATTGTTCCTGGTGGTAAAAGATGTACCCCATCGAATTTTACATATACCCAACGAATTTACACATAACAGATCTATTCTTCAGTTTGTCTGGATTATACCTTTTGACATATGCAGGACAACCCCATACCCTAATATGTTTACAGTCGGGTTTCCTGTCGCTCCATATCTGATAAGTAGTCACTGACTTGGATTTTGACAGGACCCTAATGAGAATGTATGCAGTAGTTTTAGGTCATAGCCCCAGAGGGAGGTCAGTAACTTAGCATCACGAACATGGATCACACTATTTTTAACAAAGTGCGAGTTATTTTCCCCGATTGTAACGGTCTGGTTTCAGTGTACACGAATTTCCATATTCACGATAATATCACACTAGTTTAAAATGAGTAAATGATTTTTTTTCAAATTTTTCCGTCTCCCAAACCTTAAATTTGACTTCATATTCATGATCATCGTGATGACACGAACCCGTAGCTATTTTTTTGTAATTTTCCGATATTGTTTGTAATAATCGATACTTAATATATAATAGTATCTGTTACTAATTACTATCACTTAGTAATATCATATTACTTTACCTTAATAACCCACCTATGCTTAAAACGTTTACACGTTTAGAAGTATTTTCTAAACTTAAACAAAAGTTCAAACCACTCTTATTAATGACTAATAGTGGGTTAATGAAACCATAGCCCTATAAATAACCCCTCTAATCCCCGTTTACTTCTAATAATAAAAAAATTATTAATTTCAAAACTATCCCCCTCACGCAGAACTTGTAGGATCTGGATCCTAGCCTATAGGGGGGTGAATATGCTAATAAAAAATTCTCGTGCAACCCACGAGAAATCATACGCAGTTAAAGGCACAACCAGAGTAAATGAGAGACAATCACAGAGTACGCACAGATATACCCTGGTTCAGTCGCACCAACGACCTACGTCCAGCCCCAAGTAAATACTAGCATTAATAAATTCCTTCTGTACACCTACAATGGGGTCCTAGATCCAACTCCCCACCTAGACTGTACCATACTCAGTAAAGTACAAAACTCTATCAACCTAGTAAATGCGTATATTGACTACTACAACACGTCAAGACCCTCTTGTCTAGCCACGGCAAGACAAGTCCAAAATAGTCACAAAATATTGGTAAAGTTTTTCCTACAGAGAACGTTACACTAAGACACGAATATAAAGAGTAAAGGGTTTAGAAATGCTCAGTTCGTGTCTGTGTAGGCGTCTCTGTCAATCAGCACGTCGTCAGCTCCAATCTGACGCAAACGGTGTCTCGATCCGACTCTTGGATGTCAAATGGCGCACTGGTCTGTGCGTTAAGTAATTCCAGTTCAATCCTATTAAGCAGCGGTCTGTGTGCTCCATAATTCCCTTAAAAACCAAGCCACGTCAGCATGCAAATGCTTTCAATTTCGTTCAATTTCTTTCGCACGGGGATCGCACACGTCAGCACCAAGATGCGATCAGCGCCGTTGGTTTAATTTCCACACGCAGCAGCTGTCTGCTTTGCTTTAGGGCATGCAGGTGATGCAACGTCTTCGCGTACTCGACGACGACAGCAGCAACACCTCGAGAGCTCCTTCGTCAGCGAGTTTTTCGTTCATGCGACGACTTCATGGAGACAGGGTTTACGATGTCAGCAGCGTGATGGCAATGGGAGCATGTCTCCGATTGATTAGTAGCACCGGTGGTAAGCTCTTCTATGGGACAACAACAACGATGATACTGCATTCACGGTGACTTCGTTCTTGACGACGGGGCTTCAAGATGCAGTTCTTCGATAATGACTTCTACGGTCGACCCAACGGCGATGGCGACGTTCGAGCAGCGACGGTCTCCGACTTCTCGCTTCGGTGGCGTAAGCTTCTTCTTGGAACGTCGACGGCGACTTCATCTTCGAGATGGCGTTCTCTCGTTCCGTGCAACGGTGGCTTTACAGATCTTCGGTAATGACTTCTCCGACGGCGACGTCTACTCTTCGAAGACGACTGAGGACGTTTCAGCGGCTATATTGCTTGGGTGTTACGGCAACTTTGCATGGGTTGTCGTCAGCATGAGTATTCTGTAACTTGATCTTGGCGACCACTACTTCGGTGGCTTCTTCAACTCAGATGGCAGCGACGTCCCTTGATCTCTACGGTGATGCGGCGTACGAGACCTCTGATGGCTCCATCTCAACTTCAATGTGTTCTTCTACGACAACAAGATGATGAATTCCTCTAATGGCAGCTTGTCTCGATGGCTAGGAGATGAAGATGGCAGCAACACGGTGGACGGCAGCCTTGATCTTCACATGGCTTAGGATTTTTCAAATTAATGAGGATAGCTAGGGTTCTTTTGTTGTGTGACCTCTCTCTTGGAAAAACAAAAACACCCCTACCCTTTTTTGTGTTTGCCACATGCTAGGTTTAGTATATGGTAGAGAAAGATATATGTGGGCTGTTGCAAGTTTTTGATGCTAGGGTATTTTGTTTGCCTTGGAATTTTAAGAGCACAAGAATTTTTGGGCTTGAGAGGGCAGCTTTGAGTTTTCCTCTTTTTTTTGTTCAGCCACATGCCTTGTTAGGGTTGTATAGGAGTGGTTATATAGGGATTTTGGAGAATTAATTTGCCTCAAAAAGAATCCCACAATATAAGGGATTTGGAGTTCAATTTAGAGGAAAAAATTGATTTGAATTTGGAGCCAAGATAAGATAGGAAATTTGAATATGATATGAATTGGGAAAAAGTATTTTGGCTCAATCTCTAATTGATTTGATTCAATCCCAATAGATATGAATTAGCTCCATCTCATCCCATATTGGACCAAGTCCAATTTGCTTTGTATATGGTACTTTGACCAAGTCCATTAGCTATGTGGATGGCAAATTCTCCAACGCTTAGAATAACGACTTTACCATTCCTGAAACACACTTAGAGCACACGTTAAATAGTTCACACACGTTTGTCATCATCAAACAAAAGTTCCTAGATCAATGCGTCCAACAGAACTCTCTCTCAACTAGTTCACACACACACACACTCTCTCTCTCGCTACTTCACCCCCTCCCTCACCTACGCCCACCACCTTGTCCGCCCCCCCACCGATGCTTCGCCTCCACTACCGTCGTCGCCCTGCCACCGTCGCTCAATACTGACCAAGCGCCGCTCATAGCACCGCCAGAGCCTCCGCCATAGCTCCCCCACCACAACAGCACCCCCAATGCCCCAGCAGCCCTTTCCACTGCCACCTAATGCTGCCGGACGCCGTTGACAGTGTCGCCGCCTGCTCTGCCATCGTTCCCAACGACCGCAGCAGCCAGCAGCAGCCACCAAGCACCCGCAGCTCCCCCTTATGTTGCTTCTCCTTCTTTCCTAGGCAACCGCCGCTGCCTGCCCCACAGGACCATCGCCCTGCGTCGCCGACCTCCGCGTCCTCGTCGACCCCTTCCGCCCTACGCCGCCTCGGTCGCCACCAGCGACGATGAGAATCCCCGGCCCTTGTGAACGAAGAACGAAGAGAAGGAGGGTAAAACTTTTATACGATTTTTTATACGAAATACGTATATACGTCCGTATTTATACTTATAGTATATGGGTTTTCTAATTTAAATTCATAATAAATCCTATAGGCCTCAGAAAAATACCAGACCAAGGTCCAGAAAATCGAGCGTGACGTCCCGGACTTATTGGCGCTAATTTCATCTCGATCAGGCAAGTATATTTTTAATAATAAATTTTTAAAGCTAAAATCTATTTACTTTATTTTCACTTGATAATTAATATCTTAATTATTTCACGTACACTAACGTACGAGAAAATTTTATGTCGTAGTATATAACGAGACGCTTGTTTTGACAGCTTAATTGAAGTATTCTGATACGTATTTCATTCTGAAGAAATTATTGAACGTTTACTATAACTATTTAGAATTAGTTTTTAAATCTATTTTCAAATCTAAAAATCGTTTTTGAGCTTTTAAAAATTATTAAAAATACCCAGAAGCTTCAGAATTTTTTTCCCTTCTTAGGTAAAATTATTTTTCCTCATATTTAGCCTCTCTAAAAATTTAGAACACATTTTGACACCTTTTCAGGCTATTATAAAATAAAAACGGTTGCGATAAATAGATAGATATTTGTACGGCTTATAACCAACAATTTCTTGTGATTTCAGGTACCAATTCACATGCACCAGTACCCTTGGAAGCTCTAGCTCTAGTTTCAGCTCACTACAACCACCTCGAAACCAGTAAGTCACAACAAATTCTAAATTTAGAAAATTAGATAGTGTACTAGCATGAACTTAGGATTTTATAAATAGCCTCGGAACAACTATTGACCTGAATGAATGACTAGAGACCTAATTAAATTGCGAAATAATCAACTATAGAACAACTATTCACTTAAACAAACAATTTTTGTATTCTATGTTTGTTGGACTTGTCTTTATCCAGAAATTTCTTAGCATCCGTATTGTTTTGCCTTCTTGTTTTAATAAAGTCAATTAGTGGTCCTACTTTAACTATCCTAGTGGTAGCGATCTAAATAGGGAACTACTCTACTGATTGTTAATATAACCGAGTGAACAGATGTGATTATTGCCATTCTTAACATTGGTACCACCTGGTGTCTAGGATCGTTTGCGCCAAAGTTTAGATCGCATTGCTTGCGGGAATAGTGACCTGCTTGGCCAAACCTGACTGGCCGTGTATGCATGGGTCAATGTTAGAATTCCAATCATCATCAGTTTCCAACCATTTATTATAAATACATTCAAATGGGTTTCTTCAACTTTGATCGCACGTAAACTCGTATTCCATATGATCATTATCTTGCCTCGTGCACCCTTGCCATTCTTATTTGTCATATGAAGCTATTCGTGGAATGTCGTGTAAATTTCGTTTGAAATGTCATGTTAGAATCCCCGATTGGAATCTCATGTTAGAACATCGGGTTGATTACAAACTAGAACAGAAATGCAGATCTTGAACACTTGACACTGCTGGGTTTTTGGGGTAACTCATCGTTGAGAGAGTGTGGGAGTGACTAGAGTTCATCTACATGCTTCCTGCCTCAACAAACAAGATGCATGTGTCAGCAAAACCTTAAATGCTGCCTACATCGGCAAATACCTCCTAATACCAGTGTCAGTTCCGTCTGGGTAATGAGCACCCAGGCAAGAGATGAACTCAATGGTTGCATATCATACTCTACAACTTGAGTCACGTACTTTTTAGTTTATTCACTGCTTGCACTACAATGGTACAATTGGTTGTCTTCTTTCAATTCTGCTTACCTTTACTACTCTTTTATGTATACCTTGTCACAATTAATGCTCTGTATTTTACTTTTCGCTCTGGTTTGCTTATACATAGTTACCTTTTTATCACCTGCTTTAGTCATACTTATGCACTGCTTCCTTTCTATGTTTAGAATTAATTTGACTTACATACGGTTCCATTTTATGGCACCGACAGACGACGTAAAAATCGTATAAGACACCCCTGAGTTTGAGGAGCCGTAGTTTGACCCAGAGACTGCCGATTTCTAGAGATAGCTGAGTTGGTGTGCGTATTGTATTTCCTTTCGGTATTTGATTTCCCTACATTTTTTCATGTACTCAGTGTGAGAGTGCTGTTGTGTGTTGTATTTCAATTATGGATTGTAATAATGTACGCTGGCTTGAGTATTGGTACATCTCTAAATTGTTGCTATATTGTTTTCACTGGTGATCTGCAGACCTGCAAATGTAGTCAAATAAGTAATGGCCCCCTGAGAGCAGGTCGTTAAAAATTTGGTGGCCCATTCAGGTCGATGCAAAATACCTTGTGAACAGTACAATAAGATCATGATGTACTTTATATAATACTCAAAGTAGCTGACATTTTCCTATGTATGCAGGTGTGACATTCAAACGATGGATGGAAACACTTCTGAGAGTCCTAATGGAGCTGATGTGTCTGGAGCTAGTAACCAAACAAACGACGGACCACCTCCCATGGTGCACCAAATATCTGATGTCGCACTATGAGAGCTTGTTCAAGCCTTATGAGGAGAACACAAGTGCGAAGGAGGAATACAACAATTTAGGTCGCTCCGCCCAAAGCCTTGGAATGATTTGGATGGTCCTCTAAAGGCCGAAGAGTGGTTGTGAAGCACTGATGATGACTTAAGAGCAACCCAGATCGCAGAATATGCATGGGTGGATACTGCTAAGTTGCAATTGACTGATGGAGCTCGTATTTGGTGGAATTCAGCTGAATGTCTCCTGCAACGACCAATTGATTGGGCGACATTCACCGATCACTTCAACACCCAGTACTTCTTGCCTGAGGCATAGATGGAACTGCATGCACAGTTAGTCAATATGAAGCAAGGTTCCATGACAGTGGAACAATATGGGTCTCAGTTCACTATGCTTAGTCGATTTTCTCCAGGGATGATTGACACCCCTCTGACTCGAGTACAACACTTAAGCAAGGACTGAACATCGAGATTCGACGGAACTTGGTCAGATGCCAACTTTGCACCCATACTGAAGTTCTAGCTGCAGCTTGTGAGCACGAATATATCAAAAGAGAAGTGAAGCGAGAGAAATCTATAGCTGCCGCTCCCCGAAGGCCGCCACCTCCTACAACTATTGCTGGATCCAGCCGTCGACCTCCATCCAACCAGGTACATAGGCCTATCCAACAAGCTCAATTCAAGAGGTAGGCACCTCCACCATGCCCAGTGTGCCACCATTGTAGGAAATTAGGACATTTTCGATCAGAATGTCGATCATATCCGATTCCTTGCCTGGTATGCGGCTCCAAAGATCATGGTGCAAGGGATTGTCCTGAGAGGAAGGCTCGACCTCCTAACCCTGATCTGGCTAATGCCCCTGCTAGGAATGCTCCATAACGGCAACCATCTCCTCCACAACGAAAGCCACTTCCTCCTCAGCAACAAGAGTTTCAGCAAGCATGACGACAGGAGCCACCCCCAAGGCGCGAAGCATATATCATGACTGTGTAAGAGGCCGAAGCTACTGGCCAAGTGATCACAGGTACGAGATATCACTTTCAGTATTATATTCTATTATTTTTAGATCGTTGGCTTAGAAATAATTCTCGTAACCATAGATATCATCTTAGTAGCTAGTAAACCCACCTTCACTTTATTTGACTCAGGAGCCATACATTGCTTCTTGGCAAGTCGATTCATCAACATACATGTCGTCCCCATTGAACCTATGACTTCTCATTGGAAGGTCGACATAGCTGGTAGTTCTATACCAATAACTAGCGGATGTTTTCAATGTTCTGTAGTGGTTTGTGGATGTGATCTATTTACCGACTTCATGGTGATCGAGATGCCAAGTTTCGATGCTATTCTTGGAATGGATTGTTTAGGGACATTTCATGCTACCATTGACTGTCGTCAAAGGAGGGTCGTATTCGAGACACCCAACCATCCTAAGTTCGAATTTCTAAGTGAAAGCAGATCAGAAGGACCAAGGAAGTTCAGAGCCAGACTTTCAGAGGCATTGGAGACTACAATCAATGGAAGTTGAATAAGAGAAACCTAAAGTAGTACGAGAATTCTTGGACGTATTTTCAGACGAACTCGTAGGTTTGCCTCCAGATCACGGCCTCGAATTTACCGTTGATCTATATCTAGGAGCACATCCGATATCCAAGGGACCTTATCGCATGGCACCACCTTAGCTTGAAGAAATCCGGGCTCAGCTGGATGATCTTATACAGAAGGGATGGATACGCCCTAGTGTATCTGCATGGGGTGCCCCTGTACTACACGTGAAGAAGAAGAATGGATCCCAGTGCATGTGCGTCGAATACCGCTAGCTGAACAAGATGACGGTGAAAAACAAGTATCCTCTTCCTCGCATCGACGACCTTTTCGACTAACTTCGAGGATCAAGTGTATATTCGAAGTTGGACTTGAGGACCGGGTATCATCAAGTGAAGGTAAAGAAGAAGGATGTTCACAAGACCGTATTTTGGACCAGATAAGGACACTATGAGTTTTTAGTGATGCTGTTTGGTATGACTAATGCACATGCGATGTTCATGCGTCTCATAAATCAGGTACTGTATAACCATCTAGACAAGTTTGTAGTTGTCTACATCGATGACTTGCTCCTCTACCCAAAGGATGCTTAGGAGTACAAAGAACATCTGAGGAAGTCTTGGAAACCTTAAGACAACATCAACTATATGCCAAATTCAACAAGTGTGAATTTTGGCTAGATAAGGTGGCTTTTCTAGGTCACATCGTGTAGGGAGAAGGAATTTCTGTCGACCACAAGAAGGTAGCTACTGTTTGAAAATGGACGGTCCTTAAAACTGTGACAGAGATTCGAAGCTTCTTAGGATTATAGACGATTCATCCATGACTTCTCAAAGATTGCGGAGTCCATGACACGATTGACGAGAAAGGATGTGGTGTTTGTATAGTCGAAGGCCTCTGAAGATGCATTCTAGAAGCTGAAGAGAAGATTAACTTCGGCCCCAATTCTGGTCATTCCAGACATGACTAGAGGTTTCGAAGTATTTTGTGATGCATCTGGCAAAGGACTTAGGTGTGTGTTACATCAGCATGGCCGAGTCGTTGCCTATGCATCCAGACAATTGAAGAACCACGAGAAGAACTACCCCACTCATGAACTTGAGTTGGCATCAGTTATCTCTTCCTTAAAGATTTGGAGATACTTCTTGTTGGGCGAGCATGTGAAGATATTTTCAGATCACAAGAGTCTCAAGTACATGTTCACCGAGAAGGAGCTCAACATGCAACAATGACGATGGATCGATTTAATGGCGGACTATGAAGTTGACCTTCAATACCATCCTGGAAAGGTCAACGTCGTACCAGATGCATTGAGTCATCTCCTTGCAGTGATGACCCTCACATCGCAATAGAGGCTAATCCATAAGATACGAGCCATGGAGATGGACGTAATATTGCCAGGAGTAACGTCTTCATTACTCAACCTTCAGATCCTGTCAAATTTGGTGGACATGATCAAGGCTGCCCAAGCAGGAGATGAGAAGTTACACAGGATCGGAGACAAGATGATGACAAGTTAAAGGCCTGAATTCAAGGTCCATGAGGATGTATCTTTACGATTCGGTAACCGCATATGTGTACCATCTGGAGACATCAGAGAAGAACTATTGGAGGAAGCTCAAAGTTCTCCATATTCCATTCATCCAGGCGGTACCAAGATGTATCAAGACTTATGACTACATTACTGGTGGCATGGTATGAAGAGAAGTGTCGCACATAGCATGGCAAAGTGTATAATGTGCCAACAGGTGAATGCTGAACATCATCGGTTTGTCGGCTTGTTACAGCCTTTTCCCATTCCAGAATGGAAGTGGCAACACATGACAATGGATTTTGTGAGGAGACTTCCCAAGAGTACGAAGCATAATGATGATGTCTGGGTAATCGTTGATCGATTAACCAAGTCAGCACACTTCATTCCTTTCAGAGTGGGCCAGTCAAACGAAGTGCTAGCCAAGAAGTACATGGAGAAGATAGTGAAGTTGCATGGTGTCCCTGTCAGTATTGTTTCAGACAGAGACACTCGATTCATGTCTCACTCTTGGAAGAGTTCACAGGAGTGTCTGGAGACCCGCTTAAGTTTTAGTACAGCTTATCATCCTCAGACATGTTGGATATGGACGACATAAATACACCCATGAGGGGATGTATGAGGGTATACGGACCTCAGATGTCGCGTGCACGAAGGCATGCGCGAAGGGAACCTTTTCTCGTATGAAAAGGACCACTCGACAAGTGGAAAAAGCCACTCGATAAGTGGAAAA
Organism: Scilla litardierei; assembly: GCA_030789695.1. Taxonomy (NCBI): domain Eukaryota; kingdom Viridiplantae; phylum Streptophyta; class Magnoliopsida; order Asparagales; family Asparagaceae; genus Scilla; species Scilla litardierei. The sequence continues at coordinate 239,227,607 of CM061142.1, read as the reverse complement.
AGCCACTTTATAAGTGCAAAATGGCACTTGATAAGTGGATAAAGAAGAAGATAAATGAATGTGCTAATATAGGCTAATAAGCTTATAATTGATTATTTCCTACAATAACCACCCCTAAAGCCTATAAATAGGACCCAAGGGTAAGGCATTCATTCACACTTTCCATGCCATAAGTTTGCATAAGGCATCCTTATGTTCTTCTTCTCCCTTCCATTAAAATCCTCTTCTAGTTAGAGATTTAGGCGGTGAAACTCTGCTTCGATCCTCCGTGACGAAGTATCGACCGTTGTGGCGAATCCGAGGGCGAAGTTCCGAGATTACGGTGCCGTGTACGCAAGCGTAAGTCTCGACTTCATTTATCGATCCTAACATTGTTTTGACAGGATCCTACATTGGTATCAAAGCCATACGGGTTTGCCCCGGACAAACCGCCGCCCCGTCGAACCGATGAACGAGGCGTTGTCTTTTTTCACGAATGGGTATCCTACCATTACGCATATGGTAGGAACGCTTCGTGACAGAGAGAACACAGCGGTTGTTCTTTTCACGTTAGGGTCTCCTACCATTACAGATATGGTAGGAACTCTCTGTGACGGGAAGAAACGACCGTTCATATTGTCAAGCTCGCTCTCTTTATGGATGCTGAGTCTCCATTCATAGGGAATGTGAACTCTCTTCATGTGGAGCGCGTAGTTTATGAACTTTAAAGTGTGTTATTTTTCATTTTTGGCTCACGGCCATTAGAGAATAACTACTTTCTCGACGAACGGGTGCTTCATCGACGAACGGGTGCTTCATCGAGGAAGATGATGGTAGTTATCTACATCGGAGAAGATGACTTTTGGTGCATGATCACCATGGCCAAATGGGCTATGGAGGCAACGCATCCCCCCTCCTCATGCGGAGGGGGTTGGCTACGGTCAAAAACCACCACGACCACCCCGTCGAGGGGGAGGAGTGCATGCGGCCACCCCATGCAAGGGGGGATACCGGCCATGGCCAAAGGGCCATGGCCGGCCTAGGCCAAGGACATGCCTGGCCGAGACCAGGCCAATGCCAGGGGGCCCTGGCCGGCCTCGACCAAGGCCAGGGGCCGGCCTGGCTGGCCCTGGCAGTGGCCAGGGCCGGCGCCCTGGCCTCTGCCATGGCCTGGACGGCCCTGGCAGTGGCCAGGGCCAATGCCCTGGCCTCAGGCCAGGGCCTGGACGGCCCTGGCAGAGGCCAGGGCCAGGCCCTTGCCGTCCCTGGCCGGCCTCGGCCAGGGCAGAGGCCGGCCGGCCCTTGGCCAGCCCCGCCCAGGGCAGAGGCCTTGTCCAAGGGGGTGCCAAATAACTGATTGGTCGGTATTGGTCGACCAATTCGGGATTATTGGTCGACCAATTTAGCCAGAGGCCTTGACAATGGTTTCGGCACCGGCAACCTACAAGCCTAGCCCATACGGGGCCGACGGCAGTCGTCTGCGGCAAAAATTCTCCAATAAGGGGGACAATGCCTGGATCCATACGGGAGCCGGCGACGATAGTTTGCAGAAAAATCCCCAAAAGGGGGATCCGACCTTGGCACGGCAACGGCTTAAACCCGACAATGGCCAGGGATTGACGAATATTTCACTAGCATCATAAGGATACTATGTTGAAATATATTTTTGAAAAATACGTTTTCATACGTTTTGAAAAATACTTTTTCAAAAACGCTTTTCCGCTGCGAAGTACTATAAGAGTACGATTATTTGATAAAGTGATGGGGAAATATTGAAAGTTGCTCTAGATGGTTATTGGAAACGTAGTGACTTTTCCGATTCTAGAGTAACATCTTCAATATTTTTCGAAAGTAACTTATCAAATTATGAATATCATTCCAAGTGGGAGTTGATTTTAGAACTATCCATATGGGATATTCTATTATCATTTCAAGTGGGAATTATATCTGAAAAATACGTTTTCAAACTCGGTTTTCCGCTGCTAGTACTATAAGAGTACTATTGTTTGATAAGTGATGGGGGAATATTGAAGGTTGTTCTAGATGGTGATTGGAATCGTAGAGACCTTTTCGATTCTAGAACAACATCTTCAATATTTTTCGAAAGTAACTTATCAAATATAATATAATTCCAAGTGGGATTTGAATTTTTAGAACTATCCAAATGGGATATTCTATTATCATTTCAAGTGGGAGTTATATTTTAAGAATTTTATGCAATGTTTTGATCAAACCTTCGGTTTTGTGTCTTTTGCAGCATTTTAAAAGTAAAATGTCTTCCGCTTCAAAGAATATCGTCGCTGAGTTAAACAGAGGTGAAAAACTCAACGGTGATAATTACAAACTTTGGTCAATCAAGATACAATACGTTTTAGAGGAGCAAGAAGTGCTCGAAACTCTAAAGAACGTAATGATTGAACCCGAGTTGGGCACTACGGCCCAACACAGACGAGACAAGGAAGCTTTTGATGCTTGGTCTCAGAAGAACAAGATAGCACGCATTACGTTATTAAGCAGTATGGCTGATGACATAATGCGCATCTTCCGAGAACATGACCTAGCCATGGACATATGGTCCAAGCTAGAAGAGAAGTTCGGTGGCACATCGGTGTCCAAACTTCGCGCCTTAACTATAAGGTTCGATTCATATAAGAAACGTCCAGATCATTCCATGGGGAAACATCTGTGACATATGGCGAATCTTATCTCGGAGTTAAAGGACGCAGGTCATGTGCTCACTGATGAGCAACAAATCCAAGCAGTCATACGTACCCTACCAAATGGTTTGGACCAAATGAAGATGCATCTCACTCACAATGAGAGCATCAAGACTTTCAGCGATGTTTCTAAGCACCTCGAATTAGAGGAAGAGCGGCTTGCGGCTGCCAAGCCAAGTGCAGAAGTGCACATGGTTGCTAGTTCCTCACACGGAGGAAAGAAACGGAAAGATCGTTTGAAGTCTACTAATGAACGTAATAAGCAACCTGAGTCTACCAAGAAACCCAAACATAAGAGTGGGAACAAGAAATGGCACAAGAAGAAAGACTTGAAGAGGATCAAGTGCTTCAAGTGCAACAAGTTCGGTCACTATGCTCGTTCGTGTACGAGTGGAAGTGACTAGGTAACTTGTAATACTAGTTACATATGTGTTTCTAGTTCAATATTTCTTGTGGAATCTAATCCATTTTGGATAATTGATTCAGGTGCCACCGACCACGTAGCAAGGGACAGACGGTCCTTCGTGGAGTATCACCGGATACCCCAAGAAACGAAGTGGATCTTGTTGGATATGGAAGACGTTTGTACACCCTTGTGGGGGATGTACGAGGGATTACGGACCTCGAACGTCGCGCACACGAAGTCATGTGCAAAGGGAATCTGTTCCCTTGCAGAGAGGATCTCTGTATGAGCGGGAAAGTCGCATTATATATGCATAAGTGCATGCGACATATGGCTAATAAAGGGGGAATATCTTAAGCTTATGTTGTACCATGCATATGGTACAACTTAAGCTTATATTGTGCCATGTATCATGGTACACCTTAATTAAGTTGTTCCAAAGGAACAACTTACCCTAAAATAACTACCTTGGGGGCTATAAATAAGACCCAAGGGTAGCCATTTTCCTTACACATTTTGCATGAAATTCATGCATGCATCTTCTTCATAGCGAAGCTCTGCAGAAATATTTCCTCTCCCTCCTTCCAAGTTCTTAATCTAAAATAGAGATTTAGATTGTGGATTAGTAGCCTTACTCCGTTCGTGAGAAGACTCGATCCGTCGTGGCGAATCCGAAGGCAAAGTTCCGAGACTATCGTTCCGCATACGCAAGCGTAAGTCTCCACTTTAATTATCGATCCTAACTTTGTTTTGGACAGGATCCAACATTGGTATCGGAGCCATATGGGTTCGCCCCGGTCAATCCACCGCCCCGTCGAAACTACGAACGAGTCGTTGTCTTTTTCACGAATGGGTCTCCTACTATTACGGATATAGTAGGAACGCTTCGTGACGGAGAGAACGCAGCGGTTGTTCTTTTCACGTTAGGGTCTTCTATCATTACGGATATGGTAGGAACTCTCCGTGACGGGAAGAACCGACCGTTCACGTAGTACGTTATTCATTTTTGGCACACGGCCATTAAGAGATAACTAATTTCTTCGACGAACGGGTGCTTCATCGAGGAAGGTGATGGAAGTTATTTCCATCGGGTAAGAGGAAAATTTGGTGCATGTGCACCATGGCCAAATGGGCCATGAAGGCCATGCACCCCCTCTCCTCATGCGGAGGGGGTTGGCTACGGCCAATAACCACCGGCGACCACCCCATCAAGGGGGAGGAATGAGTGCGGCAACCCCATTCAAAGGGGGTGGCCGGCCATGGCCAAAGGGGCCATGGCCGGCCAACGCCGAATGGCCTTGGCCATGGCCGGCCATGGCCAAGCCATGACCGGCCATGGCCAGGCCGGCAGTGGCCGGCCTTGGCCAAGGGCCTGCCGGCCAGGCCGGCCCTGGCAGTGGCCAGGGCCGGCCCTGGCCGGCCTGCCGGCCCTGGCAGTGGCCAGGGCCGGCGCCCTGGCCACTGCCAGGGCCAGGCCGGCCCTGGCAGTGGCCAGGGCCGGCGCCCTGGCCACTGCCAGGGCCAGGCCGGCCCTGGCAGAGGCCAGGGCCGGTGCCCTGGCCTCAGGCCAGGGCCTGGCCGAGGCCAGGGCAGGAGCCCTGGCCCCGGCCAGCGGCCTGTCGGCCCTGGCAGAGGCCAGGGCCGGCGCCCTGGCCTCAGGCCAGGGCCTGGCCGAGGCCAGGGCAGGCGCCCTGGCCCTGGCCAGTGGCCTGGCCGACAGGCCCTGGCAGTGGCCAGGGCCTGGCCGGCCGGCCCTGGCAGAGGCCAGGGCCTGGCCGGCCCTGGCCGAGGGGGCCAGGCCCCCTGGCCGGCCAGGGCAGAGGCCCTGGCCGGCCTTTGGCCAAGCCCGGGTCAGGGCAGAGGCCCTGACCGGGAAGAAGTTGAATTCGAAAATTGGTCGACCAATTTTGTGTTTTTGGTCGACCAATCCGACAAATGGTCTGGGTCGATTGCAAACTTGCCAGATGACCCATACGGGGTAACAAATGGCCTTGGTCAAACTCGAATGTGTCGAGTAGTCCATACGGGGCTAACCACAGTGCCGACTAGTTCATACGGAACTAACGTTTTAATGAAGTTTTCATTGGGCTCTACTCCTTGAAGATTAGCCATAGTGCTCTACTTCATGCGAGATTAGCCATGTCATTGTGCTATACTCTACGGAGATTAGCCAATGTACTTGTGACGTTGTGCTCTACTCTACGGAGACTAGCCAACGTGCTTTCAAATTTTTGAAAAAGATGTTTTTCAAATAGGTTATGTCCCGTCCTTAAATCGGGATAGCGCAATTTGGAATTCCAAGTCCTACCACGATCCGGCCATGGTTATCTAACCCATGGGTGTGTAGAACAGGTCTCGTGGCTTGGCAATTGTTGCGTTAAAATTCTTTGCGCTAATTCTCACCTATTCTATTTTGAAAGATAAGTTTTTCAAAGTGATTTTCCGCTGCTAATACCATACGGGTATTATTTCTGATTTCTTTTTACTTAAGATAAGTAAGAGGGATACTTTGAAAGTTACTTCTAGATGGTAGTTGGGAACGTAGTGAACTTCTCGATTCTAGAGTAACATTTCAACGCATCCAAGAAACTTATCAAGTGTTTAAAGAATCGAAACTTTATGCATGGAATTTTGATCGTGTTTTTCATTCTCTTTGCAGTTTTTTGAATCGAAAATGTCTACCGCTTCTAAGAATATTGTCGCAGAGCTTAACAAAGGTGAAAAGCTCAACGGCGACAATTATAAACTTTGGTCAATAAAGATCCAATATGTTTTGGAGGAGCAAGATGTGCTCGAAACACTCCAAAACATAATGGTAGAACCTGAGTTGGGCAATACGGCCCAACACAAAAGGGACCGGGAAGCTTATGACACTTGGACTCGAAAGAACAAAATAGCACGTATTACGTTACTGTCCGCGATGGACAATGACATAATGCGCCTATTTCGGGAATTCGACCTAGCTAAAGACATATGGTCTGAGCTAGAGATAAAGTTTGGTGGAACTTCGGTTACCAAACTCCGCTCCTTGAATATTCAATTTGATTCGTACAAGATGCGGCGAGATCATTCTATGAAAAAGCATCTCCGCCACATGGCGAATCTTATATCTGAATTAAAGGATGCGGGTGTTACGCTGTCTGACGAACAGCAGATCCAAGCGGTCATTCGTTCACTCCCAGATAGCTGGGATAACATGAAAATGCATCTCACTCATAATGAATGCATTAAAACTTTAAGCGATGTTTCGAAACACCTCGAACTCGAGGAAGAGCGGATTCAAGCCGCAAAACCAAGTGCAGAAGTGCACGTGGCCGCTAGTTCCTCACATGGAGGAAATAAGTGGAAACGCTTAAGGTTTGTGAACGAACGTAAGCAAGAACCGGAGACCTCAAAGAAGACAAAGAACAAAAAGTGGCAAAAGAATGTGCACTCAAAGAAGAAAAACTTGAAGAAGATCAAGTGCTTTAAGTGCAACAAGTACGGTCACTTCGCCCGTAAGTGTACGGATGGAAGTGACAAGGTAACTTGTAGGGCTAGTTACATATGTGTTTCTAGTTCCGTGTTTCTTGCTGAATCTAACTATTTTTGGTTGATTGATTCAGGGGCCACAGACCACGTTGCGAAGGACAGAAGGTTCTTCGTAGAGTATCGAAAGATAACTCAAGGAACAAAGTGGATATACGTCGGCAACAACACACGTGTTGAAGTCAAAGGCGTCGGAACATGCAAGCTAGTTCTCGACAACGGCCGGACTTTATTATTGCACGACGTCCTCTTTGCTCCAGATATTAGAAGGAATATCGTTTCCGTGGTCATGTTAATGTCTTTAGATTATGAGTGGAGGTTCTATAAACAATGTGTTGACCTTGTTTGTAATAATTCTTTGATTGGTTCTGGTATTGTTTGTAATGGATTAATTGTTTTAAATACAATGTATGATGTTGCTTCTTCCATTAATGAAAGTTTTCATTTGACAAATGCTTCTAACTCTGAGTCTGAAATCATTTGTTGGCATGCAAGACTTGGTCATATTGGACCAACTAGAATGGATAGACTTGCCAAAAGTGGCTTGCTATCTAATGTTTCAAAAGTTGAAATGTCAACTTGCGAACATTGTCTTGTAGGGAAAACTTGTCGCAAGCCGTTTGGAACTGGCACAATGGCCGAAGTTCCATTACAGCTTATCCATTCGGACATTTGCGGTCCAATGAATGTTAAGACAAGACACGGGAAGTCCTATTTCATCACATTCATTGATGACTTCACCCGTTTCGGACATATCTATTTGATATCCCACAAAAGTGAAGCTTTGGCTTGCTTTAAAAACTATATGAGTTTGGTGGAGAATCAATTAGATCGCAAGATTAAGGTTTTGCGAACCGATAGGGGCGGTGAATATCAATCAATAAGTTTTAAGGAACTTTGTGATGAAAAAGGCATAGTACATCAGGTAACTATGCCTTACACTCCGCAACAAAACGGTGTTGCGGAAAGAAGGAATAGGACATTGATGGAAATGGTCCGATCAATGATGTCTCAGGCAAATTTGCCTATCACCTTTTGGGGTGACGCATTATTGACGGCAGCATTCATCTTAAACCGTGTACCCTCGAAGTCGGTAAGTTCTACTCCTTATGAGTTGTGGAACAATAGAAATCCAGACTTAAACATTCTAAAACCTTGGGGTTGTGCCTCTTACGCACATTTATCCTCTCACAAATATGGCAAACTTGGGCCACGTGGGAGGAAGTGTATCTTCATCCGATACGCTGAAAACTCCAAAGGATATGTTTTCGTCGGTCAAGATGACAATGGGGGTCTAATAGAATTCGAATCGAGGGATGTTGTCTTCTTGGAAAAAGAGTTTCCAAGACAGGGTGAGATAAGTCAAGACTTATCCTTGTTTGAGACTTGGGATCAAGAAGGATCGGAACGTTCGAGTGGGAGAATCCTTGGTGAAGAAGAAAATACATTTCAAACTTCACCAATGGATGATACGAACGATACCAATCCTAATCCGAGTGGGAGTGATGTTATTCCAAGTGGGAGTGATGTCATTCCAAGTGGGAGTGATCAAACTCAAACAAGACGTAGTAATCGAACGAGGCTAACACCTCTGAGATTTGAGGATGAATTTCCTCAAACATTCATGACATTACTACAAGATGATGACGAACCTGCAAACTTCAAACAGGCCGTCACATGCCCTGCTAAAGATAAATGGATAGCGGCAATGGAAGAAGAACTTCAATCCATGAAAACAAACCAAGTCTGGGACTTGGTTGATTTACCTAAGGGACGTAGAGCCATTGGGAACAAGTGGGTTCTCAAAATCAAGCATAAGGCTGATGGCTCCATCGAGAAATATAAAGCTCGCCTTGTTGCGAAAGGTTTCACGCAACAGGAAGGAATGGACTACGAAGAGACTTTCTCTCCTGTCGTGCGTTTTACCTCGATTCGCTTAATTCTGGCATTGGTGGCTTGTTTGGACCTCGAATTACATCAGATGGATGTAAAGACTGCCTTTCTTAACGGAGAACTAGATGAGGAGATCTACATGGAACAACCAAACGGGTTCGTATAAGAAGAAAACAAACATAAGGTTTGTAAACTTCGTAAATCCATATATGGTCTTAAACAATCCTCAAGGCAGTGGTATATGCGCTTTCAAGAAGTTGTTTTGTCGTATGGATTCTCCATGCTCGACGAAGACAATTGCGTATATATTAAGAGGATTAAAAACAAGTATATAATTATGTCTCTTTATGTAGATGACATACTTATAGCCAGAAATGATAAGCGTCTTATATTGGATATCAAAGCTTGGCTTTCATCCGTCTTTGAGATGAAATACATGGGTGAAGCTGCATATATCCTTGGGGTTATGATCTCAAGGAATCGTTCCAAGAAACTTCTTTCTCTCTCTCAAGAGACGTATATAAAGAAAGTTTTAGAACGGTTTAATATGCAGGACTGCAAGCCAATTGATACTCCAATAAGCAAAGGCGAGGGTCTATGTTTGGAGATGTGTCCCAAAGATCCTAAAGAAAAGAAAGCTATGGAAAAAGTTCCATACTCCAGTGCTGTCGGGAGTCTGATGTACGCCATGATGTGTACTAGACCCGACATTTGCTATGCTGTTGGTATGGTAAGCCGTTACCAATCCAACCCAGGGCAGGCACACTGGAAAGCGGTGAAGAGGATATTAAGATACCTCAAAGGGACTGCGGACTATGCGTTATGCTATCAAGGCAATACCTTGAGACTCGAAGGCTATACCGATGCTGATTGGGCGGGTGATCTCGACGAGCGAAGATCTACCTCAGGCTTTGTTTTCTTACTCGGGAATGGTGCAATATCCTGGAGCAGCAAGAAACAAACCTGCATCGCTCTATCAACCATGGAAGCCGAGTTCGTAGCATTCAGCATGGCGGTCCAAGAAGCTGTTTGGCTTAGGAAATTCTTAGACAGGCTGACGAATGCCTCTGACTCGAGCACTGTTCCTATATACAGTGATAGTCAAGCTTCGATTGCCTATGTCAAAGATCCTAAATTTCATTGTAAGACCAAACACATTGACATTCGATTCAAGTTTGTGAAGGATTATGATAAACGGAAGGAAGTAGACATAGGATACATATCCACGCATGAGATGATAGCGGATCCCCTTACTAAGGCGATCCCCAGAGATGTGTTTTTCAAACACTTATCATCTATGGGAATGCGTAGGTGCTGAGCTGTATCATGTAATATTTCCCATGTCTATAGAAGATCAAAATTTAATTTGCATACAAGTTTCTTACAAATGATTTTATATACATTTGTGTTTAAGTCTCAGCTATTTTTGTGTGTATGTCGGACAGATTAAGGTTGGCTCTCTCACATGAGCAACCGCCTTATCTTATCAGATGGATAAGATAGAGATGAGACTAGTTTAAAGTCAAAATCATTAGACAAATGATTTAGAGTCATGACTTAAACAAGATAGTCGAATAAAAGATCTGCATCATACGGATGCTTACAAAAGATCTGAGATCTGTATCACAAGGATATAAAGATCTCATTGGATTTTTTGAATCCTATCTGTCTTATGCAGGATGAGAGTCCGTGAGTATTTCACGAGTAGTATGGGGACTCAAAAAGATAGGCACTATGGTGTCTGATCTTTTCATCCGTACAACATCATTAAGACATACTCTCCCTGGGAAAGGAGTGATGTTGTAATACGTGTTCATACCACGTATGCATTTCGACCACTGAGTTAGTAGCAATAGTGTTTGCTATTATGTGAGACTCAAAGGCCATACGGGTCTTAACACTTACCCTCAAGGACTCCAATTGGTTCCTTTAGATTTGACGAGATGATTGCTATCTTAGCGTGTTACTAATGGGCTATGGTAATTCGGCTCGGCGGGGCACGTTAGAAAAGCGAATCAAGTCAAGATCAGAAGGTTCACAAGAAGAGGAAGATTGATTTCATATTCACATTTGGACTTTAATGATTCAAAGCTGGCCAGCCAATTGTAATCCAGATGGGATTCAATTGTTGAATATAAAGTATAAGAAATGTGAAGAAATAATCTAGGGTAAAGCATGCGTTGAACTACTCAACTTTGCACCTTCGAGGTCGTTGTGTATCTCTAACAAGTGCACAACAACAGACTCTACGCGCATGACGGTCGCACGGTCTATTTCTCGGTATGATAGATGAAAGAACTAAGGGAAAGACGTTCTCTTACAATCCCCTCAAGTGTGAGTGGGAGATGTTGGATATGGAAGACGTTTGTACACCCTTGTGGGGGATGTACGAGGGATTACGGACCTCGAATGTCGCGAACACGAAGTCATGTGCAAAGGGAATCTGTTCCCTTGCGGAGAGGATCTCTGTATGAGCGGGAAAGTCGCATTATATATGCATAAGTGCATGCGACATATGGCTAATAAAGGGGGAATATCTTAAGCTTATGTTGTACCATGCATATGGTACAACTTAAGCTTATATTGTGCCATGTATCATGGTACACCTTAATTAAGTTGTTCCAAAGGAACAACTTACCCTAAAATAACTTCCTTGGGGGCTATAAATAAGACCCAAGGGTAGCCATTTTCCTTACACATTTTGCATGAAATTCATGCATGCATCTTCTTCATAGCGAAGCTCTGCAGAAATATTTCCTCTCCCTCCTTCCAAGTTCTTAATCTAAAATAGAGATTTAGATTGTGGATTAGTAGCCTTACTCCGTTCGTCAGAAGACTCGATCCGTCGTGGCGAATCCGAAGGCAAAGTTCCGAGACTATCGTTCCGCATACGCAAGCGTAAGTCTCCACTTTAATTATCGATCCTAACTTTGTTTTGGACAGGATCCTACAGATCTATGTAGGAAACAACACACGTGTTGAAGTGAAAGGCGTTGGGACTTGCAAGCTAGTCTTGGACAACGGCCGCACTCTCCTACTTCATGATGTCCTCTACGCTCCAGATATTCGAAGGAATATTATATCTGTGGTCGTATTGATGGGTCTTGGTTATAGCTGGTTCTTTCAAAATTGTAAAGTGGACTTGTTTTGTAATAATTCCTTTATTGGTACTGGGTTTGTATTTAAAGGATTTATTGTAAAAAGTACAATGTATGATTCCTCGTGTAATGAAAATTTCCTTATTACAAATTCTAAGACTTATAAGTCTGATGTGATTTGTTGGCACGCAAAGCTTGGTCATATTGGACCAACGCGTATGGATAGACTTGCCAAACGTGGCCTTCTATCCAATGTTTCAAAGGTTGAAATGTCGACATGTGAACATTGCCTAGTGGGGAAATCTTGTCGCAAGCCGTTTGGAACCGGCACAAAGGCCGAGGTTCCATTACAGCTTATCCATTCGGATATATGTGGTCCGATGAATGTCAAGACAAGACGCGAGAAGTCCTATTTCATCACTTTTATTGATAATTTCACCCGATTCGGACATATCTATTTGATATCTCACAAAAGTGAAGCATTGGCTTGCTTTAAAAACTATATGAGTTTAGTGGAGAATCAATTAGATCGCAAGATTAAGGTCTTGCGAACCGATAGGGGTTGGTGAATATCAATCAACAAGTTTTAAGGAACTTTGTGATGAAAAAGGCATAGTACATCAGGTAACTATGCCTTATACTCCTCAACAAAACGGTGTTGCAGAAAGGAGAAATAGGACTTTAATGGAAATGGTCCTTTCAATGATGGCACAAGCTAACTTGCCAATCACCTTTTGGGGTGATGCATTATTGACGGCCGCTTTCATTTTAAACCGCGTGCCCTCGAAATCAGTTAGCTCCACTCCTTATGAGTAGTGGAACCAAAGGTCTCCTGACATAAACATTTTGAAACTTTGGGGTTGTGCATCCTACGCACATATTTCCTCCCATAAGTATGGCAAACTTGGGCCAAGGGGAAGGAAATGTATATTTATACGATACACAGAAAACTCCAAAGGTTATGTTTTTTTAGTCAAGAAGACAATGGTGGGCTAATTGAGTTTGAGTCGAGGGATGTCACTTTCTTGGAAAATGAGTTTCCAAGACAGGGCGAGATAAGTCAGGACTTATCTCTATTTGAGATTTATGATCAAGAAGGATTACCTCATTCGAGTGGGAGAATTCTTGGTGAAAACGAAAATACGTTTCAACCTTCACCAATGGATTATACGAATGACGATTATCATATTCCATACGGGAATAATGATCCAAGTGGGAGCAATTCTAACGACATTCCAAGTAGGAGTGATATTAGAATTGATCTAAATTCGAGTCAACAAGGACTTGAAGAATCTCAAATACGACGTAGTAGTCGTACAAGGTTGGCTCCTCTAAGATTTGAGGATGAATTTCCGCAAACCTTTATGACTTTACTACAAGAAGATGACGAGCCTGCTACTTTCAAACAGGCCGTATCTTGCCCTGCTAAAGACAAATGGATGGAAGCGATACAAGAGGAGTTAGAATCCATGAAAGTTAACCAAGTCTGGGACTTAGTTGACTTACCCAGAGGACGTAGAGCTATTGGGAACAAATGGGTTCTCAAGATCAAGCATAAGGCTGATGGCTCTATTGACAGATATAAAGCTCGCCTTGTCGCGAAAGGTTTTATGCAACAGGAAGGGATAGACTACGAAGAGACCTTCTCACCTCTTGTGCGTTTTACCTCGATTCGCCTGATTCTGGCAATGGTAGCTTGCTTAGACCTCGAATTACATCAAATGGATGTAAAGACTGCCTTTCTCAATGGAGAATTGGACGAGGAGATCTATATGGAACAACCAACAGGGTTTGTAAAAGAAGGAAACGAACATAAGGTTTGTAAACTTCTTAAATCCATATATGGTCTTAAACAATCCTCAAGGCAATGGTATATACGATTTCAAGAAGTTGTCTTATCAAATGGTTTTACCATGCTTGATGAAGATAACTACGTATATATCAAGAGGATTAAAAGCAAGTATGTTATCATGTCTCTATATGTAGATGACATTTTAATAGCCGGAAATGACAAGGGCTTTGTGATGGATATCAAGGCTTGGCTTTCATCAGTTTTTGAGATGAAAGACATGGGAGAAGCCGCATATATCCTTGGAGTTTAGATTTCAAGGAATCGTTCGAAGAAACTTCTTTCTCTTTCATAGGAGACTTATATAAAGAAGGTTCTAGAACGATTTAATATGCAGGACTGCAAGTCCATTGATACTCCTATAAGCAAAAGCGATAATTTATGTCTGAAATCATGTCCTAAGAACCAAAAGGAGAAAGAGATTATGGAAAAAGTTCCATATTACAGTGCAGTTGGTAGTCTTATATACGCTATGATGTGTACAAGACCGGACATCTGTTTTGCCGTTGGAATGGTAAGTCGTTACCAATCCAACCCAGGGCAAGAACACTGGAAAGCGGTTAAGAGGATAATGCAGTATCTTAAAGGAACTGCAGACTTGCAAAAGACTATGATAAGACCAAGAAGGTAGACATAAGGTACATATCTACGCATGAGATGATAGCGGATCCGCTTACGAAGGCGATCCCCAGAGATGTGTTTTACAAACACTTATCATCTCAAGGATTACGTAAGAGCTGAGTTGTACCAATATAAATTCCCATGTCTGTAAATGATCAAATTTAATAAAAGAATAAGTTCTTTTTCAAATATTGCATATGAATTTCTTGAGAAATGTTTGTGTACATTTTTGAAATCTCAGCTATACTTTCTAGTATGTCGGACAGATTGAGGTTGGCTCTCTCACAAGAGCAACCGCCTTATTCTATCAGACGGATAGAATAGAGATGAGACCTGTTTAAAGTCAAAATCATCAGACGGATGATTTAGAGTCATGACTTAAACAAAATGGTCGCATGAAAGATCTGCATCATATGGATGCTTACAGAAGATCTAAGAGGATTTTGAAATCATATCTGTCTAAATGCGGGATGTGAGTCCAAAGGATTATTTGAGTAAAAATGGGACTCAAAGTCAGACATTGTGGTGTCTGATCATCATCCTTACAACATCATTGAGACATACACTCCCTGGGAAAGGAGCGATGTTGTAATACGTATTCATACTACGTATGCATTTTCTGACCATTGGGTTAGAATAGTAAATAAGTTTACTATTATGTGAGACCCAAAGACCACATGGGTCTTAACTCGTTACCCTTATGGACTCTAATTGGTTCCTTAAGATTTGACTGGGTGATTGCTATCTTAGCATGTTGCTTATGGACTATGGTTAATTCGGTCCGGCGGGGCATGTTAGAAAAGCGAGTCAAGTCAAGATCAAAAGGATCGCAAGAAGAGGAAGATTAGTTTCATATTCACATTTGGAATTTAAAGATTCAAAGCTGGCCAGCCAATTGCAATCCAGATGGGATTCAATTGTTGAATATAAAGTATAAGAAATGTGAAGAAATAATCTAGGGTAAAGCATGCGTTGATCTACTCAACTTTGCACCTCGAGGAGTGTTGTGTATCTCTAACAAGTGCACAACAGCGGACTCTATGCGCATGACGGTCACACGGCCTATTTCTCGGTATGATAAATAGAAGAGTTAGAGGAAAATAAGTTTCCTTACAATCCCCTCAAGTGTGAGTGGGAGATGTTGGATATGGACGACATAAATACACCCATGAGGGGATGTATGAGGGTATACAGACCTCAGATGTCGTGTGCACGAAGGCGTGCGCGAAAGGAACCTTTTCTCGTGTGAAAAGGACCACTCGATAAGTGGAAAAAGCCACTCGATAGTGGAAAAAGCCACTTTATAAGTGCAAAATGGCACTTGATAAGTGGATAAAGAAGAAGATAAATGAATGTGCTAATATAGGCTAATAAACTTATAATTGGTTATTTCCTACAATAACCACCCCTAAAGCCTATAAATAGGACCCAAGGGTAAGGCATTCATTCACACTTTCCATGACATAAGTTTGCATAAGGCATCCTTATGTTCTTCTTCTCCCTTCTATTAAAATCCTCTTCTAGTTAGAGATTTAGGCGGTGAAACTCTGCTTCGATCCTCCGTGACGAAGTATCGACCGTTGTGACGAATCCGAGGGCGAAGTTCCGAGATTACGGTGCCGCGTACGCAAGCGTAAGTCTCGACTTCATTTATCGATCCCAACGTTGTTTTGACAGGATCCTACATTACAGACGGCAAATCGGAACGCACCAGTCAGATCTTGGAGGACATGATGCATGCATGTACATTGGATTTCAAAGGATCGTGGAAAGACCATTTTCATCTTGTAGAGTTCGATTACAACAATATCTACCAGGCCAGTGATCGCTCCGGGATGTAACCCAAAGAACGGTTGTAGTTTTACCGCAAGCGCACGGTATAGCAGCGAGCGGGTTATCGAACACAGGGAGGACGAATGACCGTGCTTGTTCTAATCAACCTGGTTATTTAAGAAGAGAGAAATTTGCCTTTGGCGATCCTGTCACAATCGTCAGACAAAGTACGTAAATATCAAATCAAATAAAGAACGTCTAGGGAATGGGGAATTCCCGCTACTCACCGTATCTCGTCAATGTGGTTCATCGGTATCAAAATTGCTAGAATAAGATTTTGGATGAACTAGTTGTAACTGAATGTAGAACCAAGCTCACGCTCTCGCGCTGTTGCCGGTCTATAGCTATCCTAGGTTCGGGTCCAATCTCTTGCAAACCCTAGCCTAGGGAAGCTAGCATTAGGATCAACATCATCGTTCAATCGCGCACCGAGCCCAATCTCTTGCAAACTCGGCCCGCGACCTAGGTTGGGATAGTTCCTACCCGTCCAATCTCTTGCAAACGGGTATCGGCACGGAATTGCAACCGGGAACCCTAGTATCGGTCCAATCTCTTGCAAACCGATACTACGGAAATTCGATTCCAACCCAATTCGGATTTCTAGGGTTTCCTATCGAATTGGGATCCAATCTCTTGCAAATCCCAATCGGTATGAACTCCTAGCTATCCGTGGTAAATCGCTCCCAAACTAATCCCTAATAACAATTCTAGCAAAATTTCTACCAAATCGTCACAAATATGAAATTGGGCTTGTAGGGTTCATCCCCACGCCCCAAGACGTGGAGACTACTCACAATTCATAGCACAAACACAAAAATAATCAATGAAAAAAACAAGAGAATTCATCACAATATTGAGATAAGCAATAAAAATAGAATTTTTAGAGAAGAGAGAGACAAACCAATTGAGTTCTTCAAATAATCCAACAAAAATCAACTTTTGTCTCCTCTCCAATCATAAGAATAAAGCTAAAAATTTAATCTAAAAAGCTGCCAAAAAATCTAAGAGAAAAGCTCCCTAAACATGATTTGGGCGATCTAAACGGCATGCAAACATGCGGGAAAAAAGTGTAAAATAAGGAGTGATCAAAATCCCCCAAGCTTACCTCTTACTCGTCCTCGAGGAAGATAAGTAAAAGGCGAACCCGGTGGATTCGGAAAACGAAAACGGCGAAAAATGAAAAAAAAATGAAAAACGGAGAAGAATGGAAAACGAAATAAAAATAAAAATAAAGAAGAAAGAAAGAAGCGAAGAGGTAAGCTGCTAGATCATTTTCTCAGGACGTGGGTTCCGCTTACTCATATAGCATGCACTGAATGAAAAATACATGTCAAAGAGTTCTATTTTGATATCATAGTATAATAGTGCAAATAGAAATAGAACACCCACGAACAACGATATAATCATGAAAAACGGAATAATTTTAGAATTAACATCGTCTGAATCATTTAAAGCGGTATACAAATCGCAGATCACACACTTTTCAATTGAATGCTTTCTATGAGGAGTATAAGAGTATCACACAATAGAAATAGAGAGAATAGAAAAGTGTGGATTTCATGATATGAATGCTAGGCTTAGATTTCTGAATTTCGTAAAGCTAGAAATAATCTCACCGAGTATAGAATATTACATAGCCTAGGGTGTCGTGCAACGTCAAGTAGTCACTCTCTCACACATCAATGGATTCCCTCCCCCAAGCTTATCTATAAGCATGGTGGCATAAAAAAAATATTCACATCCCCATTTTTATAAAGCTCCAAAAGCAATGAAAATGAACACGAAAAGAGAGAAGAAAGAAAGAAAGTGAGATGGGATCTTTTATTGAGGATTTTTCCTCTTTTCTTTTTCTTTTTGCTCTCTTTTTTTTCTTTTGTTTTTCTTTTGTTTTTTTTTGAAATAGTATATATACACAACGATCCCAACTCAAAGAGAGATAACGATATACAAGAATATTTTCTCTCTTTTTTTTCAGGAAATTTGGAGCTAGGAATTAATAGAGGGGGAAATGCCATATAATAGAATCGCTAAGGGGAGATTCACCAATGATTTTAAAAGTAGAGAAATGATGTTCAAAATTTGTGGAGAAAGAAATAAACATATCTCTCGGTTCACTCTATAAGACATGCACGACAACTTCAGCAGGGTAATCCAGATTTATCATAGCTAACATCATTCAATCATCCTGAAATGAAATGTACAATTCATGCATATAGAAGTGATATAGGAAAAGAAATCGGTACTCCAGATATAAGCATTCAATGCGTGAATCTTGGTGTGTTTTCTGTGATAGCATACATATGAATATTCAGACTCGGCTAATAATAAAATTTCATCCATTTTCATGTGGAAAAAGTGTGGGTTAATATCTCTACATGCAAGGCAAGTCATAACATATGATGTCAGAAATAAAGTCTAAGACATGACAAATAAAGCATGCAAATAGAGTACGCTAACTCCACGTCATCATCATCATAGAAAAGTCATCTCTAGCATGAGATGAAAAAGAAAGAAATAAAGATAAAGGGAAAATAGAACTATTTACAATGCGGCACATAGAAAAATAAGAAAAACGTGATGCATGGTAAAATAAAAGACAAAATGATGAAAATAAGTGCAAAAGCGGAGAATGGTGTGAAAAACTAAAAATAAAGGTGGCAAATCGAAAAAAAAGAACGTGAGAACTCACTCCCCCAAGCTAAATGGCACAGTGTCCTCAATGTGCAAAGTGTGGCACACCGAGAGACAAGTAATGGGAAGGGCAAGTGAGGATGCATGCATGATGAAAAATAAGAAAATAATGAAACGGAAAAGATGATGCGGACATGATGAATGCAGAAATAGGAGTGATACAGATGTATAGGTGTGGCACCAAAAACTCTCCCTCTCTCCCAAAAAATATATAAAAAGATATATATAGAAAATGCGTATCAGAGAAATAGTGAGGGGAGGGGGTGGACAAAAGTGCATCAGGACCCAGTAGAGACGGGCAGCACAACGGTAAAAAGAAGCGATGGCATCAAGAGTGCCTAAGAAGGTGGGGCTGCGCCGGCTCCGTCCTGAGGCGGAGGGGGGGTGGTGGTAGTGGCTGCTGAGCGGGGGTGGGTGTGGAAGTGGGAGCAGGCTGAGTGTGTGTGGGAGTGTGGGTGGGAACCTGCTGGGTGGGTACGGGTACGCGGGGGAGACGCTCTAGGACCTGGGTAAGGCAGTAGTGAATCTACAGGAGCAGGTCAAAGCGGCCAGCCATCGCAGTGACGGTGGCGGACAGGGTCCGAAGGTCGCCTCTGAGGCCACTCACCGCCCCCTCGAGAGCACGAATGCTCTGAAGTACAGTGTCAGGGGGAGGTGGTGCAGAGGGACGCACCGGTCGGGGCTGTGCAGGTCGGGGCTGGCGTACTCTGGTGGCGTAGGTGACGGGCTCAGCGGGTAGGGGAACGAAAGGTGCTGCGCTCGCAAATGTGGGCCTGGCCTCAGTGTGAGGCTGGGCATGACGGTGAGAAGTGGAGGCAGCAGCAGCGAAAGAAGAATACAAAAGTGGCGGCGAGGCGGCCAGAGAGGTCGGTGGCACAGAAGTGTGAACAGACGCCACGACACTCTCGGAAAATACAGCAGCAGTGGGGACAGAGGGCTCTCCGCACTCAACTATGGTCGGCGAGGCGTGCTCGGGTGGGGCAGAAGAAACGGGCTCGGCAGACAGAGGGCCAATGCTGGTGGTGACAGGCGTGGAAGTAGTGGAAGTGGGCTCAGCGAAGGTACTCCCGACACCGACAGAGGTGGGGACAGAGGTGTCTGGAGCATCGGAAACATCAGGGATAGGCTGAGGGGCCACGGGGTCAACAGGGGCAGCAGGCTCGGCAGGGGCAATAGGGAGTGCGGGGGCAGCGTGGGCCTGCTCGGCCTCCTCGGCCTCGAGCACGTAAGCAGCTGGGATCAGAACATCCATCGCAGGGAGCCAGTCCACGTGGGCCGGTGCAATCTGAGTCCGAGCTGGGCTCGGAAGAATCATGTAATCGGAACCGTAAGGGCCGTGCAACCAGACCCAGTGGCGCTCACCGTGTGGACGAAGCATCTTCATCCGGGCCATAACATCAATCGACAGAGAAGTGCGGCCCGGTGCTCGTCGCAGGTCGTCAGGGAAGTCCTCGCCGGTCATAAGGGCGAGCAAGGTGATCAGACCGTCGTTGCATATCGGTGAGCGAGCGCCCACCGATACGATGATGCGGTCCAAAAACCATGCCGCGACATCAATCACGACGGCGGGGACCAGCTCATCGCTATCCCTAGATAGAGCTATGGGCAGTGTCATCGCGTAGAGCATGTAGAGCTCTGGCGTGGACATCGTGCCCGGCTCATATCTGGCTAAAAAGGTCGTCGCCATAAGGCGCTGAGCAATACGGAGGCATGGATGGACAATGGCCGAGGCCTTGGCCCTACTAGGGTCAAAGGCAGCGTGAAGACCCGTAATCCGGGCCCAGAAGGCACTGGCGTCGAAGGAAGGTGGGGGGATATGGGTGGGGGCGTAACCTCGATCGGCCCCGGGGACATCGGGCCATGAGAAAAAGGCTCTCATCATACCGAGAGTGACCTGGCACTCCCGGTCCAAGAACCGAAACGAGCATCCCTCGTCGGTCCGGGCGATCGAACTAAGTACCTCAAGTGTCGGACGGATAAACGTGTCCGCCGACACCTGAAAGAAATCTCGCCAGCCCACGTTGTCGTACAACGTGAGCATCCCCTCTAGTACCCCCAGGCGTCCTAGGTCGGCAAGGTGTGCAAACCTGGAGGGTACGATCGAGCGCTGGGAGATACGCTCGAAAGCGACGCGGTGTGCGTCGTCTCGGAACGTAATCCCGAGCGGCCCGACGAGTGGAGCCGGAGGTGGTGGCTGTGGAGCGGCAGGGAGTGGCTGTGCGGGCTGTGCGGGCTGTGCGGGTGCTGCAGGCTGTGCGGGGTGTGCGGGGCCTGCAGGCTGTGCTGGGTGTGCGGGGTAGATGGGGTGTGGTGGAGAAGGCGGAGGAGAGTCCTCCAACTCGTGGGAGGGGCCGGCATCATCCGACCGCTTCCGCTTGGCGGAAGCTCTCTTCGACCGCGGCCGTGTCCGGGGCGGCATATGGGTCCCGAGCGCGCGCCGAAAAATGTAAAAAGTGCGGCGTGCGTAAAATAAAGGAAAGAGTGTACCACAACACGCCGCGAGTGCAAAGCAATGGAAGCGTGTGAAGACGACGCCTCCACACAGCCCAAATCAGTCCCGAGAAGCTCCCCTGGGCTCCCCTAAGCTCCCAAAAACAACCTGCGCATGAAATGGAGATATCAGCGAGTAATATTCAAAACGTATGGGGCATTAGGGGTATAATAGATAGAAATAGAAATTAATTTGGGTTTGGGGTTCGTTTAGCACATGGATCCTCGAAAAACACACAAAAGAGGAGAAAAAGGCGAAAATTGGGGTTACCGGAGGTGGCCGGAGTGGTGGTCGCCGGCGGCGACTCGGGCGAGGCGAGGCGGGGCTCAGCCGGCGGTGGCTGGCCGAGCGGCGGCACGAGGTGGGCGGTCAGGCGAGTGGGGGCGCGAGCGAGGCGAGCGGGCGAGGGGAATACGAAGGGTCGGGCGATTGGTTCGGATTATTTCGTTTTGAAAAATGCACCCCCCCGACCCTTTATATAACAAAAGTTACGACTCGGCCGAGTGACAATGTCGCTCGGCCGAGTGAACTCAGCAAAAGATGTTGGGAAATATTCCCCCGCTAATGACTCGGCTGAGTGGCCTTGCCAACCTCGGCCGAGTGGAGTAAGTCCATTCGGCCGAGTGGCTCAAGCTACTCGGCAAGACTCGCCCTAGGAGTGTATCAGTTCTGCTCGGCCGAGTGAAGTTATATACTCGGCCGAGTTGTAATTGTACTGAAATCGGAAAAATAAACAGAGAGTTGGGTACAGCAGACTTCCCTCGTTCGTGAGCGGCTCGGCCGGACGAACTTGTGTACTCGGTCGAGTGACTAGTATACTCGGCCGAGTGAGCCTTGTGTTCTGCTGTTTGTCTTCGTTTTGGCTCTAAACTCCGTCTTTCTTCCTCCAGTCGATTTCATCTTCCTCCTAAGCATCGAGCGCCTACCTGGGGTGCTCCTTATCACCTCGTTCATCCTCCTCATGATGGATTTACCTATCTCCTCTCCGGTCAAGAAAAATAGGACCCGTTATCACAAAATTTTTGGGCGAACGACTCAAAACACTAAAAATTTCTAAAACAAAAATAAAGAAAAATTAAAAATAAAGCAATAACCGTCGGGTTGCCTCCCGACAAGCGCTCGTTTAAGGTCGTGAGCTCGACCCCCTATGATTTTCAATTAATACGGGATGTTTGGTGCATATGAGATGCACCCATCAAACTTTCCGGGGAGAACGCTTGGATTCGGAAGTTGCAGCGGCGTGTTCTCCCTCAGTGGTCTCCCGTCTCGAATAGTGTTGGGGGGAGGCTCCCCCAAGCTAGCGTTTGCTCCGGTCAACGGCTTCACCGGTGACGCCGATTTCCGTATCGGCGGAGCTTTCTTCGGAGACTTCAATTTCGAGAGCTTGCAGAGCTCTCGAATCCTTGCGACATCAGCGTCGCCTTCATCATTTTCAGCGGAGAGGTCAGGGGAATCAATTTTCTTCTCATCTTGGCCTAAATCCGGGCCTTCCTCGAAATCCTCATCGAATAGAGCGCCAATCGAGTGGGGGATCGCTTCTTCAATTACCTCATCAAGGAGGTCCATGTAGTCAAGCTCCTCGTGGTAAGGCATGTGTTTCATAGCCTTAGGAATGTGAAGCTCCACCTCGATGTTGCCGACGTTCAAAGTAAGTGTACCTTCTCGCACGTCGACAATCACACCGGCGGTGGCGAGGAACGGGCATCCAAGTATCAATGACGTATCTCCCTCCTCCTTAACGTCCATGATCACCAAGTCACATGGCAAGCATATTCCCCCCGGGACATGTAGCGGGATGTCTTCGGCGATCCCTACCGGCCTTGTTATTCGCCCGTCGGCCAATTGTATCCGCATGTCGGTAGGTTTCAACTTCGTCCCGGTGTTTAGCCTTAAGAACATGGAGAGAGGTATGAGGCTCACACTAGCCCCTAAATCTACCAACGCCTTTTGAAGAGGGACGCCGCCCAAGGTGCAAGGAATTCGAAAGCTCACCGGATCTTTGAATTTGGCCGGCTCCTTCTCTCTTTTGGTGAACCAAGAGCCCTCCTCGGCTAGCATAATCTTCTCCTTTCTCTTTCTCCCCGAAATCAAATCCTTTAAGAATTTAGCATATGTGGGGATCTCCACGATGGCGTCGAGGAAGGGAATGTTGAGGCTAACCCCTCTCAGATACTCGAGAAACTTTGCTAGCCTTTTCTCCATTTTCGCTCTAGCAAGCCTTTGGGGGAATGGGACCGGTGGCATGAAGCGCCTTTCCTCAATCAATTACTCTGCTCTAGATTTCTCCTTCTCTTGCGGCTCTTTTTCCTTCTCAACTTCAACTACCGGCTCAATTGGCTCTAAACTTTCCTCCACGGGCTCCTCGGTAGGAATCATGGCGGGGGTGGTGTCCTTCCCACCTCTAGTAGTAACGGCAACTACGGCATTGATGTGGCCGGTGTTGCCCCGTGGGTTTTGCTCGGGTTGCGCCGGCAATTGTTGAGTGTTCCGATTGAGCAACACCAATTGCTCCGAGATTTGAGCTACAACGGTTGTAAGGGAGTCTTGCCCCGCCTTCAAGGTAGCATTGACCTTCTTTTGCTCGACCATAAACGCCTCCACTCTAGCTTCGAAGTCGGATAGTTGTTGAGCTTGTGGAGGGTTTTTGATTTTGATTTCTCCACCCTTGATTGTATCCGGGCGGCCTATAAGGTGGAACTTGTTGCTTCGGTTGGAAACTTTGTTGTGGAGGCCCCCTCGGTGGATAGTGTTGTTGTTGGGGTGGGGGTGGTGGTCGAGCTTGTTGAGGTGGTTGTTGTGGCGGGTTCAAAGCTCCTTCATTGTTGGCGTAAGAGAAACCGGGATGATTTCTTGTGGCCGGATTGGCCCAATACCCTTGGTTCCCCGCAACATATTGTACTTGCTCCAAGGATCCTTCTCCTTTCTCTCCTCCCGAGTACATGGCTTGAGATTGGTCTTGCCAATCACACATTTGGTTCATTGGCGCGGAGGTGGAAGGGGTTCCTTGGGGCTCCGTGATAAACTTCTCCAGTCTCTCCACTACCTTGTGGAGAGAATCAAACTTGCTTGTAAGCTCCGCTACGGCCTTCGCCTCATAGATACTAGTTGGCTTCAAGGAGGACGTAGAGTGTCCTCGCTCGTCGCCCCATTGTTGATTGTTTGAGGCCATCTCCTCAATTAGGGCCGTAGCTTCTTCGGGAGTCTTTGATAAGATAGCACCATTCACCGCGGCATCAATAATTTGTTTGGTCCCCGGTTGGAGACCGTTGTAGAAGCTATGAACTAGCTCCTAATCTTCAATGCTATGGTGCGGGCATTGATGCTGCAGATATTTAAAACTCTCCCAAGCCTCATAGAGCGTCTCTTGGGGTCCTTGCTTGAAGGACATAAGAGCGCTCCGGATCTTCACCGTCTTGGAGGGCGGATAGAACTTATCAATGAATGCACTCGCCAACTCGTCCCAAGTGGTAAAGACTCCTCAGCCTGCGTCCTCAACCAATAGAGTGCCTTGTCTTTTAGCGTGAAGGGGAAGAGGCGCAGTCTGATGGCATCAATGGAGACCCCGGCATCTGAAATGTGGCGCACTTCGACAAGAATAATTGGATGTGGTAGTGAGGATTTTCATGGGCATTCCCATGAAATGGATCCTGCTGCATCAGAACCACTAGTCCAGTCTTCAGCTCAAAGTTCTTGTCAGCCGCCAACTCCGGCATGGCAATGGATGAGGTCGTAGAAGAGGTCTTAGGCCGGAGCCTATCGCGAATGGAAATTATCCTTGCCATTCTTGCCGCTAATTGGTCCGCAGTTTCCGGGTTGGTCATATACCTCCCTTCCGGATTTTGTCTCCTCTCCGCTCTAATTCTCTGTGCGGTATGTTCGATCTTGGGATCAAATAATATAGCTTCAGGGTCTGCCGTAGATCTCGTGTACATGCACAGAGAAAACAGAGTTTCAAAGAAATGATTAGTACCGTGGAAGGGTTAGGTAAAAATAAAGAAATAAAATAATCATAATAATAATAATAAAGAAATAGCTAGGGTGGTAAGATCAAACGCAATCGCCTCCCCGGCAACGGCGCCAAAAACTTGATCGCTCCGGGATGTAACCCAAAGAACGGTTGTAGTTTTACCGCAAGCGCACGGTATAACAGCGAGCAGGTTATCGAACACAGGGAGGACGAATGACCGTGCTTGTTCTAATCAACCTGGCTATTTAAGAAGAGAGAAATTTGCCTTTGGCGATCCTGTCACAATCGTCAGACAAAGTACGGAAATATCAAATCAAATAAAGAACGTCTAGGGAATGGGGAATTCCCGCTACTCACCGTATCTCGTCAATGTGGTTCATCGGTATCAAAATTGCTAGAATAAGATTTTGGATGAACTAGTTGCAACTGAATGTAGAACCAAGCTCACGCTCTCGCGCTGTTGCCGGTCTATAGCTATCCTAGGTTCGGGTCCAATCTCTTGCAAACCCTAGCCTAGGGAAGCTAGCATTAGGATCAACATCATCGTTCAATCGCACACCGAGCCAAATCTCTTGCAAACTCGGCCCGCGACCTAGGTTGGGATAGTTCCTACCCGTCCAATCTCTTGCAAATGGGTATCGGCACGGAATTGCAACCGGGAACCCTAGTATCAGTCCAATCTCTTGCAAACCGATACTACGGAAATTCGATTCCAACCCAATTCAGATTTCTAGGGTTTCCTATCGAATTGGGATCCAATCTCTTGCAAATCCCAATCGGTATGAACTCCTAGCTATCCGTGGTAAATCGCTCCCAAACTAATCCCTAATAACAATTCTAGCAAAATTTCTACCAAATCGTCACAAATATGAAATTGGGCTTGTAGGGTTCATCCACACGCCCCAAGACGTGGAGACTACTCACAATTCATAGCACAAACACAAAAATAATCAATGAAATAAACCAGAGAATTCATCACAATATTGAGATAAGCAATAAAAATAGAATTTTTAGAGAAGAGAGAGACAAACCAATTGAGTTCTTCAAATAATCCAACAAAAATCAACTTTTGTCTCCTCTCCAATCACAAGAATAAAGCTAAAAATTTAATCTAAAAAGCTGCCAAAAAATCTAAGAGAAAAGCTCCCTAAACTAGGATAAAAACAGGGGTTAAATACCCCCCAAAATCGTCCAAAAACTGTGACCAAAATACCCCTGCGCAGCCTGAAATCCGCAATTTTCACTACAGGCAGCGCGTCGCACTCGGCCGAGTGACAAAAGTCGCTCGGCCGAGTGAGAAACCCTGTAAATTTCCAGTAAGTCTCGATCTTCAGGGGTCTTCACTTCGGGGGCGGCTCGGCCGAGTGAGTTGTCGTCACTCGGCCGATGGCTTCTTGGTACTCGGGCGGTCGGGATTATCCACTCGGCCGAGTGGGTCTTCTGAAGCTCAGGCAGCCAAAAAACAGTAAGTTGGCGATTTTTGAATGGCTTCGTCTGGGCGCCACTCGGGCGGACGTGATCTCGTCACTCGGCCGATGTGGTCTCCGTCGCTCGGCCGAGTGCACGTATGAAACGTATCCGATCTGGTCGGCCGAGCGGTGTCTCGCTGGTCGGCCGAGTGACTCCTTCACTCGGCCGAGTGGGACACTAAAAATACCCAAACAGCTTGTTTTGGCCTCCTCATCGCTCCTGCGACGTCCGTTCTTCTTCCGCTCCTCTCCAACAGCAAAATACCCCTTGGGGAGGTCGTCGGTGACCCTCCGGAGTAAGCGCATCTCGAGATCACTCCAAATCGCCCCAAATCACCTGAAATGCGACAAAAACAACAAATCGTGAAAAGCATCGCAATATCGTCGATATATCGTGAAAAACATGATTTGGGCGATCTAAACGGCATGCAAACATGCGAGAAAAAAGTGTAAAATAAGGAGTGATCAGCCAGCATAGGTATGGCAACCTTTGCAGTGCTATATGGCAGGAAGTGTCGTTCTCCTTTGAACTGGGACGACATTGGTGATCGAGAGATCATCGGGCCGGAATTGATTGTTGAAGCAGTGGATGTATTCAGGATCATCAGGGAGAAACTACAGTTGGCTCAAGATCGTTACAAGCATTGGGCGGATGCAAAGCACAGACATTTGGAGTTCCACCCTGGCGACCATGTGTTTTTGAAGATCTCTCCTAATCGAGGAATGATTCATTTTGGACGAAGAGGGAAGCTTAGTCCACGATACGTTGGCCCATTTGATATTTTGGAACGAGTAGGCGAGGTGGCCTATCACCTTGCTTTGCCACCTACCTTGGAGGGAGTACATGAAGTCTTTTATGTCTCACAGCTAAGACGCTATGTGAGTGATCCTAGTCATGTTATGGATTACTCGGATATTGCTATACGCCCAGATCTATCTTATGAGTAGCAACCAGTCAAGATCATGGATCGACGATAGAAGACCCTCAAGAATACGGTTATCAACCTTGTCAGAGTGATGTGGCGTCACGACTCACCTGGAGAATCTACATGGGAGTGGGAAGATGATAGAGAACGTTACCCATACCTATTTACCGAGTCAGAGGACTTTACTAGTCTCGAGGCTAGTTACGAAAGCTATGGTGATGTTAATGGTAAGTACTCATAAACATCATCTCTTGTTTTCTTGATGCTATGATGTCACAATATATTTCATGCTATTTACAACCTAATTTACTAGATTGCTATCATAAATTAATCCATCCATTCTATCATTTATTTGATTGAACTTCTTGATAACAGAAATTATCTGTTTTCATGAAGTTTCGGAAAATTCCGAGGACGGAATTCTTTTAAGGAGGGTAGGATGTAACGGTCTGGTTTCAGCGTACAGGAATTTTTGTATTCACGATAATATCACACAAGTTCAAACTGAGTAAATGATTTTTTTCTAATTTTTTCGTCGCTCAAACCTTAAATTTGACTTCATAGTCATGATCATCGCGACGACACGAACCCGTAGATATTTTTTTCGTAATTTTCTGATATCGTTTGTAATAATCGATACTTAATATATAATAGTATCTATCACTTACTAATTTCAAATTACTTTACCTTAATAACTCACCCATGCTTAAAACGTTTACACGTTTAGAATTTTTTTTCTAAACTTAGTCAAAAGTTCAAACCTCTCTTATTAATGACTAATAGTGGGTTCATAAACCCATTAGCCCTATAAATAACCCCTCTAATCCCCGTTTATTTCTATTAATAATAAAAATTATTAATTTCAGAACTCTCCTCCCTCATGCAAAACTCTCTCTCTCTCTCAGCCTGTTCACACACACACACACACACACACACTCTCTCTCTCTCTCTCTCTCTCTCTCTCTCTCTCTCTCTCTGCTTCGTCCCCTCCCTCACCCACGCCCACCACCTTAGACGCCCCCTCCGCCGGTGCTCCGCATCCACCACCGTCGTTGCCCCGCCACTGCCGCTCGACACTGACCAAGCGCCACTCTTAGTGTCGCCAGAGCCTCCGCCATAGCTCCCCTACCACAACAGCACCTCCAACACCCCAGCATCCCTTCACGCTGTCGCCTAACGCCGCCAGACGCCGCTTACAGTGCCGTCGCCTGCTCCGCCTGCTTTACCGCCGTTCCCAACGACCGCATCAGCCCGCAGCAGCCACCAAGCACCCGCAGCTCCCCATCATGCTGCTTCTTCTTCTTCCCCGAGCACCAGTCTCTACCTGCCCCCATTGGACCACCAACCTATGTTGCTGGCCTTCGCGTCCTCACCGACCCCTGCCGCACTACGCCACCTCGGTCGCTGCCAGCGACGATGAGAACCCCCAGCCCTTATGAACATAAGAACAAAGAGGAGGAAGGTAAAACTTTTATACGATTTTTTATACGAAGTACAAATATACGTGCGTATTTATACTTATAGTGTATGGGTTTTCTGATTTAAATTTATAATATATCGTATAGGCCTCAGAAAAATATCAGACTCAGGTCCAGAAAATCGAGCGTGACGTCCCGGACTTATTGGCACTAATTTCAAATCTATTAGGCAAGTATATCTTTCACAGTAAATTTTTAAAGCTAAAATCTATTTACGTTATTTTCACTTGATAATTAATATCTTCCTTATTTCACATACACTGACGTACGAGAAAATTATATGTTGTAGTATATAATGGGACACTCATTTTGACTGCTTAATTGAAGTATTCTGATACGTATTTCATTCTGAAGAAATTATTGAACGTTTACTATAACTATATAAAATTAATTTTAAATCCATTTTCAATTCTAAAAATAGTTTTTGAGCTTTTAAAAATCATTAAAAATACCGATAAGCATCAGAAAATTTTTTCCTTCTTAGGTAAAATTATTTTCCTTCATATCTAGCCTCTCTAAAAATTTAGGACGCATTTTGACACCTTTTCAGGCAATTATAAAATAAAAATGGTCGAGATAAATAGATATAAATTGATACCGCTTATAACCAACAATTTCGTGTGATTTCGGGCATCGATTCCAATGCACCAGTACCCTTGGAAGCTCTAGTTCCAGCTCACTACAACCCCCTCGAAACCTGTGAATTCTAAATTTAGAAAACTAGATAGTGTACTAGCATGAACTTAAGATTTCATAAATAGCCTCAGAACAACTATTGACCTGAACGAATGACTAGAGACCTAATTAACTAAGGAAATAATCAACTACAGAATGACTATTCACTTAAACCAACTATTTTTGTATTCCATGTTTGTTGGACTTGTCTTTATCCTCAAATTTCTTAGCATCTGCATTGTTTTGCCTTCTGGTTTTAAGAAAGTCAATTAGTGGTCCTAGTTTAACTATCCTAGTGCTAGCAATCTAAATAGAGAACTACTCTACTAATTGTTAATATAATCGATGGAACAGTGTGATTATTGGCATTCTTAACATTGGTACCACCCGGTGTTTAGGATCATTTACGCCAAAGTTTAGATCACCCTGCTTGCGGGGATAGTGACCTGCTTGGCCAAACTTGACTGGCTGTGTATGCATGGGTCAATGTTAGAATTCCAATTATCATCAGTTTGCAACCATTTATTATAAATACCTTCAAATGGGTTTCTTCAACTTTCATCGCACGTAGACTCGTATTCCATATGATTATTATCTTGCCTCGTGCACCCTTGCCAGTCTTATTTGTCACATGAAGCTATTCATGGAATGTCATGTAAATTTCGTTTGAAAAATCATGTAAGAATCCATGATTGGAATCTCATGTTAGAACATCGGGTTGATTACTAAACTAGAACAGAAATACAGATCTCGAACACTTGACATTGCTGGGTTTTTTTTGGGTAACTCATCGTTGAGAGAGTGTGGGAGTGACTGGAGTTCATCTACCTGCTGCCTGTGTCGGTAAACATAGATGCCTATGTTGGCAAAACCTTACAAGCTGCTTGCGTCGACAAATACCTCCTACTACCTATGTTAGTTCCATCTGGGTAATGCGCACCTAGGCAAACGATGAACTCAGTGGTTGCATATCAGACTCTCCAACTTGAGTCACGTAGTTTTTAGTTTATTCACCACTTGCACTACAATGGTACAATTTGTTGTCTTCTTTCAGTTCTGCTTACCTTAACTACTCTGTGATGTACGCCTTGTCACTGTTGATGCTCTGTATTTTACTTTGCGCTCTGTTTCGCTTGTACGTAGTTACCTTTTTATCACCAGCTTTAGTCATACTTGTGCATTGCTTCCTTTCTATGTTTAGAATTATTGTAACTTACCTACGGTTCCATTTTATTGCACTGAAAACCGACGTATAGATCGAAGAAGAGGCCCTTGAGTTTGAGGAGCCGGAGTTTGACCCAGAGACTGCTGATTTCTAGAGATAGCTTAGTTGGCGTGTGTATTGTGTTTCCTTTCTGTATTTTCTTTCTGTACTTCCTTTCATGTACTCAGTGTGAGAGTGCTGTTGTGTGTTGTATTTCAATTATGGAATGTAATAATGTATGCTGGTTTGAGTATTGGTACATCTCTATATTGTGGATTAACACACCTAAAACCTACACCTAAGTTCCACCTGGCAGTGTCACGGTTGCCAGGCACAATATGGCCCCTTGGTGTTGATCCCGGGCTCTATTCGCAAGCGGACGATGTCAAATTATAGTATAAAAGATATCGAATCCCACAGGGACGGTGACAGTGTATTTAGGTTCTCAGCTTACTTCTATATCTCGAAGTGAGATAGCTGTCGGGTTGAGAGTATTGGTTGTGGTATCGTTGTTGATTTAATAATAAAAGGGACTATGGCATTAGGGATCATCGCTAAGACCGTCGGGGATCGATGTTGGAATAGGATCCTTACGTTGCATTAGTGTTAGGGGATAAATCTCTCAATTCATACCACTCTTGTGGGTTAGAATATCGAGGTATTTCGGTGGCTCTCATTGACGCAATGGCGGTAGCCGTCAATGTAGCGATATAGATCGTCGGTGGATCCCCTCAAGGCACGAGCCGGGCATGGTCACGAGCCTTGCTTGGATCTACCATTTTCCCTTTTCGAATCCTAAGGATATCCCTTAAGCACATCAATTCCACAGACCGTGGGCATGATCTCAGTACGGGTTATCCTAGGGATTCGGTAGGATCGACTGATATACTCCTCTTTAGTCCCAATTTAACCTAGAGATCCAAATCTACATCTTCTCCCTAAAGTCTTAGGGCTAACCCCCAACCCAAAAGGAGACTACTCATTCATAGCAATTTTGACGAATAAAAATACGGTTCTTAAGAGAGAAAACATCATAGCAAATTAATAGAATGAAGATTAAGAAACTTACGTAGAAAAGATGAAGGAAAGAAATAACTGAGAACAATCCAAAAATTCCAGAACACAAATTGCAATAGAGCTCCGAAGATAATCCGATATTCTCCAAGTAATTAGGTTTAGATCTAACAAGTTTTTCTAATCTCATCTTTCTAAAAATAATTTA
The DNA here is from genome assembly GCA_030789695.1 of Scilla litardierei. NCBI lineage: Eukaryota > Viridiplantae > Streptophyta > Magnoliopsida > Asparagales > Asparagaceae > Scilla > Scilla litardierei. The sequence continues at coordinate 239,195,563 of CM061142.1, read as the reverse complement.
AAAACTACAAAATGAACGACCTCCCCAAACGCAGCTGCCAGATCCGGTCTTCACTCCCCAAGCACGCAACAGACGGCCACACAAAACTTCCAAAATTAGCCTTCAGCTTCATCGACCAAGTCAGTGACTCGGTCGAGCAGGAGGTTGCTCGGTCAGCTGCTCGGGTGAGCAGCCGTCTTGCTCGGTGGAGCATGTTAGTAAGTCATGCTCCTCCAAAAATCACAACTCTGTATGCTCGGTCCGAGTCAGCTGACTCGGGCGCCAAAAGATCTGCTCGGGCTGTGCATGAGATTGGCTGAGCATCGAAATTAGGGGCTGCTCGACCGAGCACCATGAGTTCTCGGTCTGAGCAGGCTGTGTATCTGCTCTCCTCTTTCATCTTGCATATGCTCGACCGAGCAACTGCTCTGCTCGGTCGAGTCGCCTGGGAAAATTATTCCTGAAGCTTCTGCAGCTCCTCGTCTCTCCTTGCTCTCTCCTCCACTCCTCCCATGGCTTCCAAAACTTGGCGAACTCCTGTAGAGCTTTGCCAACAGGCTTACGGGCATGCCAGATGTGTCCATAACAAAAATGGGTCCCAAATCGCTCCAAAAACCCTGAAAAATCCATAAAACACTATGAAACTCGAATATAGCATTAGAATTGCAATATCGTAGGAAAATACGGGATTTGAATACGAAAATGGCATGAAATACAATGTTATGATGCTATGAAAAGATGTAAAATATGGACACATCATGGCTATATTGTTTTCACTAATGATCTGCAGACATGCAAATGTAATCAAATAAGTAATGGCCCCATAAGAGCAGGTCGTTACACCGATACACCGTTATTTTGAGGTTTATAGGAAGGCATGACTTGAGAGAGAATCTCATTCCCTTTTAGATACACAAGAAACTCATGGTTCAAGTATTCTCCTTCTTGATCTAATTGAAAGATTTTAATACTTTTACCAGTCTGTTTTTCTACTTCGTTACTATTGGAAAATATATGCCATTGAGGCCAATCATTTTTTATTGGGACATCTTGTTAAACATAATAGTATGCTATTTGGTACCGTTTATCTAATTATCTATTATAAAAGTTTGTCTGCATTTTTATACTTAGATAAAGTCCCAAGACTTATGCGAGGTCAAATATATATCGAGACAAGGATCACAATCATGGAGAATTGTTTTAACTGTTTGTAGCATAAGTCTAAAACTATTCGAGTCGTATCTGCATCAAGAAAGGATATTGATGCATTAGATAGACTATTGTATTCTTTGTCTTTACCAAGTGTTGGTGGCGATGATTTTATGATCGTTCGATTTGAGAAAATTAGAGATGAGACATAGGTGCTCATTAGAGAATGAGTTCACTGAACAACGCAACGGGAGCTGCTACATGGAATGCTCATACAAAACTTTCATTGGTATCTCTCAAGTGATGATATGCAAGCTGGTCCTTTGACTTGATGACATTGTACGAGCATGTACATGAACAGTGTCACTTAGATATCTGACCTAGCTTTAAGGCTAGGCCCGTCAAAAGGTCTTTGGTTGGGTGGCGCTTGAAGCGTACGAGGGGAGTAAGGCCAACAGATGTTTCCTCTCTCCTGTATATGGAAAGTTAGTATCACAAAGTCAGTACGGTCCTTAGAGAAATCCTTGGCCGAGGTATGTTGGATATGATCCTATAAAGACAAGCTAAGACCGAACGATGCTGATCCAATCGTGAAGCTGTTAGGGGTTGACAGTCAACCATACAATATGCTTCGTATTGGCATAGTGTTGACGAAGGGATTAAAACTCCAGAATTCATATTGACATAGCCATGGTGGTCTCAACAACACTCGTCATGGAAAAAACCATGTAATGATGATACTGAACCAGGGACAAAAACTACTGCTTGTGGTCACTGTCATAAGGGGCTCTGAGTCCCACATGTAGTAGGGTTAGGCTGTAGGGTCTCACACAGGTTGAGATACTCCTCTAAGTTATAAGAAGAATATGCATAAATACAATGAAACTAATAATGTCACATTTGGTTACAAAGAGGATTTCGGTCACATATGAGGTGACGTGAAAATTGATCCTTGAAAGAGCATAGAAAATACACAAACTGGGTCCAGAAATTTACTGGACCCAGCTGTCTTAACCTGAACCCAGGTATTGGCTCAGGCTAAGCCTGAGCTTAGGGCTCATGATAGGCTGAGTACTGCTCAAGCTATGCCCAAGCTTTGGGCTCAGGCACGCCTAGGCATTAGCCTGGGCATGCCTGGATGCTTGCTCAGGGTGTTAGCTTGGGTGCTTTCCATAGGCTAAGCTTGAGTGTAGCTTAGGCTAGGCCCTTACTGGACTCGAGCAGCCCAAGCTTCTACGTGGGCATGCTCGGGCACTGGGATGGGCAAGCGCCCGAACCAGGCGTATGCCCGAACCTAGACACACGCTTGAACCCGGGCACTAGCCCGCTCGGGCGGGCCCGGACTTCGGGTGCACGCCATAATTGATTGTGTCCGAACCCGGACACTAGCCCAGTTCTAGCGGGCCCAGATTACCGGTGCACCTGAAATGCAGCCATGCACCCGAACTTTGTTCAGGCACGTCCACAAGGTCAAAACAGACACGTGAGTTTTGTGAAATTTTTTTGGCAATTTTTGACGGCTACTTTGAGGGGTCAAATGACCTCAAAATTGAGTGCTTTTGGGGTTTCTATGCGATCTTCGTTTGATGCCCTTCGAAATGATATGTCATTTTTCTTCTTAGGTCTACCGTAGAGGGAGAATCAATTGTTCAAAGTTTAGTCCTTAATGGGGAAAACTTGAGTTAATATGGATTATAATTTTTAGTACCATACCGTTTATATTACTGATTTAAAGGCTCAGCTCAACCTATAACTAGGGCCCTCCTCTTCCTCCTAACCTTACACGAAGCCTAAATCAAGGGAGCTCAACTAATTAAGTGGGTAAACCTAGATCTACAGGCGACCAAATTTTTGTTTCTCTTTTTCTTCTTTATTCCCTCTTTCAGTTCTAGCAAAACTTGAAGAGAATTCAGATCTCATCTGAAGCTTGAGACAGGGGTTCCATATAAGATGAAACTTTTTGGGGCAAGTGGTTGGTTCTGAGACGAGGATTTACAAACGCTTCGGGACGTCGCCATCAGGATATTGTTTTTGCGACTACAAAAACAAAGGAATGTTTCTTTAAGCATTTTATTTTAATAGCAGTTGATATTAGATCTTTCTTTGTGAGGTTTGTTCGTTTCCCTCCTTAGATAGTAATGGACATGCAAAGGGTTTTTATTCTGTAGGTGTTTTCATAAATAAATGTTTTTAATGATTTCTCTTCTTTTGCTGCTTCCTATGCATGTCTATTAAGCATAAGGCTCGATGATGGGGAAATCCCAATGGAAGACTGTTCAAAGCCCTTCAATGGTAACAGAGTAGGTTTTACATTGGATCTAATTTTTCTGCTATTAATATCATGCGTTCAGACGATGTGTTGTACTTTTGTTGTGGCATGTAAAACTCTCTAGTTTTATTTTAATTATGTAATGTATAATGCCCGGAAGCACTCATTTTTTATGTAATTAATTTTAAAGGCTTACCACTTTTGTAATTTATTATTTTTCAAATGGAATGCCCTTGCAAATGTATATTAAATTTAGGTGGCGGAGCTACCTGAAATTTCTATAGGAAGGAGATCCATGGAGATGAAATGTGCCAAAGAGGTGCTTTGAAAATGTTGCTAGGTGGTGGCCTTCCCGCTTGGACCATGGAGTTGCCTTACTTAATTAGGGTATACTAGGGAGCTTACATGCATATGTGGTGATTGTAATTTATTTTCATGCGATGGATACATTGCAATGGTTTTCAGATTTCACAGCATGACATATAATTTTATATTGCAAATGTCCTTCCGCCGTTCTACCGTAGTTAGCTAATCTATGGTAATGTCGTGGTCCCATTAACTTGTGCAATAATTATATGTGCTTTTGAGTTTTCAAATTTTCTTTTGAAAATTAGGCTTCATTTCTGTTATATGATAACTACATTGGATGCATGTGCAGTGATGTGATGGATTCTTAAAATGTTTGTTTTAAGAACCACCTAGTTAGTTAGGATTAACTAATTTGATGAACCCATAAGCATATCAATGAAACATAATATTGATAATCGGTGTTCTTAAGGTACCGGGAACTGATGTCTAGAAGTGTTTGGTGTCTAGGCTGGATCACCTTAGTAGGGTTATCCCTAACTAGGGATACATGATCCTACCTTACCAAACTTGCCTGGCCATGTTCAACTGGATCAACATAGAACACCAATTATCTATAATGAAAACATTGATTATATCTAGTCAATTATATTAATAATCCTTTTCAGGAGTAGCCGTAGCCCTCTTTGCTTTTGGAATTTGGCAATTGGTGATTCCTGTTATGGTTGTTGGGCATACTCAAGCTATAACATGGCTATATTTTGGGAACCAATTCCATTATACATATGATGTAGTTCAACTTAACCTAAACTGTCGTGTTATGAACACTACCTATCGCTAGTGTAAGCTAGGACTGGACTAGAAAGAAATGATCCAACTTGACTGGTCATTATGATTTGTTGGGCACACTCAAGATCATAAGTGACTAGCAGTAAAGACCGATAAGTGAATCACATAAGATGTGATTGATGAAGATTCGTCTGTCGATCACCGAGTCAAGCAACTTGTTAAGCATACTCAAGGTTATGAAACACAAGGTGGTTTGGTCCCTTTCCTACTAAATATCACTATTATTTCAACCTTTATAGGTTGAGATGATCGATAAAATAGTGGGGGGATATAGTGAGATAAAAAACCAATCTAACTATGTTTAAAAATAACAAATGCATGCTAAATTAAGGTGCTCTATTCTTTGTAGCAATGTCGTCTGGAC